>JARQOC010000005.1:329711249-330911249 GCA_033576535.1 Allobates femoralis
CTCCATTACAGACTCCGTGGACTATAATCTGCAATAATATCAGCAGTAAAGCTTTGGAAAACAACTTTGGAGTCTGTGTAGTGATTGTGACCTTTGCTCCAGATTCAGCACAGAGACAATTCCTCCCTGCAGATCCAGCCTGTCAGCTCTGCAGCATCAGGACAAGAAGGGAATTACAGTATCAACTAAACGTAAGTGTGTGTGTCCTCCAACTCTTCCCCACCATCTATAACCCCAATAGACTTTACCCTTTACTGCCCCGGGGATACAGTTCCCCCCACTGGAACTATACCACCTCCGCTGCCCTCACATCACCCCCGGAGGTTCTGCAGCAGCGGCGGCCCCATCACTGGCCGCACCAAGTGGGTGGCGTCACCCGTGACAATCTCCCTTGTAAATAATCCCCCTTTTATTGTGCTGAGCCAGGGACACGGTGCGGACCAGGCCACCAGTGACATCCCCAGCAGCAGATCGGTCCGGTACCGAGTACCCCACGTCCCTTGGGGCTCCACAGTAGCGCCCGGGAACCCACTTTCAAAACGACACCAAACACGTTCTTATAAGTTTGCAAATGACTACCCGTTTATTGCTCACATATAACTTATAACCCGGGCAGTACATTAAACATTGAACATAAGCACGACACATAATACATTACAGTACACAGTACATTACATATATTATTACATATATACAACTACAGTAACCCGGGACTTGTAACCACCTCTCTTTCCCCATTGGAGTACTAACAACCGCTCCCGTGGTGGCTACGGCCTCTGGCCTGTCTACACGTTCCAAATACATTTAACAGTACATAAGTTACCATATATATCAACGGGCCCTGTGGGTCCCAATGGTGGAACTAGCCGCCCGACTTTATTTCCCCAGCACAACACTCCCCCGGAATACAGGCACCAGCCTGACCGGGTTCTTATACACTGTATGTGATCCATCCTATAAGCATCCATGGATCACACACATCCTTTCATACGCTCACAGCCCATCATATAAACATCCATGGACTGTGGCTCCTCTGGGTTCAGAACAGGGATTGAGCAACCTGAGTCCCGGGTGCGCCAAGCATTCCCCAAGGGCTCTTTCCTGGACGTATCTCGCCACACGTCCAGATCAGAGTCCACCAGGTTCAACTAAGGTTTCCTGACTCTAGGAACCCTTCTAACCCCTGCTTCTGACCTCTGGTACATACATTCCGGTTCATCGGGTCCCTTCATTGACTATTCTAGTCGGACCCAAGAGCAGCTATGCCCGCCTGGCACAATTCATACATTTGCCTCCCGAAGGGCTACATGCACTCGCTGGGTCTTTTACAAAAGCCATAACATACTCATGCAGTTCAACAGGTCCCTCACTGACTACTTTACTCAGACCTAATGGTGGCTATGCCAACCTGGCACGTTTTTACGCACAGGATGCACAGGTCACACTAGCATGCGGGAACTGCCTTCTTACCGGGCACGGATCCGGGTCTCGCTACCTGGGTCACAGGTACACCAAGGGTCTCCTTTACAGACGTATCTCACTACATGTCCAGACCAGCGTCCACCTGGGTCAGCCACGGCTTCCCCACTCCAGGTGCTGTAACGACCCCGTTCCTGGATACCAGTATGGAGCTAGCACACTCCCTTCATGTTCGCACACTACAGAGCTCTGGACTGCTCTGCACTCAACAAGCCCTCAGTCTGAGACTCAAACACACACAGACTGGATCTCTGGCTCTGGCTCTCTGACTGCTGATCAGGCTCCCACTCAATCAGCTGGCAGGCTCTTTATCGTGCCTGCCACGCCCACACTGACACATCCATCTGGGCTGCTATTACTCAGCACACAGCCACCTGGGCTGCTTCCAATTAGGACACACGGTTCCCACACAGCCGCTCATCAGGCTAATCTATGTGTCTGATCTACAGCACTGAGAGGAAATTATGGGAGTGATGGTGTGCCACGGTCCGCGCTGCTCTGGGTTCAAAATAACTCACCAAGGAGCCAATCAACTTATCATCTTCTTTATTCCTCCTCCTCCTACGCGTTTCAACGCCACACCCGGCGCCTTCCTCAGGGATAGTATATCCCTGAGGAAGGCGCCGGTGTGGCGCTGAAACGCGTAGGAGGAGGAGGAATAAAAAAGATGATAAGTTGATTGGCTCCTTGGTGAGTTATTTTGAACCCAGAGCAGCGCGGACCGTGGCACACCATCACTCCCATCATTTTCTCTTGGATCATACCACTATCCAGTGGTAGGTGGAGGTCTTGCAGCAGCTTGGAACATTGATTCCTAAACGCCTTCAAACCAGTTGTGGGGATCACAACTGGAACAGGTGAGCGGCTCCACAGCACCACCATATTACACTAGTGTCACTAGTGATAGGGCACTATTGCGCCTCTTGTCCCCCTCCCTTTTATATTTTGATCTACAGCACTCACAGGTTTATCAAATTGTGTTTCGGGTAGGTTCACACAGCATCATCACAGTAAAACCGGCCAGTGTGGACAGGATCATATACTGATCCTGCATGTGATGCGCCCCGGCCATGGGGACCATGCCAGCGGTGCCTCACAATATATATATATCCGAATGTGAGAGACGCTGGGCACTAATACACACTAATAGCATAAGCCTGTGTCATGTTTATGACTGAAGCCTGGAGTGTAGCCTTGCGGTGCTGGTTTAAACAAGATCCATCAATGTTCAGAAAAAGGCAAAAAAAACGCACTCACCGGCATTTGATCTTTTCTTTATTCATAGTCCATATCCAAATTAGGCGACCATGTGGAGCAGGGATGGGAGTGCAAGGGAGGCGGATGACGGTTCACCGTTTCGCGGTCGTGCACCGCTTCTACAGGTCCTCTACGGCGTCTGTCGTCATGTCCGGATTTTAATACACCCGGGCATGGCGTCACTACCGCCCGTAGTATGAAACATGTGATATACATTAAAACACATATTTTTAGTTATCAACTAATACAAAGTATAATGCAACATTTACTAGAACATCCACTGTTGTATATTTCAAGTAGCATCTCATACCACTGCACGTTCACATCAGCACTGCCGTCTATATGTTATCGACTTACGTGCGCGTCTCGTTTCCCAGGTAACTACAGTATGACTTGTACAACGCGGGCAATTTAACAAAACCATTACCATAGTATACCTACTATCCGCATTAGATTTTTACAAGTATCAAATTGCACAAGGCATCGTTCCTCGCTAGCAAAGTAGCTCGAAACGACTGCAAGGGATAAGTGGACACTTAGGTAACACTATACAACTCACTGTATTTATACTAAACAGATTTAGAGTATTTCGATTTTCCAATTCTATAGTTTTATGTATTTCAAAGGGAAAGTTACCTCTCAAGAGTTCATTCTTCGTACTCTATTATAATTTTAACAATCAATTTGTAAAATCAACTAAAAATGGCTCATTGTGGCATTAGTTAAACTAAAGTCTCTTACCTCACTGTACACATACACCAGTATGCCTACCAGGTTCCAAACAAATCCTCTCCTACAAACTAGAGGAAAGTTTAGATTATAAGAAAACGGCTAGATCGTTTTTGTCATTTAAGCCCAAGGGGCCACAGGCTTTTGCTTCAATAATCCATCTACTTTCTTTCCTTAGTAGTGACTTATGTGTATCCCCACCACGATTGGATGGTTCAATATGCTCAAGACCTACGAAGGTTAACACATCAGCATTGCCCCCATGTGCCTCACGTATATGCTTTATCAACTTCGGACTCCCAATTCCCGTAGATATGGATTTATGATGTTCTTTAAATCTCTTGACCATCTCTCTTATTGTTTTCCCAATATAATACCGCCGACAAGGGCAGAATATTGCATAAAACAGCCCAAGAGGTTTTACAGCTTATAAAGGAGGTTACGTTATGAAGTTTGTCTCCTATTATAATAGGGTTATTTGTCTCATGATTTTAGCAGAACCGACAATTCCTGCATTTAAAATTTCCTTTAGGTCTTCTTATAGCTAACCAAGTCTTCTCTTTCTGTGTGCTTATCCTATTCTTAACTAAGATATCTTTAAGATTATTACATCTTCTATAGGAGATTATAGGTTGGTCTAAGCCGGCCATACTTAGATCTCTATCTCTCTCTAGCACATGCCAGAATTTTTTTATGGCTCCAGAAATCTTGTAGTACATGGGACCATATTTAAAGGAAAAGACAAAACGCTTGTTCTGACTTTTACTCCTCTTTTTTTGCTGTATCCCATTTATTGCTTTGTTTTTGGTCTTCTGTAACAAAGTGTCAGGATAGCCTCTATCCCTAAAATTCTTCTCTAGATTTTCAAATTGTTCTTCACAGATCTCTTGTGTAGTATTCATTTTTTTAACTCTAAGGAACTGGCTATAGGGTAGAGCTTTTTTAGTATGATAAGGATGGGCACTTTTGTAATGTCGTAGTGTGTTAGACGACGTGGGCTTTTTATACAGTGACCTAACAAGTGTGCCACATTTTAGATTCAATTTAACATCCAGGAATTCCAAACTTTTATCTCCATACATTGAAGTAAATGCCATATTGTAATTATTAGAATTATTAATAAACGAGACGAAGGCAGAAAAATCTTTCTCTTCGCCTTCCCATACGATGAATATGTCGTCTACATACCTAATAAATAATTTAATGAACTTCAGGTACGGGTTGGAATTACTGTAAATGAGGTGATCTTCTAAGTGGGCCAGGAACAGGTTAGCTAGTGTACAGGAGACCGGAGTCCCCATAGCTGTACCGGAGATCTGTTTAAACCAACTGTCATTAAATGTGAAAGCATTGTGGGTCAGGATGAATTGTAGGGACTCACAAATAAAATCGACTGTGAGTATGTCCTGATCTTCTGTTTGTAAGATGTCACGAATTACTAAGACTGCCAGATCCTGTGGAATCCGGGTATAGAGGCTCTCCACGTCTATGGATGCCATACTATACCCGGGTTGCCACTCAAAGTCGTCTATGCATGTTATAAAGTCACCTGAATCTTTCACGTAGGAAGGTATTTTTTTCAGCAATGTTCTTAATACCCAATCTATGTACTGAGAAAGTGGTTCAGTTACAGAACCAATCCCGGATACAATAGGGCGCCCGGGTGAGTTCGTAATTGATTTATGTATTTTATTCAAGCAGTACCAAAAAGGCTTTCTAGGGAATTCAAAAATTAATTTTCCTGCTAACTTCTTGTCAATCGTTCTATTACAGACATATTTTCTGAGCAAATTTCTTAATTCATTATTGTATTTATAAGTGGGATCACTAGCTAATTTGGTATACGTATCGGGAGAGTTTAGTTGCCTCATAGCTTCTTGAATATAATCATTCTTTTTTAATAAGACCACCCCTCCCCCTTTGTCTGCTTTTTTAACTAGGGTATCTTCCCATTTCAAGATGATATCCAAAGCTATTTTTTCTTTTATAGACAAATTAGGTTTGGGTTTGGGGTAAATCAAAGCCTCTACCTCCCTGCACACCATCTCTTCAAATAGATCCACACTATTACCGGGTGAAAAAGGGGGATAGAAGCTAGACTTCACTCCTCCCGAAAAAAAACCATCATTAGTACCATCATCCCTATTATTCATTCTCATTGGGTCTATGTCTAGAAGTATTGCTGTCTCATCCCTTACTTCCTTTAACGATTTTTCATCTGCAAAAAAGCCGAAGGCACCTATTATAATTTGCTTCATCTTATCATCACAGTGAGGTAAGAGACTTTAGTTTAACTAATGCCACAATGAGCCATTTTTAGTTGATTTTACAAATTGATTGTTAAAATTATAATAGAGTACGAAGAATGAACTCTTGAGAGGTAACTTTCCCTTTGAAATACATAAAACTATAGAATTGGAAATACTCTAAATCTGTTTAGTATAAATACAGTGAGTTGTATAGTGTTACCTAAGAGTCCACTTGTCCCTTGCAGTCGTTTCGAGCTACTTTGCTAGCGAGGAACGATGCCTTGTGCAATTTGATACTTGTAAAAATCTAACGCGGATAGTAGGTATACTATGGTAATGGTTTTGTTAAATTGCCCGCCTTGTACAAGTTATACGGTAGTTACCTGGGAAACGAGACGCGCACGTAAGTCGATAACATATAGACGGCAGTGCTGATGTGAACGTGCAGTGGTATGAGATGCTACTTGAAATATACAACAGTGGATGTTCTAGTAAATGTTGCATTATACTTTGTATTAGTTGATAACTAAAAATATGTGTTTTAATGTATATCACATGTTTCATACTACGGGCGGTAGTGACGCCATGCCCGGGTGTATTAAAATCCGGACATGACGACAGACGCCGTAGAGGACCCGTAGAAGCGGTGCAAAACCGCGAAACGGTGAACCGTCGTCCGCCTCCCTTGCACTCCCCTCCCTGCTCCACATGGTTGCCTAATTTGGATATGGACTATGAATAAAGAAAAGATCAAATGCCGGTGAGTGCGTTTTTTTTGCCTTTTTCTGAACATATATATATATATATATATATATATATATATATTACAGTTGTGGCCAAAAGTATTGACACCCCTGCAATTCTGTCAGATAATACTCAGTTTCTTCCTGAAAATGATTGCAATCACAAATTCTTTGGTATTATTATCTTCATTTAATTTGTCTTCAATGAAAAAACGCAAAAAAATTGTCCTAAAGCCAAATTGGATATAATTCCACACCAAACATAAAAATGGGGGTGGACAAAAGTATTGGCACTGTTAGAAAAATCATGTGATGCTTCTCTAATTTGTGTAATTAACAGCACCTGTAACTTACCTGTGGCACCTAACAGGTGTTGGCAATAACTAAATCACACTTGCAGCCAGTTGACCTGGATTAAAGTTGACTCAACCTCTGTCCTGTGTCCTTGTGTGTACCACATTGAGCATGGAGAAAAGAAAGAAGACCAAAGAACTGTCTGAGGACTTGAGAAACCAAATTGTGAGGAAGCATGAGCAATCTCAAGGCTACAAGTCCATCTCCAAAGACCAGAATGTTCCTGTGTCTACCGTGCGCAGTGTCATCAAGAAGGTTAAAGCCCATGTCACTGTGTGTAACCTCCCTAGATGTGGACGGAAAAGAAAAATTGACAAGAGATTTCAACGCAAGATTGTGCGGATGGTGGATAAAGAACCTCGACTAACATCCAAACAAGTTCAAGCTGCCCTGCAGTCCGAGGGTACAACAGTGTCAACCTGAACTATCCGTCGGCGTCTGAATGAAAAGGGACTGTATGGTAGGATACCCAGGAAGACCCCATTTCTTACCCCGAGACATAAAAAAGCCAGGCTGGAGTTTGCCAAAACTTACCTGAGAAAGCCTAAAACGTTTTGGAAGAATGTTCTCTGGTCAGATGAAACAAAAGAAGAGATTTTTGGGCAAAGGCATCAACATAGAGTTTACAGGACAAAAAAAGAGGCATTCAAAGAAAAGAACACGGTCCCTACAGTCAAACATGGCGGAGGTTCCCTGATGTTTTGGGGTTGCTTTGCTGCCTCTGGCACTGGACTGCTTGACCGTGTGCCTGGCATTATGAAGTCTGAAGACTACCAACAAATGTTGCAGCATAATGTAGGGCCCAGTGTGAGAAAGCTGGGTCTCCCTGGGTCATGGGTCTTCCAGCAGGACAATGACCCAAAACACACTTCAAAAAGCACTAGAAAGTAGCTTGAGAGAAAGCACTGGAGACTTCTAAGGTGGCCAGCAATGAGTCCAGACCTGAATCCCATAGAACACCTGTGGAGAGATCTAAAAATGGCAGTTTGGAGAAGGCACCCTTCAAATTTTAGGGACCTGGAGCAGTTTGCCAAAGAAGAATGGTCTAAAATTCCAGCAGAGCATTGTAAGAAACTCATTGATGGTTACCGGAAGCGGTTGATCACAGTTATTTTGGCTAAAAGTTGTGCAACCAAGTATTAGGCCGAGGGTGCCAATACTTTTGTCTGGCCCATTTTTGGAATTTTGTGTGAAATGATCAATGTTTTACTTTTTGCTTCATTTTCTTTTGTGTTTTTTCATTGAAGACAAATTAAATGAAGATAATAATACCAAAGAATTTGTGATTGCAATCATTTTCAGGAAGAAACTGAGTATTATCTGACAGAATTGCAGGGATGTCAATACTTTTGGCCACAACTGTATATATATACATATATATTAAAACAAAAAGATGAAACAGCACAACCTCACAGGTCCTACCGTAATCCTTGGTTTTGTAGATAATAGACAAAAAATGGACAGCAGCACTTCCTCTAGTTAAAGTTCTGTGGGTTTTATTAGCCCTGGGACCGTGACGTTTCGTCACACAGCCTTCTTCAAGCAGTAGCAAACAACCACTGGTGCACACATATAAATAGCACCCACACAAGGGGCTAACAATTATACAATCAATAACATTATACATCCTAATATCAAAGTGTTACTTAAAAAGTTCCAAACATGATCACTAATTGTGTCCATAAAGTGCCATTGTGCTTCAGATAGTGCCACAATAATAATATTGCAATCACAACATCTTAAAACTGACTTTTTTACCCTTAATTAGATTAATAGTGCACATGTGATGCTTATTAATTTGTGGGACTTACCACGCCACTACTGTATGCTAGTAACACGACCACCATGTTTTTGATGTCCTTTAGGACACACCTCGCATGCCCAGTATGAAAAAAGTTGATCTATTCCTTTTGTGGTGTCATGTAACTTATTGTAATCCCACGTATGTGCAGTAGCATCACGAGATTCTTGGCCGTCATCTTGCCACTCACGTTTTTGCGCTGTAACGATCTGAAGCCACTTCAATACACCCTTATACCATCGGAAATGCAGTTTTACAGCGAAACCATATTAAATGTACCATTTAAGTTTTTATTCATACCGTAATTCATACTATTGGTAAATTTGGAGGTTTGCAACTTTACCATCACAATTCTATGGGCATAATCATTTATGAGTATATCCTTGTCATATAAGGCGTCACTGGGAGAATATTCATGTCACCGTTCCAGTGGACTAATAACAGTTAAGTGTGCTGGATAACCATACACACAAATGAACACCATACTGGGTTGCAGAAAACCTACTCCCAAATACATGTCATTCTGTTTAAATGACACTATCTACCTAACCTTGAAACTATAAATTACATTTATAAAAAGGTCACCAATAGCACAGGGATACCCAGTCCCATTTCATTTCGTGCCTATCCATAGTGACCATAAAGATTGGACAAAAGTCATACAAATTACATTCCTCCTTTATTGGTGATCAATAAGTCACATGTAAAAACCAACAAACATGTATATAAACACATGTAAAAAACATGTAAATAACCATGTGAAAAAAGGCATGATGAAAACAACAGACTGGTGAAAAACATCCTCGTGGCGTAGAAAAATCCCCAAACCGTGAACCTGTGTAATCAAACACAAAAGCAGATTAATAACTAGATAAACTAGTACTTTAAAATAATATATACACAATTTTTTTCAGTTGAAAAAAATTCTTTATATATACAAGCAGATTATTAGACGCATTTCTTAGGAAGACAATTACAAAAGGCTATGTATTTTGAAGTTTACATTAAGCCCATTTGGGTTTGAAGAATTTAATCTGTGGATCTACTCCAACTCACATCTTTTTAATAGTTTATGTTGATCCCCCCCCCCCCTCATCTCTGTACTGGAATTGCGTCAATCAATCTGAATCTTAGATCCTTTTCTGTATGTCCCATCCAAAGTGTTTGGGGACTGGCAAATCACATCTCTTTTTCTTTATGGTATGCAATGTGCTATTCTCGTTTTGAAGTCCCACGTCATCTCACCAACATACCATAAAGAACAGGGACATTCCAGAAGATATACAACAAAATCAGTTGTGCATGTTAAGAAACATCCTGCATTATATCGAGCACCGTCGTGGGATGTGGGAAAGATGACCCTTTCAGCATTAGGCTGCAATTATTACATGAGTGACAAGGGTAACATCCCTTCCTTTTTGACCCAGTCAAATATGTCTGTCCTTCCTTCTTTAATGGAACAATATCAGAATGGATTAATTTATCACCCAAATTTTGACTTCGTCTATAAGAAAAAAGGAAGACATTTACCCAACATGCTTCAGTGTCTTATTATTTTTGCCACCTCCTCACTTTCCACACTAAATGTTGTCAGAAAAGGGATCCTTTTCATTTCCTTAGGAATGTGCTTTTTAAACAAAATGACTGATCTTAATAATCCATCTATTTTTTCTTTTTGATTCCCAAGTAAACGTTTAGGATAACCCCTCTCTGCAAACTTGGTTATCATTTTATTAAAAGAATCCTTCTAATCAGACTCTATGCTCACAATTTTTTTCACTCTGAGTAATTGACTATATGGTTTTGACCTCACGGTATTTCTTGGATGGTGGCTATTGTATAGCAACAGGTCGTTACTGTCTGTCTCCTTCATAAATAGTTGCGTTTTAAACTGATTGTCCTGATATACCACCAAGACATCAAGGAATTGCAACAATGTTGTTGAAGATACCAGTGTAAATTTGATTGTTTCATCAATTATCAATTGTATTTAAAAAATCATTGAAACACTCTAAGGGCCTGTTCAGAACCAGTCCAAATGAGGAAGACATTGTCTATGTATCTCTACCACGTGGCAACAAGACCAAAGTGGTGGCACACATAGATGAAGTCCTCCTCAAGGACCCGCATAACAACATTAGCGTACGCGGGCGCCATATAGACGCCCATTGCTGTACCTCTATATTGTAAAAAGAAATCGTCACTGAACAAAAAATAATTATTTTTTAAAACCAGTTAAAGAAGCTTTAGTGTAAGATTACAAGCCTCAGTTGAAATATCAGTTTCTCTCAACTTTTTGTTTACCACTGCCAAATCACTTGCATGGTCAATGGAGGTGTAGAGTGGTAGAGTGATACAACGTCAAATGACACTAATATCATCTCACCACTCACCAACAACTCTCTCAATTTACATAAATATTCACCAGTATCCTTCATATACGACTCTGCTCCTTTAGCAAGGGGATTCAAAGCCTTGTCTATAAAAATTCCTATGTTGGAAAAAATAAAATTCGTACCGGAGACTATTGGGCGTCCGGGAGGATATAAAGAAAGCAGATAAAGGTGGAGCGGTGGTCGTCATGGACAAGGTCAACTACATAAAGGAAATAAGGAGACAGTTGGGCGATCTTGGAGTATGCCGGAGACTTGTACGAGATCCTAAGTTTGAAATAGCAAGGTAAATTGAATCTGTCCTGAGGATGGCATTAAATAAAAAATTGATTAATCAGGACCTTTTCGATTATATGATTATAAAATATCCTAGTAAACCAGTACTATATGTACTACCTAAAATCCACAAGTCTCTGGTGGATCCACCCTGAAGGACGCCAAAAATATGGCGATGGTGTTACTAGCATACAATAGTGGCGTGGTAAGTCCCACAAATTAATAACTATCACAAGTGCACTATTACGGTAATCTAATTAAGGGCAAAAAAGTCAATTTTAAGATGTTGTGATTGCAATATTATTATTATGGCACTATCTGAAGCACAATGGCACTTTATGGACACAATTAGTGATCATGTTTGGAACTTTTTATGTCACATTACTGTATTACTGAATGTATAATTGTTAGCCCCTTGTATGGGTGCTATTTATATGTGTGCACCAGTGGTTGTTTGTTACTGCTTGAAAAAGGCTGCATGCCAAAACGTATCTGTAAAGAAAGCAAGCTCAAATAGATTCTTATCGTTACATGTAAGGGGGGCTATGAAGCCGCTCAATGAAACTGCACACCTTTGCAGGTTGTGTGACACACAACCAGTATATATCTCATAGGTAGCTGCTGCGAGACACACACTTCCACATGTAATGTGGTAGGAAATCCTAGGATTCAATAGAGACGGTTTGTTGTAGGTCCGCGCTGCTACACAAAACACGAAGCCCGAATCTTCAGTTTATAAGGTGTTGTTAGATTCATCAACACGTTTCAGAGCCTGCTATGCGCCTTCATCAGGGAATGCAACCCTAATTTGCTAATATGTTTGGTAACCCTAATCCTCCATTATTTCTATGTTTTGCCAAAGTGGATCTTGATACTCACGGTTTTGTTTTACCCCATATAAAATCAAGTAATTGTGTTTGCAATTTCTGTAGTAGCTTTTACTAATTGGCATTTGAGATGTTCTCAAAATATATAGGAGTTTTGGTAATTCAAAAATATGTACCTTATCTTAATTCATGTCAGTGGGCTATTAGTTTTCCTTGTTTATTTACATTTCTTTCTTGAGGTCACATGTTTTCTTTTTATGTTAGTTTTTGTAAATAATGGGGCAATCACTCACTATAACTATAAGTAAGATCTTAAAATGTATTCTGTTATAAACGGATCACAACATTTTTGTAAAAGATGAAACAGTTTAAAGATAGCTGTGGTAGTAATACCAAATGAAAATTTTGGGAATGTAACTTTTATATGTAATCATTTAAAAGAATTGTTATAATTCTAAAATTTGTAATGATCTGTTATCTATATACTAGTAAAAAGGCCCGATGCAATTGCATCGGGAGCGCGGTGAAATGAATTGTGTGTATACAGGCGGGTCAGTGGGTAGCAGAGTATAGAGGCGGCTGTGTGGGCAGCCGAGTATAGAGGCGGCTGTGTGGGCAGCCGAGTATAGAGGCGGCTGTGTGGGCAGCCGAGTATAGAGGCGGCTGTGTGGGCAGCCGAGTATAGAGGCGGCTGTGTGGGCAGCCGAGTATAGAGGCGGCTGTGTGGGCAGCCGAGTATAGAGGCGGCTGTGTGGGCAGCCGAGTATAGAGGCGGCTGTGTGGGCAGCCGAGTATAGAGGCGACTGTGTGGGCAGCCGAGTATAGAGGGGGCTGTGTGGGCAGCCGAGTATAGAGGCGGCTGTGTGGGCAGCCGAGTATAGAGGCGGCTGTGTGGGCAGCCGAGTATAGAGGCGGCTGTGTGGGCAGCCGAGTATAGAGGCGGCTGTGTGGGCAGCCGAGTATAGAGGCGGCTCTATGGGTAGCAGGGCAGTGTGGGTGAGTGGGGGGAGTGAGGGCATAGGGGGGGTAAGAGGAGTGTGCGGGGGCAGTGTGGGGAGTGAGGGCATAGGGGGGGATAAGAGGAGTGAGCAGGGGCAGTGTGGGGAGTGAGGGCATAGGGGGGGATAAGAGGAGTGAGCAGGGGCAGTGTGGGGAGTGAGGGCATAGGGGGGGATAAGAGGAGTGAGCAGGGGCAGTGTGGGGAGTGAGGGCATGGGGGGGTAAGAGGAGAGAACAGGGGCAGTGTGGGGAGTGAGGGCATAGGGGGGGGTAAGAGGAGAGAGCAGGGGCAGTGTGGGGAGTGAGGGCATAGGGGGGGGGGTAAGAGGAGTGAGCAGGGGCAGTGTGGGTGAGTAGAGGGTAAGCAGGGGCAGTGTATGAGTAGATCTGAGGGGCGGTGGGCCTGTAAGGTTAGTTGAGGAGGGGAGGGGGGGGGGGTTAGGCTGGAATGAGAGTGTGGCGCCAATGTTGCCCCAGCGCCCCTGTAAGGTTAGTTGAGGAGCGTGGGATGATAGCAGACTGCAGCCCCGCCGGGTGTTACCTGTGAGAAGCTGGGGCGGGCACTGTGTGTGATGAAGGTGGCGGTGCAGGTGGCGGCGGGGCGTTGTGTAAAGCCGCTCCCCCTGTCTGCTGCCTGAGGGCTCGCACTGTGGAATGGTCTGTGCGGCCGGGGGAGCGGGAGGTGCCGGCTGGTGCGTGCAGCGGGGGAGCGGGGGGTGCCGTCCGGAGCGTGTAGCGGGGGAGCATGGGGTGGCGGCCGGTGCGTGTAGCGGGCGTTAGCGGGGGGCGGGCGGTGCGTCTAGCAGCCGTTTGCGGGCCGAATCTGCGGCTCGCGATGGCGCATGGGCGCCATCACTCGCTCGCAGTGCCAGTGGCGCAAAGCATTCTGGGATTCGGCTACAACGCCCGAATCCCAAACTGCGGATTATATAAATAGAAGATGGAGACCTATCGTATCGGGAGGGCCGCACCATCAGCCTCCCTGCTCCGCACCCTCAGCCTCTCCTCACAACTTCAGACTCCCTGCAGCATCAGCCTCCCCATGCACCATCAGCCTCTCCTCGCACCCTCAGTCTCCCCCTGCAGCATCAGCCTCTCCCCGCACCCTCAGCCTCTCCCTGCAGCATCAGCCTCTCCCCGCACCCTCAGCCTCTCCCTGCACCCTCAGCCTCTCCCCGCACCCTCAGCCTCTCCATGCACCATCATCCTCTCCCCGAACCCAAGCCTCAGCCTCCCCACACACCATCAGCCTCTCCTCGCACCCTCAGCCTCCCCCTGCAGCATCAGCCTCTCCCCACACCCTCAGCCACCCCCCGCAGCATCAGCTTCTCCCCGCACTGTCAGCCTCCCCACACCATCAGCCTCTCCTCGCACCCTCAGCCTCCCCCTGCAGCATCAGCCTCTCCCCACACCCTCAGCCACCCCCGCAGCATCAGCTTCTCCCCGCACTGTCAGCCTCCCCACACACCATCAGCCTCTCCTCGCACCCTCAGCCTCCCCCTGCAACATCAGCCTCTCCCCACACCCTCAGCCACCCCCGCAGCATCAGCTTCTCCCCGCATCTTCTGCTTCACCCTGTTCCCCCCCCCCCCCCCCGCACAGTTTTACCACTGGTTGCTCTCAGGATTCCAAGGACCTGTGTGTCATCATGGGGTCAGGGGACGCGCAGGGTCACATGATCCCGCTGGCATCCCGAGAGCCGCCAGCGGTAACACTGTGTTGGGGGGACGAACTGATGCTGCGGGGTAAGGCTGATGCTGCGGGGGGATTCTGAGGGTGCGGGGAGAGGCTGATGGTGTGTGGGGAGTGTCTGCCTGGAGTGCGGTGATTGCCATAAGAGACCTATAACTTGAGTCATCCAATTTGGTGTCTGGCACACTGCTGCCTGAGGGCTCGCACTGTGGAATGGACTGTGCGGCCCTGGCAGCGGGGGAGCGGGGGGTGCCGGCTGGTGCGTGCAGCGGGGGAGCGGGGGGTGCCGGCAGTAGCGTGTAGCGGGGGAGCAGGGGGTAGCGGGCGTTTGCGGGGGGCAGGCGGTGCGTCTAGCAGCCGTTTGCGGGCCGAATCTCCGACTGTCTGCAGAGCTCGTCTACTGCAGTCAGTCAAGGACCTGCGGTGATGTCACAGTCACGTGACACCAGGTTACCATGGAGTAACCTGGTGTCACGTGACTGTGACATCACCACAGGTCCTGGACTGCAGTAGAAGAGCTCTGCAGACACTCGGAGCTTGCGGCAGCCACCGGAAGCCTGGAGGAGACGGCGGGGGCTCGGGGAGAGGTGAGCATTAACTTTTTTTTTTTTTTTTTTTACAGTAGTGCGGGTCTGCGGCTCGTGATGACGCTGCGCGTCATCACTCGCAGTCCCGCAAAGCATGTTGGGATTCGGCGACAACGCCCGAATTCCCAACTGCGGATTATATAAATAGATAATATAATACTCCCTACTGATCTTCCTGGATCTCTTTGCTGCATTCAATACTGTGGATCACCATCTGCTTCTCTCTATCCTCTGCTCTATTGGGGTTAAGGACACCGCTCTCTCCTGGTTCTCCTTCTACCTCTCTGACCGCTTCTTCACTGTGTCTTTCGCCGGCTCTTCTTCCTCTTCTCTTCCCCTTATGGTTGGAGTTCCTCAGGGTTCAGTCCTAGGTCAACTTGTCTTCTATTTATACACTGTCCCCATTAGACAAATTATCAGTAGATTTGATTTTCAGTACCATGTCTGTGCTGATGAAACCCAGTTATACACCTCTTCTCCTGACATCACCTCCACATTACTACAAAATACCAGTGATTGTCTGTCTGGTGTCTCTAACATCATGTCTTCTCTCTACCTTAAATTGAATCTGTCAGAAACTGAACTTCTCTTGTTTCCTCCATCAATTTTCCAAAATCTAATATTGCCATTTCTGTATGTGGTTCTACAATTACTCCTCAGCAGCACGCCTGCTTTCTTGGGGTTATATTTGACCCAGATCTCTCCTTCACTCCCACATCCAATCACTCACTCACTCACTCATGTCACCTACACCTCAAAAATATCTCTAGAATTCGACCTTTTCTTACTGTTGACTATGCAAAAACTCTAATTGTCACCCTAATTCATTCTCGTCTGGATTACTGCAATTCTCTACTAATTGGTCTTCCTTTTACTAAACTCTCTCCTCTCCAATTCACCCTGAATGCAGCAGCGCTGCACCAGTGCCTCTCTCCTGTGCCAGTCATGGCACTAGCTGCCCATCCGCTACAGAATACCATATAACTTTATCACTCTGGCCCACAAAGCCCTCCACAGTTCTGCACCACCCTACACCTCCTCCTTCATCTCGATCTATCGCCCTACATGTACCCTCCAAGTGACCTAAGACTGACATAATCTACAATCCGAACCTCCCACTCCCGTCTCCAGGACTTCTCACGAACTGCACCAATTCTCTGGAACGGATTACCAAGAACAATTCAATTCCACATATCTATAGATTTAAGTGAGTATATATACCTCAGAAATGAGTTCTTTATTCTAATTCAAATATGTGTCTTATACCCAGTAGTTTTAGAGAAAACCTGGAGATCCCACAAGTAATTTTGCTCCAAAAAACACTTTATTGAGAAACACACAGGTAACAATTAAAAAACCAAAAGGTCATGACAACAGGATCACAGAGAAAGGAACGATTAAATAAGACAAGTGGAGGAAGAAACCTAGTCACCAGGAAGCAGCTCTAATCACGCCCCCATAACACGTGCAAGCAGTTGCAGTCTTATTCAGCACTGTATAAAAAGCGCTTTAATGACACTTTCCCCCACACACCTCCTGATGCAGTGCCTTGCATGGCACGAAACATGTCGGGGTTCTGAGCCATATTCCTGCTAGATCCTTAATCCGGTCTCCATAATGGGTAAGTGCCTTGATCTCTGAACTTCTGAGCTTGTTGCTGGTTTTTTTTTTTTTTTTTTTTTTTTTTTTTTGTGTATGGGCTGCACTGCTGGTTAGGTTAGGGCTAAAAGGTGTAATTTACACCACCCTCTGCCGCAGATGATTTTCGCCTTTCCTTCTCCTTCAACTGCTCTGTTATGTGGCATTACCTTATCCATTGTGCTGTTTGTAACCGGTTTGATCTTTAGCTGAGGTTTTGGCTCTAGGTTTCTTCCTCCACTTGTCTTATTTAATCGTTCCTTTCTCTGTGATCCTGTTGTCATGACCTTTTGGTTTTTTAATTGTTACCTGTGTGTTTCTCAATAAAGTGTTTTTTGGAGCAAAATTACTTGTGGGATCTCCAGGTTTTCTCTAAAACTACTGGGTATAAGACACATATTTGAATTAGAATAAAGAACTCATTTCTGAGGTATATATAGTCTGTAGAGTTCCTAATATGTTAAAAAGATGGGCTTTCTGTGTTTCCCCTGTTTTTTTCTAAAAGATTTAAGTGAGTGTTAAAAACACATCTCTTTAGACTAGCCTATCACCTAACCTATGTAATTATTCCCATTCTGTCCTCCAAATCTGGCTGTTTGTATCATGTTTCTACACCCCCATGCATTTTATAGCACTTTATCTGTATTTGTACAGATCCTGGCTGGTGAACGGTTCATGCAGCATTATGTCAATCCCCTATTTATTATTTTGACTAGAAATCGGCTGATGCTATTACATCGGGAGGGCGTCACTGCCACTCTGCGCTCTTTTTGGCCCCCCTCTGCTCCCTTTGATCACCCTGTGTTCTCTTTGCCCCTCTGCTCCGCCTTTTGTCTCTGCTCCCCCTTCCCTCTCTCTTCTCCCCCATGTCTCTGCCCTCTCTTCCGTCTCTCTTCTTCCCAGTGTCTCTGCCCCCCCTTCCCTCTCTCTGCTACCTCCTTTCGTCTCTCTGCCCCCTTCCCTTTCTCTGCTCCTCCTTTCGTCTCTCTGCCCCTCATTCCTTACTCTGCTCTCCCCTTTTGTTTCTCTATCCCCCTTTCCTTGCTCTGCTCATCTTCTGTTTCTGTGCCCAAACTTCCCACTCTCTGCTTCATCCTTTCTTCTTTCTGGTCTCCCCTTACATCTCTCTGCCCCCCCTTCAGTCTCTCTGCCCCCCTTCAATCTTTCTGGTCCCCCCTTATGTCTCTCTGCCCCTTTTCATCTCTGCTCCCCCCTCCTTCGTCTCTCTGCAACCCTTCAGTCTTTCTGGTCCCCCTTCTCTCTCTCTGCTCCCCCTTCCCTCTCTCTGCCCCCCTTCAGTCATTCTGGTCACCCCTTATGTCTCTCTGCCCCCCTTCAGTCTTTCTAGTCCCCCCTTATGTCTCTCTGCCCCCCTTCAGTCATTCTGGTCCCCCTTATGTCTCTCTGCCCCCCTTCAGTTATTCTGGTCGCCCCTTATGTCTCTCTGCCCCCCTTCAGTCTTTCTAGTCCCCCTTATGTCTCTCTGCCCCCCTTCAGTCATTCTGGTCCCCTTTATGTCTCTCTGCCCCCCTTCAGTCATTCTGGTCCCCCCTTATGTCTCTCTGCCCCCCTTCAGTTATTTTGGTCCCCCCTTATGTCTCTCTGCCTCCCTTCAGTCTTTCTGGACCCCTTTATTTCTCTCTGCCTCACATCCCTCTCTGCTCCCCCTCTTTCATCTTTCTGCATCTCTCTTCTCTCTCCAGTTTTTCTGGTCCCCTCTTATGTCTCTCTGTTTCCCCTTTAGTCTTTCAGCTCCGCTTCTGCCTCTCTGCCTCCCCTTCCCTCCTTCCCAGCTGTGACAGCTCCGTGTCATAGCTGGGAAGCAGTGAAGAGTAGACTACAGGAGACGGAGCTACGGTGATGTACGGTCATGTGACTGATCACATGACTGTGACATCACCAAAGGTCCTATCCGAATAGGTAAGTTGTCGGGGGTCTACGGGCGCCAAAGGGGGGTGCGGGGGTCTACTGCGGGGGGGTGCGGGCGCCGGAGGGGGGGGGGGTGTGGGGGTTTATTGCAAGGGGGATGCAGGCACCAGAATGGGGGTGCGAGGGTCTACTGAGGGGGTGTGTGGGCGCCAGAGTCTACTATGGGGGTGTGCAGGCACCAGAGGAGGGGTTGCGGGGGTCTACTGCGGGGGTGTGTGGTCGGTCTGCGGGGTCAGCGGCATCGGGAGAGGTGTGATGGGAGGTTGGCGGGGGTCTGCAGGCGGCGTGTGCAGCGTGGGTTTGTGTTGTCTGTGCCACCACCAGCCTGCGCCATGTTAGCATACCTATCACTTGGGTGTGCTAATATGGCGCGACTTCCAGGGTGGCACAGTGCATTGTGGGATACTATATAATAATTGCCAGTTTCTGCGGCCGCAGTGCATGCCGGAATAGCGGCACAGTGGCCGGATGCCAGAAACTGGCAATTGTTATATAGGATAGCTGGACCATATATGACAGCATTTGTTAGTACTACCTTTTGTGTCTCCCCTACGTCCTCATAGATTGTAAGCTTGCGAGCAGGGACCTCACTCCTAATGGGCTCAGTGATGTTTTTTTTTATTTTTTGTCTCATATGATCTGTATTGTATTATATTTGTATTGTCTCATATTGTATTTTATTATATATTATTATTGTATTGTATTGTATCGTATATCCTCTGAATTGTAAAGTGCTGCGGAATATGTTGGCACTATATAAATAAAATAAATTATTATTTTAGTATATAATATGATCCCATTCGTACTTATGTAATATCTATCTGTTCACGGTGATGATCCTTTAGAATTGTTAATTGTAACATTTCAATAAAATGATTTGAATGAGAAAGATGTATAGAATTGAATGTATATGAATTGAATGCAAGAAAGATGTTGTATAGAATGTACAAATAAGGTAAGGCTAAGTTCATAAGATGTATATATCTTCACATATTAAAATTGCAACATGCTTATAAAGATGCTTTATAAATTTAATGTATGTTCCATGTATTGAAATTTTATTTTTGTAGGGTAATTCTGGTATCGGACTTCAAGGACCTCCGGTCTTCCAGGACCACCAGGCCCTCCAGGAACAAGGAACACACTGAAACAATTAGTAAGTTAATGAATCTTCACGTCAGTGGAATTGTTATTATGACTAGCTGTAGTCCCTGGCATTGCTCAGATTGTACCTAACTGTTCTTAACTATAAAAAATTAGAATGAATTAACAATGTCTTGCTTCTCTCTACTGAGATACACAAGCTGCAAGTGTAATGCAGGGGCTCCTAGTATAATGCAGCGTGTATGTGAGGGCTCCTGATGTAATATAGGTATTCTGTGGGGCACAGACTCTAATATAGGTGCTATGTGGGATACACACTCTAATATAGGGGTTATGCGAGGCTCGAAGTGTAATACAGGGGCTGCATGTGGGCAGAGGCTGCAATACATGGGGCTATGTGTGAGCACCTGCTCTAACACAGGGGGTTATTTGTTAGCTCCTGGTGTAATACAAAGGCTATCTGAGGCCTCCTGTTGTAATACTAGAGCTGTGATTGGCCTCCTGCTGTATTCTAGGGGCTGTGTGTGGCTGTAATACTGAGGGCTGTGTGCAACCTCCTGCTGTAATACTGGGGGCTGTGTGTGAACTCCTGCTGTATAATGGGGGCTGTGTGTAGCTTCCTCTATACTGGGGACTGTGTGCAGCCTCCTGCTGTTTACTGGGGGCTGTTTGTGGCCTCCTGCTGTATACTGAGGGCAGTGTGGGGCCTCTCACTGTAACTTGGAGCTGTGTGTGGCCCACTGCTGTATGCTGGGGGCTGTGTGCAGCCTTTTGCTGTTTGCTGGGGGCTGTGTGTGGCCTCCTTTGGTTTACTGGCAGCTGTGTGCGGCCTCCTGCGGTATACTGGCAACTATGTGCAGCCTTCTGCTGTATACTGGGGGCTGTTTGCATCTTCCTGCTGTATGCTGGGGCTGTGTGAGGCCTCCTGCTGTATACTAGGGGCTGTGTGAGGCCTTCTTCCGTATATAGAGGACTTTGTGTGGCCTTCTGCTGTATCTTGGGGGCTGTGCATGGCCTCCTGCTGTAAACTGGGGGCTGTGCGTTCTCCTGCTGTATTCTTGGGGCTAGGTGGCTATGTGCACCACTATTGTTCTACTTTTGCCTCAATGGATCTGTCCCTGTGTATTAATCACGTGGCCTGTCACACGATCTTTTAAAAGTTGATCATGTGACATGTCACATAATACTTTGGGGTGTGGGGCCTCACCTTCTAAACAGCCATGGGCCATGGTTACTCTGAATCTGCCCTGTTCCTCACTGAGAGCAGTTTTGTACTTTGTCCAAATCTCCAGGGATTTGAAATGTTACAGGTTGTAAGAAGAATAGAAAAAAGGAGTCCTAGTCGCTTTGGGATATGTATGGCTGCTGCTTTCCTGAATGTTTCATGGACATGCATAAGCTGTGTTATACTATGAATGTCCTTTGTTGCCTATAGCAACCAATCAGAAGCTGAGCTGTGATTGGTTGCTATAGGCCACCTGATAAATATCCAGGCTAACTGTCAAAACAGCCAATGCAGTATTTATTGGCTCACACACACAGTATAAGCTTTTTTTTTTGGTGAATGACTGGTAAGCACATGGTTAAAATTTCACTTGAAAACATAGTTTTTGAAATTCCCTATGAGAGAAAGCATATGAGTCAAATGAGGTGTCTGTGCAAAATTTCGTGATTATAGATGTGACAGCGCGGATTCCTTTAGTGGACATATATGCACACATGCACTCAGCTTTATATATTAGAAAATTGTTATGTATTATGTGAGTAATTTAGAAATGAATGAATTGATTAGTTGCGGTCCGGCTTAAAGTCAAATATCCTTAAATTCACAGATACTCATATAATTTTACAGGCTTTGCAGGCTTCAATATAGTGCTTTAATCTCACCATGTCTCGTTCAGCCAATCAGGGAGGCTATAACGGAATTAGGGCAGGTAAAGAAACAGTCATTATTAAGTAGACTGAATTTGATTGTGTTATATTCCTGCAGTACTGATCGACATTGATAATGGAAATAGTAGTCTCAGTCTTTAAATAACAAAGATTCATAGTAACATAGTAACATAGTTTTTAAGGTTGAAGGAAGACTTTAAGTCCATCTAGTTCAACCCATAGCCTAACATGTTGATCCAGAGGAAGGCAAAAAAAAAACATGTGGCAACACTAAGCTCCACATTGGGGGAAAAAAATTCCTTCCTGACTCCAGATATGGCAATCAGACTAGTTCCCTGGATCAACGCCCTATCAAAGAATCTAGTATGTATAACTGGTAATATTATAGTTTTCAAGAAAGGCATCCAGGCCACTCTTAAATGTTAGTAGTGACTCACTCATTACAACATCATGTGGCAGAGAGTTCCATAGTCTCACTGCTCTTACAGTAAAGAATCCGCGTCTGTGATTATGATTAAACCTTCTTCCCTCCAGACGTAGAGGATGCCCCCTTGTGCCCGCCTAAGAGTAAAGAGATCATTAGAAAGTTCTCTGTACTGTCCCATCATATATACATTATTATAAGATCACCCCTAAGCCTTCGTTTTTCCAAGCTAAATAACCCCAAGTTTAATAACCTGTCTTGGTATTGCAGACCCCTTAGTCCTCTAATGACTTTTGTCGCTCTTCTCTGAACCCGCTCTAGTTCAGCTATGTCTTTCTTATACACCGGAGACCAGAATTGTACACAGTATTCTAAGTGTGGTCGCACTAGTGACTTGTATAGAGGTAAAATTATGTTCTCCTCATGAGCATCTATGCCTCTTTTAATGCATCCCATTATTTTATTTGCCTTTGCAGCAGCTTACTGACACTGGCCACTAAATGTGAGTTTGTCATCTACCCATACACCCAGGTCTTTTTCAGTGACAGTTTTGCCCAGTGTTTTACAATTAAGCACATAATTATACCTTTTGTTTCCTCTGCCCAAGTGCATGACTTTACATTTATCCCCATTAAAGCGCATTTGCCATTTAGCAGCCCAAGCTTCTAGTTTACATAAATCCTCCTGTAATATAAAGTTGTCCTCCTCTGTATTGATTACCCTGCAGAGTTTAGTGTCATCTGCAAATATTGAAATTCTACTCTGTATGCACGCTACAAGGTAATTAATAAATGTATTAAATAGAAGCGGGCCCAACACTGACCCCTGTGGTACCCCACTGTTAACTGTGACCCATTCTGAGTGTGTTCCATTAATAACCACCCTTTGTTTCCTATCACTAAGCCAGTTCCTAACCCACTTACACATATTTTCCCCTATCCCCATTGCCCTCATTTTATGTATCAACCTTTTGTGTGGCACCGTATCAAAAGCTTTTGAAAAGTCCATATACACCACATCCACTGCATTTCCTTGGTCCAGTCCAGAACTTACTTCTTCATAGAAGCTTATTAGATTAGTTTTACAGGAACGGTCCCTCGTAAAACCATGTTGATAATGGGTCATGAGGTTATTTTTCTTCAGATACTCCAGTATAGCATCTCTTAGAAAACCCTCTAGGATTTTACCCACAGTAGAGGTTAAGCGTACTGGCCTATAATTTCCAAGTTCAATTTTTGTCCCCTTTTTGAATATTGGCACCACATTTGCTATACGCCAGTCCTGTGGTACAGACCCTATTATTATGGAATCTTTAAATATTAAAAATAATGGTCTATCTATGACAGTACTTAATTCCTGCAGCACTCTGGGGTGTATCCCATCCGGGCCGGGGATTTGTCAATTTTAGTGATTTTTAGACGATGCCTTACTTCCTCTTGGGTTAAGCAGGTGACATTTAATTGAGAATTTTTGTTATCACTGATCATATTGTCTGTCATGGGATTTTCTTGTGTAAATACTGTTGAAAAAAAAGTCATTTAGCATATTGGCTTTTTCCTCATCCTCATCCACCATTTCACCCAGACTATTTTTAAAGGGGCCAACACCATCATTTTTTAGTTTCTTACTATTTATGTAGTTAAAAAATATTTTGGGATTCTTTTTACTTTCTCTGGCAATGAGTCTCTCTGTCTCAATCTTTGCTGCCTTGATTTGCTTTTTACAAATGTTATTTAATTTTCTGTATTTATTTAATGCCTCATCACTACCTACTTGCTTTAATTCCCTAAATGCTTTCTTTTTGTCACATATTGCACCTCTTACCGCTTTATTTAGCCATAGTGGTTTCCTCCTATTTCTAGCATGCTTATTCCCATAGGGTATATATTGTGCACAGGTCCTATTCAGGATGCTAATAAACATTATTCGAGTCATTCGCCGAATTCGAACAATTTGGTTCAAATTCAGTGAATTACGAACATGTTCGATTTTGGTTTGAAAATGCAGCAGATGCGGTCAGAAAACCGCATCTGACGCATTTTCAGCCAAAATAAACAATCCCTAAAAGAAAGAAAGTGTTAAAAAAAAAAAATAATCAATGCTCACCTGTCCGCGGTCCACCGAAGCCTCCGGCAAGGTCCTGTGGCTTCTAGGACCTGTGGTGACTAGAGATGAGCCACCACCCCGGTGTTCGAATTCGATTCGATTCGTCGAATCGACGGGGTGTTCGACGAATGTTCGTCGCATGCTCGACGAACACCGTCGAACACCCCGGAAAACAAACAAACTGGGCCTGTGGGGCATTTTCACTTCCACAATGTATATACATACATTGTGGAAGTGAAAAAAGTGAAAAAAAGTGTTAAAAATAAAAAAATAATCAATGCTCACCTGTCCGCGGTCCACCGAAGCCTCCGGCAAGGTCCTGTGGCTTCTAGGACCTGTGGTGACGTCATGTTCTCACGCGAACTCCGGTCACATGACGTCACCACAGGTCCTGGAAGCACGGGAACTTGCTGGAAAGCTTAAAATAGATAATTTTATGTTTCGGACACTTTCTTCAAGTAAAAGAAAGGGTCCGAAACATAAAAATATCTATTTTAAGCTTTCCGGCAAGGTCCTGTGCTTATAGGACCTGTGGTGATGTCATGTTCTCGCGGGAACTCCGGTCACGTGACCGGAGTTCCCGCGAGAACATGACGTCACCACAGGTCCTATTAGCAATAGGACCTTGCCGGAAAGCTTAAAATTGATATTTTTATGTTTCGGACCCTTTCTTTAAGTAAACGAAAGGGTCCGAAACATAAAAATATCTATTTTAAGCTTTCCGGCAAGGTCCTGTGCTTCCAGGACCTGTGGTGACGTCATGTTCTCGCGGAACTCCGGTCATGTGACAGGTGAGCATTGATAATTTTTTTATTTTTAACACTTTCTTTCTTTTAGGGATTGTTTATTTTGGCTGAAAATGCGGCAGATGCGGTTTTCTGACCGCATCTGCCGCATTTTCGAACCAAAATCGAACATGTTCGAAATTCGCCGAATTTGAACCAAATTGTTCGAATTCGGCGAATGACTCGAATAGCGCCAAAATAAACTTGAATTTGAGATTGGCGAACTATTCGAATCGAACATCGCTCATCTCTAGTGGTGACGTCATGTTCTCGCGCGAACTGCGGTCACATGACCGGAGTTCCGCGAGAACATGACGTCACCACAGGTCCTGGAAGCACAGGACCTTGCCGGAAAGCTTAAAATAGATATTTTTATGTTTCGGACACTTTCTTTAAGTAATAGAAAGTGTCCGAAACATAAAAATATCTATTTTAAGCTTTCCGGCAAGGTCCTATTCTTGTGGTGACGTCATGTTCTCGCGGGAACTCCGGTCACGTGACCGGAGTTCCCGCGAGAATATGACGTCACTACAGGTCCTATAAGCACAGGGCCTTGCCGGAAAGCTTAAAATAGATATTTTTATGTTTCGGACACTTTCTTTTACTTAAAGAAAGTGTCCGAAACATAGAAATATCTATTTTAAGCTTTCCGACAAGGTCCTGTGCTTCCAGGACCTGTGGTGACGTCATGTTCTCGCGGGACTCCGGTCATGTGACCGGAGTTCCCGCGAGAACATGACATCACCACAGGTCCTAGAAGCCACAGGACCTTGCCGGAGGCTTCGGTGGACCGTGGACAGGTGAGCATTGATTATTTTTTTATTTTTAACACTTTCTTTCACTTTTTTTCACTTCCACAATGTATGTATATACATTGTGGAAGTGAAAATGCCCCACAGGCCCGGTTTGTTCGTTTTCCGGGGTGTTCGACGGTGTTCGTTGAGCATTCGACGAACATTCGTCGAACACCCCGTCGATTCGATGAATCGAATCGAATTCGAACACCGGGGTGGTGGCTCATCTCTACTCAGGACATCGTCCCAGTTTATTGCACTAAGATCATCGCTCAACCGTTGGAAATTTGCCTTCCTGAAGTTTAGTGTCCTTGTAGCCCCTCTACTACATGTCTTAGTAAAGGATACTTGAAAGCTTATTAAGCTATGATCACTATTACCCAAGTGACCTCCAACCCGTATATTTGATATGCGGTCCGACCTGTTGGTTAATATTAGGTCCAGAAGTGCCCCCCTTCTTGTTGGGTCCTGAACCAGTTGTGAAAGGTAATTGTCTCTCATAGTTTTCAAAAACTTATTACCTTTGCTGGAACTGCAGGTTTCTGATCCCCAATGTATTTCAGGGTAGTTGAAGTCCCCCATAATAATGACTTCTCCCTGAGTCGCTGCTTCATCTATTTGCTTTATGAGGATATTTTCCTCCACTTCCATTATTGTTGGGGACTTATAACAAACCCCTATCAGTAATTTATTATTTTTTCCCCTCCCCTTATCTCCACCCACAGGAACTCTACATTTTCATTAGATTCACCTATATTATCACGCAGGATGGGTTTTAAGGATGATTTTACGTATAAACATACACCTCCTCCTCGCCTATTTGTACGGTCATTTCTGAACAGACAGTAGCCCTGTAAATTAACAGCCCAGTCATGGCTCTCGTCCAGCCAAGTCTCCGAAATCCCCACCATGTCATAATTATTTTCCAACAAAATCAATTCTAATTCCTCCATTTTGTTGGTGAGGCTTCTGGCATTAGTGTACATGCACTTTATGCATCTCTCCTTACCTCTATTCCTTCCTACTATATTGACTGTTCTAACCCCGCCCCCCATGCCACCCCCAATTTTATTACTTGTTACTATTTACACTATCTTCCCCTCCTATACAATGAATACCCTCCCCCCCAATCCCTAGTTTAAACACTCCTCCAACCTTCTAGCCATTTTCTCCCCCAGCACAGCTGCACCCTCCCCATTGAGGTGCAGCCCGTCCCTAGCATAGAACCTGTAGCCAACAGAGAAGTCGGCCCAGTTCTCCAGGAACCGAAACCCCTCCTTCCTACACCAATTCCTGAGCCACTTATTTATCTCCCTAATCTCTCTTTGCCTCTCTGGTGTGGCACGTGGTACAGGCAGTATTTCAGAGAATACTTGGAGGTCCTTGCCTTAAAGGGATCCTGTCACCCCCAAAACACCTCTAAAGCTATTAAAAGCTGTCCCTAGAGCATATTCACACTTACCCTACACTCCTTTTAGCTCCTAAAAAGCACCAAGTGAAATTGCAGATAAATGTTATTACAGTACCTCATTAGGGATGATAATGAGTGACTATGCTATTCATAGTCACCCTGGCAGGCTGTCCCCCTTCATGATATCACGCCTCCATAGGCGTCCCTTTAAGCTTGCAGCCTAATTCCCTGAAATCATCTTTAAGGACCTTCCACCTACCTCTAACTTTGTCATTTGTGCCAATGTGCACCATGACCGCTGGGTTCTCACCAGCCCCTCCCAGTAATCTGTCAACCCGGTCAGTGATGTGCCGGACTCGAGCGCCAGGTAGGCAGCACGCTGTTCGACGATCCCTGTCTTTGTGACAGATTGCCCTATCTATTCCCCTAATAATTGAGTCACCCACTACCAGCAACAGTCTGGCCTGCCCTTCTCTCCTGTTTTCCCCCTTACTGGAGCAGACACTCCTCTGGCTTTCAGAGGTCATGCCCTGCTGCAGCAGTGCTATCCCTGAACTCACACCCCCCTCATCTGCCAACATAGCAAATTTATTGGGGTGTGCAAGATCAGGGCTAGCCTCCCTGGCACCCTTCCCTCTACCCCACCTTCTAACTGTCACCCAGCTGGCTACCTCACGGTCCTGCAGCTCCATACTACCATCCTCCCCCACATCTATCCCATTGAGCAGCTGTTCAGTGAGCAGCAGACTCCTTTCCATATTGTCTATGGATCTCAGCGTTGTCAGTTGTTCATTTAGATCCAGTATATGGGCTTCCAAATGCACAACGTACTCACATCTCACACAGCAGTATGCACCCTCGACCGGCTGGTCAAGGAATGCATACATGTGGCAAGATGTACACTGGATGGCATTGCCAATCATGGAGCTCATTTCCTAATGGGGATTGCACCAGACAGAAATGATAAGTAAAAAGAAATGCAAAGTATTAATAAAATACAACCAGCAATTCAGTAAGTCCTCCCTTCCAAACTCCCTTAATCCAAAGTCACTGAATCACATGTCACACACTTACTTCTGTCCGCACTTGCGCTCTGTCACACTCAGCTTGTTTCACACTCGCTAGAAAATCAGATTTAAATCTCTTTTTTTTTTTTTTTTTTTTCCTTAGCAGAAAATCAGCCTACAGCTCAGTGTACTTCCAAAGGTGCTAAAAAGGTGCTAGATCTGTGGAATTGGTGACGTTGAATTGATCTGTGAAACTTTAACTGCAGCGTAGCATTTTAATAACAGATTTTTTTTTTAATTCCTGACACACTGCAAATAAGAAGGAAAGTTACACTCCTTTCGCCTAAAACCTAGCCTTGTCTAGTGAAATAAATGCTTGCCTAATTGAGAAGGCGTGCTTTCATGCTTGTGAGATGAACAGTCCATAGCTATATTTTTTTTTACTTTCTTTTAGAATTTTTTTCAGACCCGTACATACTAACCAAACAGTCATCAAAATATGTTCTCAGGAAAGATTAGCTTCTGTGGTAAGCTTGTGAGCAGTGGATACCATGTCTGCAGTTGGTATAGGAGGCTCAGCTGTGCCAGAAAGCTTTTGTGGCGGTCATGCTGGTAGTGATTTACGTGTTGGCATCTCACTTGTGGGAATTCTTTTCCATGTTGCTGGACCACTGTGTTGAAATGTGCAGGCTGTGGGCTGTTGGAAAATAAGCCAGCACCTGCAAGAAGTGCTTTGTCATTGTTATCGCCCCATCATCATCCTCACCTACTGCACACCGCTCCTACTCCCAGTATTATGGCATGGAGTGGAATAATGTACAGTAGCTGATCTCTAAACTCTTAATTCTAAGTACTATAACAGGTCTGCAGTACGTAGATTTGATGGCGAATAGAGATGGGCGAACTTATGAAAGTTTAAATTCATTTCATCTTACTGAATGAGCAATGTTTTATGAACATCCGAATGCCAGTGAAAACAATGGAAAGAAAAATAAAGGGCCTAGACCTTCAACACCTTCCAATGTGCCCAAAAGCTTCCAAAACAGCTCAAACTAGGGACAGACACCAAAAAAAGGGGCATCTATTTCACATAGTTAATATTTTCATCATTGTGCATTATGGATACATGGGACAAGGCGTGACCGAGTATTTCAAGCTTCAGGTGTAGGCATGGTCCTCAGAGAGCCCTGCTAAATTCAGGAAACAAACAAGGAGACCCCAAATACAGTGGGGGAAATAAATATTTCATCCCTTGCTGATTTTGTCCACTGACAAAGACATGAACAGTCTATAATTTTAAGGGTAGGTTAATTTTAACAGTGAGAGATAGAATATCAAAACCCAGAAAATCACATTGTCTCAATTATATAAAGTTATTTTCATTTTGCAGAGAGAAATAAGTATTTGATCCCTCTAGCAAGCAAGACTTAATACTTGTTGCCAAAATCCTTGTTGCCAAGCACAACAGTTAAATGTTTCTTGTAATTGAAGATGAGGTTTGAGCACATGTCAGGAGGAATTTTGGACCACTCCTCTTTACAGATAATCTGTAAATCATTAGGATTTTGAGGCTGACGCTTGGCAAATTGGAGCTTCATCTCCCTCCATAAGTTTTCTATGAGATTAAAGTCTGTAGACTGGCTAGGCCACTCCATGACCTTACTGTGCTTCTTTTGAGCAACTCCTTTGTTGCTCTGGCTATATGTTTTGGGTCATTGTCATGCTGGAAGACCCAGCCATGATCCATTTTTAATGTCCTGGCAGAGGGAAGGAAGTTGTCACTCAGAATTTTACAGTACTTTGCCTCATCAATTGCCCCATTGATCCAGTGGAGTAGTCCTGTGCTCCCTTAGCAAAAAACACCCCCAAAACAAAATATTTCCACTGCCATACCTGACTGTGTGGACGGTGCACTTTGGTTCAAAGGCAGCATTTCTCTTCCTTCAAACATGCCGCGTTGAGCTAATGTCAAAGAGATACATTTTTGTCTCATCTGACCACAGCACCTTCTCCCAATCAGTCTCAGAATCACCAAGGTGTGAACTGGCAAACTTCAGACGAGCCTGCACATGTGCCTTCTTGAGCAGTGGGACTTTGCGAGCACTGCAAGATTTTAATCCATTATGGTATAATGTGATACAAATGGTTTTCTTAGTGACAGTGATCCTAGCTGCCTTGAGATCATTAACAAGTTCTCCCTGTGGAGTTTTAGGCTGATCTCTCACCTTCCTCATGATCCTGGATACTCCGCGAGGTGAGATTTTGCATGGAGCCCCAGATCGATGTCGATTAACATTCACTTTGCATTTCTTCTATTTTCTTACTATTGCAACACTTGTCTCCTGTAGCCCATTCCGGCCTTTTGCAGGTCAAGGATTTTTTCCCTGACATCCTTAGAAAGCTCTTTGATCTTGCCCATGTTGTAGGGATTAGAGTGTCACTGATTAATCGAGTGGACAAGAGTATTTTATACAGGTGACAGCCGTCTTTAATGCAGGTAACAAGTGTATCAGGAGTGTATAACTGGTCTGTAGGAGCCAGAAATCCTAATGGTTGGTAGGGGATCAAATACCGTATATACTCGTGTATAAGCCGAGTTTTTCAGCCCAAAAATTGGGCTGAAAAGTCCCCCCCTCGGCTTATACACGAGTCACTATACGGGGTGAGTGGGGTGGGGGCTCTGTCCGGGTGCTGGGGAGGCAGGAAGAGGCGGGGGGAGGCTGCTGTATGAGCGGCCCCGTCACGTGGGGCCGCTCATTACATATGCACTGCATCCCCCTGTCAATCAGCGGCAGGGGGAGCAGTGCATATATGTGTATAATGCCCCCCAATCTGCTGGCACACGTCCCCCCTGTTGTAAGGCCCCCCTGCTGAATACTTACCATCCCTGGTCTTCAGCAGACCCCGGCGCCGGTCCTCTGTGCTCCGGTCCTCCGCGATCCCGTCCTCTGTGCTCCGCTCCACGGCTGCATCCGGGTTCCCCGCGCGTCGCCGACGCGATGACGTCATTGCTTCTGCGACGCGCGGGGAACCCGGATGCAGCCGTGGAGCGGAGCACAGAGGACGGGATCGCGGAGGACCGGAGCACAGAGGACCGGCGCCGGGGTGCTGCTGAAGACCAGGGATGGTAAGTAATCAGCAGGGGGGGCCTTACAACAGGGGGGACGTGTGCCAGCATTTGTGTGGGGCTGCAATACCACTGGGGCTGCTGTATACTGGGGCTGCAATACCACTGGGGCTGCTGTATATAGGGGCTGTATACTGGGGCTGCAATACCACTGGGGCTGCTGTATATAGGGGCTGTATACACCACTGGGGCTGCAATACCACTGGGGCTGCTGTATATAGGGGCTGTATACACCACTGGGGCTGCAATACCACTGGGGCTGCTGTATATAGGGGCTGTATACACCACTGGGGCTGCAATACCACTGGGGCTGCTGTATATAGGGGCTGTATACACCACTGGGGCTGCAATACCACTGGGGCTGCTGTATATAGGGGCTGTATACACCACTGGGGCTGCAATACCACTGGGGCTGCTGTATATAGGGGCTGTATACACCACTGGGGCTGCAATACCACTGGGGCTGCTGTATATAGGGGCTGTATACACCACTGGGGCTGCAATACCACTGGGGCTGCTGTATATAGGGGCTGTATACACCACTGGGGCTGCAATACCACTGGGGCTGCTGTATACACCACTGGGGCTGCAATACACTGGGGCTGCTGTATATAGGGGCTGCTGTATATACCACTGGGGCTGCAATACCACTGGGGCTGCTGTATATAGGGGCTGCTGTATACACCACTGGGGCTGCAATACCACTGGGGCTGCTGTATATAGGGGCTGCTGTATATACCACTGGGGCTGCAATACCACTGGGGCTGCTGTATATAGGGGCTGCTGTATACACCACTGGGGCTGCAATACCACTGGGGCTGCTGTATATAGGGGCTGCTGTATACACCACTGGGGCTGCAATACCACTGGGGCTGCTGTATATAGGGGCTGCTGTATACACCACTGGGGCTGCAATACCACTGGGGCTGCTGTATATAGGGGCTGCTGTATACACCACTGGGGCTGCAATACCACTGGGGCTGCTGTATATAGGGGCTGCAATACACTGAGGCTGCAATACCACTGGGGCTGCTGTATATAGGGGCTGCTGTATACACCACTGGGGCTGCAATACCACTGGGCTGCTGTATATAGGGAGTGCAATACCACTAGGGCTGCTGTATATACCACTGGGGGCTGCTGTATATACCACTGGGGGCTGCTGTATATCATACTGCTGGGGCTGTATACCACTGCTGGGGGCTGCATACCTGTGCTGGGGTCCACCCTCGGCTTATACGCGAGTCAATAGATTTTCCCAGGTTTTGGGGGCAAAAGTAGGGGGGTCGGCTTATACACGGGTCGGCTTATACACGAGTATATACGGTACTTATTTTTCTATGTAAAATGCAAATACAAATATATAATTTAGACAATGTTATTTTCTGGATTTTATTTTTGATATGCTATCTCACTGTTAAAATGAACATACCCTTAAAATTATAGACTGTTCATGTTTTTGGCAGTAGGCAAAATTACAAAATCAACAAGAGATCAAATACTTATTCCCCCACTGTACAGTCTCCACATTTCAAAAAATTAGGGTCAGATACCACAAAAGTGGTATCAATTGACCAAGAATAAAAAATTGGAGAATGGCACAGCCTTCATGCATGGCACAGGGTCTGGAACAGGGCCTGGGCTAGCATTTCAAGGTTATAAATTCATGAATAACAGAGGGATGAGTGACACATATACGCATTGCACTTACAGAGTCCTGCTAAATTCAGAAAACAGACAAGGAGACCCCAAAAATAGTCTCCACATTTAAAAAAATTAGGGTCAGATACCACAAAAGTGGTATCAATTGACCAAGAATAAAAATTGGAGAATGGCACAGCCTTCATGCATGGCACAGGGTCTGGAACAGGGCCTGGGCTAGCATTTCAAGGTTATAAATTCATGAATAACAGAGGGATGAGTGACACATATACGCATTGCACTTACAGAGCCCTGCTACATTCAGCAAACAGACAAGGAGACCCCAAAAAATTAGGGTCAGATACCACAAAAGTGGTATCAATTGACCCAGAATGCAAATTGTGGAATGAGATTAATGCAGCACGCTAGAAATTACATCTAGGCCAAGTCCTGCCACTGGGGTAGAAAAGTCCTTGGAGATCTATGACTTGTTTATCTTGATGAAAGGTAGGTGTTCTACACTTTTAGGAGAGAGATTGATGTGGTTATCCATCAGGACAGCACCAGCAGTGCTGAAGATGCGTTCTAAGAGAACACTGGCTGCCTGACATGACAAATTCAGGCGAGCTCAGGCCACTCCTCCATTTTTGAAGCACAAAATGCAAAATTGTAAAACCCCCTGATGGCATGTATATTGAGCTCTAGATACTCCTGCACCATCCTCTCCAGTCGTTCACTATGTTTCAGACTTGTACTCATTTCTACCAATGGATGGGCAGGTTAATAAAATTGGTCATGGCACCAGATAGGGATGCCCCCTCTCACTAACCTTGTTTGCCTTATTCATAGAGGCCCTAGTGAAAATAATCAGATTGAACTCAAACATCAGAGGCATCCCAGTTAATCTTAGGGAGCATAACATAACACTATTTGAGGACAATATTCTGCTATCCCTTGCAGAGCCCCTGAATTTAATCAGATGCTTGACTACTACTATTTTGAGGGATTTCTCCCTTATATCACACTATAAAGTAAATCAGACTAAGTCTGAGATTATAAGGTTTAATTCAAATGTCGATCTTCAGTGCCACATTAAGAAATAATTCCAATTATCTCGGGAACAGAAACAGATTAACTAACTGGGTATTGTTCTAACCAACCCTACATCAGCACTCATTGAGTGGAATTTAACTACACTACATAAATTGCTGCAAAAAGACCTCCTACAACTCATGAAAGCTGAACTTTCCTGGATTGGCAGGATTGTTGTGTATAAGATGTCTATCCTACCTGAATTTCTTTTTATATAAGGTCCATTCCACTTTTTATTTCCAACTCATGGATACACAAATTCAAGCAACAATTAGTAAAATTCATATGGAATTATAAGAAACCTAAAATTGCCATAACTACACTAGAGAAAAATAAAAAAAAGGGGGTGGGCTGAGTCTAACCTCCAGGCGTATTAGTCAGCTAGTTTGTGAATAACACAGGATTGTATAGGAACTCGGGTATCTGGGCCCTGCTGTAGTTGGGATGTCACTGGTGGCTTGCCCAGACCCGTGGCCCTGGTAATCAACTGAAAAGGGGGTTAGGGAATGGTGATGAGGAAAAATATATAAAAGTTTGTTGTGACGGAACCTGCAGATTCTGGTGAAGGGCACCAGCGCCGCTTCAGACCTCTGGGGGAGATGCTATTGCAGCCTGGATGGAGCAGCTCCCTGCAGGTGGAGCTGAGTCCCCGGGGCAGTCCAGCACTGATGGTGGTGGTGCTGGATATAGATATGATTAGGTGTGGAAGCAGGGTACGGGCCTTGCTGTCCAGTGGTTGGAATAGTCTCTATAAGTGGCAGGGTCAGGGGTAGAGGAATAGACACACACAGGAGATTATTTCTGTAACTTTTACTGGTGGAATTGCAGGTAAAAGTCCAGTACACTGCCGGGTGTTCAGGTAGCACTTCTGGATCTCCACAGTGAGTGGGTATAAGGCCTCCTCGTTTCTTTTCCCTTGTGTGAAGCCCCTGCCCTGTATGGAACTTGGCTGGCCTCCTCTGCTCTCCTCTCACTTGTGCTGTGTTGGGTGACCCTCGTTGGACTGCCGCTATGTACTTTCTTGCGGTGCCTGGCTCCCTTGTTGGTGACTGCACAGATGCCTGGGAAACTGAATTCTCCACAGTAAACCAGTATTCTCTGCTGGGCTGGGTGCTCTCCTGCAGACTCAGACTCCGGTGTCCGGGGTGCTTTCTGGGGTGAACCAAGACGGCTCCTCGGTCCCCAGGATGCTACTTCCTTGTTGCTCCTACATCTCGCCTTCGACCCCACTCTTGGGTCCCTGCAATAGCTAGACGGGTGGCTGTTCAGTTGTCTCTTGCTCGGGCCTAGCACGGCTCCGACCACCAGGACGTCTTCACAGTTCTCCTTGCGACTGCACACTCTGTCTAACTCCGCCTCCAGCACCAGTATTTATAGGGGATCTTGCCTAAGGGCAGCAAGTTGAGCTCCCCCTACTGGGTTGGTGTGGAAGGTGTTCTTTGTACTGTGTACCCACTGTGGAAATCCATCCACGCTATAGTTGAGCCTGTGGTTACCTGTGTGAGCAGGGCGCCACATTTGAATAAATTGAGTCAGTGGTGGTTTCTGGAGGATGACAGAACTCCCTGGATGTCCAACCATAGACAGTATAATAATAATAAGTCTCTTGTGTTAGTAATATTAACTCACTTAAGCAACATATCCAGACCCCTGCCTAGTAACTTGTTAGTCAATGCCGCTATGAGAGCTTGGAGGAACCTCCTGGTGATGTCAAGAAAGATATTTCCCAACACAAACTCTCTAAATATACCATTAGAGGTTCTGGAAATGATGATACCTGGGGTGAGTCTCTCGTTCTGGCTGGCATAGACATGGAATAAAAGACATCTCTAATATTATAAATAACAATAATGTTATCCCCTTCAAAACCATTCAAAACAAATTCTTTCTCAGTGACCTAGAATTCATAACATGGCCATCCATAAATGAGTATTTAAAAGACAAAAATATTAATTTCACGCTTCCCCAAAACATTGTTAATATGATAAAAACAACACAAAGTTTAAATGTATGGAAAACTAATTCCATCTTCAGAGTTTTCAATGATGACATGGACTTTCATCCTGGATCCAATTTGGCTTCTTGGGAGAAAGAGCTCTCATGCAAGACTGAAGATGAACAGCTCCACAGGGCCTTCGACATCATACACTCCAACTCACTATCTGTCTCAGTCCAAGAGACACACTATAAAGGGGTCTCTAAGTGGTACCTGACTCCTAGTAAATTGCATAGGTTTAACCCAACCTATTTTCCCACCTATGTTGGAGGAATTGTGGGGAGTATGAAAGTGTTTCTCATATTTTTTGTAGCTGTCCATTATTAAAACATTTTTGGTCAGACATCAAGGCCTTCCTCCACAAGGTTACCAAACTTAATATTGACCTGACAGCTCATTTAAGTGCTGCTCTCGATTGGCCTAGATGTCATACCACACGAATATCAGCATATAGTCTGCAATACTTTGTTAGTAGCCAAAACTGTGATCGCTACTAAGTGGAGATAACACCTTCCACCCACAATCATGGAAGTTATTGATAAAATGTCCTTAATACTGTATTTGAATTTAACTTTCCCTTTCGCAATAATACACTTACAAAATACAACTATAGATGGAAACATTGAACTAAAATATGCAACACCAACCTTCACCTGGAGGAGCCCTGGGACATTGATATCCAAATAACACTCAGGCAGCCGTCTGCTTACTCATTAGCGGGAAACACACTTACGGACCTTTTCTTTACATCTTATCTATGTTTTGATCCCATTTACTAAATCCTAACAGGTTTAGATAAGCGAAACGAAAAACCAATGAGCATGGTTTCAATGAGGTTATAACATATTGAGTCAACAGATATTCAACTTTTGGTTATTATAGTTTTGTATTTTTTCTTCCCCTTCCACCCCTTCACCATTTACCCCCTCCCTCTTACCCCTTCTTCCCTCTCTTTCTAAAACTACTATTTAACCTATTCTGTTTCTTATTTGCCAACCGTATTTGTAAATTAATCTACACAATAGTACAATTGTAAACAAATAATTTTATAATAATGTTAATATTACACAATTGTTATTATTATACATGTAATGCTTAAAAGTGTTGTGTAGATCCCCTGTTTTCTATTGTTAAAAAAAAACCTATAAAAACAACTTGTAACAGTACCTTTTTGTAGCATTTTATCTGCAACAAAAACACACCAAAAACTGATGTGAGACGATTGTAAACAGATTCTCTGGCAGACGCATTCCTGCATTTATGTGTTAATTTTTGTTATGTTTTATGTTCAGTTGTCCTGCGTTTTTCCTGTAGTTTTCCTGCAGGTTTAAGGCTATGTTCATACACAGCATTGTTTGCTGCGTTTTGCTCATTTCCCTGCGTTTTCTGCCTTTTTGTGCGCTTTTTTACGCATGCTTTTTGTAGTGAAATGCAATTCTGGATACGCAGCCCAGCCAAACCTATGGGTTTTGCCAATATCCATTCACACACTGTGTATACCTGCATTTTTTGACCTTGTGTTTTCACTGTAAAAACGCATGCGTAAAAAGAATAGACATGTCAGTTCTTTCTGTGTACTTTCCCTGCGCTTTCCCATTGCCAACATGATAAAATGGGCTCTGGAAAAGTGCAGAAAAAAGCGCAGAAAAAAGCGCAGAAAAAAGTGCAGAAAAAAATGCAGTGTGTGAAAGGAGCTGCGTATTTCACAAAATACGTGTGTGTAAAAAGTGCAGCTGCAGAAAAAATATGCTATGTGTGAACGCAGCCTTATCACAGTTTTCTTGTTTGGATTTACAATTGAAAATATATACAAGTGCATCTCAATGAATTATAATGTCATGAAAAACTTTATTTCAGTAATTCAATACATAAAGTGAAACATCTAATATATAAAGCTGAATGTGTGTGTGTGTGTGTGTATGTATATCGGGGATTGGCATCTACACCGTCGCAGCTACAGCCACAAAATTTTGCACAGTCACACATCTGGACCCTGAGAGCGTCATAGACTATGTTGTGAGGCGAAATTTTAATCCTGCGCATTCCAGTTCACCAAACAATTTTGCCCCTATCTACATAATGGGGAAAAAGTGAATGGAAAAGTGTTAGAGGAAAATCGACAGCTGTCAGCTTTAGCCACCAAATTTTGCACAGTCACACGTCTGGACCCCGGGAGCATCATAGGCTATGTTGTGAGGTGAAATTTTAACCCCGCGCATTCCAATTCACCAAACAATTTTGTCCCTATCTACATAATGGGGAAAAAGTGACAGTTACCAGTTGACAGTTGTGAATGAGAGGGGCTTAATAATAGCGCCAAAGACTAACAGCACATACCAGCATATAGTCACTAAGGTGGGGCCCCAACATGAGATATTCACCATGCACGGGGACATGTATACACACCACACGCACACAAAGAGTAACAGCAAGTAAATAGTCGCTAAGTGCAGCCCCAATATTGGATACTCACCACGCACCCGAACAAACACACACACACCACAAAGAGACACACACAACACAGAGACACACCCCACAGGAACACACACACACACTATAGCGACACATGCACTCACCCACAGGGACACACACACACCACAAAGAGACACACACAACACAGACACACACATCACATAGACCCCCCCCCCCACAGGGACACACACATAGCCACCCTTTAGGGACACATGCACTCACCACAGGGACACACACACACCACAAAGAACACACACACCACACAGACCCCCCCCACAGGGACACACACACATACACACCCTATAGGGACACATGCACTCACTCCACAGGGACACACAAACACCACAAAGAGACACACACAACACAGAGACACACACACCCCACACAGACACCCCCATCCCCCACAGGGACACACACACATACACACCCTATAGGGACACATGCACTCACCCCACAGGGACACACACACACACACACCAAAGAGACACACACAACACAGAGACACACACACCCCACACAGACACCCCACCCCCCACAGGGACACACACACATACACACCCTATAGGGACACATGCACTCACCCCACAGGGACACACACACCACAAAGAGACACTCACAACACAGATGCACACACACCACACCAACCCCCCCCGGGACACACACACATACACACCCTATAGGGACACATGCACTCACCCCACAGGGACACACACACCACAAAGAGACACACACAACAGAGACCCACACCACACAGACCCCCCCACAGGGACACACACATACACACCCTATAGGGACACATGCACTCACCCCACAGGGACACACATATACACACACCCCAGGGACATACACACTACACAGACAGACACAGATGTGCACAAATCACCTCACACAACTCGCCTCATACGTGTGCTATCTTTAAATTCCAAACATAAACATCTGATTAAAAACAGCCAATGTGCAACACATGTGCCATATAGGGAATTAAGGCAGATGTCAGTCACATAAGCTGTCTATTATGTGTGAGGTAACATATACTGCCTGGCCAGGGGGAGGGTTTACTGTTGGCTGGAGATTTATTAGGCTGCCTATAGCAATCAATCACAGCTCAGCTTCTATTTTCGTACAGGTCATTAATATGACATATTCAAATTCTATTTTTTTATAGCTAACATCAGATATTTATTAACCCGGGCGTAGCCGGGTACTACAGCTAGTATTTCATAAGGTTATTACAAACAGAGTGATCTATTTCAAGTGTTTATTTTTGTTAATGTTTATCTCTTACAGCCAATGAAAATCCAGAGGTCATGCACCTATATTATATCTTATTTGTCCTCATAAATGTAGTGAATTGATTTCTGGCCACCAGAATAATTTGACTCTCTGTTTCTCTCTGTTTTTCTCTTTATCATCAATTATCCATCCTTGCAAAACTTGTATGGGTTCCACCCATGTGCAGTGTAATTTAAAGCATCAGTTAACTGATAGCATAATGCAGAGGTCTCCAACTCCAGGCCTCAAGGGCCGCCAACAGTGCAGGATTTCAGGATTTCCTTAGTATTGCACAGGTGTTAATGTAATCATATGCACAGGTAATGATTCCAACCCCTGTGCAATAGTAAGGAAATCCTGAAAATATGCACTGTTGGCGGCCCTCGAGGCCTGGAGTTGGGAACCCCTGGCATAATGGATGCTATACTAATGGATTCATTGACCAAGGCACCCATTATGATTTTAACAAATCCGTTGGCAATCTGTTTTCGGATTCACACAAGAAAAGTCCATTCTTTCAAAAACCCACCAAAACCGCAGGAAAAATGCCCTGTGTGAACATAGCCTTATGCTGGCACTGCAGGGTTACTAATATGGTATCTAAAAGACAGGAAATATCAGCTAATAGAAGTAATACACTGGCGATCAAAATTAGAGAATAACACATAATTTCCTTAATGTTAAGGCTATTGTATTACAGATCATTGGTGTCAATCTGGCGCCTGATGCTAAATTCCTTAATTATCTGACAAACCCTATAGGATGATGGGAAACATTATGTTCGTCAACAATCTGGGGAAAGATTGAACTCAAAATGTGTAAAGAAGTTAGTGAAAGGTGGTGGAGGAAGAGTCATGGTTTAGGGAATGTTTACTTCTGCATAGGTTGGATCTCTTATACAGCTACATGACAGAGTGAATGCAACATGTCGTTCCTTACTTGTGTTCACCGCTCAATCAGCCAGCAAATTTCATGCAGGACAATGTCCCTAGTCAAAAATGTGTAAAGATGTCAGTGAAAGGTGGTGGAGGAAGTGTTATGGTTAGGGGAATGTTTTCTACTGGAGGGGTTGGACCTTTCATACAGCTACATGAAAGAGTGAATACAATTATGTATCAGAACCTTCTTCAACAACACGTGGTTTCTTACATGCGTTCTGCACTCAATAAGCCAGCAAATGTCATGCAGGACAATGACCCTGTCACACAGCGAAATAGGTAAAACACTTCCTTGAAACAGAAAACATTGAAACAATGAAATGGGTAGCCCAGAGTCCTGATCTAACTCCAATATAAAACCTCTGGAAGATCCTCGGTGACAGTTATGGCCAAGAAATGTACAACAGTCAAAAAACTGTGGAAGAGACTGGAAATAGTAGACCAAAATCACACCAGAGCCGTGTGAGAGACTAGTGAAGTCCTGTGGCTGCAGATGTGCTGAAGTCATTCAAAGCAAAGACCTGTACAATGCAAAGGCCTGTACACTTCCTACTGATTGCTGACTGATGCAACTTTCACAAAATTTAGTTTTAATCTTTCTCTGTGCCTAAGTCATTGTTGTTCTATAATTATGATCATCACATCTTGTGTAAATTAAAGGTTTTAAGTTTTTATACTTTGGTTATTTGGAAAACACCGTTCTAGTGGCATGTTGTGCCCCTTACACAAAAACCTTCAAATGTTGGGCAATGTGGATTACAGTTGATCTGAAATAATCAAGTGATCATACATTGTTCTCTTATTTTGATTGCCAGTGTATGCCTTGAGTTAAAGAAATGTGTTACAATTACAATATATTCCTATTAATTTATGTTAACTGCAGCATTGAAGCAATGTGGGTTCTATTTTTTATTTTGCTAATTGGGAAAATATTCTTTTCTTTAGCAAACTGATGACTTTGAAGGTTCTGCAAGTGGAGATATTCCTGGATCAGGTCAAAGAGTAAGAAATAATACAACAATACATATTTTTTAATTGCTATTACTGTGAAACAAAAGACTTAGGATGTCCTTTTGGCTGCATAAAAAGTTAGTATAATGTATATTATATATAAAAAGTTAAATAGCAGAACCGAATTTAAACACTTTGGTTTTTAGTTTTTATTCTGTGCCGTCGTTACTAATGTTCAGCCTGTTGGTTCACTTATCTGTACCTCACAATGTCTTTGGAAAAACACAACCTGATTAGGGATGCACGTGCCATAATATTCATAATCGCTATACTCATAATGACTACTTTGTAATAATTGTGTATTCGTTCCATATAGCAAGTACAATGAAAATCAATCAGAGATGAGAGAAATTTTCTGCTGGACCCCACAAAGAGGTCGGGGGGGGGGGGGGGGAAGCTGTAAACAGTCAGAGATAGCTGAAAAAGTGCTCAAACTGCATGGGAAGAGAATACAGACATTATGTACACAGTCTGCATACTGTTCTGCCATACAGCTGTGACAGAACCTTTTGAAGATAGATAGATAAAAGAACAGGTAGATCGGGCTTACTAGACTCCGGCTGCTGCTCCTTGGGCCGCTCTGTCTCCCACTGAATCACTTTCAAGGCTGCCTATTAAGCTACTTGCATATTCATTGCACTGTCAGACAAACAGCCAATCACAGATGCTCACACTCTTTGTGAATGTCTGTCACAGTTACAGTGTATTTCCACAATCTGAACAATGATTTTGCTTGGTTGCCATGCACATTAGTGTACAGCAACCAACCTGATGTCATAGGGTCTTAAATAAATAATTTTAAAAAATACGTGGGCTTCGCAGTATTTTTAAGTCTAGCCCAATGAAAGCCAACACCTGTGAGCTGCCACACTCAGCTGCATAATTTTACCTTGGCTGGCAGAAAAAAAATGCGTGGGCTCCATCCTATTTTTAATTGCCAGGCAAGGCAAAACTAGGCGGCTGAGGACTGGTATTCAACAGCAGTTACTATGGCAACAGTGTTCTACCTGCTTACTATATTACAGCACTGAGACTTGAGCTTTATCGCTTTACTATAGCACAGGTCTCAGCTCTTTCATATTGTAAGCAGTGAGGTCAACGTTACCATAGCGGTTACTATTGCAACGGTGACATCATGGCTTACTATGGCTACATACACACACAGTGTTTTGGCTACGTTTTGTGAGAATCAGTTCTTGGTGCGGTTTCTGCACCAAAAAAAAAATCCTCATAAAACACAGCCAAAACACTGTGTGTAAATGTAGCCATATAGTAAGCAGTGAGGTCACCATTGCCATAGTAACTGCTGTTGTTATGGCAATGGTGACCTCACCGCTTACCATATGACAGCACTGAGACCAGCACTTTACTGCACTTTACTAGGGCAGGTCTCAGCGCTGTCCATAGCAACAGTGGTTACAATGGCAATGGTGACCACATGACAGCACTAAGACCTACGCTTTATCGCTCTACTATAGTGCAGGTCTCAGCGTTTTCATATTGTAAGCGGTAAGTTCACCCTTTCCATAGCAATAGCAGTTACTTGACAACGGTGACCTCAGTGCTTAGTATATGACAGCGCTGAGACCTGCGCTATAGTAAAGTGAAAAACGCATGTCTCAGCGCTGTCATATAGTAAGTAGTGAGGTCCCAGTTGCCATAGTAACAGCTGTTGCTATGATAAAGGTGACCTCACCACTTACAATATAAAAGCACTGAGACTTGTGCTATAATAAAGAGATAAAGTGCAGGTCTCAGCGCAGTCATATACTAAGCACTGAAGTCACCGTTGCCATAGTTACTGTGGTTGCTATGGCAATGCTGACCTTACCGCTTACAATATGAAAGCACTGAGACCTGCGCTATAGTAAAAAAATAAAGCGCATGTCTCAGAACTGTGATATGGTCACCATTGCCATAGTAACCGCTGTTGCTAGGGACAGCGCTGAGCATGCACTATAGTAAAGCGGTAAAGTGCAGGTCTCAGCACTGTCATATGGTCACCATTGCCATAGTAGCTGCCTGCCATGGACGTACCCAGGATCAAAACTAGGGGGGCAAGCCATGGTCGTTCGGAACATCATATTCGGCCTGGTGCATTGTGGGGGCTGATCATGTGTTCGGCCGGTCTCCAGCGCATGTGCAGTGCGCATATTAAAGCCGGGACGAACATATGATCAACTCCCACAATGCATCGGGTCGGATATGGCGTTTCGGCTAGCGCGTCAGAGTACCACAGGAGGCGGGAATTTCAAAAAGAGGTCCCTTTAAAGGGAACCTGTCACTCCCTTTGGTCATTCTAATCCCTACCCACCACTTTATACATGATGTACTTGGGATTCCTGTGACCACTCTATATACTCAGCGGTTCCCCTGTGTACCTCAAAAATGAACTTTTTATATCTCCTGAGCGGTATGGAAATTAGCTGAAAATGGTCCGGGAGGATCTGCTCAATCTGGTCCTTGTCGCCCCACTGGTTGAAATGCTCGCCTCGCTCCTGTGAAAAGGCCACTGCTCCTGTGTATGTAACATTGCTCTCATGCCTGCGCAGTGGTGCAGGTCTGCGTGCTCAATGCAAGTGCACCTGTGACCGAGTCTCGATAGCACAAAACTACAGCACAAACTACATCACCAGACCCACCAGAGTTACAGAATTACATCCATATAACCTCCATTAGTGCAGAAACACTATGTCAAAACTCTCAGTACAGAAATACATCACCAGAACCTTCATCAGTGCAGAAACACAGCATCAAACCCCTCCTCAGTACAGAAATACATCCATATAACCCCTATCAATTCAGAAGCACTATGTCAAAGCCCACATCATTACTTTACCAGACCCACCAGAGGTACAGAAATACGTAAATAGAACCCTCATAATTAACACAATTCATCATCACAACTACCATCAGTACTTGGTAAAACAATTGTAATGCCAGGTCACACATTTGTCCTGCATGAACCTACAACTCCTACTACATCCTTAACAATGGTAAGGTTACTGGGAGTTGTTGTTACCAGCTATCAATAGAAGCATGCAGGAACCACAGTACTCATGAGAATTAGTCATTACCACAAATAATTATTTACATCCAGGTACCTTATAGATGACGTTATCTCCAATCGGGGTTGTCTATTTCTTTCCTTCATCTTGTCCAGGCACCTTGATGACTTTTCACATCCGCAGTTCATCTCTGCAGACGTCCATCTTCTCCTGTTTTCTGCAGGACACCCTGGCACGATACAATAGCAGAATTGTCAAAATTCTCCTAAGTAAAAATATCTGCCCTACACTGTGCCCCAGAATCAATAATTGCTCCTCCTCACTGTTTCCTGCACATAATATGATTTACACACTGTCCCTCTCCTGGCACATGCCTTCCACACTGCCCTCTCCCTCCATACTGGGTGCCCTGGTCACACTGTCCCCTACACTTTCATAGACTGTGAGCCCTTGCAGACAGGATTTCTCCCCTCTTGTATCTGTACGACTGAATTGTCCACATTTATTGTTACTTGAATTGTTACTATGTTACTTGTCCTAGTCTGCCCCTTTTAGCATGTAAAGCGCCATGGAATATAATGGCGCTATATAAATAATAATAATAATAATACACTGCCCACTGTTTATACTGTTCTATCTCATCAAACTCCCCATCCTTAACATATTGTCCCTGCATACTGCCCCCTCTCCATACAACCCACACTACTCACACTTTATTCTGTGCCGCAGCCACCCCCCTCACTCCACATACTGTGTCTACACCGATACCCCCTCACTCCACATAATGTGCAGCAGCCATCCCCCTCACACCTCATACTATGTCTACACTGATCCCCCTCATTCAACATGCTGAGCCACAGCCATCCCCCCTCACTCCTTATACTTTATCTATAGCCATATAACCCCCCCTAACTCCTTATACTGTGTCCACACCTATCCCTCCTCACTCCACATACTGTGTCGCAACCATGCCCCTCACTCTGCATACTGTCTCCACACCCATATAATCCCCCCTCACTCCACATACTGTGCCGCAGCCATTTTTCCCTTACTCCTTATAATGGATCCTCAAATTTACCCTCTTGCTTCCACCTTATTTTTAATTGCCAGCTTAGGTAAAACTAGAATTCAAAAACAGAGACAAGGAGGGGTGTTCAATCAAAAGTATATCAAATCAATTGATTACATAATTACGCAGAATAGTTTGGTACAGAATCAGGTAAACATGCAGGGTCAGGATAGGGCACAGAGTGTAGTCAAATGACAAGTTAAGTCACAATGTCACATCAAAGAGTATTACACACAATGGTGGATACAAAATATGGGGTAAAAAACTAAATATCACATAAAAGGTTACGACACATCAATTGAAAGTCATATACATGGTACATAATAGTACATAATAAAGTGCCAGTGCATTAAAGAGGCTTTCATTAATTGAGTATCACTATCACCATTATAAATCTTGTCCCTCATACAATAAACAGTACTATGGTAAAGCCATAGTGTAGTTCAATATACTATTGAATGAACACTGCTCCTTTTTTGCCAGCCAAGGTAAAATTATGCAGCTGAGGGTAGCAGCTCGCAGCTGTCCACTCTCACTGGGCTAGACTGAAATATACTGCGAAGTCCCATGTGTTTTTTTAATATTTATTTATCTATTTTTAACACCCTATGATGGCAGGTTGGTTGCCATACATTAATGTGTATGGCAACCAAGCACAATCACCATCCAGATTGACAGAAATGCCTCCTTACTGCAACAGCCAATTACAGAGACTCTCACAGAGTGCAGGCGTCTGTGATTGGCTGTTTGTCTGACAGGGCAGTGAATATGCAAGCAGCTTAATAGGCGGCCCCGGAAGTAATTCAGCAGGAGACTGAGCGGCCCAGGAGCAGCAGCCGGAGTCTGGGAAGCCCGATCTACCTGTTCTTCTATCTATCTCACTTCACTAGGTTCTGTCACAGCTGTATGGAAGAACAGTATACATGTCTGTTCCCATGCAGTTTGAGCACATTCTCAGCCATCTCTGCCTTTTTACAGCCTTCCCCCAAACCACATACTATTCTGTTTGAGCATCTTTTTTTTCTTTGGTTATACTCTGCCTGCCAATCACAGTAATGCCATTATCAAAGATGAATATGGCATTTCTATGACTGGCAAGCAATCCCAGCATGTTTATTGGCTGCAAATCAGTCAGGAAACATACTTTTCACCTAACTCGAATATCACGAGTAAAATCCCAAAAACTTGTGGAGTAACGAGTATCCCAAATACCGTACTATTCGTGCGAATAGTAACGAGTATTCTCACTCATCACTACACCGTGTGCAGAATTATTAGGCAAATTAGTAATTTGATCACATGATACTTTTTATACATGTTGTCCTACTCCAAGCTGTACAGGCTTGAGAGTCAACTACCAATTAAGTAAATCAGGTGATGTGCATCTCTGTAATGAGGAGGGGTGTGGTGTAATGACATAAACACTCTATATAAGGGGCCTTTAACACTTGCGTTTTTTTCTTGGTTTGGAAGATCAGGAAAACACCTGTTGCTTACAGTATTTTGCACATTCACTTTAATTTTGTCAGGTAGAATCTTGTTTCTTCATGTTTTTTCCTGAAATTATTAAAGAGAATGGGCAAAAAAAATAAATCCTGTAAGAATCAAGTGTTTTCCTGATCTTCCAAATCAGGAAAAAAACGCAAGTGTGAAAGGCCCCTAAGGTGTGCTTAATTATTAGGCAAATGCCTTTCCTTAGGAAAAATAGGTCAGAAGAGAGATTTGACAGGCTCTGAAAAGTCCAAAATTGTGATATGTCTTGCAGAGGGGTGCAGCAGTCTTGAAATTGCCAAACTTTTGAGCGTTATCACCGAATAATCAAGCATTTCATGGCAAATAGCCAACAGGGTCACAAGAAGCGTGTTGGGCAAAAAAGGCACAAAATAACTGCCCATGAATTGAGGAAAATCAAGTGTGAAGCTGCCAAGATGCCATTTGCCACCAGTTTTGTCATATTTCAGAGCTGCAACGTTACTGGACTATCAAAAAGCACAAGGTGTGCTATACTCAGGGACATGGCCAAGGTAAGGAAGGCTGAAAAACGACTACCTTTGAACAAGAAACATAAGATAAAACATCAAGACTGGTCCAAGAAATATCTTAAGACTGATTTTTCAAAGGTTTTCAGGAAGAAGTCAGTATCTTTCAAGAAAAACATGATTTTCATGCAATGCTCCATCACATGCATCCGACTACACCACAGCGTGGCTGGCTAGTAAAGGTCTAAAAGAAGAAAAAATATTTACATGACCCCCCTTGTTCACCTGATCTGAAACCCATAGAGAACCTGTGGTCCCTCCTAAAATGTGAGATCTACAGGGAGGGAAAACAGTACACCTCTCAGAACAGTGTCTGGGAGGCTGTGGTGGCTGCTGCACGCAATGTTGATCGTAAACAGATCAGCAACTGACAGAATCTATGGATGGAAGGCTGTTGAATGTCATCATAAAGAAAGGTCATATTGGTCACTAATGTGTTTTGTGTTTTGTTTTTGCATGTCAGAAATATTTTTTCAAACTTTTGTGCAGTTTTATTAGTTTACCTGGTGAAAATAAACAAGTGAGATGGGAATATATTAGGTTTTTATTAAGTTGCCTAATAATTCTGCACATAAATAGTTACCTGCACAAACAGATATCCTCCTAAGATAGCCAAATCAAAAAAATAAAAACCACTCCAACTTCCAAAAATATTAAGCTTTGATATTTTGAGTCTTTTGGGTTGATTGAGAACATGGTTGTTGATCAATAATAAAAATAATCATCTAAAATACAACTTGCCTAATAATTCTGCACACAGTGTAAACCTGATAGATCTAACTCAACATTTATGTGGGAATAGGTGTTAATAGCCCAAACACCCAGTATAGATGATGGCTGCTGCTCTCAAGATTAGTTGGGAGAGTGTCTGAAACTTTCTCTGGACATGCAGAAAAGACTCTTATGTAATTCCTTAATTCTATAACCCTAATCTGATTACATGGAATAACCTTTCCTGAAATAACAACCTTGCTCTGCATTAATTACTCAAGTAACATTCCTGCTCTCTAGAAGCAAAGTCTTTCATGCACTTTCTGAACAAACTTTATTTGTGAGTATGGTCCAATGAACTACCAGTCACCAACAAAAAGAAGCATTTACAGCTACTGTACATAAAGCATACTAAGGCTGCCTTCACATTTGCGTTTGCAAGCGCAGCGTATGTTGCGGATTTAAAAATCTGCATGCGTATTGCTTACCTATCTTTATAATGGGGTACGCATTCATACGCAATGACATGCGTTTGTATGCGTATGTATGCGTTTGCGTACATGTGCGTTTAATTTCGTCCCCCTCAGAACGCAACAAGCAGCATTTTTTGGCGCCTGAAAAATCTGCAAGCATCCGGATGCGTACGCCTGCGTATAAACAACGCAATATTGTTAATAGGTACGCAAGCGTCCGCGTGGTCTTGCGGAAGTGTGCATTTGAAACGCATGCGTACCTTACATTGCCACTCCCCATGGGCGTTTCTGACAAAAAGAAACATGTTTGACACAAAAAAATCTGTAACGCATGCGGACAAAAAACGCATACGCAATGTACAAACGCAAGCATACGCACGCAAACGCTGCGTTTATTTTAAGCATTGTGTATATGCATGCATATGATACACGCAGCGTTTGCATGCAGATGCATGCGTTTTTGCATGCGTATGCGCATGCGCATTATACGCTGCGTTCTCAAACGCAAATGTGAAGCCAGCCTAAGAAGTCCTTCCATTACAAAGTCGTGTGGCTATATGTAGTAAATGTACAAAATATCACTTTTCATATATTTTCAATACAATGTAAATTCAGTGCTTATTGCAATAAAAATGTTCTCTTTTTTTAAAAGTGCTTACCTGGATTTCCTGGGCCAGTTGGACCAAAAGGACCACCAGGTCTGCCTGGAAGGCCAGGTTCTGGTTCAGGAATTGATGGTCCTCCAGGGAAGGATGGCAAAGATGGAGAACTTGGATTACCCGGACCACCTGTGAGTAATGAGAATCAAACTATAGACAAAAGAGTAAAAAAATATGCCTAAAACCTTTAGAACCAGAAACATCAATTTTAACTTCATGTTGTTTCTTAACTGGTATTACTTTTTAAAGTAATAAATAAACAAAGTATTTCGATAGTATAAACAAAAACTGAAAGAGCGCAAAATAGGGTCTTATCGCACATATAAGAAAAGATTGTGCCAATGGTTGCGCTTACCTTAGGCTGCCTTCAGACTTGCAGATGCATCTGCAGCGTTTTGCAGATGCATCTGCAAGCATCAGCATGCAGACCGCGGCCCCTATGTTTATAATGGTGCGCATGGCGGTCTGCAGATGCTTGCGGACCGCCGTGCGCACCCATTCACTCCTATATGTGATCTGTGCGCACGCGGATGCCTGCGCACAAATCACACACTCCCGCCCGCACCATGGACGCGAGATGTCGCGTCCCTGGTGCGGACGAGAGTGTGTGATCTGTACGCAGGCATCCGCGTGCGCACAGATCACATATAGGAGTGAATGGGTGCGCACGGCGGTCCGCAAGCATCTGCAGACCGCCGTGCGCACCATTATAAACATAGGGGCCGTGGTCTGCATGCAGATGCTTGCAGATGCATCTGCAAAACGCTGCAGATGCATCTGCAAGTCTGAAGGCAGCCTTAGAGAGTTGAGAGTCACAACCTCTATAAATGTTCAAACAATGGCTGCTGCACTTGTCCACTTCCGATAACAATTCCTCAATATGTAAAGATATGGATTCTCACATGCACTGCTCATCAATAATGACAATTGGGATCTTTCATGATGGAAGTAGTGAGAGATCTACGAAACGCATAGGCCAATAAACCTTCATGAAAGATCCCAATTGTCGTTGATTGGCAGTGCATGTGAGCATCCATATCTTTACATATTGAGAGATAGTATAAACGTGTGTGTATATATCTATATATATGTAGATATATATATATATATATATATTTTAATTAATACTTACTGAACCCCCATCTACTCATATTTTCTCTATAATTGGTACGTTTGTCTGCAATATGTTAATATGCAATATCCCTTTCAGTCATTGATCTCAGTTTCATACCTATTCTTATCTGTGCATTCTGTTCTGTCTGCTATCCTGCTGTGTAACATCCACTTGGCCTTATTAATTCCAAAATCTTCCCTCCTACTGACTCCTTAAGGCCATGTTACACACACAGATATCTGTTCAGATATTGGTCACAGATCTCTGGTTGCAGTGAAATCATGGACACATTGCTCCATTTGTACACAGCCACAAAATGGAACAATGTGTCCAAGATTTCACTGCAACCAGAGATCTGTGACCAATATCTGAACAGATATCTGTATGTGTAACGTGGCCCTTAGTCTACTTCAGCGCAGCTCCTATCTTCCATCCCCATCTGATCCATCTCATGTGCACTTAGAGACAATTGAAAATAGTCAGCCTGGTCTGATGACCTCAGTCTGATTATCTCTTCAAAGTATGACTTCTAAGTATATTGTAGAAATATACCAGAAATAGGTCAGGAATAGGCCAGAAGACAGGAACTATTAGTGTTTAAAAAACATATTTGCTTTTCTTCTCTCACCCTTACTTTTTGCCATGCTCACATTTGTCCTCACAGTTCCTCACTTTCCTTCACTATCCCTAAACCCCAGCACCCTCTAGGTAAATAACCATCTCCCCCCTTTAATCCCTGCACCTCACCTCATCTGCAGACCTTCTCCTTAACCTCTATTCTCTTCTTCTAAAATATAAAATAAACCAGCCACTCTACTTTTCCCATCTGCTTTACTTTTTTTTACTACTTCTCACTGCTGGCGACATATCTCCTAATCCTGGTCCCCTTACTCACTACTTCCCACCAATTCCCTCTCCTATTTTTCTCAATCTACCAAGCTACAAGCTACTGCAATCTCTCACATGTGAAACCTGTGCCTCTGAACCCTACCCCCCTGCTCCCTCTCCCTGGGGCACTTTTGAATGCCCGCTTCATCCACAGCAAACTCCACATGGTCCATGACCTTTACCTCCCGCAAGCTTTCCTTCCTTTGTCTCACTGAGACCTGGCTGACACCATCTGACACTGCCTCCCCAGCAGTACTAAGCTATGGCGGCCTTCACTTTACCCACACTCCTCGCCCTGGCAACAGACATGGTGGAGGAGTGGGTTTCCTTCTCTCTACAAACTACTTCAACACAATCCAACCCTCACCCTCCCTTCTTTCAAAGTTCACTCTCTCTGTATACTCTCCCTCTAATCTTCAAATGACCATTATATATCAACCTCGGGGATCAGCCACCTCCTTCATTGACCAATTTTCCACCTGGTTTCTTCATTTTCTCTCTGCTGACATTCCCACCATCATCATGGGTGACTTCAATATCCCTACTGACACCCACCAGTCAGCAGCCTCCAAACCCATGTCACTTACTTCATCCTTTGGACTCACTAAGTGGTCCTCCACAGCCACCCACACAGACAGACATACATTAGACCTTATCTTCACCCACCTCTGTTCCCTATCTAATCTTATAACCTCCCCTCTTTCTCTATCTGACCACCATCTACTCACTTTCTAATCCTTGTCCTCCTCACCTACCCCCAGAATCCAGCCACTAACGCATCCTTTCAGAAACCTCGCAAATCTAGACATTCACAGACTCTCAGACTCTATTCCACCTTTGTTTTCCATATCTGCACTCCACGATATGGACAGTGCCATCGCTTTCTATAATGCCACCGTCACATCAGCCATAGACTCATTTGCCCCTCTCATGCATGGCAAAGTGCAACAAATCAAAACGCAACCCTGGCACAACTACCTCACCAAAAACTTTGGCAAGTATCCAGGGTTGCAGAGCGGTGCTGGAAGAAAACACACCTGCCAGACAACTTCACTGCATTCAAACAAGCAACACTTGCCTTCAAATCAGCCCTCACCTTTGCTAAACAGACCTACTTCACAAACCTCATATTTTCTTTATTTCTATAACCACAAACAACTGTTCAGCACATTTAACTCTCTCCTTTTCCCGCCACTGCCCCCTCTGACCACCCTCATCTCTGCCGAGGACTTTGCTACATCCTTCAAAAATAATATAAACCAAACAAGGCAAGCCTTTATTGTTCCACCATCCCAACCACTCAATATACCAGACCTCTGCCCTTCCCTCATGACCTCCCTCTCCACTATTACTGAAGGGGAGCTTACTCATCTCCTCTCCAAATCACACTTTACCATTTGTGCATTTGACCCCACCCCTTCCCACCTCCTTCCCAACCCCACCACCAGGTTTATCTTTTCAAACTATCGCTAAATTCTGGTACCTTCCCCTCTGCCTTCACACAGACCATGATCATGCCTATCCTCAAAAAGCTAAACCTTGACCCAACTGCTATGCCCAGCTATTGCACTATATTGCTGCTCCCGTTTGCTTCCAAACTCCTTGAGCACCATGTCCATGCTCAACTTTCCTCCCATCTGTCATCTAACTCTCCCTTGACAAACTCCAATCTGGCTTCTGGCCTCACCACTCCACTGAAATTGCTCAGACCAAAATTACTAACAACTTACTCACAGCAAAAGTTAACAGATAATTTTCCATCCTCTTCCTTCTAGACCCGTCCTCTGCCTTCGACACAGTCGATCACTCCCTCCCGCTACACATCCTATCTCCCCTTGACATCAAAGACCTTGTCCTATCCTGGATTGCCTCATACCTTTCCGACCACACATTTAGAGTTTCCCATTCCCACACTACCCCTCACCCTGCCCTCTCTGTTGGAGTCCCACAAGGCTCTGTTCTGGGGCCCCTACTTTTATCCATCTAACCTGGGCCTAGGGCAACTCAAAGTCCCATGGCTTCCAGTACCATCTGTACGCTGATGACACTCAGATCTACCTCTCTGGCCATGATGTCAACTCTCTGCTGTTCAGAATCTCAGAGTGTCCATCAGCCATATCCTCTTTCTTCTCTTCTCACTTCTTAAAACTTAATACAGACAAAACCAAACTCATCATCTTTCCACCATCTCATGTATCTTCTCTACCTGAACTATCTATCCCAGTTAATGGCATCATGCTTTCACCTGCAACTGAAATCTGCTGTCTCGGAGTAACCCTTGACTCTACCCTGTTCTTCAAAGCACATATCCAAGGTCTCGCCACCTCCTGCCTCCTCCAGCTCAAAAATTTTTCCAGAATCCGACCTTTCCTCAGCTCTCAATCTACTAAAATACTTGTACATGCTTTCATCATCTCCTGCCTTGATTATTGCAACATCCACCTCTGTGGCCTCTCTGCTAACACTCTTGCAATCCTCCAGTCTGTCCTCAAATCTGCTGCCAGACTAATCCACCTCTCTCCTCACTACCCCCCTGTTTCTCCCCTCTACAAATCCCTTCACTGGCTCCCAATTCCTCAAAGAATCTAGTTCAAACTACTCACACTGACATACAAAGCTGTTCATTACCTGTCCCTTCTCTATATATCTGCACTAATCTCCCAATATCTTCCCTCATGTAATCTTCAGTCCTCCCAAGACCTCCTCCACACTTATTCATTGCTCACCAAATTGCCTCCAAGATTTCTCCCGAATATTTCCCATCCTCTGGAATTCTGTGCCCCAACACATACAACTATCCACCATGCTCGGATCCTTCAGATAGAACCTAAAAACCTACCTCTCCAGGAAAGCTTACAGCATGCAATGACCGAGCTGCTGCCTCACCATCATCGGAGTTGCCTACTCACCACCACCAGAGTCGCCGACTCACCCCTACGCACCCTCAAACTACTGTCTCCCCCCCCATTGCCCTGTAGAATGTAAGTCTGCAAGGGCAGGGTCCTCCCCACTCTGTACTGGTCTGTCGCTGTTAATTTGTTTACTGTAACCTATATCTGTATTTTGTATGTACCCACTTATCATGTACAGCACAGTGGAATTAATGGTGCTATATACGATAAACATTAGTAATAATGTATACACACGCTTATACAATTAAAATACTTTAGTTTAATGTTATTAATAGTTTCCATTTCTCTTTTTCATTCTATAGTTGGTATAATTTATAGATATGTTAGGTCAAAACATTGAACTATATATATTTATGCATTTGTTATTTTTATCTGTCCACCTAGCCTTTCTTTTATTCACTTTTATCACATATTTTTCAAAGACCTACATATACCTTATTGCAGTGATTCTTCCCACATATATGTCAAAGGTCTATGTCATTTACATTGAAAAGTATTAGTATATCCCATAAAAGCAGTGCAATTATCTCCTCTCGCAAAAATAACTCTTCAGGCTTCAAGGCTATATCTGATCACAAAACTCTTTTTAAAACTAATATGTGCTGACTTGTAAGGAAAAAAGCCTCCCACAGTGTTTTTTTCCTTCTCTTTGCTTCCTTGATTTTTTTAGCTAAGGGGGCTTCCATGCTGGCTATTTACATGCTACTTTTCATGATTAGGCAACTTCCTGTGCTTTTTTTCCCTTTCAAAGGGAAGTGAACCCCAGTGCTGAACCCCACCCCTTCCATACTCCTCTCTACCTTCCCACTGCACCCTGATTGGCCAGGACTCTGCTTTTATTTATGTAATCAAGTAATCATGGTCTCTATGCAAGTGCAGTCAGAGAAGCCATCCTGGGTCTTGTTGTCCTGTTCATCCTCAAAAGAACTGAAGAAATCCCGTGCATTGTGACCATTACATCTATCTAATATATAAAGTTGAGTGTGTGTGTGTGTGGCAAGCCCCACCCACTCCACATGACCACACCCACTCCACATGACCACACCCACTCCACATGACCATGCCCACTCCACATGACCATGCCCACTCCTCATAGCCACACTTGCTCCATATAGCTTCACCCCACTCCACATAGCCCCGCCCATGTGTGTGGAAAGCACCACCCACTCCATATAACCACACACCACTCCACATAGCCACACCCACTACACAGCCATGCCCCTCCATAGTGATGTCACAATAGAATGTAGAATCTTAGCTTATAAAATTCCATGTCATGTCATTGCCTGATCATTCTGATCTTATGACTCATAAGAAAAAGAATGTGACTGGATGATTGTCATCACACACTAAGAGAAAAGCTGTGTTTGCCTCAATGAGCAAGTCTTACAGAAATGAGTTCAGAAATGGAAGAAAGGGAGGCAAGAATTGCTATCTCAAGGGCCATGGAAGGAAAGGAGGTAAGAATTACAGAAATGAATGTATGTATGTACCGTATGTATGTAGGTATGTCCATTAAAGGAATATGCACCCTTGCTTCTACAATACAACATTTTGCGCACACAGCCCATTTGACTTAGGGTTTGTGGGGGAGGTGGATTTGATGGGGGGGACAGGTTTAGGGGATGAGTGGGCAGTTATGGGGGGGTGGGTTTGGAAGGGTGCTGGTTAAGGGGGCATGGGGGGGCATTTTTAGGGAGGTGGGGGTGCAGGTTTGGGAAGGGTGTGGGGGGTTAGGTTTGGCAGGAAAAGAAGAAGTTTCATGATGCGGGTGGGGGGGTGAGGGGTAGATTTGGGGGGAGCGTGGGTGGATTGTGCAGGTTGGGGGGAGGCAGGATTGATACGTATAGTGGACATACAATACACACACAGACATACACTCAGCTTATCACTAAGAACAGTTAGTTACTATGCCCCGACAACGCCGGGTTCTACAGCTAGTAATGCTATAACGTTGTTACATCTCCTAGATTATTCTGCATCAGAATAACTGATCTGCTCCTTCTCCACCCATCTTGCATGTCGATTACTACACCAACATGTCTCCAACCTACACAATATTTTCTCTTAGTGTGGAAACCCACTGGCATGAAAGAAACAGTCTGTTCCTCATCCAGGAGAGTCATACGAGTCTCATCTGTTCTTTGCTCCATTTTGCATCCAACTGCTATGCGTGTCCGACATTTTATCGGATCACATCCGCGTGGTGTCAGAGTGCAATCCGTGTGCTCTCCGTGTGCCAAACGTTTTTCACTTGGGATTTGTCATTGAAATCAGGTGCCGCATTGCCTACACACTTGCCCACATTGTGGGAATCACAACACTCCTTACACCAAATCCTTGGTCTATGTGTTGAAAGAAAGCCTTGAGTCACATTGTTCTTGATTGATGCTTAGTATCATACTGTTGTAAATTGGTACATGGTAAATATAATTACTTTTGCAAGGTGTATTACCCTCTATTCCAATATTACTGATGTCTTATTATGGTGGTGGTTTTTGTAGAAGAGTGTTAATGATGCTAGAAAATGAAATTTTTACTTTGCAGTGTCGTACACTGGGTGTTTATCCCATGCTACTTTAGTGCAGGTACTTTATTATGTGGCAGTGTTTTGGCATGCAAACGCTGTCAGTTGCAGACCATGATTACTTTCATGGGCTGCATTGATGGCTTATGGCCAAGTTGTGTTATTAATGGCCTAGGGCGTATCGTATACTGAAACATGCCAAGTATCACATAACATGGTTAAGCATTATTGATTGAAAGTGTCCTCATAAATATGTGCTTTACCCATATGGCTAAACAAGGTGCAAGACCTTTTTTCACACATAGTAAGACATTCCACAACCTACTGTAGAACTACTGCAACTCCTTAGCTGTCATCCATGTGCCTTTGCAAACCGTTGTATGTTAATTACTTATGTAGGGCCTGTAGAGGTCAAGGTTTGTCATTGTAAAATTGTTGAAAGAACATATAGTGTGTTAAGACGTCAGAGTGTCTGCATGCACACTGTTTTAGACATAGGTGTCAAAATGGCCATGTGTATTTTCAGCAACATTAGAGCAATATTGTGTTGGGAAAAATTTAAAAACCACAACAAAACAATGTTTTTGGCTTAAAATTTTAGTGACGTGGCTTTCTTGAGACGAAATTCCCAAACTGTTACAAATATGACTTTCAGAAAATGCACTAAAGAGGAAAGGCGTACAATAGTGTTTATCAGTGGGATTAGGTGCAATAGCAAGTTGTTTAGAATTGCTCACCTGTTCGGGTTGTGAGACATCACAACCCCCTCATAAACCTGTGACAACGGTAGATGTCAAGCTTTACGGTCTGCAGCAGCCCTTCCACGTGTTGAACAATCGTAAGGTGTATAGGAGATATGGGAATCATGGACTGTGCTCCCGTCCCAAGGAATCCACTGACTCACGCTGTTAGAATTCAGATGGTGGTTCATAAACCACCATCTGAATTCTAACAGCGTGAGTCAATGGATTCCTTGTGACGGGAACCCAGTCCATGATTCCCATTTCTCCCATACACCTTTAAATATGGCTTTCAAACCGAGCCAAAACCAATATAAAAGCAAGAACTGTCCCTACACATACAGACCAACTCACATATTAAAAAAACATAGTAGAATAGTCACAATTACAAATTTTTACATGATGGGGAACTATGAGTCAACCCATGTGTTGGAGTAAATGAACCATTGGAGTCGTATGGTGCTCTGAAATGGTGTCCTCATGTACATTATGGGGACATTGGTGGCCATGTGTGTCAGGTCCTTGCCCTTCTAAACTTTGACTGGGCTCCCCATATAACACATCAAAAGCGTCTTGGATTGGCCTATGTGTTTGAAATGTTGGGGCCTGATGATGTTGTTCAGACTGTATTCCTATGCTTCTGTTGGACATATGCAGCACATGAGTAGGTTCCTGATCTGCCACCAATGTAAGTTGGCTCAACATAGCTGTTGGTTGTGTAGCAACCCTTTGGCTTGCAATCGGTGTGGGCAGCGTCTGGTCACATGATGGTGATGATGTCTGGAAGTTAGTTGGGTGTGGCATGCATAAATGATTATCTGCCGACCCTTGCCAGTGTTCAAGGAGATTAAACACAACACTGGGATTATTAGGTGGCAGACATGCATCTATGACTATCTGTATGGCTGCCCTTGCCCTTAATCTCACTGGTCGTGGAATGTCACTCAAGTAACTGATGAGACTATGGGCAAATGCTTCCTCCCCATCATCATCACCTGTGCGCCCTCCATCCTTCCGTACATCTGTGTGAACATTGTGGCTATGTTCCCTAATGGGTGTCTCACTTCACCGCCTAGAGCAACACAGTACTGGACATGCCAAGGGGGAGGCTGCAGCACAATCCCAGTCAAAATAAGTCCACGATCCATTGATGGTTGCGGTACTTCAGCGGCTGCATCTACTACATGTAAAGCCACATCTGGTGGACAGGAAGATGGTGCTGATGCTCATTAGCTGAGATGTCAGACTTACAGCACCAATTGGATCCAGGATCCAATCGGTGCTGTTAAACTCATGAATGACAACGGGATCCAAAACCGCCGCAGTGGGGATCGTACTGTTCCCCGCCTACATCGGAGATCCTGCGATAATATCTCGAGATCTCCGGTGCTCAAGTGATAGCCTGGGGTCCTGCCGAAACGGCTTCCTGTGAGTATTTGTCAAGAGCTGCCAACCACTCACAGTGCGAATTTGTGACAGATCCCGATGTGCTGCAGTTCATGACACCAATTTTTGAGTCAGGCCGGTAGGGAAGGGGTTATTCGGATACCAGTACGGTGGCTTCGGTGGGGATCATGGCTGGTCGGGTCCCGGTTCCGTGCCCAGGGCACTTAATGGCTGATGGGGATGATGATTGAATTATATGTGAGGGGGCATGGGGGGTGGGGGTAAAACAGTCAATATAGTAGGAAGGAATAGAGGTAACGAGAGATGCATAAAGTGCATGTACACTAATGCCAGAAGCCTCACCAACAAAATGGAGGAATTAGAATTAATTTAGTTGGAAAATAATTATGACAAGGTGGGGATATCGGAGACATGGCTGGACAAGAGCCATGACTGGGCTGTTAATTTACAGGGCTATAGTCTGTTCAGAAATGACCGTACAAATAAGCGAGGAGGAGGTGTATGTTTATACGTAAAATTATCCTTAAAACCCATCCTGCGTGATAATATAGGTGAATCTAATGGAAATGTAGAGTCCCTGTGGGTGGAGATAAGGGGAGGGGGAAAAAATAATAAATTACTGATAGGGGTTTGTTATAAGTCTCCAACCATAATGGAAGTGGAGGAGAATATCCTCATAAAGCAAATAGATGAAGCAGCGACTCAGGGAGAAGTCATTATTATGGGGGACTTCAACTACCCTGAAATACATTGGGCAACAGAAACCTGCAGTTCCAGCAAAGGTAATAGGTTTTTGACAACTATGAGAGTACCGTTACACATCGCGATATCGCAATGCAACATCGACAAAAAGTCAAGGGGTGTGGTCGTTGCAGTTGATATCGTTGGTGCGTTGTGTGGTGTAACAGGGCAATGCGACGGGAAAAATTTGCAGGTACAATATTGAAAGATAATTGTGCAAGCCCTTCAACCATACAATGTTGCATATGCGATCTGGCATGATCGTGCTGTGTGATGTAGAACGCAACTTCCCCTATTCACTACAATGTTAATGCTCGGGCCCTGAGTTGCTCATACCCAGCGCACAAAAGTTGCGGACAACAGCCTAGTTGCGTGCCTGCCGATATCTCCTTGTGTGACATCTCCTATGCAATCTTGGACAAGTGCCAAAAACGTGCACGCTCCCATGAAATTGTATGTGATATCGGAACGATAATGCGACGTGTAATGGTACCATGAGAGGCAATTATTTTTCACAACTGGTTCAGGACCCAACAAGAAGGGGTACTGCTGGACGTAATATTAACCAACAGGCTGGACCGCATATCATAATTACGATTTGAGGTCACTTGGGTAATAGTGATCATAAAATAATAAGTTTTCAAGTATCCTTAAGATGTGTAGTAGAGGGGACACAAAGACACTAAACTTCAGGAAGGCAAATTTCCAACGGTTGAGAGATGATCTTAGTGCAATAAATTGGGACGATGTACTGAGACATAAAAGTAAACAAAGCAAATGGGAGACGTTTATTAGCATCCTGAATAGGGCCTGTGCATAATATATACCCTATGGGAATAAGCATGCTAGAAATAGGAGGAAACCACTATGGCTAAATAAAGCGGTAAGAGGCGCAATAAGTGACAAAAAGAAAGCATTTAGGGAATTAAAGCAAGTAGGTTGTGATGAAGCGTTAAATAAATACAGAAAATTAAATAACATTTGCCAGAGAAAGTAAAAATAATCCTAAAATCTTTTTTAACTACATAAATAGTAAGAAACTAAAAAATGATTGTAAAACAGATGAGTCCTGCACATAGAGAACAGGTCTGTAGGAGCCTGTTCACACCGCCAGCATATTTGGAAACAAAAAGCTAAATGCGACCAAAAACAACAGTACACTGCAGTAAAAGTATTAAAATGCGAGTGCAGTATAAAAAATAGTGTAACAAATGCAGGGTACTTAGTCCATCCGTTTTTTTGCGCTGAAAAAGTTATTTCAAGCCACGTCACTAACTTCAAAGTGTACCCATCTCTGACGCGGTCCTAACTGTTGTATTAAAAACCTGATTAGTGTGTATACTTACTAGTAAGCAGGAGCCAGCAAGCCCAGTGTCCGAAATGGACTGAAGGCGACGAGGCTATATGTGTGCAGGGCCCAGAGAGGGGCGGGAAACTCCATCTCTTGCATGGCAAGAGGCAATTAATTAGAAAACAGATGAGTCCTGCACACAGAGAACAGGTCTGTAGGAGCCTGTTCACACCGCCAGCATATTTGGAAACAAAAAGCTAAATGCGACCAAAAACAACAGTACACTGCAGTAAAAGTATTAAAATGCGAGTGCAGTATAAAAAATAGTATAACAAATACAGGGTACTTAGTCCATCCGTTTTTTTGCGCAAAAAAAGTTATTTCAAGCCACGTCACTAACTTCAACCTCCCTGAGGAAGGAGCTCGGCACATGGCTCCGAAACGCGTTGGAAATAAGGAAATAAATCTATATCTCCAATACCTAGACGTCCAGTGTCATTGGTATACCGGTCTGACAGCAGCGCGGACATAAAGGTACTTCGTCCGAATAACCTTGTGATTTAAACAATATGTCTATCTGGCTTGTTTTAGGAATAATTGTAGGTTGTGTGTAATGAAGGGGAGTGTTTTAGCTTCGGGAGTTTCTCGTGACCAAAGTTTGGCTAGAGGGTTTGAGGCGCATTGGAATGTTTCAGCGTCAACCCATCTCTTCCCAGACGATATGTGATAGAGGTCTAGTATGCATGTGCCCAGGGCAACGTAATGATATTTTTGCAAGTCCGGCAGACCAACACCTACTACCTCCACCCGCCTGGTGAAAAGTGAGTAAGCGAGTCTCGATCTGCCATGCGACCAAATAAATTTTATAATAGAGCTTTTGAGTCTGGGAAAGAAAGAAGCGGGCAGTAGTAGGGGGATCGTCTGGAAAAAGAAGAGCATCCACGGAAGGAGATCCATGCGGATAGTGTTAATTCTTCCCAACCATGTACGTTGGAGTTTGTGCCACCTGTGGAGGTCGTTATCCACTGTTCGCTGGAGTTCAGTGTAATTGGAGCAAAGCAAACTCGTGGGATCCGCGGTTAATTTGATTCCCAAATATTTGAGACAATCTGACTTCCAGTCAAATGGAAACGAGTCCCTCAGCGTTGCCACCATGTCTCGCGGGAGGGAAATATTTAAGATTTCTGATTTGTTAGAGTTCATTTTGAAGTTGCTCAATGTGCCGAATAAGTGGAGGTCCGAAATTATGTTGGGGAGACTGTCCATTGGCTCGGTGACATAGAGGAGCACATCATCTGCGAACAAAGCAAGTTTGTGTCCTTTCTTGGTGGTTTTAATACTGTGAATATCCGGATTGCCTCCTAGAGCTACAGCAAGGTGTTCCATTGTTAAAATATACAGGATTGGGGACAGGGGGCAACCCTGGCGTGTACCATTGCGTATCTTGAAAGAGTCGGACAAGGATCCATTCACTCTGACACGAGCAGAGGGAAGGGTGTATAGAGCTCTGATTCTACGCAACATGGTATCGCCCAATCCCCAAGACTCCAAGACCTGGAACATAAAGTCCCAGTGCACCCTGTCGAACGCCTTTTCGGCATGTATCCACAGGATGCACATGGGTAGGCCTCTGCGTCTGGCAGTGTCTATTAGGTCAACCGAGCAAATGGTGTTGTCCCTAGCCTCGCGGCCAGGAACAAAGCCAACCTGATCTGGATCTATTACACCCGGCAGGTGAGAGCGTAACCTGCTCGCCAAAATCTTGGCGAACAGCTTAATATCTAAATTTATGAGTTAGATTGGGCGATAGTTACCGCAACAATTGGGGCCCTACCTGGCCTAGGTAGAACAATGATGTGCACCATGAGGGCCTGGGGGGGGGGGGGGAAGGAACCTCCCGTCAAGACATGATTGAAAGCTCTCAATAAAATATGGTTCATGGGGTCGGCAAGGACTTTATAAAAGCCTGCCGAGTAGCCATGGGCCCGGGGCTTTTACAAGGTTTCATCTCTTTGACCGAGGAAGCCAGTTCGTCGAGAGTAATCGGGGTCTCCAGTTCTGAGGCTGCAGTTTCCGACAGAGGTGGAAGTCGAAATTTGCAGAGAAAAGAGGAAGACAGAATGTCTTTTGTCTTGTGGACTGTAGAATTGGGGCTATTTTTGATAAACGGGATGTAGTGCGAGCAATGTGAGGGTGGAGGGCCCGAGATAGCATCTGGCCACACCTGTTGCCGTGTTTGTAGAAACGTGCCCTGAGTTTGTCTCTGTTGATTCTATCTTTCTGATCAAGAATAGATAGGTGAGTTCGTCTAAGAGAAGACAATTGGGGAGTAGGGCCCTGTTAGTGTTGCGATTCCAATTGGGATATCTGAGACATGAGGGAGATTATATCTGATGTTTTGGCCTTTTTTAGACGTGTACCGTGTGAGATGAGGACGCCCCGCAGGACACTTTTGAGAGCCTCCCATTGTATGGATAGTGATGTGGTGTCCTGGGAGTGATCTGTGGCAAAGTTTTTAATTGTGTCCTTCAGGTCTCGTAGGCACATAGGGTCATGGAGTAGGTTCTCGTTGAGACTCCAGGTGTAGGTCGGTTTGGAACCATCACCTATGGCAAGGAAAAAGAACACGGGGGCATGGTCCGACCACAGGATGGAGCCTATTTCTGCTTCTACTCGTCTGTCTAGGAGTTCATGGGATATCAGACATCTGTCGATCCTACTGCAAATGGAGAAGACCGGGGAGAAGTATGTGAAGTCTTTGGTATCGGGGTCTAGGATCCGCAACACGTCTACCAAATGGAGGGTCTCCCATTGTCGTCTAAGGTGGTGGAGAGATGGTGCAGAGTGATATGATTTACCTGAAGAGACATCTATGCTCGGGTGCATAGGGAAGTTAAAGTCCCCGCCAAGGATAATAGGACAGGATCCTGCAAACTCATCCAGCTTCCTGCAGCAGTCCGCTCCGAATCTCCTCAGGCCGCTGTTGGGAAAATAGAGGTTAGCAATGACAAATGTGTTGACATTCCATGACACCTGCAGAAATACATAGCGATCCTGTGGATCTATCAGAGACTTGAGGACTGTCGGGGTAAAGGATTTGTGGAAAGCAATAGAAACTCCCTTTGACTTTGCTGATGGATTGGTACTATGGTACCAAGTTGGGTAATAATTTGTATCACATTTTGGGATGGCATCAGATCTAAAGTGGGTCTCTTGCAGCAGGAGGATTGATACCCTATTTTTATGGGAAGAATATGTGATTTGCTGCCTTTTTTCCGGTTGGTTAAGGCCCTTGACATTGTATGAGCAAAACTTCAGATTAGCCATAGGGGGGAGCTACAGATTACAATAGACGCACGACCACCCCTCGGATGGGTGGGGGGACAGAAAAGGGGTTGAGAGGGGGGAAGAAGGTTAAGGCATAGAGAGGAAGAAAGGAATGTAGGCATACGAGAAATTGAACAGTACAAGAATAGTCTACAAAGGTGCAGTTTTAGGATGGCAACAAAGCAATCCAGCACTGGTGAGGGTGGATGTCAGCCCAAGGAGGCCACAGCCCCAGCACCGTCCCCCCAGCCGTACATTGCAGTATAGTGGTAACAATGCTAGAGTAGGAATATAAACACATATGGAGCAAACGAGAGAGCTGTCTCGGAAGTCTTGGTACTCAGGTTAACGGGTGCAGTAAAAACAGTACGGATTTTAGTCCATAAACTTGAGAGTAGCCTTGAGAGCAACAACAAAAAAAAATGGTAGCAGGTAAAGACACATTAGCAAAGATGCAAGAAGATGCAAAAACAGTAACAGCGTTTGATCCTGGAGTGAAGGATCTTGAGGGGTAACTGAATCAATGGCGATATATAATGACATGTGGAGATCCAGAAATGTCTCTTCGCCCCCAAGGAAAGCAACGGGGTGTCCAAACGATGAAAAGGGTGTCAATCACTTATAAAAGTCAAGCGTCTCCACTGTGGAGAGAGGGGTGCCTGGTGACCCTACTCCTTCTGACACTCTGCCAGCATGATGGTGATGAGGCAGGCAGCTGAGGGAGTCTGGGCCAATTCGGCAGAGTGATGGAGGGTAATCCGAAGGTATCAAGAGGTGGGGGAGATCATCTAGCCTCCGAAACGTCGCTGATCTGCCCTCTTTGTGGCCACCAGTTGGAATGGAAATCCCCACCTATATAGTATTTCATTCTCCCTCAATAGGGATAGGAGCGGCCTCAGGCCCCAGCATTGCTGCAATGTGCACCTTGCTAGATCTTGCATCAGCATGATGGGGACATCTAGAAATGAGATCTGGCCCTTCTGCCTGGCGGCGGACATAATAGCTTCCTTGATGTTGTAGAAATGGACTCTACATATGACATTGCGGGGCGTAGCCTCAGCTGAGGGTGTAGGGGCCAAGGCCCTATGGACCCGATCAAGTTCAATAACATCATCTGGATCAGAGCCGAGGACCTGATTAAATAGTCGCTGGACTGTGCTGTTGAGATCCAGGGGGGGCACGGACTCAGGCAGGCCGCGGATCCTAATATTATTGCGCCTGTTACGGTTCTCTAAATCCTCTTAGCAATAGAGCAGTTCCTCGATCTAAGGGTATGTGGCACCCCGCAACGAGTGCGTCACAGGAGGGTACTGCACCCCTGACCGAAGGTGCTGTATTCTCCGTCCTGGTGGTGAATAGGTTAATCCCAAGGCTCCATGTACCACATGCAACATCTAGAGGCAGAGGACCAATTAGGTCCTGATGGGAGGAGAGTTAGATGCATAACAGTGGGGAAAGAGAAGAACAGAGTAGTTCAGGAAGTAAGCAAGAAGAACAGGAGCTGCACAGTGCCGTGCAGTTCAGAGAGGCAAAGTGAAACTAGCAGACTGAGCAGAGTGTAAGAAGTGCAGAAAAGCACTGAGACAGCTAACTGGGAGGGCACCGGGCACTGGTGACCCAGAAGAGAAGGGGGCCAAGAGCAGAACGGGTAAGACAATACCCGAGCCCAGTCCACCCCGAGTACTGGCTTCGAGGCAGTGCAGACGTCCACCGCTGAGCTACAGAACCGGCGTGATAAGGGCTTCTTAGGAGCGCAGCACAACGACCACCATCACTGCAGCTGTGCCAGGAGGGGTACCCACCATTGGGGTTCAGGGGACCCATCGGGAATCGATAGGCCTAGGCTCGGGTCCTCAACAGAGGTTCCTCAGTATCCTGACCTGGTGCATGAAAGCAGCGAAGAGTAACAAGGGACAGTTAGATTAAGAAAGACACTGTGGAGCCTTGGAGGGACACGCTTCATCACAGGGACCACCCGGTCCGCTACCTGAAGGTCTGGAAACCGTTATGCCGTGTACCTGTTGTCTTGAAAGAACAAAGTAAATACTCATGCAGAGGAGCACTGTGTCCGAGCATTCTTTCTGAACTATTGCTAACTTATTCACGTACCAAATCAACTGAGCTGCTGTATTCCACCAGTGCAGCTCCTGACCCCAAGGACTATTGCTCGTCCTGTGGGGAGCGGTTCCATCTAGCTGCCGCACATCCCCGGAGGTCCAAGCAGCGCCGGTGCCATCACCGGACACCCACAGGTGGCGTCACGAAACAAACTTTATTCCTTATTTAACCGTGCCTGAGACCTGAGAACCCAGCTACGGTGAGTCATGTACCTTTACACATGGCAACTTTTCTAGGAATTTCACTGGCAACTTACTGGTTGCAGTGAAATCATGGACACATTATTCTATCTTGCTGCTGTGTACAAAAGGAACAATGTCTCCATGATTTCACTGCAACCTTTACAGTTATGTGCCTCCATTATCTGTCTATGGGCCCGCAGCTCCTCCAAGACCCCCACCTGTGACTTCACCACCTCCTCCACCCTGTTAGTGAACTCGCTCCTGAGAGAGCTGATTTCTTTTTTATGAGAACATAATTTTACCTTTATACAAGTCCCTAGTGCGATCACTCTTCGAATACTGTGTAAAATTCTGGTCTCCGGTGTATAAGAAAGGCATGGCTGAACTAGAGCGGATCCAGAGAAGAGCGACCAAAGTCATTAGAGGACTGAGGGATCTGCAATACCAAGACAGGTTATTAAACTTGGGGTGATTTAGCTTGGAAAAACGAAGGCTTAGGGGTGATCTTATAATAATGTATAAATATATGAGGGGACAGTACAGAGACCTTTCTAATGATCTCTTTACTCTTAGGCCTGAGACTGGGACAAGGGGGCATCCTCTACGTCTGGAGAAAGAAGGTTTAATCATAATCACAGACGTGGATTCTTTACTGTAAGAGCAGTGAGACTATGGAACTCTCTGCCACATGATGTTGTAATGAGTGACTCACTACTAACATTTAAGAAGGGCCTAGATGCCTTTCTTGAAAACTATAATATTACCAGTTATATATACTAGATTCTTTGATAGGACTTGATCCAGGGACTTAGTCTGATTGCCGTATCTGGAGTCAGAAAGGAATTTTTTCCCCCAATGTGGAGCTTAGTGTTGTCACGTGGGTTTTTTTTTTTGCCTTCCTCTGGATCAACATGTTAGACTATGGGTTGAACTAGATAGACTTAAAGTCTTCCTTCAACCTTAAAAACTATGTTACTATGATACTATGTTACTATGATGGGGATGATGATTGGGGGATTATACGTGAGGCCACCTGTGGTGTCTGGTAGCGGTTACCAGCGCTGAGGTGATGGTGTGGCGCAGCAGAGGTAGTACAGCTCCCCACAGGTGGAGCTTTTCCTTAGTGCGGCGGGGTGGAAATAGGGGAGTTATAGTTGCGATCCTGCTGTAACTGCTGCAGGCGGCGGTGGGGAATCAGGCTCACACACAAACACAACAGTCTCTGTTTCAGTACCTTTTAAGGTACGTTTACACGCCGCCACTGTGGCTAGCAACAGGTATCCACCGCACCTGCACACGCACGTTTTTAACGGTGGATACCGATCGCTGATGCCGCATATAGACACCGCCATTGCGTTGTCAACTGAAGGTATCTTTGTTCCCCGGAAGTTCAGACAGATCCTGCGGCTTACTTCCTGTTGAATACCTTCCCTGCTTTACACGCCGCTACCACAAAGGAATATTGGCGTACATCTTTCGAGCCGGAAGTACATAGGCGTGACAGAATTGTGTATTCCGTGACGCTAATGATTGGACAACGCAATAGCATCATGATTGGCCAGCCTGCGCAGGAAGGCTGGCTAATACATTACGCCATTGCAATTGTGTAGTGTGAATGGGCAGCTCTTTAAATATGGCACCCTGTGAAGGGACAGCCAATCGTAACACAGTAGCCCCCACCAATGATCGCTGATGAGGCGTGGTATCCATGATGCTGTGGCACGCCCCTGTGAAATCACTAGGCAACGCAACATCCATGCCTGTGCCCCGGCTCCGTTTAGATGCCACTACCATGGCAATTGTGCCTTTCTGTTGCCTTCGTTTTTGAGCATGGCTCCGCAACAGGTATCTGAGTCAACTTCAGGACACAGGAAGGAATTTCCCTATTTACACGCTGTCATTTCGTAGCAATTTCATGGCAACAGGCATAAATATCCCCAATTCCCGGCAGTTGCTACCTTTCAGTGGTGGTGTGTAAAGGGGCCTTTACTGGTGTCACTGTACAGGTACGGTCCAAGAGGGTAACCAGGTGGCTGGTGCAGTTTGGGATGTCCACCTAAGAGAGTTGTAGGCCTCCTCTGTCTCTGTATGCGATGATTTGGGTAGATCTGCCTGAATCTAGATCTTCCGCTCTCTTCTCCTCAGGATGCACCTTCCACAACTGCCGGTGAGATCCCTATTCTTTTCTGGGGGTCCCCGATCTTAAGCTGGTCGCGTTTGGGCACTGTACTTCCTGAGCTTCAGGGGGAACTAGATCCACCTGGTTCCTCCGGGGTTTCTCTGCCACAAGTGGTAAATGGCAGGCACGGACTCCGGCGTCCAGGTGAACTATAAGGGTAACCACTATGTTCCCTTCTTCTTTCTGTGCTCCCACTGGCCTCCATCCTTCTTTCTATGGTGCTGCACAACTGGGTCGGTCCTCTCTGGTTCTGGGCCTAATCCCAGCAACCAGCTCCTCTAAGTTCTTCAGTCCTAACTGTTTTAACTCACTGACTGACATTTTGACTTCACTCCTCCCTCAGACCTGGACCTTTATAGGGAATCTGGCTTAAGGGCAGCCAGTGGAGCTCCCCTTCTAGGCCTGGGGTGGGAATGTTGGACGCTGTGTGTTCCAAGGTGTACATCCCTCCTTGCACCGGTGGGTCCTGTGGCAATACACGCAGGGGTACCACACTTAGACGAGTAAGCATGGACAGGGATGTTACATGTCGCTGACTGGGCACTGGGTGATTATGGTGACAGCAGGAGAAGGGGCTGCTGTACAAATCTTGCCATCCCCATGGGTTGTGCGGCAAACCTCTGTATCTAGAAGTTCCTCCACTGCTTCTGCCTCCTCCACCTGCGCCCAAAGCCTGTCTGGTAATGTGACCCGCATTCAAACTGCGCAAAAGCAATCCAGCACACCTCAATCTATGCTGGCAGCAGGGCTCAATGCCATCAGGTGATATTTACTTTAAAATGTCTGGGAAATGTGAGTCACACAACTGAGGAGTTGTGGTCAGCTCTGGAGACCGAGTTTAATCAATGGTTGTCTCCACTGAACCTACAGCCAGGGAAGGCCGTGTGTGACAATGCCGCAAACCTGAGTGCGGCCCTTCGCCGGGGCAAGGTGACACATGTGCCTTGTATATGTAGAAACAAAAGAAAGATAGGGGGCGCAATGGTGCAGTATCCTCAATGAGATTACAGAGCCGTAAGCTTATTTACTAACCTATGCAAGTTGCGCCTTCCATGCACAACTATGGTTTGAGCCGCACGAGTTAAACGATCCTCCTCCTGACCCGGGTGTTATGAAAAGAGGCGAGAATCTGCAGCTCCGGGCACTCGCGGTATCTTCGCTCACCTCCTAGTAGTATCCGGACTCCGCCTCCTCGCGTCCCATGTGACCGGACGCAGTGACGCGGAAAGGTCCTAAAATCCCTGCATATGAGCTTGCCTAGGTGATCCAGGTCCTGTAGCTACTACGAGCAGCACCTGCCGTGTCCTCCAGAAAAGATAGATAAATATGACAATTACCACGGTCTAGCAGTGGGCGCTCAGAAGTAGATCAGGAATCCTGTTCGGTGATAAGTCCTTTATTTCAGAAACCTCCTTCACCACAACATGTTTCGACGGTATAGTGCCGTCTTTCTCAAGTGGAATGGAGGTAGTAAAATGATTACAACACTATATAGAGCAGCTAGATCTCTTATTGGACAACAATTATCTAGGTAAACACCTAACTATTAACTAGGGATGAGCGAGTCTACTCGCTAGGACTCGTTACTCGGCGATTCTTAAGGGACTCGCTGGACTCGGTAATCGGCGAGTCTTTTAGCGAATACTCGCTCAGTAACGAGTCCAATGCAAGTCAATGTTTTGTCAGAGTTTATTTTATCTCACTCGCTAGACTCGCTAGACTCGCTCTATCACATCGCTATATAGCTTGAATCTCCCCAAACAGCAGCGAGTCTGAGCGAGTCTACGAGTCCGAATCCTAGCGAGTCTGCGATTCCGAGTCCTGTATTCTCTATTCGGGACTCGCGAATCCAGAATCTTTTATGTTACTAGTCAGCATTGCGTGTTAGGTCAGAAAACTTGTGAAGACAGCCAATCATAGTCAGTAATGCCATAGCAGCTTTGGTTGTGTCAGGACTATGATTGGCTGCTGTCCATCGTGATGCCTATGTCATCTATGACAGGCAAGGCAGTATATAAGGCTTGCCCCCGCCATTTTGGGCACATTCCTGAGAAGAGCTGACCTAGTGTAGGGAGACTTGGAGCAGATCTAGGGACAGTTAGGCAGTGTAGGAGTCACATATAACCCAAAAGTTCTTTTCAGAACTAACAGGGCGGAGTGTAGGAGTCAAGATTCCTCACACATAACCCAAAAGTTCTTTTCAGAACTACCAGGACGGAGGATTGCTGTACAGGACTGTAAGGAAGGGGAGATAGGAGCAGCCTTACAGTGAATCCAGCACCATCCTCAGAGCTTAGTTCACCCAGCTTTCCGCAGAGCTGTAATCCTAAGCTTTTTCTGATTTTTGGCACTAGTCTACCAAATAATTTTGGTGCCATTTTTCCACAAAAAATTTCCTGTGCCAGTGCGTTGCTGTACGGTGTCCTGCCTGCAGCTCGCACGGTACTTGTAAACTTGCACGCAGCCAGCACCGCAGCCTAACAGTGCCTGGTTCTGCGTACTAAACAATTTTTTCCTGTGCCAGTGCGTTGCTGTACGGTGTCCTGCCTGCAGCTCGCACGGTACTTGTAAACTTGCACGCAGCCAGCACCGCAGCCTAACGGTGCCTGGTTCTGCGTACTAAACAATTTTTTCCTGTGCCAGTGCGTTGCTGTACGGTGTCCTGCCTGCAGCTCGCACGGTACTTGTAAACTTGCACGCAGCCAGCACCGCAGCCTAACGGTGCCTGGTTCTGCGTACTAAACAATTTTTTCCTGTGCCAGTGCGTTGCTGTACGGTGTCCTGCCTGCAGCTCGCACGGTACTTGTAAACTTGCACGCAGCCAGCACCGCAGCCTAACGGTGCCTGGTGCTGCGTACTAAACAATTTTTTCCTGTGCCAGTGCGTTGCTGTACGGTGTCCTGCCTGCAGCTCGCACGGTACTTGTAAACTTGCACGCAGCCAGCACCGCAGCCTAACAGTGCCTGGTTCTGCGTAGTAAACAATTTTTTCCTGTGCCAGTGCGTTGCTGTACGGTGTCCTGCCTGCAGCTCGCACGGTACTTGTAAACTTGCACGCAGCCTGCACCGCAGCCTAACGGTGCCTGGTGCTGCGTACTAAACAATTTTTTCCTGTGCCAGTGCGTTGCTGTACGGTGTCCTGCCTGCAGCTCGCACGGTACTTGTAAACTTGCACGCAGCCAGCACCGCAGCCTAACAGTGCCTGGTTCTGCGTAGTAAACAATTTTTTCCTGTGCCAGTGCGTTGCTGTACGGTGTCCTGCCTGCAGCTCGCACGGTACTTGTAAACTTGCACGCAGCCAGCACCGCAGCCTAACAGTGCCTGGTTCTGCGTACTAAACAATTTTTTCCTGTGCCAGTGCGTTGCTGTACGGTGTCCTGCCTGCAGCTCGCACGGTACTTGTAAACTTGCACGCAGCCAGCACCGCAGCCTAACGGTGCCTGGTTCTGCGTACTAAACAATTTTTTCCTGTGCCAGTGCGTTGCTGTACGGTGTCCTGCCTGCAGCTCGCACGGTACTTGTAAACTTGCACGCAGCCAGCACCGCAGCCTAACGGTGCCTGGTTCTGCGTACTAAACAATTTTTTCCTGTGCCAGTGCGTTGCTGTACGGTGTCCTGCCTGCAGCTCGCACGGTACTTGTAAACTTGCACGCAGCCAGCACCGCAGCCTAACGGTGCCTGGTGCTGCGTACTAAACAATTTTTTCCTGTGCCAGTGCGTTGCTGTACGGTGTCCTGCCTGCAGCTCGCACGGTACTTGTAAACTTGCACGCAGCCAGCACCGCAGCCTAACGGTGCCTGGTTCTGCGTACTAAACAATTTTTTCCTGTGCCAGTGCGTTGCTGTACGGTGTCCTGCCTGCAGCTCGCACGGTACTTGTAAACTTGCACGCAGCCAGCACCGCAGCCTAACGGTGCCTGGTGCTGCGTACTAAACAATTTTTTCCTGTGCCAGTGCGTTGCTGTACGGTGTCCTGCCTGCAGCTCGCACGGTACTTGTAAACTTGCACGCAGCCAGCACCGCAGCCTAACGGTGCCTGGTTCTGCGTACTAAACAATTTTTTCCTGTGCCAGTGCGTTGCTGTACGGTGTCCTGCCTGCAGCTCGCACGGTACCTTCCATCTCTGTTAAAATATCTTAGCCTCTAGTGTGTACCTTTCACGAAATAGTACCTGCTACTTGTTTTACAAGCCCCCAGAAAGCCACCAGAAATTATAAAATGTCACACAAAAAACCAAATCCCAAAAAAAGTCTTGCTAAGGGACAGGGACGAGGTACAGGCATTGGTAGTCGTGGCCAACTATCCACCAGTTCGGGCAGACAGACGAGGATTGATCGATCGTTCCTCCTGTCTAACTTTCCCCGTCAGGAAAGTAAACGAGTATTGAGGCCGGAAGACGAACAGCATCTAACGTCTTGGCTGGCAGACAAGACCTCAACAACAGGTTCTTGCAGAACTCAAGGTTCCTTGAGCACTGTGTCTACTGTTGGTACATACCATGCTGGGTCATCTAATCCACAACCTCTTCACAGTTCCTCAGACCAACAGCAGCCCCATGAAAATGTTGACACAGACATGGGTCACTCAGATGACTTATTTGGTACATATAATCCTTTACATGAATCCGGTTTGCCAGACTCCGTAGTAGATGAGATACTTGATGAAGAATTGTCCAATCATGGACAAGTTTTAGAGACACCCCGGCCACATGAACGTGTCTTTCAGCAAAGTCTTAGACCGTCTCAGGAGTTGGAGGATGATGATGATGAGACAGTGACACACTTGTCATCTGGGGAGCAAAATCTATCTTGTTATCGGGAAGATTTAGAAGAGGAAGGGGTTGATGATGAGACAACTGATCCCACGTGGAATGTTGCGATGCAGAGCCAGCAGAGCAGCACGGAGGAAGAAAGTGTGTATGTCCCACCAACAAAGGCACCAAGGCCTACTCCTCCCACCAGAACTGAAAGAGTCACCACTGTTGCCCAAAATGTGTCCACTGTGGCTCAAAATTTGTCAACTGTTGGACAAAATGTCTCAAATGTGGGCCTCAGTAATCCCTCAGGGAGTACAGTCAACCCTAGAGGTCGGTCAGCCACTGTGTGGAAATTTTTTAAAGATGGGCCTTCTCAAGAAAATGTGGTCATCTGTACCATCTGCCATGCAAGGCTAAGCAGAGGCCACGGGAAAGGAAACCAGAGCACCAGCAGTATGCGGAAGCACATGGCTGGTCAGCACCCTATTCAGTGGTCAAAAGTGCAGCCTTCCACAACAGTGTCATCTGACCCAAAGACTGCGACGGTAACTCAGATACGTCCGTCACAATCAAGTGTTGCTGAAGCTGGTCCAGCTGATATGTACTCATCACAAGCAGCGGTTGCAGAGAGACTGAACACGAGTGCAGACAGTTCTCGGTCAGCAACATCCTTACAGTTATCAGTGACACAGCTGTACGAAAGGAAGCAGAAATACCACTCTTCCCACCCATTAGCCAAAAAAATAAATGCCCAGATAGCTAAGTTGTTAGCAGTCGAGATGTTGCCGTTTAGGCTTGTGGGTACCGACTCTTTCCGTGAGCTTTTGGCTGTGGCAGTACCACGCTACTCGGTTCCAAGCGCCACTACTTTTCACGTTGTGCCGTCCCCGCGTTACATGAGCATGTCATTAACAACCTCAAGCGTGCCCTCACCAACGCTGTAACCGGGAAAGTACACCTTACTACGGACACGTGGACAAGCAGTTCAGGACAGGGCCGGTACATCTCGCTCACCGCGCATTGGATCAACGTTGTGGAAAGTGTGCCAAACGATGTTAGTGTTACATCAAACATCCTACCCACGCCACGGATAGCTGGCACAACCTCATTCAGGGTCTCTGCATCATCCTATATGTCCACTACCCCATCTTCCGCTTCCTCGACCAATCCTCAATTGCCCTCAACATCACGGCCAAGTTGGGAGGTTTGCTGCAGTGCTTCAGCAAGACGCCAACAGGCTCTGCTGAAGCTGATCTGTTTAGGTCACACACCGCACACTGCAGTAGAGCTGTTGAAAGGTCTGAAGCAACAGACAGATGAGTGGCTATCCCCACTCCAACTCCAGACCGGTCTCGTGGTGAGCGACAATGGTCGTAACCTAGTGGCTGCACTTAAGCTCGGAAACCTTGTGCACGTGCCTTGCATGGCTCACGTGCTGAATCTAGTAGTGCAGAAATTCCTGCGTACATACCCAGAGCTATGTGACCTACTGGAGAAGGTGCGTCGAGTTTGTACACATTTTCGTCATTCGTCAACAGCGGTTGGAAAACTTTCATTGCTTCAAAAGCAATTGAATTTGCCCAACCACAGACTCATTTGTGACATGCCGACACGATGGAACTCTACATTCCATATGTTATCGAGGATCAATGAGCAGCAGAGGGCAATATCCGAGTATCAGTTGCAACATGCCCGTCAGACCGGCAGTCAGCCACGACATATTAGTACAATGGAGTGGGTGTGGATCGCTGACACATCTGAGGTTCTTGATAATTTTGACTACTGCACAAAACTGGTGAGCGGTGATCAGTCCATCATCAGTGTCACTGTACCCATGCTGTGTCTGCTGAAAGAATCCCTCATTAATCAGAAAAATGAAGCATTGAGAGCCCAGCAGATGGCTATGGAGCCAGATTTAAACAGCGCAGTACCTAGCCAGCAAAGCCAGTATGACCAGGCCACAATGGCTCCTGAGGAGGAACAGGAGCAAGACGATGAAGAGGATTTATTTTTTGTTGGTGCCGATGTCAACCCAGATGGTACTCACAACCCCAGCTTTGTGTCTGTCCACCATGGGTGGCCTGGAGAGGAGGAGGCGGAGACAGACTTTACGGAAACAATGGGTATTGAACATCGTTCTGAGGACACTGAAGACATGAGTCTATGCAGCTTAGGACACATGGCTCACTTCATGTTGACTTGTCTGCTAGAAGACCCACGAGTGATTAACATATTGCACAACGACCTCTACTGGTTGGCCACCTTTCTGGACCCACGTTATAAAGATAAATTCACCTCGCTGCTGTTTCAGTCACCACGTGGCTTGACAATTGACTATTTCAAGAGGGTTCTTGTGGATAATATGCTTCGAATATCACCGTCAGACAACACTCTGCCCATAGTTAGCAACTCTGTGCAACAGCAGCCTTTGGTCGGGGCACAATCATCCACGCTGTCCAGAAGAGATGCTGGAAAGATGTCCGCAAAGTGGGCTATGTTCAATAAGCCATCGAACCTGCAGCGCCATGTTGCACCAGTAACCATCTCTCGGAGACAGAAACTTACCAACATGGTACAAGAATACTTAAGTGACAGTACCTGCTTCCTGACTGATGCCGCAGTCCCGTTTAATTACTGGGTCTCCAAGCTCCACACTTGGACCGAGCTCTCGTTGTATGCCTTGGAGGTGCCGGCATGCCCTGCAGCTAGTGTGACATCAGAGCGGGTTTTCAGTGCCGCTGGGGGTATCATAACTGATACCAGGACACGTCTTACTCCAGAGAATGCAGACAGGCTTACTCTAATTAAGTTTAATAGGAACTGGATTTCACAAGACTTCTTGAGCCCTGAAGACGACAGTACTCAGAGCTGAAGTGCCACGTTCAACATCAATATGATATAATTAATCATTGTATTATATTGTGTCTTTTTGGTACAAGCAGTATGTCCAAGACCAGTAACGATTTGCGTAACCATGTTCCTGCAACCTGGTAATGAGGCTGCTTCATCTTAAACCAACACTACACCTTAACTTCGGTTTCATTAACCATCACAACACCTTTTCACAAGGAATCAACCTTTATTTTCTGTTAGCAAACATTTAAAAGCCCTTGGGCTAATTTTTTGAGCCACCCTGGCTAACAAGCTGATCCTGGCCCTTAGGCCTGCATTTATACCCAAAATGCAAAACAGCCCCTTGGGCTAATTTTTGGAGACACCCAGCCTAAGAGGCTTATCATGGCCCTTAGGCCTGCATTTATACCCAAAATGCCAAACAGCCCCTTGGGCTAATTTTTGGAAACACCCAGCCTAACAAGCTGATCATGGCCCTTAGGCCTGCATTTACACGAAAAATGCCAAACTGCCCCTTGGGCTAATTTTTGGAAACACCCAGCCTAACAAGCTGATCATGGCCCTTAGGCCTGCATTTACACTAAAAATGCCAAACAGCCCCTTGGGCTATTTTGGAAACACCCACTAACAAGCTGATCATGGCCCTTAGGCCTGCATTTACACGAAAAATGCCAAACAGCCCTTGGCTAATTTTGGAAACACCCAGCCTAACAAGCTGAACATGGCCCTTAGGCCTGCATTTATACCCAAAATGCAAAACAGCCCCTTGGGCTAATTTTTGGAAACACCCAGCCTAAGAGGCTTATCATGGCCCTTAGGCCTGCATTTAGACTAAAAATGCCAAACAGCCCCTTGGGCTAATTTTTGGAAACACCCAGCCTAACAAGCTGATCATGGCCCTTAGGCCTGCATTTACACGAAAAATGCCAAACTGCCCCTTGGGCTAATTTTTGGAAACACCCAGCCTAACAAGCTGATCATGGCCCTTAGGCCTGCATTTACACTAAAAATGCCAAACAGCCCCTTGGGCTAATTTTTGGAAACACCCAGCCTAACAAGCTCATCATGGCCCTTAGGCCTGCATTTACACTAAAAATGCCAAACAGCCCTTGGGCTAATTTTTGGAAACACCCAGCCTAAGAGCTTATCATGGCCCTTAGGCCTGCATTTACACTAAAAATGCCAAACAGCCCCTTGGGCTAATTTTTGGAAACACCCAGCCTAACAAGCTGATCATGGCCCTTAGGCCTGCATTTACACGAAAAATGCCAAACAGCCCCTTGGGCTCATTTTTGGAAACACCCAGCCTAACAAGCTGATTATGGCCCTTAGGCCTGCATTTATACCCAAAATGCAAAACAGCCCTTGGGCTAATTTTTCCAGGCACCAAGCCTATGCCTCCTTCGTGGGCATTGCATGTACTATGCTCCTAGTACAAGCAATTCTATTGTATGGGCCAAGCACCCTGCTTTCTGAAAAAAATGTATATGAAGCCCCTTCAGCTAATTTTTTTAGGCAACAAGCCTATGCTTGCATCGTGGGCATTGCTTGGACTATCATCCTGCTGGAGCCTGGAGAAAGGTCCCACTGTACGCTCTGTAGAAAACGCGTAGACGCGATGTGTAGCAGGTAGATGTCCCAGCCTCTCACATGTGTGTTCCTAGTCTTGTTGCCATAGCGAGGCATTAAGTAACCCCCCAAACACAGGCACTGTTTATTTGTCAGCAACATTTGTCTGTGGAGTCATGATTTTACACTTAGTAACCAAGGTGACTTCATGCTCCATGCGGTCCGTAAAGTACTTGCTAATGATGCTCTCTCTCCCCTGTCCTCCACGCCAAATGTCTCGGGGTAATCCTTGACTCATCCCTCTCCTTCAAGCCCCACCTCTAGTTCCTAACCAAGTCCCTGTCACTCCAACTCAAAAATATTTCAAGAATTTGCTCATTACTCAACCCTGACACAGCTAAAACACTCATTAATGCCCTCATCATCTCCCGCCTTGACTACTGGAACCTCCTTCGCACAGGCCTCCCTGCCAACTCTCTTGCACCTCTCCAATCTATACTAAACTCTGCTGCCCGACTAATCCATCTGTCCTCACGCTACTCACCTGTCTACACCCTCTGCCAAGCCCTTCACTGGGTCCCCGCCCCACAGAGAGCTCACTTTAAAACACTGATCATGACATTCAAAGCCTTACACAACCTATCCCCACCATACATCTCCGACATGATCTCCCGATACCATCCCTCACGCTACCTGCGTTCATCCAAAGAACTTCTCCGACACTCCCCCCTCATCTCCTCTTCCCACAACCGCATACAGGATTTCTCCCGGGCATCAACCATGCTCTGTAACTCGCTGCCCCACCTCATCACTCACTCGCCTACCCTGGGAACCTTCAAGAAACACCTAAAGACTCACCTCTTCCGACAGGCCTACAACCTGCCATGACACCCCGCTACACGCCCCACGACCGACACCTTCCCCACCCTATTGTATCCCCACCCACCCCTCGTTGAATGTGAGCCCACGCGTACAGGGTCCTCTCCTGTTGTACCTCTATGACCTTATTGTCTATGTTTATTGTACTTCTCCTTGTGTACCTTATCCTCATGTAAAGCGCCATGGAACCTATCGGTGCTATATAAATAAATAATAATTATAATGATGATGACTTTAAGCCCACCCACAAAACAACCTACACATCCATTCCCTGAAAAAAGACAGACACAAAGCAGTTTTTGTAAACTGGGTATTATTCCGCCATAATGGTAAAAATGTCAGAATTTTTTTTTTTTTTTTTGGTACAACTTTGTAAACAGTAGGAAAATATAAGAAATAATAACATAAAGAAATTGTGCAATGCACATGAACACAAAATAAAAAACAAAAAAATAAGGGGTCTACAGCTGCTGGTAGGTTGCCGCATCCTCCGGCCTTGCCAGTAAAGTGACACCATCACCCTGGTCCTGCAAGAGGTCAAGGGCCCCATGAATGGCCTCCGGCAACCCTTGAGGGTGGATCCTCTGGGCAGGTGTGGGGAAAAATGGTAGGTCCCTGTTAGGTGGCCATTGTGGAAAGGTAGGTACAGGCCTCTGGGGTGGCACATGGCTGTCCCGGGGTGTGGGCCTGTCTTGTAGGTTGGAGTGTCTGAATTGCCACCCCTCCAAATAATTGAAAACCTCACCTGGGTGGTTTGGTGGGCGACTGGCGTCAAGCACAATCTGTAATGCTGACCTTGCCCGCAGTAGCCTGTGAAATGGAATTTCATCCAGGAATGGTATCAGACTGTGGGCAAAGTCAGCATTACTTTGTGCACGCCGTCTATTAGGTGACCCCGGGATCAGACCATGGCTGCTGTGAGGTGGGCATCCAGGTTCCTCCTCTTGCGGCCGGACATGCCCCAAAGCTGGGGTTGGTGCTGGTGGCGGCGGTGGTGGTGTTGGTGCTGGTGGCGGCGGTGGTGGTGTTGGTGCTGGTGGCGGCGGTGGTGGTGTTGCTGGTGCTGGTGGCGGCGGTGGTGGTGGTGCTGGTGCTGGTGGCGGCGGTGGTGGTGGTGTTGGTGCTGGTGGCGGCGGGGTGGTGGTGGTGGTGGGTTTTCTCCACGCCGCCTTCTGTTTGGCGGTGGAGGGTTCACAGCACGCCGCCCTCTGTAGTAAGCTTCTCTGTGGGTAAAGTAAAAAAAAATTTGGTGAATGCATTGCATTTGGAAACAAAAACATAGGTCAAACATTAAGTTGCACGCTTTTTAGACTCTGTGTATCTGTGTATTATTAATCAGATATTTGTTATTATTATGAAAGAATAACCAACTGTACATAACATAAAGGAATACGTGACTTTCTTTGCTAATTCCATACTAATACATAATTTTTCACCCCCTGATTACCACCCACCCCCCCCCCCATCCCATCTAATCTAGACGATCAATAACACCAATGGTTCACATGAAAAAAAAAAGTCCCCCTGACTTCACTTTTAACTTGACATACTTAATTCACAAAACTTTTAGCTTATATCATCTATATAAAGCAGGGAAGGGGTTGAAAGGTATACAATATATATATATATAATCTATTTATATAATCCGGAGTTTGAAATTCCGGCACTGTAGCCTAATCCCAAACTCCTTAGCGTCACTGCGAGCGGAGACGCGTATGCGCCTTCGCGAGCCGCAGACGCTTAACTCACACAGCCGCTATAGCGTTTTCTCGAGCGGCCTCGCGCCCTCCGCTCACAGCAAGACCTGCGCCCCTCACAGCGCCCAATCCGCCCCGGCATGCTGGCATTTGTACTTCCCCCGTCTGTGCACCCACAGGTCTTAGCAGATCACTGATGCTGACAGCGGGGGGGGACAACACAGACAATCAAATCAGGAGGAGGTCAGTGTCAGGAGGAGATGACAGACGCCCGCCGGGGCCTGTGACACTGCAGAGGTCACAGCGGGGCTGTGTGTGCGGACAACGGGGAGGCCGGGGGCTACGGACGTACCGGACACGTCCTCTGCTCCTGGAGATGTGCCGCGGTTCCGCGCTCGCAGCGTATCTGACGCTGGAGCCACGCTCACCACGCCCACACCACGCCCTCTGCCAAACAACCCACACCTCTCACTAACCTCCTGCAGCTAACCACACCCCATGTTTACCTTTGCCATGATGTCATTTAGCTGCGGCCGCTATCTTTAATAAGGTCAGAAATGATGGCAGTAATCGGATCTCTGCTCCCTCTAGCACGCCCCAACACTGTAGCACCATCTATTAACCCTATTCTCATCACCTATATACTCTGCTACCCACTGAGCCGCCTGTATACTCTGCTACCCACAGACCCGCCTGTATACTCTGCTACCCACAGAGCCGCCTGTATACTCTGCTACCTCAGACCCGCCTGTATACTCTGCTACCCACAGACCCGCCTGTATACTCTGCTACCCACAGAGCCGTCTTTATACTCTGCTACCTCAGACCCGCCTGTATACTCTGCTACCCACAGAGCCGCCTGTATACTCTGCTACCTCAGACCCGCCTGTATACTCTGCTACCCACAGAGCCACGTGTATACTCTGCTACCCACAGACCCGCCTGTATACTCTGCTACCCACAGACCCGCCTGTATACTCTGCTACCCACAGAGCCGTCTTTATACTCTGCTACCTCAGACCCGCCTGTATACTCTGCTACCCACAGAGCCGCCTGTATACTCTGCTACCTCAGACCCGCCTGTATACTCTGCTACCCACAGACCCGCCTGTATACTCTGCTACCCACAGAGCCGTCTTTATACTCTGCTACCTCAGACCCGCCTGTATACTCTGCTACCCACAGAGCCGCCTGTATACTCTGCTACCTCAGACCCGCCTGTATACTCTGCTACCCACAGACCCGCCTGTATACTCTGCTACCCACAGAGCTGTCTTTATACTCTGCTACCTCAGACCCGCCTGTATACTCTGCTACCCACAGAGCCGCCTGTATACTCTGCTACCTCAGACCCGCCTGTATACTCTGCTACCCACAGACCCGCCTGTATACTCTGCTACCCACAGAGCCGTCTTTATACTCTGCTACCCACAGACCCGCCTGTATACTCTGCTACCCACAGACCCGCCTGTATACTCTGCTACCTCAGACCCGCCTGTATACTCTGCTACCCACAGAGCCAAAATGGAAACTAATGTATATATTTATAAATAATACTAAATGTACACAACAGTGCTGCAGACACATACCTTGGCATAGCGGCCACCGGGTGAAGGAAGGACAGCCGGTCATAAAAGTGGTAGTGGTTGAGCAATGGAGCGGCTCCCGGTTGTCTCTCTGAGTACTGCCGGTACTGCTTCTTATGCTGGTCCCGGCAGCTCCTCCACCGTTTTTTAAGATGGTCAACTGTGAAATGATTTGAAACCGGGTTTAGAGATGTGTAATATTTGAAACAACAAAAGTATGTGTACAAATCAACAATAACATTTTATTCATTTTGTGTGTGTAATGTGTATACAAGGCACAGTGACACGACAGTGTGGAACATCATCAACAGCATTACGGACATTGAGCTCACGTGGCCACAATCACAAATGAGGCAGGACACATGTCAACGCATAGAGAATGTAATAGTGCGGGCACCAGACTCTGGTCATTAGTGGTATTTATATACACCCAACCCCTTGGCCGAAAGAGCCAGGAGGATCAGACATTAAACTCATTGTACTGTTGTGAGCCCATCCAAATATAGGCAACTATGCGGTGGAGCATGATAACACATTCAGGGTTCTGTATACCCTGCTATGGGGGCCCTGTATTCCCACTGCTGGGGGCCCTGTAAACCCACTGGGCCACTGTCTACCCACTGCTGGGGGCCCTGTATACCCACTGCTGGGGGGGCCTGTACACACACTGAGGGCCCTGTATACAGGGACTGACTGGCAGCCTACAGTTTGGGTCGCAACCCTCCCTCACCGGCCCGACACAGGTGAGGACGGGGGGTGGGGAGGGTGATGACTGGCGGCCGCCTCACAGTCACCGCAGCTCCCGCATTCTCCTATGGCTCGCTCCCAGCCGCAGCCTCGCGCTCCTCACAGCCGCTCGCTAACAGTCGCAGCCGCACGCCACTCACAGACGCTCACTCCCGGACGCAGCCGCGTGCTGATGACGTCATCGCGCGCCCAGGAGCTTCCGTTTCCGCCTGCTGCTTCAGGGACATGCGGATTATTCATGCTCCTGCAGCCGCATGACCCGTGGCACCTGGGCCAGTCCGCCCCTGCCTGTATACCACAATATGGGGGGATGTATACCCATCTGGGGGCCTGTATACTCTGCAGGGGGAGGTGTATACTCTGATGGGGGGCTGTCTACCAGTGATAGCCGCTGTATACCAGGATGGCGGTGAATATGTTTTCATAGTTTTTCGGGGCAAAAATAGGGGGGTCGGCTTATACACGGGTCGGCTTATACACGAGTATATATACAGTAAATGCAATATATAACGTGTGAACTCATTTAACTTACTTAGATTGCTCTGTTCCTCATGGTCACTCCGATGGAACACAGGGAACATCTCTTGGGCGATCTCTCTCCAGGCTGTATTAATTAGGGTCGTATCCCCATACTCAGGATCTGTAGGGAGCCATAGAAATGGACGAGCCTCCACAAGTGCAATAAGACGCAGTGTGTTCACCGTGCCACGTCCTGCTGCCATGATTGCACTGATGAATGGATCGCTCTGTGTGTGCGCCTGTCAGCGCGACTCACTTCCTGTTTCCTTAAAGCATGGTGTGTGCTGGAGAATCGCTTCCCCCGCATCATCGGCTACAAGCCTCAAAATAAGAGAAAAACCAGCGAGTTTGGACTCGCACACTTTCAGAGACACATCAGCGAGTTGTAAATGTCATTATTCGCTATTACTCGGGTCCCTATTCATTAACATTGGACTCGCTGGACTCGCAACGAGTCCCGAGTCCTTGACTCGGACTCGTTGGGGTCTTGCGATTCCGAGTCTTTTCGGACTCGCTCATCCCTACTATTAACCTATTGGTGTCAGACAAAAAAAGATCCTAGTAACATGATTATATCTAACTATGTCTTCACTATATTAATTATTTATATTTGTATTGCTATATTATACCATATATCTACTCTATCAAGTCCATAACAATAAAAATTAATAAAATCACATTATATCCCATAAACAATACATATATATATATATATATATATATATATATATATATATTATATATATAAAAACATACATGAATAATAATACTACAGTAATAATAATAATAAATATTATATTAAAAAAAAAAATATATATATATATATATATATATATATATATATTTAATACCTAAAAAATAATAATAATAAAAAAGTATTAAATTATTATAATTAGATAAAATATGATGAAAGGACTCCATACTATATCTAAAATTCATCATCTAAATATGTATATTCTGCTATAAATGGATTGGAAATTATATTTTAATTTTAATTTACACCTACAGAATTAAAATAACTGTTTAACCAGTTTAATTCCTTGATACTTTTTCTATTGTTAGGTTGAGGCCCTCTGGATACAGGGTCCCCAATCTAAAAATCCAATAACTTTCCTTCTTGATAAGTCTGTTTAATCTCCCTTGACCCCCTTCCCGTATATGATCAATCACGACAAGACTCATCTTGTTGGGGTCTCTTTGATGATACTTATCGTATTGTTGGGAGACACTATGTTGTTGAAATCCAGACCTAATATTCTGCCTATGTTTGTTTAAACGGTTATGAGTTGCCTGTATCGTCCTCCCCACATACTGCAACCCACAAGGACACTCCAATAAATAAACAATATAGGAAGATTGGCAAGTTAATCTATGTCTAATATCAAAGGTCTCCCCTGTTGTATTTGACCTGAATTGCTTAATTCCATCCTGCATTATATTGCAGCACATACACTTCCTGATGTTACAAGAATAACAGCCCCATTTCCCAACCAGTGGTGGAGCCAAAGCTCCTGAATTATCAAAGTTCCTCTTAATGTCACTAGGGGCTATTAAATTTTTTAAATTTTTATTTCTCCTAAAAACAATAGTTGGTTTCTTAGGCATCCTTATCCCCAAGAGGGGATCTCCTTTTAAAATAAACCAATATTTACTTAAAATGGACCGTATAAGGGTCCGAGATTGGCAGTAAGTAGTGATGAAGCTCCATTTGCTTTTATCATCACTAGTGATCACTGTTGCTCTCTTATCTGCCATCCTACTTAAGCAATTCTCTTGTGTCATACTCCTAGTCCTGAAGAACGCATCTTTAAGAATTTTTGAACCTACATTTTAAAATAGATGACTCTGACATAAAATCTGTATCTCTAGAACAATTTTTACGGATCCGCCAGTATTGACCATAAGGAATATTCTTCAGCCAACCCGGGAGGTGGCCACTGTTGAACTCTAGGTAGCTGTTTACATCCACTGTTTTGAAATGGGTGGCGGTATACAGCCTCCCTTCTTCATCAAACCTAATTAATAGATCCAAATTTCAGATGCTGAGTAAGTTCCGGTAAAGGTGATACCCCAATGATTGTCATTAAGTCTCTCCGTGAACCTCTGAGCTTCACAAACTGTTCCTCTCCAAACGATGAAGAGATCATCTATATAACGCCTGTAAAAAACTACCCCTTTTGTTTCAGATAGATAAGACGAATCTCCTAAAGGGGGCTGTGCGATGAGGACGGACTCAATTGCACCCATGAACAAATTGGCGTAACTGGGTGCGAATCTCGTCCCCATCGCACAGCCCATCGCACATGTGCCTTGTATGGCTCACGTTTTGAACCTGGTCGTCATGCAATTTCTAGCCCGATATCCCGGCCTAGATGCGCTTCTGCAGAGGGCACAGTCACTGTGTGCTCACTTCTGCCACTCGCATCCTGCAGCTCAACGACTTGCATCGCTACAGAAGTCGTTCAGCCTGCCAGTTCACTGCCTGCAGGGGTGCGATGAAAACTTTGTTACCCCGTCGAGTTACAGCCAGATGCACGTTGTGCTCCTGTGTTGTTGCTGTTAGTAACCAGGCTACAGTGTTGGTGAATCCATACATGTGCACTTCTACTGTTGCCAATAGCAACCAGGGTGCACTGCCTGCATTCTCCACCAAATATAGGATAGCGCTTGCTGAGTGGTGTTATAGGATACTCTTTTGGCAGCAGAAGTAACGCTCATAGGAACAGTTTCATGTTTAAATGAGTCCAGCAGTTTATTATCACCTCATAAACTGCATATTGTGCACAGTTCATTTACAATACATCAACGGGCCTTTTTATGACTACTGGCCTGTTCCACGGGAAAAATGCAGCAAACTGCTGCATAACAATAGCAATATCTAACATAATCTTACAAGTTATGGATTGTTACATTCAGGGGCGTAACCGCACCCGGGCCCTGCAGCCTACGGGGGCCCAAAAGTCCCTTTGGTCTATAGAAAGACTGATACTGTTAAAGATTTGCAATAATTGAGGGCCCCACTGGAGCTTTCGCATCGGGGCCCATGGGCCTGAAGTTACGCCGCTGGTTACATTTGTACAGGATCAGAACCAATAACAGCACAAATGTACATCCCCAGACCCACCAGAGGTACAGAAATGCATCCATATAACCCTTTCAGTACAGAAACACTGTCAAAACCCTTATCACTGCAAAATTACATAACCAAACACACCAGAGTTACAGAAATACATCACCAGAAGCCTCATCAATACAAAAATATATCACCAGAACGCACCAGAGGTACAGCCATAAATAACAAGAACCCCCATCAGTAGAGGAATACATCCATATAACCCCCATCACCATAGATACAATACATTACATTACTCATCAGTACAGAAATGCATCATCAGAGCCACCATCAGTATATGGTAAAACAATTGTAATGTCAGGTCAGACCCATACACATTTGTGCAGCATGCACCTACAACTCCTAATATATCCTTAACAATGATAAGGAATACTGGGAGTTGTTTTCACCAGCCATCAATAAAAGCATACAGGAACCACAGCACTGATGAGAATTAGTCAGTATCACAAATAATGATTTACATCCGGGTACCTTATAGATGACATTGTCCCTGATCTGGGTCATTTTTTTCTTTTCTTCATCTTGTTCAAGCACAATGTTGATGTCGAGCCCACTGGGACGAGGGTACTCGGTACCGGACCGTGTCTGCTATTGGGGAAGTCACGGGTGGTCTTGGTCCGGACCGTGTCCCGGGCCCTGGCAAATAAAAGGGTGTATTTACAGGGGAGAATAGTCTATCGTGACGCCACCCACCATGTGCGGCCAGTGATGGGGCCACCGCTGCTGCAGAACCTCCGGGGATGGTGTAATGGCAGTGCAGATGGAATAGTTCCAGTGGGTAGAACTGTATTCCCTGGGGCAGTGATGGTATAGTCTATAATGGATTTGGATAATGGAGACGGGGTTAAAGAACACACACTCACCTTTGTAGTAAAAGGTGCAATTCTCCTTCTCTCCTGATGCTGCAGCTTTCTTCCAGCCCGTGTACAGAGCTGACAGGCTTGTAGCTCTCAGGTGGGACTTCTCTGCTGCTGGATGTAGGGCAAAGGTTGCAATCAATACACAGACTCACAGTTTTGCTGTTTTCCAAAGCTTTACTGCAGATGTTGTTGCAGATTATAGTCCACGGAGTCTATACTGGGGATAGGCTTTCCTCCCACCCTGTCCGGGCCATCAGCTTCCTCGTGTTGCGCTGTGTGTGTGTCCTGGCGGCTGCTTCTAGCTGAGCTGCTGGGACTGTCTCATTGTCTCTCTGTTCTGCTGGTACCACTTGGCTAAGCAATTTGAGTCCTCTGTGCTGTGCTGACCCCTCTGTGTTGCTTCGCGCTGGTACTGTGGTCGTCTAAAGACTCCACTACTCCTGTATTCACTGTGCTGTGGGTGCCAGACACAGTGCCGGATCCGGTGTCCGTTCTGTGCGCTCTTCTGGGGCGAGTAATGGTTGCTCTCAAGCTCCCAGACTTGTTCTTCAGTCTGTAGTTCTCCTGTTCCTCAGACCCTCACTAGGGCTGCACTGAGCTAACTCTGCTCTAAACTGTGCTCTTCACAGCACTGATCCGTGCTGAACTTCTCTGTTCTCAGTTCTCCTGAGCTGTTCTGAGCTACTTCCTCATGAGCTGGAGTATTTAAGAGAGCAGGTTGTGCTCCCCCTCCTGGCCCAGAGGTGCTTGTGTAAGTCAGTGTGTTGAGGGGGAGGGAACCCGTGTGATGTTACTGTGGTACATTAACGCATGGGGTGCCACATTGACTTTTCACATTCACAGCTCACCTCTGAAGACATGCATCTTCTCTGTCACACAAAATATGATTTACACACTGACCTTCTTCAGGTACATGCCTTCTGCACTGCCCTCTCCTTTCCATACTGAACTCCCTTATCACACTGTCCTCTACACAGTGTCCCCCTATACTGCCCAAGGTTTATACTGTTCTCCCTCATCACACTCCCCCTTCTCGATATACTGTCCCCTCCTGGCTGTGGCCTCACACTGTCCACACATGCTGCCCATTCTCCATACACCCCCACACTACTCACTCTCTATTCTGTGCCCCCTTACATTTTTCTCATCCCCTACTGTTTCTTGATTACCTCACTTCCCCCCCCCCCCCTCACTCCACATACCGATCTCCTCACTCCACATATTTTGCTGCAGCCATCCCCACACTTCACATTCTGTGTCCACACCAATCTCCTCCTTACTCCACATACTGTGTTGGCAGTCATCCCTCTCACTACTTATACTGTGTCCACACTGTTTCCCCCTTACTCCACATACCGTACGGCAGCCATCCCCCCTCACTCCACATACTGTGCCACAGCCACCTCCCCAATCTCGCTCCACATTCTGTGTCCACACCAATATCCTCCTCATTCCACATACTGTGTGTACCTTCATCAGTGCAGAAATATATAACCAGACCCACCAGAGGTACAGAAATACATAACTAGAACTCACATCAGTACAGGAATCACAACCCTCATCAGTAACAAAATTTATCATCAGAACCACCACATACCTTATAGAGGACATTGTCCCTGATGGGGGGGTCATCATTTTCTTTTCTTTATCTTATCCAGGCACCATCCCGACACAGCGCCCTTAAAAATAGCTGAATGATTAAAATTCTCATGAGTAAAAATATCTGCCCTACACTGCCCCCCGGAATAAATAATTGTTCCTCACTGTTCCCTGCACACAATATGATTTACACACTGTCCCTCTTCTGCTACATGCCCTCCATACTGCCCTCTCCTTTCCATACTCAGCCACCTCTTCACACTGTCCCCCTATACTGCCCACTGTTTATATTGTTCTACCTCATCTAAGTGCATACTGTCCCCTCCTGACTGTGGCCTCACACTTTAAATCCATGCTGCACCCTCTCTATACAGCCCCACACTACTCACTCTCTATTCTGTGGCCCCTTACATTTTTCTCATCCTCAACTGTTTCTTCACTACCTTACTCCCCCCCTCACTTATCATACTGTGTCCATCCACACTGATCTCACTCCACATACTATGTCGGCAGTCATACCCCCTCATTCCTCATACTGTGTTCACACTGTTCCCTCCTCACTCCATATACCGTACACCAGCCATCCACCCTCACTTCACATACTGTGCTGAAGCCATTCCCCCCTCACTCCACATACTGTGTTGGCGGTCTCCCCACTCACTCCTCATACTGTGTCAGTAGAAATCCCACCTCACTCCACATACTGTGTTCACACCGATCTCCTCCTCACTCCACATACTGTGTCGGGAGCCATCCCCATCACTCCTCATATTGTGTCCACACTACTCCCCTTCATGCCACATACCATACTGTAGCCATCCCCCCTCACTCCACATACTTTCCTCCAGCCATCCCCCTCACTCCTCATGCTGTGTCCACACTGATCCCCCCTTACTCTATATTACTGGATCCTCAAATTTAGCTCCTTGGTTTTCCCCACCCTCTTTCCACCAGTTTGAATCACATATACTCCCCCCCACCTTCTTCCCCCCAGTTTGGCTCACATATACTCCCCCGCTCCCTCTCCCCCCAGTTTGTCTCATATATTCTCCCCTGTACCCTCTATCCCTCAGATTAGCTCACATATTCTTCCCCCACCCTATATCCCCAACATGGCTCACATATAATCCCCTGCACACTCTACCCCCTGTTTGGCTTACATAAACTTCCCACCTCACCCATTTGGCTCATTTATATTCCCCAGCACTCTCTAACCCCAGTTTGACTCACATATTCTACCCCCACCCTCTATCCCCAGTTTGGCTATCATATTCTCCCCCATCCTCAGTTTGGCTCACATATTCTCCTCTGCACCCTCTATCCCCAGTTTGGCTCACATATTGTCCCCCCACGCTCTCCCTCCTCACCTAATTACATCAATCTTCTAGGTTTTCAGCTCTTGTAGCTTGAGCACTTTTCCCCATCCTGACGCCTCTGCTATTCCATTGTACAGAATGTCTGATAGCCGCTCTGTACAATGGATTGAAGGAGCCGGCGCACTGCATATTCTTCTCCTGCTGTCAGCTGACCATGGGAGCAGAGAACAGCTTAGCTCACATTGCGGGGGCGGGCACAACATGCAGCCAGCGAGGAGACACCATGAGCACTGCAGAAAGAGGTCTTACAGCGCTCACCTGCCTGCTGCGCCTGGGGCAGATGCCCTGCCAACCTTCCTTTCCCCCCAGATATGCTCCTGGAGGACTGCTCCCTTCAAAGAAAGAACAATTGAGTGACTCCAGAGGACTTGCTTTTACCTCCTGGACCACACTCAGAGGTGGAGATATGGTGAACAGGCTTCCCAACCATCTAGTGAGATGTTCACAACAAACCCATGCCTATTATAAACAATTTAACTCTCTCAGTACCTATTATACTGAAGCATTACATCTGGGTTCACATCACTGAGATTTATAATCTGGCTGGTACATATCTCTTCTCTTGTACTTTGCCCATGATCACCTTCCATATTGCCCCTCCGCCCAAAGCTGAGGGTTTTGACACTTTCTGTCATCAAACAGGGGAGCCTTGACAGGGGATCTTCATTCCCTTGTAATTTCCCAGGCCTGTTCTCTACATAAAAAATGAATTCTTGAATCGCTAAAAACCACCTGGTCCTCCTGGCATTCTTACCTTTTCTGTCTCTAATCCACTTCAGTCAGTGGTGCATGATTGACACTAGTCTAAACTTTCGGCCTATAGCAGGTAATTTTTTTAAGTGTCAACTGCCCATCTGATGGTTAAGCATTCCTTCTCTACTATGGCGTAGTTTCTCTCAAAGAGGGATAGTTTCATACTCAGGTACAGGATTGGATGTTCCTCACCATTTATTTCCTGTGACAACAAGGCTCGCAATCCGACCTCTAAAGCATCCATCTGAAACACAAACGCCTTAGTGAAATCAAACGCCATTAAGACTGTAAAGTGAAGATAAGTCCAGCTTCCATGATAAATGCAAAATAAATTTTATTTCATCTACAGTGATATTCCCATATATACAGCACTATTAATGCAAGGCAAACAGGCAGAGATGACAAGGCAGAGGGCACTGCCTCAAGCAACGCGTTTCAGACTGAAAGTCTTTTCTCAAGCCTGAGAGTGTGCACCATGGCATAAGCTTTATATGTGTGGAAGGTGTAGCCTCCAACAGGTGTGCCAATCAGGTACAATCAGCACACTAGCTCAGGGTGGCATCACACCATGTTTTTTTGCTGTCAGAGTAGATCTTGTTTTTTGCAGGATCCACCGGACAGAATCTGACAGGACAAGATGTGCACAAAGTGTGGCCAAATATGGTCAGGGATCCTGTTTTTTGCAGGATTCATTTTCTGCTGCTGTCCATGGTGCTGACGTCTGCCTGTTTCTGCTCTGCCACTGTCCTTGGTGCTGAATTCGCAGCCTGTGCATGAAATACTGCTGTCCATGGTGCTGAAGTTAGAACGCCTGGATTTCTGAGCATGCTGTGTGCAAAAAATCGCATTTGGGAAACAAGTTTTTTGTACCGGATCCGGCACCATAGACTTCCATTATATGTCTTTCTGGTTTTCTCTGATTTTTGCACCTGGACAGAACCTGATACCAAAAACTGTGGTGTGAAGCTAGCCTTAGACAGCCTCCATAATTTAAGCAGCACACTGGGGCAGACTCTAGAAGAATATACTGTATATACATTACATGTAGCACAAGCACCAACATCCACACAGAAGCTCAGTCAAACGCAGGGTGAAAAGTCTAACAGCGACGTCACCTGATGGAAGGAGAAGCTATTAAAGGCCAGGGATGGAGACTCCAGATGACTTACGCTTAAACTTCACTTAATCCAGCACCAGAGCACAGCACACAGCAGCAGAACTGACATTAACTCATGCAGTTCCAGAAGAAATTCACACACATTTAATCACAGCAGCATCCTACATAGACCACAGTTAGCCAGCCCATAACAGTGCTTCACAGTCTAATACTCTACACATTTAGGGCCCCAGAACCAATAGCTGCTCAATTACCTCACCTCTCACCTGGGTAAAACGGTATAGTAACTCACCATTTACTGCAAAGAAGGAGAATTTGGTGTCAGCCTCTAGCTCCTGGGCAACCCATTTATAACAGTAACATTTTCATATGCCCCTTCTAGTATCAAGTCTCTCATTTGAGCAGTCCCAAAATTCCCGCTGGAATCTATCAACTCCAGGTTAGCCACATGGGACCCCGACTCATCCTTGTCACCAAGCAATACACCCAGTGGGAGCACATCTGCCTCCAGCTGTGACAATATCTCCTGGTGGGCTAACTGTCCTTTATGCAACAAATTGGGTACTGCCCCTTTTGCTACAAGTCCCAGAACAAAGTAAAGTCCCACTCTATTATCATTGGGTGCAGTAGGTCTTTCACCACCCTGACTTCATGAAACTCTATCCTACAGTTTGTTTTTATAGTCACCATAGCAACAGGGTAGTTCCTGGCATCACTGTGGATACAGCGGGCACTCACCATCTTCCCAGGTATCAGCTGATGAGGAAGTGTGGCCCTCACAAGGGTCTCTAAACTCTCCAGGGTTCAGTAGTCCAATATCATCTTAACTCCAATCACGTCCTGCAGCCCTCACTGGGTTCACTGTCCATACTGCAAGGTGGGTAGGCATAATATTAGGAGCGCCAACCCATGCCATTGGCTCAGCGGTCAGGGTATAATGCGTGGTTACATGACCCGAGCACCGACACCTCCAGCAGATTAAGATTACTGGTTATGGCTTTTGTTAAAACTCCACTTGCCCTTGGAAACTTGCGCTCCCACACCCTGTGGCTTTAGTACTTTTCCTTTGGTTGTCAGGCAATGGTTGAACCCCCCCTTGTATGTAAATAGTTAGTCCAATGGCTTCCCCAAGGAACTTCCCATGACCTGGTACTTTTCTACCAGTTCAACAAGGTCATCAGCATTCTTGGGGTTTCCCTGACACACCCAAGTTTGTACTGGCTTAAGGAGGACGTGAACGAATCTGTCCATTACGACCTGCTCCACCATTTGCACTGGGGTGGAGGACTCTGGCTGCAACCATTTTTGCACCAGATGCAGCAACTCAAACATCTGGGAGTGAGGGGGTTTGTTGCCATGATATGCTTACTGGTGGACCCATTGGTATTTAACAGTCATAGTCGCACCCATATTCATGAGCACCCTGTAAGGCCCGATCATAGTAGGCCTTTCGTGGCTCTCCAATTATGTATGGTGCAAACACCCTCGGCCCACTGCTCCAGTCAGAGTTTCTCACGCTCTGCGACTCTCAAGAACATTATCAAGAAAGCTTCCACGTCATTCCCTGGGGTCATTTTTTCCAATGCACACCTTACCGCTTTCTGAACACTGGAGTCATCACCTTGACATGGGGATATGGTGGTCGCCCTATCACCGATTACCTCAGCCAGGAGATCTATCTGCCACTTCTGTTGTTTAACCGCCTGCTGTTGATGCCACTGCTCTTGCTGCTGCTTAAATGCCTGCTGCTGTTGGCACTGCTGCTCTCGTTGCTTTTGCATTTGCTGTGTTAACAGTTTATTCTTCTCCTGTTGCATTAGTTGTTGCTGGGCCTGCACCAGGTGTTTAATCAGGTCCTCCATGCTGTCTGATGGTGCTTTCTGGCTTACAGCTGCTTTCACCCAGGACACGTATTTCATCTGTAGAAAACACAGGTGCTTTGTACGGATCCTGCCCACATTATCCACCAATGTGGTAGATCAACTCAGCTGCTCAGCAAAGGTAAACACAGGAATGTCAGGTCTTTTCTTACTGAGCAGGTTCATTCATGCACCGTAAACCAGCCTGCACAAAAAATACAAGAATAAACTGTTACTGGCAAAAGAAAAACAACAGAATATAAAAAGAATTCAAATAATTACGGATTCAACCCACAAAGGTCCAAAGTTCCACATAGCTCACTTAGGGTACCTTTACACGCCGCTACTGGAGGATGGATACAACCCGCTACAGGCTACAAATGTAGCTTGTAGCGTCAATATAGCCCATAGTAGCGGCGTGTGAAGCCGGTAGGAGGCAGCCGGCAACAGATACATCTGTTTCCGAGCAGTGCTCGAAAACAGATGGCTACAAAGCCGATAGTAGCGACCTGTATCGGCGTGTAAAGAAGCTACAGAAGGGATGTGTCGACACCAGGCAATGTACCTGGTATGTAGCTGGGGCGTGACACAGGCTCCGGGATACCGCCCCCCTTCAGCGATCATTGGAGGAAGCTCCTGCGTTACGATTGGTGGTCGCTGCATAGGGCGGCATATTTAAGGAGCTGACCAGTCACACTGCACAATTGCTCGAGCGTCATGTATTAAACAGCCTTCTGCGATGCCTGCCCAATCATGATGTTCGTGCTTTGTCCTATCAGCGTACGGACGTCTCATAATCCACAATTGTGGCACGCCTATGTGTTGTCCCTGCTGCACCAGGTCCTCCCATATTAGCTTGTTGTAGCGGTGTGTAAATGAGGTAAGGTAAGCTACAGATGGCTACTTGAGACACCCAGCAATGTATCTAGCTATAGATGTTGCGTAGCGTAGCGCACCTTGTGGCGGCGTGTAAAGGAGGTGCGTTTACCGTTTGTAACCGTTTGAGCGTGCTCGTGCACGTGAAGTAGCGGGTTGTATCCATCCTCCAGTAGCGGCGTGTAAAGGTACCCTTAGAGTAGCAATATGGGTGTCTGCTCCCACTAAACACAGAACAACTGTATAACTTCAGAGGCTTTGCTTTTACCTACTTAACAACACACCGAAGTGGAAATATGGTGAACAGCCATTCTACCCATCTCTGAGCTGTTCACAATAAGCCCATCTCTATTAAAAAAAAATGTAAGTCTCAGTACCTATTATACTGGAGCATTGCATCTGGGTTCACTCACTGAGTTTAACAATCTGGATGATATGTTGCGTCTCGGGCAGGGGTACTCAGAGCCGGACCCTCTCGTCCTTTTGGGCTGCTGGGTGTCACAGCAATTTGACCCAGCTTCATGGTCCCAGGCATGGCAATAAATGGAGATTAACAAGGAAAAAAGTGAAATTAAGAATTTTTATAAAATGTTCGTGATGCCACCCGTGGTTTGTGGCCAGCGTGGGCCACCACTGCCGTGCAGGCCTTCAGGGTTGATAATGATGGTGGCAGCCGGGATGGTGAGCCTTACACGGGTAGGGCTTTTGTCCCCAGGGCAGGAGAAGAGGTGTAGTGTCAGTATGCCGCGCTCAGACCTTCGGGCAGTTCCCACTGCCAGCTTGTAACAATGAGTGTGCGGCTCTGCAGGTGAGCTCCATTGCTGTTGCATAAAATTACAGTCTCACACAAGTAGCTTTAAGTTTGACCGGGTGCTTTACTCTTAACTCTCAACAGTTCACAAGGTACAGACTGTTCAACGTAGGTTGAGACACAACCTTACAGCTGAGATAGTTCAGGGACTGCACTCCCTCTCTAGTCCCTTTCTGGGCCTCTTTCACAGTTCTGAGTGCTAGCTATGGGCCAGCGGTCACGGGTCTTTTCCCAGGGAATCTCAGCCTATCCCCCTGACCCTAGTCTGATGGCCTTTCCTTCGCTGTACCGGAGGGTAGGTTCCGGGCATGAAGTCCCTTCACCCCACCAGTTAATCTGTGGTTGGGGCATACAGCTCCTGGCCACCTCAAAAGGGTCTACACCCTGGCTTCGACCCAGTCCTCTGGTGCCCCCCTCTACTCTGGACCCCTTCTTCCTTCCCACAGGAGGCTGCCTGGGACTCGGACCAGCCATTCGATGACACTGACTGCCGAGTTCAAGTTTTTCCACTCTCCACTCCAGTCTGTTAGACTTTTCAGGTGCCTCGGCTTGGGAGTTTGGTCCCTTGTCCTTCCACAGCTCGCCAGGAACATGAACCTGTGCTCACTCTTCGAGCCCTCCCAACTTAGTGTTCCTAGGATTGACTCTAGTTCCTCTACCCCAGGGGTGGGGAACCTCAGGTCCCAGGGTCGAATGCGGCCCTCGATGACTTTGTTGCAGCCCCCGGGCAGATTCCTAGGGACAGCAGTGCTCAGGCTGGCAGACACGGTTTGCCAACTGTCTGCCCTTTAAATCCAGCTCCCCAGTGATTTCTATGCCCCAGCCTCGGTTTTCCCAGTGAGGTATATGCCCCAGCCTCTCCTGTCTATGCCCCAACCTCGGCCTCCCCGGTAAGGTATATGTTCCCAGCCTCTGCTGTGATGTCTAGGACTCTAGCAAACCTGGAAAAGCAGTTGAGAAGCAGCTCCAGCCACCACAGTAGGGGTAAGTTGATTGTTTAACCAAGTATAGTATGGTAATTTTCAAGTTGATAATTTTGTACAGCCCCTAAAGGATTGTAGAGATTTCCAAATGGCCCCCAGCAGAAAAATGGTTCCCCACCCCTGCTCTACCCCCTTACCGGGCTTTTTCCTCTCTCTCCACCCTCCACTTTGGCCCACCCGCTACCCCTTGCCTAACGTGAAGTACTAGGACTAGGGATCGGGGGATGTGTTGGGTGTTTGTGCGAAGTGTCTCATCTACTAGTCCCAGCTGCAATACCTTACTGTGGCCACCAGCCCGCAGGGGTGCCACAGATACATAGCTCCCCTCTTGTACTTTATCCGTGATCACCTTACATATTACCTTATATATTTATATTTTTAAATGCACGATTTAGTCTAGAGAGTTAATTTCGAGAGAGGCTAAAGGCACCGTCACACACGGCAATATTGCTAGCAATTTCACTGGCAATTTGCTGGCTGCAGTGAAATAATGGACACATTGTTCCATTTTGTTGCCGTGTACAAATGGAACAATGTGTCCATGATGTCACTGCAGCCAGCAAATTGCCAGTGAAATTGCAAGCAATATTGCCGCGCTGTGACGGTACCTTAAGAGATAATTGCACTGCTTTTATTGGACATACTAATACTTTTCAATGTAAAAGACATAAACCATCTTCATATATGTGAGAAGAATCACTGCAATAAGATGATATGTGATATAAGTGAATATAAGAAGGGCTAGGTGGACAGGTATAATGAATAAGGATAAAGAGAATAAATATGGTAGATATAAAAAGTAATAATAATAGATAGGGGATAAAATAAAATAATGGATATTGAAATTACGGTAATAATGCACAACAAATATTGGTAGGGAAAAAAGATGGAAAAGAAATAGGAGATGATAAAGTAGATGTACTAGTAGTTTAAGCATAATAGGGATGAGCTGAAACAAAAGTGAAGGAATTAGGTGGGTAAAGAATATAAATCAGAAGGTAAAATGAAAGAAATTAGATGGCAGTAATGGAAACTATATATAATATAAGGGTGGAGGAGTGGATATGAAAGCGATGGCAAATTGTACAGTACCTGTATGAGATAGTCCACATATGCTAGCAATGAATTGTCAAGGTATGCAGGTCAGAGAGTAGCTCCATATGTGGTCCAGGGGACAGGACTAATTGACGTAGCATAGGAGACTTCTGAGATCTGAGATGTGTTATGCATGTGCCTAATCCCAGAATAGGTGATAGATAGTTGTGATAACCTTGAGAAAGCCTATTTAAGGTCAAAAGGTTGGACTATATATTTGTATGCATCTATTGGATTTTTTTAAATAAAGAATACCTTATTTGAATATATTCCGCTGGACAATACTAGATAGTCATCTGATTAGGTATTTAGGACCCGACCATATAATGGGTCCACGTTTTGAACTGCATTGTTTATTATGACACCATAAAAGCTGTGAAGCCATATTACACTACTATTTTCATTTAGGTTTCCAAATATATTTAATGAAAATGTTTTCATAAAATAGGGAAAGGGGGAGGGGAAGGTACATAAATGAAAAGGAAAAAAGGGGGGGGAAGGGGGGGAAGGGGATATACACTTACACAAAAATGAGAATTACAAAAATATGGAATTTACAATAGGTTATACTTATTATACATCTATTATATAAATACCGGAGGGATTTGTGACGTCACATCCGTCACTTTGTCCCAGCATCCGGTCACTGCCCAAAGGTACACCCGCTCAGGGTGACCCAAGATGACGGCCGTAAGCGGGAGCCGGGACTCATAGAGCCCGCTACGCTTACGGCCGCCCCTAACACACACACACCACAACACACACCACACACAACACACACACAGTCAGCTATACTTACCACCTCTCCTCCGTCTTCTCCGCCGCCGACATGTCACTGCCCCTGGAGAACTGGATCCAATATGGCGTCCGGGAAGTCTTGCGAGACTTCCCGGACGCCATATTGGATCCATGACTCCAGGGACGGTGACATACTTTCTCCAAGATGGCGTCCGAGAAGTCTCGCGAGACTTCCCGGACGCCATATTGGATTCACAGCTCCAGGGGCGGCGACATGGCGGCGGAGGAGGATAGAGCTGGATCGCGCCGCTGGAGCCCGGAGAGGTGAGAGGGGAGCATCGGGCATGCAAGGGGTTGAGCAGCACTGTCACCTCTGTGTGTATAGCACCTGCAGCACCATTGTCACCTCTGTGTGTATAGCACCTGCAGCACCATTGTCACCTCTGTGTGTATAGTACCTGCAGCACCATTGTCACCTCTGTGTGCATAGTACCTGCAGCACCATTGTCACCTCTGTGTGTATTGTACCAGCACCATTGTCACCTCTGTGTGTATAGCACCTGCAGCACCATCGTCACCTGTGTGTATAGTACCTGCAGCACCATTGTCACCTCTGTGTGTATTGTACTAACTGCACTATCATCTGTGTGTATACTACCACCAGCATCAGCACTGTCACCTGTGTGTATTGTACCAGCAGCACTGTTCCCTGTGTGTATAGTACCAGAGGGGTCTGGCCCCCTCTTGCCACCCCTCACTGCGGTTCCCTGTCTCCCTCCTGCCCGAACCTGGCTGCTGTTCCCCGGCCCCCTCCTGCTCGCACCCGCCTGCTCTTCCACAGCTTGCTCCTGCCTGCACACACCCGCTGTGCCCTCCTGCAAGCAATCAAAGATATTGTCACAGGATTTAAACCCAGCTTCGCTTTGCATTATTCTTAAATCTTCATAAATAAACTACATACATAGTCTAGAATACCCGATTCTTTAGAATCGGGCCGCCATCTAGTAGAAATATAAACCATACAATCCCTATACAGAAGAATAAATGTGGAAAAAACGATCTCACTAATTTAAATACCACACTACACCAAGCGGTAAAGTTTAAAAGAGAAAACGCAATAAGGATAGAAATATATTAAGTAAAAAAAAAAAAAAAAAAAAGAAAAATCACTTAGCGGTTACATCACAATTGTTTCAACAAATAATGTCACTAGGCCTTGTCCATTAAAAGGGGAGAAAATTTAACTATCCATAGTTTCCAATGTTCTAAAAATTTTAAAAAAGTATTATTTCTTATAGAGTTGTTGTATTCAAAGATACTATGTTGAACTACTCGTTCTATTAATTCCATTGGAGTTGGCGGTTCAATATTATTCCATCTAGCTGCTATGGTGGTTTTCGCTGTTAAGAGTATGTGCGAGATTATGAATCTAAACTGTTTAGGAAGGTCTTCAATACCTATTGATAATAGGACTAGTTGCGGAGTCAATGTTATTATCCATCCTGTGATATCTGTTATGAGTACCGTATATACTCGCGTATAAGCCGAGTTTTTCAGCCCAAAATTTGGGCTGAAAAGTCCCCCCTCGGCTTATACGCGAGTATATAAAAAAAAATAAAAAAATACTGCAGCAGCCCCGGAGGTATACAGGCCCCCCATCAAGTTCCAGGGCCCCCCCCACCTTGCGCGCAGCCTGTAAAGGAAAATCATACTTACCAGTGTCCAGTCGCGCCGTCCGCAGCTGCCGACATGACGATCCCGGGCTCCATTCAGCGTCTTCCGCATTTCCTGTAGTCGCGGGCAATGACGTCATTGCCCGCGCGCACAGGAAGTCGGAAGCCGGAAGACGCTGAATGGAGCCCGGGATCGTCATGTCAGCAGCTGCGGACGGCGCGACTGGACACTGGTAAGTATGATTTTCCTTTACAGGCTGCGCGCAAGGTGGGGGGCCCTGGAACTTGATGGGGGGCCTGTATACCTCCGGGGCTGCGGCTGTATACAGCCCTGGGGCTGCGGCTGTATACAGCCCTGGGGCTGCGGCTGTATACAGCCCTGGGGCTGCGGCTGTATACAGCCCTGGGCTGCTGCTGTATACAGCCCTGGGGCTGCGGCTGTATACAGCCCTGGGGCTGCTGCTGCTGTATATACCTCTGGGGCTGCATATGGGCTGATATACCTCTGGGGCTGCATATACCTCTGGGGCTGTATATACCTCTGGGGCTGCATATACCTCTGGGGCTGCTGTATACTACCACTGGGGCTGCTGATGTATATACCACTGGGGCTGCTGCTGCTGTATATACCTCTGGGGCTGCATATGGGCTGTATATGGGGCTGTATATGGGGCTGCATATACCTCTGGGGCTGCATATGGGGCTGCATATGGGGCTGTATATGGGGCTGTATATGGGGCTGCATATACCTCTGGGGCTGCATATATCTCTGGGGCTGCATATACCTATGGGGCTGCATATACCTATGGGGCTGCATATACCTCTGGGGCTGCATATGGGGCTGCATATACCTCTGGGGCTGCATATACCTCTGGGGTTGCTGTATACTACCACTGGGGCTGCTGATGTATATACCACTGGGGCTGCTGCTGCTGTATATACCTCTGGGGCTGCATATGGGGCTGCATATGGGGCTGCATATGGGGCTGCATATGGGGCTGCATATACCCCTGGGGCTGCATATACCTATGGGGCTGCATATACCTCTGGGGCTGCATATACCTATGGGGCTGCATATGGGGCTGCATATACCTCTGGGGCTGCATATGGGGCTGCATATACCTCTGGGGCTGCATATGGGGCTGCATATACCTCTGGGGCTGCATATACCTCTGGGGCTGCATATGGGGCTGCATATACCTCTGGAGCTGCATATACCTCTGGGGCTGTATATACCTCTGGGGCTGCTGTATACTACCACTGGGCTGCTGCTGTATACTACCACTGGGGAGGCTGCTGTATACCTCACTGCTGGGGGTTGTATACCTGTGCTGGAGTCCACCCTCGGCTTATACGTGAGTCAATACGTTTTCCCAGTTTTTGGGGGCAAAAGTAGGGGGGTCGGCTTATACACGGGTCGGCTTATACACGAGTATATACAGTACTTTAATACCATTCCAGAAATTTAGCAACTTTGGGCAAGCCCAAAAAATATGCGACAAAGTGCCTAGATTTTTACAATCTCTCCAGCAGGTAGGTGGATAAGTCGGGTTAACATGGTGTAGCTTTACAGGAGTCCAGTACCATCTGGAGAGTGTTTTGTAAAAAGATTCTTGAATTGAGGCACAGACAGTATGGGAGTAAGTGAAGTTTAAGGTTTTAGTCATTTTTTGTAGGTCAATTTGGATATTGAATTCTTTTTCCCATGCCTCAAAAAAAGGTATTTTATGGAGTTCTATTTCCTCGTTTATAATTTTGTAAAGTTTGTTTGTCTTCCAAATAGAGGCCTAATGTGGAGAGTTTGAGATTCACTATTATTTGTGGGAGTGAAAATTTTAGAGGAGATTTTTCAAAATATCCTGCTATGAGTCTCCATCGTGTTCTTTCATCCCTGGAAAGAGAGTATTTAAATTGCAGGGTGTAAAATGGGATTAGGGAGTTTTCAAAAATTAAGTCATTGAGGTACAGTATACCCTTTTCAAGCCATGTTGAGAGATCTAGGTGTGGTACTAAAATTTCCAATATTACCAAGGGGATGTTTTGTAGCTTTGTTGGGGTAAAATATTTGGCAGCTTTAACCGTAAGGTGTCTCCATGCACAGATAACTGCCTTTAAAGTCCCATTTTCTTGTGCCTCTCCAGTGATACGCCGGAGACTCTAGGTTTTTTGTGGTTCCATATAAATGCCTTCAATTGAGATTGAAATCTAATAAAAGAGGTCTTAGGAATATAACTTGGTAAGGCTCTAAACACGTACATTAATTTAGGCAGGAGAAGCATTTTGAATGCCTCAATCCTGCTTAGCCAAGAGATTTCAATTTTTGCTAATCTTAAATAATCCATATGAAGAGATTTATAGAGGGTCGCTAAGTTTTCCTGGATTACACTCGAGACATATTTAGTTATATTTATTCCTAGATAGGAAATGGTTTTCTCCTCCCACAAAAAATTAAATTCTTCCTTCATATAGTCTAACAATGTTTCGTCAATATTAAAATCTATTATTTGTGATTTTGTTGAGTTAATTTTATACAGGGAGAGGGAAGAGAATTTCTCTATTGCGGATACCAGGTGTTTTAAAGATTTAAGTGGGTTTGAAATAGTGAGGAGTATATCGTCCGCAAAGAGCGCAATTTTAATTTGGTCTTTATCTATAGGTATACCTTTAATATTCTGATTAGCTCTGATTGTCTCTGCAAAAGGCTCTATGAATAATGCAAAAAGAGTCGGGGAAAGGGGACAACCTTGTCTGGTACCATTAGTTAAGTGGAATTTTTTTGAAAGGGAACTATTTGAATAAACTCGAGCTACTTGGTTGGAGTACATTGATTTTATGATGTTAAGTATATTCCCTTGAAATCCAAACTTTTTTAAGGTATTAAAAAGGAAAGGCCAATATACTCTATCAAAAGCTTTTTCCGCGTCTAGCGCTAAAAAGACAGATGATATGTTAGATTTCTCAACTAGTATTACTAAATTTAAGGCTCTTCTAGTGGCGTCGGCAGTAGTGCGGCCGGGAATGAATCCTGAATGGTCGTTGTGTATTAATTTAGCAATATGATGTTTTAATCTATTTGCCACTAATTTAGATAAAATCTTAGTGTCAGAGTTGAGGAGAGAAATTGGTCTAAAATTTTTTGTATCAAGAGGGTCGCCCTTGTTTTTAGGAATAATAGTGATTATTGCCTCCAACATATCTTGCGGTAGATGTCCTGATTCTGCAGAATGATTTGCTAATTTAGTTAAATAGGGGAGTAGCTCTTCAAAGAAAGACTTGTAAAGCTCGTTTTGAAGGCCATCTGGACCAGGAGATTTGCCATTTTTGAGATCTTTGATCACTCCTAGAATTTCTTGGGATGAATAAGGAAGATTCAAATCCTCTAAATCCTGTGCACTCAGAGTTGGGAGATTAAGGTTGCCTAAATATTCAGAAATTTCTTCATCAGAAGGAATGGATGAATTGGGTCTTCTTTAAGATTATACAGTGAAGAATAAAATTTTTCAAAGACTTTTACTATGTCGTCGGGGTGTTTAACAACTAGGCCAGAGGGATCTCTAATCTCTTGAATTCTTGATTTTATTTTTTGATGTTTCATTTTAGCTGCGAAAAATTTTGAGGGTCTAGCATCCGAAAAATAATACTTACCGTATATACTCGTGTATAAGCCGACCCGTGTATAAGCCGACCCCCCTACTTTTGCCCCAAAAATCTGGAAAAGCCTATTGACTCGTGTATAAGCCGAGGGTGGACCCCAGCACAGGTATACAGCCCCCAGCAGTGTGGTATACAGGCCCCCCCCAGTGGTATACAGGCCTCCCCAGTGGTAGTATACAGCAGCCCCAGTGGTAGTATACAGCAGCCCCAGTGGTAGTATACAGCAGCCCCAGTGGTAGTATATAGCAGCCCCAGTGGTAGTATATAGCAGCCCCAGTGGTAGTATACAGCAGCCCCAGTGGTAGTATATAGCAGACCCAGTGGTAGTATACAGCAGCCCCAGTGGTAGTATATAGCAGCCCCAGTGGTAGTATACAGCAGCCCCAGTGGTAGTATACAGCAGCCCCAGTGGTAGTATATAGCAGCCCCAGTGGTAGTATATAGCAGCCCCAGTGGTAGTATACAGCAGCCCCAGTGGTAGTATATAGCAGCCCCAGTGGTAGTATACAGCAGCCCCAGTGGTAGTATACAGCAGCCCCAGTGGTAGTATATAGCAGCCCCAGTGGTAGTATACAGCAGCCCCAGTGGTAGTATATAGCAGACCCAGTGGTAGTATACAGCAGCCCCAGTGGTAGTATACAGCAGCCCCAGTGGTAGTATACAGCAGCCCCAGTGGTAGTATAACAGCCCATGATATATAAGCCCCAGTGGTAGTATATAGCAGCCCCAGTGGTAGTATACAGCAGCCCCAGTGGTAGTATATAGCAGCCCCAGTGGTAGTATATAGCAGCCCCAGTGGTAGTATACAGCAGCCCCAGTGGTAGTATATAGCAGCCCCAGTGGTAGTATACAGCAGCCCCAGTGGTAGTATACAGCAGCCCCAGTGGTAGTATACAGCAGCCCCAGTGGTAGTATATAGCAGCCCCAGTGGTAGTATACAGCTGCCCCAGTGGTAGTATATAGCAGCCCCAGTGGTAGTATATAGCAGCCCCAGTGGTAGTATATAGCAGCCCCAGTGGTAGTATACAGCAGCCCCAGTGGTAGTATACAGCAGCCCCAGTGGTAGTATATAGCAGCCCCAGTGGTAGTATATAGCAGCCCCCAGTGGTAGTATATAGCAGCCCCAGTGGTAGTATATAGCAGCCCCAGTGGTAGTATACAGCAGCCCCAGTGGTAGTATATAGCAGCCCCAGTGGTAGTATACAGCAGCCCCAGTGGTAGTATATAGCACCAGCAGCCCCAGTGGTAGTATACAGCAGCCCCAGTGGGTATACAGCAGCCCCCAGTGGTGTGACCCAGCAGCCCCTGGGGTTCAGCAGCTCCCAAATCGCAGGCCCCAACCCCCCCTTGCAGGGCCCCACGCCCCAACTGCTGCTACCATCCCCTTCACGATCCACGACTTGCTCCTCCGGCTTCTGATCAGCGCTCTCCTCGGCGCTCGTCCTGCTACATCCGGGATCCCGCCGTCGCGCGATGACGTCATATCCTGCGACGCCGAGATCCGGATGCAGCAGGGTGGACGGACGGAGCACCGAGGAGCACCGAGGAGCGGCGCTGATCAGAAGACCGAGATGGTAATATAACCAGCGGGGGGGGGGCCCTTACAAGGGGGGCGAGTGCCAGCATTTGGGGGCTATATGCACTGCTTTCCCCTGCCGCTGATTGACAGGGGGAAGCAGTGCATATTTAATGAGCGGCCACACGTGACGGGGCCGCTCATACAGCAGCCCCCCCCGCCTCCTGCAGCCTCCACAGCCCCCACCACAGCCACCACACCATGGGCCCCCGTATAGACCCGTGTATAAGCCGAGGGGGAGACTTTTCAGCCCAAATTTTGGGCTGAAAAACTCGGCTTATACACGAGTATATACGGTAGTTTTAATCGACTGGGTGATTTTATCGTATTCCAGTCAGTAGTGATCTAAGGTTTGTTCTTTAATGCAATATTTGAGTAGAGTAATCCACCGAGGGGTTGGCAAATTGTTTTTTTTCTAGAGTGTGTATGTCTTTAACTAGGGTCTCGGTTTTATCCCTGTTGGTCTTATTAAGTCTTGAGTTTAGCTGAATGAGTTTTCCTCTTAGCACCACCTACTATTTTCATTTAGGGGCACATGTCATGCGCATGTGCATTGTTTTTCTCACCTAGCATTTATATGTCATGCAAATGCTGTGCGAGTGTGTGTTTTTTCTCATCTAGGAATGCACCCTAAAGCTGACAGGTGTAATGTATTGCCATGTGTGTACATGTCAATGCATTATACCTGCGATCAGACTAATAAAAGGTAAAGTGACCTAGAGGGACTAAGTAAAAAATAATTGAAAAAAAAGTTTGAAAGAGAACACAAAATAAAAAAAATAAATAAATAAAAAAATTCAAATAAATACAGGAGGTATATTTATGTAAAAATAAACAAAAAAAGTGCATATATTTGGTATCTCCACATCTGCAGTAACCCGATCTTTAACAATGTTATGCTATTTAAAGAGGACCTGTCACCAAACCAGGCATGGTGATCTAATTACAGCACTGGATGAGCATGTCTGCAGCATCCAGACAAGGGGTCCCCCAGCACTTGAGCAGCCCTGTACCCCGAGATAATAAACTTAGAAAACTTACATGCTCCAGCCATTAAGGAGGTGGCTAGGGCTGCAGCCAAGGGCAGATTCACACCCCCTGCATGTTTAATCTGCCCACCGCTGCTCTCCCCCTTCAGCAGCATTTAAACAGAGGTTTTTTTTTCTCTCCCAGAAAATCCGTTTAGCCCCGCCCCCTGAAGGGGAGTTGTGGTTCTTGTGGATATTTGGTCTGCATGTCTGTCTTAACCTGCTCTCTGTTAGGAAGTTTTCATCCTAGGATTTAAGTGCTATTCATTTGTTGTTGGCTTTTACAGCTAATGAATGTGTCAGCATATATTTAGCATAGTTGGATTCACAGGAGTTCCGTAGATTTAGAGGGGCCGAGTCTTGAGTAGACTTAGGGGTATCTTTGTATTATCTGCTGTGGATATTTTTTAAAGGATTTTTGTATTGACTGCAATAGTATTCTGTTCTGTCTTTACCTATCTAGGTAGAGTAGCCTCATTTGCTAAATTCTGTTTTCTGCCTGAGTGTGTCTTTTCCTCTCTTACTCACAGTCAATATTTGCAGGGGGCTTTCTATCCTTTGGGGGTTCTGCTCTGAGTCAAGATAGAAACAGGAATTCTATCTTTAGGGATAACTAGTTCTCCAGCCATGTTGAGGTGTCTAGGGTATGGTTAGTCACATCCCACGGCTACTTCTAGTTGCGGTGTTAGGTCAGGAACTGCGGTCAGTATAGGCACCACTTACTCCTGTGAAAGAGATTCATGCGGCTCCAAGGTCACTGGATCATAACAGCCTACGTCCTAAGCTGTGTCAAAAGTACGCCCACATTGCTGATGTGGTTGTGCTGTGTGATGGCGCAACTACGATCTGCAAAATTGGCTGGGCAATTTTGCAGCCGACTTCCGGGACGCCGGATCGTCGGAGGTTGCAGGTGTGATTAATACGTGTAACATCTCCTGTGAGATCTTGGACAAGTGCCAAAAACGTGCTTGCTCCGATGAAGTTGCATGCGATATCGGAACGATATTGCGACGTGTAACGGTACCCTGAGATTAAGGCAATGCAAAAACTATGTTCTATAAAATTGTTTTTTAATGTGTAAAGGTACCGTTACACGGTACAACATTGTTTGCAACTTCACTGGCGATTTGCTGAGTCAGTGAAGTTGCAAGCAACATCTCAATGCATTGTGTTGTGTAACAGCACGATGCAACTGCAATAAGTTGCTGGTGCAACATCACCAGGTTGAAGTGCACGCACATGTATAGCAGCACTATAGTATATGGCGGTGCATTACAGTACATGTATAGCAGCACTATAGTATATGGCAGTACATAATAGTACTTGTATAGCAGTGCTATGGTATATGGTGGTACATTACAGTACATGTATAGCAGCACTATAGTATATGGCGGAACATTATAGTACATGTATAGAAGCACTATAGTATATAGCGGTACATTACAGCACATGTATAGCAGCGCTATGGTATATGGCAGTACATTATAGTACATGTATAGCAGCACAATAGTATATGGCGGTACATTACAGTACATGTATAGCAGCACTATAGTATATGGCGGTACATTATAGTACATGTATAACAGCACTATAGTATGTGATAGTACTTTACAGCACATGTATACCATCACTATAGTATATGGCAGTACATTACAGCACATGTATAGCAGCACTATGGTATATGGCAGTACATTACAGCACATGTATAGCAGCACTATAGTATATGGTGGTACATTACATTACATGTATAGCAGCACTATAGTATATGGCGGTACATTACAGTACATGTATAGCAGCACTATAATATATGCGGCACATAACAGCACATGTATAGCAGCACTATGGTATATGGCGGTACATTACAGTACATGTATAGCAGCACTATAGTATATTGGGTTACATTACAGCACATGTATAGCAGCACTATAGTATATAGCGGTACATTACAGTACTTGTAAAGTAACACTAAGTATATAGCGGTACTTTATAGCACATGTATAGCAGCTCTATAGTATATGGCGGTACATTACAGCACATGTATAGCAGTACTATAGTAAATGGCGGTACATTACAGCACATGTATAGCAGCACTATGGTATATATGGCGATACAATACAGCACATGTATAGCAGCACTATGGTATATGGCGGTACATTACAGTACATGTATAGCAGCACTATAGTATATGGTGATACATTATAGTACTTGTATAGCAGCACTATAGTATATGGAGGTACATTACAGCACATGTATAGCAGCACTATAGTATATGGCGGTGCATTATAGTACTTGCATAACAGCAGTATAGTATATGGCGGTACATTACAGTACATGTATAGTAGCACTATGTTATATGGCGGTACATTACATTACATGTATATGCAGCACTATAGTATATGGAGGTACATTACATTACATGTATAGCAGCAATATAGTATATGGCGGTATATTACAGTACATGTATAGCAGCACTATAGTATATGCGGTACATAACAGCACATGTATAGCAGCACTATAATATATGCGGTACATTACAGTACATGTATAGCAGCACTATAGTATATGGCGGTACATTACAGCACATGTATAGCAGCCTTATAGTATATGGCGGTACATTATTAGTACTTGTATAACAGCACTATAGTATATGGCAGTACATTACAAGCACATGTATAGCAGCACTATGGTATATGGTGGCACATTACATTACATGTATAGCAGCACTATAGTATATGGCGGTACATTACAGCACATGTATAACAGCACTATAGTGTATGGCGGTACATTACAGCACATGTATAGCAGCACTATGGTATATGGCTGGACAGTACAGTACATCTAAAGTAACACTATAGTATATAGCGGTACTTTATATAGCACATGTATAGCAGCACTATAATATATGGCGGTATAATTACAGTACATATACAGGTGCACTATGGTATGTGGTGGTACTTTATAGCACATATAGCAGCATCTATATATATGGCGGTAATTACAGTACATATAAGGCACTATAGGTATATGGGGTACTTTACAGCACATTATAGCAGCACTATGGTATATGGCGTACATTACAGTACATGTATAGCAGCACTATAGTATATGGCGGTACATTACAGTACATGTAAAGCAACACTATGTATATAGCGTACAATTAAAGCACATGTATAGCAGCACTATGTATATGGCGATACATTACATTACATGTAAAGTACACTATAGTATATGGTGTACATTACAGCACATGTATAGCAGCACTATAGTATATGGCGGATACATTACAGCACATGTATAGCAGCACTATAGTATATGGTGGTACATTACAGCACATGTATAGCAGCACTATGTATATGGCGGTACATTACAGCACATGTATAGCAGCACTATGATATATGGCGATACTATACAGCACATGTATAGCAGCACTATGGTATATGGCGGTACATTACAGCACATGTATAGCAGCACTATGATATATGGCGATACTATACAGCACATGTATAGCAGCACTATGGTATATGGCGGTTCATTACATTACATGTAAAGTAACACTATAGTATATAGCGGTACTTTATAGCACATGTATAGCAGCACTATAGTATATGGCGGTATATTACAGTACATATACAGGTGCACTATGGTATATGGTGGTACTTTATAGCATATGTATAGCAGCTTTATAGTATATGGAGGTACATTACAGTACATGTATAGCAGCACTATAGTATATGGCAATACATTATAGTACTTGCATAACAGCACTATAGTATATGACAGTACATTACAGCACATGTATAGCAGCACTATGGCATATGGCGGTACATTACATTACATGTATAGTAGCACTATAGTATATGGCGGTACATTACAGCACATGTATAGCAGCACTATAGTATATGGCGGTACATTACAGCACATGTAAGCAGCACTATAGTATATGGCAGTACATTACAGCACATGTATAGCAGCACTATGGTATATGGAGGTACATTACAGCACATGTATAGCAGCACTATGGTATATGGTGATACAATACAGCACATGTATAGCAACACTATGGTATATGGTGGTACATTACAGTACATGTAAAGTAACACTATAGTATATAGTGGTACATTACAGCACATGTATGGCAGCACTATAGTATATGGTGATACATTATAGTACTTGTATAACAGCACTATAGTATATGGAAGTACATTACAGTACATGTATAGCAGCACTATGGTATATGGCGGTACATCACATTCCATGTATAGCAGCACTATAGTATATTGCGGTACATTACAGCATATGTATAGCAGAACTATAGTACTGTATATGGCGGTACATTACAGCACATGTATAGCAGCACTATGGTATATGGCGGTACATTACAGCACATGTATAGCAGCACTATGGTATATGGCGATACATTACAGTACATGTAAAGTAACACTATAGTATATAGCGTACTTTATAGCACATGTATAGCAGCACTATACCGTAGTATATGGCGGTACATTACAGTACATGTATAGCAGCGCTATGGTATATGGCGATACATTACAGTACATGTAAATTAACACTATAGTATATAGTGGTACTTTATAGCACATGTATAGCAGCACTATGTCTATGGTGATACAATACAGCACATGTATAGCAGCACTATGGTATATGGCGGTACATTACAGTACATGTAAAGTAACATTATAGTATATAGTGGTACATTACAGCACATGTATGGCAGCACTATAGTATATGGTGATACATTATAGTACTTGTATAACAGCACTATAGTATATGGAGGTACATTACAGTACATGTATAGCAGCACTATGGTATATGGCGGTACATTACATTCCATGTATAACAGCACTATAGTATATGGCGGTACATTACAGCATATGTATAGCAGAACTATAGAACTGTATATGGCGGTACATTACAGTACATGTATAGCAGCACTATGGTATATGGCAGTACATTACATTCCATGTATAGCAGCGCTATGGTATATGGCAGTACATTACAGCACATGTATAGCAGAACTATAGTACTGTATATGGCGTACATTACAGTACATGTATAGCAGCACTATGGTATATGGCAGTACATTACATTCCATGTATAGCAGCGCTATGGTATATGGCGGTACATTACAGGATATGTATAGCAGAACTATAGTACTGTATATGGCGGTACATTACATTCCATGTATAGCAGCACTATAGTATATGGCGGTACATTACAGCATATGTATAGCAGAACTATAGTACTGTATATGGCGGTACATTACAGTACATGTATAGCAGCACTATGGTATATGGCAGTACATTACATTCCATGTATAGCAGCGCTATGGTATATGGCAGTACATTACAGCACATGTATAGCAGCACTATATTATATGGCGGTACATTACAGCACATGTATAGCAGCACTATGGTATATGGCGGTACATTACAGCACATGTATAGCAGCACTATGGTATATGGTGATACATTACAGTGCATGTATAGCAGCGCTATGGTATATGGCAGTACATTACAGTACATGTTTAGCAGCACTATAGTATATGGCGGTACATTACAGTACATGTATAGCAGTGCTAATGTATATGGTGGTACATTACAGTACATGTATAGCAGCACTATAGTATATGGTGGTACATTACAGTACATGTATAGCAGCACTATAGTATATAGTAGTACATTACAGTACATGTATAGCAGCGCTATGGTATATGGCAGTACATTACAGCACATGTATAGCAGCACTATATTATATGGCTGTACATTACAGCACATGTATAGCAGCACTGTGGTATATGGCAGTACATTACAGTACATGTATAGCAGCGCTATGGTAAATGGCGGTACATTACAGTACATGTATAGCAGCGCTATGGTATATGGCGGTACATTACAGCACATGTATAGCAGCACTATAGTATATGGCAGTACATTACAGTACATGGATAGCAGCGCTATGGTATATGGCGGTACATTACAGCACATGTATAGCAGCTCTATAGTATATGGCGGTACATTACAGTACATGTATAGCAGTGCTATAGTATATGGCGGTATTTTACAGTACATGTATAGCAGCGCTATAGTATATGGCGGTACATTACAGTACATGTATAGCAGCGCTATGGTATATAGCGGTACATTACAGCACATGTATAGCAGCACTATAGTATATGGCAGTACATGTATAGCAGAGCTATGATATATGGCGTTACATTACAGCACATGTATAGCAGCACTACAGTGTTATAGTATATGGCGGTACATTAAAGCACATGTATAGCAGCGCTATGGTATATGGCGGTACATTACAGTACACATGTATAGCAGCACTATGGTATATGGCGATCCTAACATTTCAGCAGAACATGCTGCGAGACCTGATGTGATGATACAGCATGTAACTATAATAGGCGGAGCTAAGTATTCATAGCACATAATGATTTGGCTTGCTTAGCTCCACCCAGTTTGGTCACATGATCGTTACATCACACATGTCCTTATGACAAGAGAAGTTAATAGTGAGTTAACTAATAACCTGCCAGCTAGACTACTGTCTCCAAGATGTAGACTGACCGCCTCATTTACATAAGAAAATGCAAGTGTACAAATGCTTTTTTTTCACCTTTATCATTACACTATGAGCTCAGACAGGGATTGTTAAACTAGTATTATGAAGTTACAGGTACAGACAGTGATAGCTGGGAGGGCAAAACGACCTGACAGCTTTCATTTAAGGTATTTCAAGGCATAATAAAAGCTTACTCCCCAAAACAACATATTCCATCACCTATCAATAAGATAGAGGAAAAATTGCTGATCACTTGAAGTCCAACCATTAGGATCCCCCCATCCCCCCGTGATCCTTGTCTTGTGCACCAGTACACTAAAAATGAGGCTCTATGGCCCAACAACAGTAGAAGTATATATGTACTACCAAACAGGAGTGAATCTGGGGAAAGCTGGCAGGGCATCTGCCCCGGGTGTAGCAGGCAGAGGGCGCCATCAGGCCTCCTGCTGCAGCGCCTAATGTGGCTCACCTCCGGCTTCATGTTACACCCCCCGCCATAAAAGTCAGCTATTCTCTGCTCTCGTGGTTAGCTGGCAGCAGGTGCAGAGAATCTGCAGCACGCCGGCTCCTGCAGTGCAATCCATTGTACAGAGCAACTATCAGACGCTCTGTACAATGGAATCAGCGCCCTGATTCCTGTAACTTCCAGGTCAGGGAGACATCAGCAGCGTGATCAGATTACCTGATTATGCTGCTGACATCATTCAGCGGCCCTGGGCCCTCCAGAGGTGGCAGGATGGGGAAAAGTGCACCAGCTACAAGAGCTGAAGACCCCGAAGATTGATGTAATTAGGGGAAGGAGAACAGGGTGAAGGAAGAATATGTAAGCCAAACTGGGGGGGGAGCGTAAGGGGACAATATATGAGCCAAACTGGGGGAAGTAAAGGTTGGGGGGAGTATATGTGAGCCAAACTGGGGGGGGGGAGAGGGTGTAGGGTGAATATGTGTGCCACACTGGGGGAGAGGGTGTGGGGGGAATATGTGAGCCAAACTGGGGGAGAGGGTATGGTGAGAATATGTGAGCCAAACTGGGGGAGGTTTGGGGGGAGGATATGTGAGCCAAATGTAGGGGAGAGAGTGGGGGAGAATATGTGAGCCAAACTGGGAAGGTGGGAGGTTTGGGGGGAGTATATGTGAGTAAAACAGAGGGGAGAGAGTGGGGGAGAATATGTGAGCCAAACTAGGGGGAAGAGGGTGGGGGGAGTATATGCGAGTCAAACAGAGGAGTGGAGGGGGATAGTGGGTGCAGGCAAGTATATGTGAGCCAAACTGTGGGAAGAGGGTGGAGGGAGTATATGTAAGCCAAACTGGGGGATAGAGGGTGTGGGGAAGTATATGTGAGCCAACCTGGGGGAAAAGGGTGGAGGAAGAATATGTAAGCCAAACTGGGGGGGAGAGGGTGAGGGGAGTATATGTGTACTAAACTGGATGGGAGAATGGGGGGAGTATATGTGAGTCAAACTAGAGGGAAGAGGGTGGGGGGAATATATGTGAATCAAGGGGGTAAATTTGAGGATCCAGTATAAAAGAATGAGGGAGGATCAATGTGGACACAGTTTGAGGAGTAAGGGGGTTGGCTGCAGCACAGTATGTGGAGTGAGGGAGGATAGCTGCAGCACAGTATGTGGAGTAAGGAATGGATGGCTGCAAAACAGTATGTGGAGTGGGAGGGGGATAGCTTCAGCACAGTAAGTGGAGTGAGGAGGAGATTGGTGTGGACACAGAATGTGGAGTGAGGGGAGGATGGTTGCCCTACGGTGTGTGGAGTGAGGGGGAACAGTGTGGACACAGTGAGGAGTGAGGGGACGAGTGCCAATGAGTCGCCCGTGGCAGTGAGTACTCGGGTATCCGGGCACTTTCCACTGTGGTTGGGGGATGTCACTGGTGGCCTGCCCGGACCCGTGGCCCCAGACACCAAACTTAAAAAGGGGGTTTATATGTATAGCGGAAAAAAAGTTTATGATATAGTGCAACTAATGCTGCCTCTCTCGCCTCCTGGTCCGTCGCTCGGGTCATGAGCTCCACAGCCCGGTTCGCGCTTCAGCTGAGGACTACCCACTCCATTGTCTCAGCTAGGTTGTCCCGCAGCTTCCGGAAAGCATCTCGACAATACTCTGCGTCCCCCTCATTGGACAGGAGGGAGACTGAGTCCAGGTCCCCACGGGCAATGCGGGCCTGTTGCTCCACTTCACGCAGGAGATCCATCCACCGGGTCGCCATTTTACCGGATAACACACGTTGTTTCTTGTGTCCTTCTCTTCCGGTTGGGTTCTTGTTGACTTTTGGCGGTTCCTCCTGGATAATTTCCTGTGGCCTGCCCCCTTGGTTGATTGGCGGCCATAAGAGCAGGCAAACAGTTTTGTGCCTCTGGATAGGCCTTGCAAGGGGCTGAAGCACACCCCTGAGCCTGGACATTGTGCTTCACATGGCCGAAGCGCCATCTTGGGATTCCCAGTAGAAATGGCGTGAACCCATTTTTAGTGCCATTTAATGGCGGGTACAGTTCTTTTTCCAGGCACAGAGTTCAAAGTTTGTAGGTACAGAGTACCTAGTAGCACCGGACATGGGATCCTGTTCATGACGCCAGGAAGTTATGAGTCGCCCGGGCAGTGGGGACTCGGGTATCCGGGCCTTTTCCGCTGTGGTTGGGGGATGTCACTAGTGGCCTTCCCCGACCCGTGGCCCCAGAGACTAAACTTAAAAAGGGGGATATATGTACAGGGGAAATAAAGTTTATACTATAGTTCACGTGACGCCACCCGCAGCTTCTGGTGATTGAGCACCAGCACCGCCTCAGACCTCCGGAGGGTGGTATGGCGGACAAGGTGGTATAGCTCCCTGCAGGTAGAGCTAGCCCTCCGGAGCAGTGATGCACCGGTGATAATGGAGGTGCTGGTTACAGTGGTGAGCAGAGCACGGTGTAGTGAAGAAGCAAATACACGGAGACTTGGTCACTCGACCCGGGTACTTTACTGAAACAATGCAGATGATGATCCAGTTCACAGCAGAAAACAGTCTTAGGACGAAGTAGCTAACTGGGTAGTCACAGTGGGCTGCAAAGTCTCTGGAAGTCTCCCGTGGAATGCCTTCTTGGATCTACCCTGTGCCCTGCTCTGTCAGTGCCTGTCCTGAGGTAGCCCACTTAGTACCAGGCCCGTTGAGGTGCTCTGAGGATCCCGGCTTCTACTCTTCTCTCTCTCCTGCTCTGGGACTCGACCTCGGTGGGTGATCCGGGTATGACTAGTCCGCAGACAGTGTGTCGTGGTCGGTAAACGGACCGCGACTTCCGGTGTTCTCGATGAGGGGCTGAACTCTCTCCCCGTCTTTGGAGCCGGTGCTCCGGTAATACAGACCAGGGTTCCCTCCCTGAGTATGGACGCTCGGGGGGTCCCCTCCAACCGTCTGAGCTGCCTGTTCTCTCTCTCCAGGCTCCCTCCCTGAGATTCTCCTTTTCTCACTTAAAGGCTCCTCGTTCTCTGTCTTTCCTCAGTGCCGACTAAAACTCACCATGTGTCCTCCCTTCTCCCCTAACTCCCGCCCCCCCCCGCCCCCCATACCCTTTCCATCTGCCTAAGTGGGTGTGTGTGGGAGTGCTAGGATGGGAGCCTTCCAAATACATTTGCATACCCATTGTGACAAGGGTAACCGCACACTCATTTATGGGTGCAGTACCCCAATTGTGCTGCCTGACCAGGTGGGGAGCCACAGCAACACAGTATGTGGAGTAAGGAGGAGATCGGTGTGGACACAGAGTGTGAAGTGTGGGGAAGGCTGCGGCACAGTATGTGGAGTGAGGAGGAGATCCTTATGGACATAGTATGTGGAGTGAGGGGACAGTTAGGTAGTCAGGAAACAGTAGAGGATGAGGAAAATGTAAGGGGGCACAGAATAGAGAGTGAGTAGTGTGGGGGTGTATGGAGAATGGACAGCATGTGTGGACAGTGTGAGGCCACAGCCAGGAGGGGACAGTATATAGAGAAGGGGGAGTGTGATGAGGGAGAGCAGTATAAACTGTGCGCAGTATAGGGGGACATAGTGTAGAGGACAGTGTGATAAGGGAGTTCAGTATGGAAAGGAAAGGTTCTAGTTATGTATTTCTGTACCTCTGGTAGGTCTAGTGATGTATTTCTTTTCTGATGAGAGTTCTGGTGATGTACTTCTGTATCTCTGGTGGGTCTGGTTAGGAATTTGTGCACTTATGAGGGTTTTGACAGTGTTTCTGTACTGATAGGGGTTATATGAATTCATTTTTGTACCTCTGGTGGGTCCTGTGATGTAGTTTTGTGCTGTTATTGGTTCTGATCCTGTACACATGTAACAATCCACTACCTGTAAGATTAGGTTAGATATGGCTATGTTAATAAAGTTTTGTGCCATGGTTACAATGTTTTTATTTGTTAGGAGCATTAAAGGGGTTGCCCAAGTCTGTGATGAGTCTGCAGTCACTCTATGTCTCTCTATATGTGACTGCAGATTTCTGAATTCTTACCGTGCGCACACTGTATGCTGACAGGATTGTCTGGTGCAGGTGGAGAGAGTGGGAGGTCATGAAACCTTAAGTATGCGATTTACACACATGCAGTCACATGCCAACTTGACATTTGAGACCTCGATCAATGGAAATGAGTTCAGTGAGGCCAAACATGTCTAGTCAGAATGTAGCCAGGAGTATATAAATCTCATACTTCTGCTCATATGACTATCCAATCTTGGCATTGGTACAGGAGAATCCTGACAGTGTGCAGTGCGCATGCTATGAGAATTCAGAGGCCTGCAGTCAGCTAGGGGACTACAGACTTTCATCTCAAACCTGAACAAGCCCTTTAATTATAACATTAAGCATAGTAACCCAATCCTAATAGCATGTAATATACTTTGTTTTTCATTGAATGTTGAGAGAATTAGGTAGAACAGCTTGTAAGAATGTGACTGTAAGTGTTCAAATTCCATATGAATGGTTAGTCACATGACGACTACTCACACCGCTTGGGGGCACCGAACTGAAGTCTTGCCCCGGTTACCAGAAAACTAGATACACCTCTGCTCCCAGGAATAAGGAGAAAGCCAAGCACCGTTCTCACTTTTCTCCAGTAGTCTGATAGACAATGAATGGGCCAGTGGTCAAGCATGCCCACCTCTCTCCAGTCAAGACAAAGCTGCAAAGCCTGTTTTTGGTATCTCGCAAACAGTTAGACACTCAACAACCCACAAGTTATTTCCTATCCAAGATTTTTTTTGGGGTAATAACGATTCAAATTAGATGTTATCAATAGACAAAAGCAAACTAGTCAATCAATTTGCTGGAACCATTTATTTTCAAAGTGCATGATTAAATTTGCCATTTGAGCACAGAAAACACTTTTATTAACGTAGAAAAATTAAAGCTTCTTGTAATAATTATTTTCAATAAATGTAATAACTAGAATATTTTGTAACATATACAGTGGTGTGAAAAATTGTTTGCACCTTCCTGATTTCTTATTCTTTTGCATGTTTGACACAGTTAATAGTTGCATATCACCAAACAAATATAAATAGTAAGCAAAGACAACACAAGTAAATATAAAAAGGAGTTTGTAAAAGAAAATCTTTATTACGGCAAAAACCTACAGGACCCTGTGTGAAAAAGTGATTGCCCCCTAAACATGGACCACCCTTAGCAGCAACAATTGCAATCAAGTGTTTGGGATAACTGGCAATGATTCTTGTACAATGCTTTGAAATAATTTTTCCCACTCATCTTTGCAGCACTGTTGAAATTCAGCTACATTGAAGGGTTTCCGAGCATGACCCGCCTTGTTAAGATCATACACAGCATCTTAATTACAGCCAACTTTGTGTAGGCCACTCCAAAGACTTAATTTAGTTTTTTTAAGCCATTCAGAGGTGGACTAGTGTCTTTTGGATCATTGTCCTGCTGCATAAGGCTACTTTCACATCAGTGTTTTTTGTCATTCGCAGCAGTATGGCATTTTGCCACATCTGCCACCTAACAGAACACTTGCAGCAAGACTGCTTAATTCATTCCCTATGGGACTTACAGATATGTGCAACTCTTGTGCAGTGGCGTAACTTCAGGCCTCGGGGCCCCGATGCGAAAGCTCCAACGGGGCCCCCAATTATTGCAAATCTTTAGTAGTATTAGTCTTTTTCTATGGGCCAAAGGGACTTTTGGGGCCCCCCTAGGCTGCAGGGCCCGGGTGCGATCGCAACCCCTGCACCTATTGTAGTTACGCCCCTGCTCTTGCGGTTTTGCTTTTGCAGTGAGTTAAAAAAAACTCTGCTAGCAGCATTTTTTTGTACATTGCCGCAAGTGCTGGATTTGCCAGATCACGGCAAAACCACAAGTGCCGCACATGTATGCAAGTCCGATAGGGAATGCATTAGGTCGATCGCAGTCCTGCTGTAAGTGTTCCTGCATCTGGCAGATGCAGCAAAACTGCCGTATCTGCCACGAATGCTGAGAACACTGATGTGAAAGTAGCCTTACCCTGGGGCGCTTCAGCTTGAGGTCTTGAACAGATGGACATTCTCCTTCAGAATTTATGTGGTAGACAGCAGAATTCATGGTTCAATGGTCCTGAAGTAGCAAAACAGCCCCAGACCACCACAGTCTTCACCATATTTTACTGTTGGTATGATGATCCTTTTCTGAGTTACTGTGTTAGGCTGGGTTCATAAGTCCTGTAATAATCCATTTGCATCAATCCAACTGATGTAAAAAAAAAAAGATCTATTAATGGATTGCACAAAATGTATCTTTCAATGCCCAATCTGTTAACTGATCCATTTTTAAATCAACCCAATAAATATATGCAGGCATAATACCTCTGTGTTGTTAATAATGATGAGAGATAATTACATGTCAAAGGTGTAAAGCATGTCCCACCACCCTATATATTGAAGGCTTGCACCCTTTAGTGCTTGTCATGTCCAAGGGGTTAATGACAGCTGGAAATTGACAGCTGACATGAAACCATGGATTGGTGATGATCAGGCCTCTATGAGACCTCCCCATTAACAATCCAGTATGCAAATAGCTAACAAACACACACAGAAACATATTTTATTTGAAATAAAACATGCAGACACCCTCATTTAACCATTTATTAACCCCAAAATTTGGTCATCTCTATTTCTGATTTGCTTCTCTATAGAAATCCTATGAGCAGCTCTCACTGAAATATTGCTTAGTTTTCCAGACTACATCTTGATCTCCACTGTTCCTGTTAACTGTTATTTCTTAATTATATTTCGATCTGAGAAAAGGGCAACTTGAAAATGCTGTATTATTGCCTCATAGCCTTCTTTTGCTTTGTGAGTCTCCACCATTTTCATTGTCAGAGCGCTAGGTAGGGGCATAGAAGAACCCATGGCTGGTGTTTTTTTTTTTTTTTTTACACTTTGTTGGAGGAGGCTGGGTTTTTACAAAGCTGTGAAATTTGCATCACCTGGCCTTTCCTAACAATAATAGTGAACAAGCCATATCCCTAGCAAGTAAATTATGGTCAATTTTCCCTTTTGAAATTTTTAAATTGTAAAACATGGAAAAAAATTTTTCATAAAGCACAAAGAAAATGTCATCTTTAAGTGTATGCATTGTAGACATCATTTCATCATCAACTTGCTTAAGTGTAATTTTGAACAGTATAGTAATATTTGCCTCCTTCCTGATTTCTTATTCTTTTGCATGTTTGTCACACATAAACGTTTTAGACCACCAATCAAATTTCAATATTAGTCAAAGATAGACACAAGTAAACACAAGATGTACTTAAGAAATTAAGGTTCTTATTATTACAAGAAAAAGAAATACAAACCTACATGTGAAAAATAATTGCCCGCAAACATAAATTAACTGTGGTTTATTAGTGTTTTGGGGAAGCTGAGTTCAATTTTGCCAGCCACACCAGGCCTGAATATTTCCACACCTGTTTTCAATCAAGAAATCACTTCAGTGCAGGAGCTCGCACGCACGGCCAGCGTCAGCACCCAGCATACCCGGGCAAGTGCCCGGGCCCTCGACATCTATGAGGGCCCACTCGCCATCAGGGACAGGCAGCCCTGATAGCAAGGGGCCCAGTCAGAACTGGCAGCCCTGAAAGGGAGGGACCCATAACAGGACACTCAGCCAGCAGTGCTCCCAGTCCACATGGCTAATTTGCATGCGATGCAAATTAGCCATGTGCTGGCTCCGGGAGCACTGGAGCTTCCTCCTCTGTGGACTGCAGCACTGATCAGTCATCATTCTGCGACCTCATCACACTATTACAGGAAGGAGAAAGCTCCACAGCCCCAGGAGCCTACTGCTGTAAGGAAAGGGACAGCCACATCTGAGGAGGACACAGCCTCAGGGGAGAGGGCTGCTGCTGGGGTATATGGAGGATGCTGCTGGGTGTATATGGAGGCTGCTGCTCGGTTTGTATGGAGGCTGCTGCTGGCTGTTTATGGAGGCTGCTGCAGGGTGTGTATGAAGGCTGCTGCTGAGTGTGTATGGAGGCTACTGCTGGGTGTGTATGGAGGCTGCTGCTGGGTTTGTATGGAGGCTGCTGCTGCGTTTGTATGGAGGCTGCTGCTGGGGTATATGAAGGCTGCTGCTGGGTTTGTATAGAGGCTGCTGCTGGGTTTATATAGAGGCTGCTGCTGGGTGTGTATGGAAGCTGCTGCTGGGTGTGTATGGAGGCTGCTGCTGGGTGTGTAAGGAGGCTGCTGCTGGGTGTGTACGGAGGCAGCTGCTGGGTGTGTATGGAGGCTGCTGCTGGGTGTGTATGGAGGCTGCTGCTGGGTGAGTATGGAGGCTGCTGCTGGGTTTGTATGGGGGCTGCTGCTGGGTATATATAGAAGCTGCTGCTGGGGTATATAGAAGCTGCTGGGGTGTATATAAAGGCTGCTGCTGGGGTATATGGAGGCTGCTGCTGGGGTATATGGAGGATGCTGCTGGGGTATATGGAGGCTGCTCTGGGGTTTATGGAGGCTTCTACTGGGTTTATATGGAGGCTGCTGCTGCGTGTATATAGAGGCTGCTGCTGGGGTATATGGAGGCTGCTGGGGTGTATATAAAGGGTGCTGCTGGGTGTATATGGAGGCTGCTGCTGGGGTATATAGAGGCTGCTGCTGGGTGTATTTGGAGGCTGCTGCTGGGGTATATGGAGACTGCTGCTAGGTGTATATGGAGGCTGCTGTTCGGCTTTATAGAGCCTGTGCTGGGTATATGGAGGCTGCTACTGGGGTTTATGGAGGCTGCTGCTGGGTGTATTTGGAGACTGCTGGGGTATATGGAAGCTGCTGCTGGGTGTATTTGGAGGCTGCTGCTGTGGTATATGGAGGCTGCTGCTGGGTGTATATGGAGGCTGTGCTTGGTTATATAGAGGCTGCTGCTAAAGTTTATGGAGGCTGCTGCTGGTGTATATGGAGGCTGCAGCTCGGTGTATATGAAGGCTGCGCTTAGCTATATGGAGGCTGTGTATGTCTTGGATATATGGAGGATGTGATGGGTGTATATGGAGGCAGTGCTTGTGTATATGGAGACTGTGGTAGGCTATATGGGGACCGTGCTGGTGTATATAGAAGCTGTGCTGGTGTATATGGAAGTTGTGCTGGGGTAAATGGAGGCCATGTTGGGGTATATGGGAGACTGTGCTAGGTTATATATATTATTTGGAGACTGTGCTCTATACTATATATATATATTACTAGCTGTAGTACCCGGCTACGCCCGGGTTAATAAATAACTGCTGTTCGCTATAACAAAATAGAATTTGAATATGTAATATTAATGACTTGTAGGAAAATAGAAGCTGAGCTGTGATTGATTGCTATAGGCAGCCTAATAAATCTCCAGCCAACAGTAAACCCTCCCCCTGGCCGGGCAGTATATGTTACCTCACACATACACATAATAGACAGCTCATGCGACTGACATCTGCCTTAATTCCCTATATGGCACATGTGTTGCACATTGGCTGTTTTTAATCAGATGTTTATGTTTGGAAATGAAAGATAGCACACATATGAGGCGAGTTGTGTGAGGCGATTTGTGCATATCTGTGTCTGTCTGTGTGATGTGTGTGTCCCTGGGGTGTGTGTATGTGTGTGTCCCTGGGGGAGGGGGTCTGTGTGGTGTGTGACTCTGTTGTGTGTGTCTCTTTGTGGTGTGTGTGTGTCCCTGTGGGGTGAGTGCATGTGTCCCTATAGGGTGTGTATGTGTGTGTGTTCCTGTGGGGGGTCTGTGTGGTGTGTGTGTATCTGTGTTGTGTGTGTCTTTGTGGTGTGTGTGTGTCCCTGTGGGGTGAGTGCATGTGTCCCTATAGGGTGTGTATGTGTGTGTGTCCCTGTGGGGGTTGTCTGTGTGATGTGTGGTGTCTCTTTGTGGTGTGTGTGTGTCCCTGTGGGGTGAATGCATGTGTCCCTATAGGGTGGCTATGTGTGTGTGTCCCTGTGGGGGGGGTCTGTGTGGTGTGTATGTCTGTGTTGTGTGTGTCTCTTTGTGGTGTGTGTGTGTTTGTTCGGGTGCATGGTGAGTATCCAATGTTGGGGCTGCACTTTAGCGACTATACACTTGCTGTTACTCTTTGTGTGTGTGTGGTGTGTATACATGTCCCCGTGCATGGTGAATATCTCATGTTGGGGCCCCACCTTAGTGACTATATGTTGGTATGTGCTGTTAGTCTTTTGGCGCTATCATTAAGCCCCTCTCATTCACAACTGTCAACTGGTAACTGTCACTTTTTCCCCATTATGTAGATAGGGGCATGTTAGAGATGTTTGGTGAACTGGAACACGTAGGGTTAAAATTTCGCCTCACAACATAGCCTATGACGCTCTCGGGGTCCAGATGTGTGACTGTGCAAAATGTTGTAGTTGCGACGGTGTAGATGCCAATCCCGGATATACACACATACATACACACACACACACACATACACACATTCAGCTTTATCTACTATATAATTGCCGAAGGCATTTTTGTGTCGGACCCCGAAAACGCCGTGGCTATGTCACGCTGTGACGTCACCACGCGCGAGCAATGGCCGCGAAGCGGCCATTGCGAGTCGCTGGCCGAAAATAGAACCAGAGGCCCGGCTACAAAGTTAGCGATTTACCGCTGAGGTAGCGCGAGCAATGGCCGCGAGGCCATTGCGAGTCGCTACCTCAGCTGCCGCAACTCCCCCTATACTTTTAATGGGTATCTATTGCGAGTTGCTGGGTAGTGCAAGCATTGCGAGTCACTATCACTCATCATCATCATCATCATCATCATCATCATCATCATTCCTCCTCCTCCTACTACTACTACTGGCCGCACAGACCCCTCAATGGCCGCACAGACCCCCCCCCCTCAATGCCGCACAGACCCCCCCCCTCAATGGCCGCACAGACCCCCCCCCCCTCAATGGCCGCACAGACCCCCCCCCCTCAATGGCCGCACAGACCCCCCCCTCAATGGCCGCACAGAACCCCCCCCCTCAATGGCCGCACAACACCCCCCCCCAATGGCCGCACAGACCCCCCCCCAATGGCCGCACAGACCCCCCCCCCAATGCCCGCACAGACCCCCCCCCTCAATGCCGCACAGACCCCCCCCCCCCCTCAATGGCCGCACAGACCCCCCCCTCCCCTCAATGTCCGCAAGTCAGCTGTACCGCCTCCTCTTGGCACACGCTTGCCATGCACTCCACTGGTAAGGCTCCATCACTACCACTGGACGGACACTTCCAGCACTTCACATGGCAGTGCCTAACTTCTGAGATCCTCCTCTCCTCACTCAGACACCTGGCAGGTTCCAGCCTACTCACTCCCAGCTGCAACCCAGTGAGTCAATCAGCACATCTTCACTCACACACAGACCTGACATGTGATTAACCCCCTGTGCACCATTCAGGTTTAGCCCAGCAAAGCACTCCAAAAAGTATTGAACACACCCCAATAAGTATTGAACGCGCCCCAAAAAGTATTGAACGCACCCCAATAAGTATTGAACACACCCCAATAAGTATTGAACGCGTCACAATAAGTATTGAACGCGCCCCAAAAAGTATTGAACACACCCCAATAAGTATTGAACGCGCCCCAAAAAGTATTGAACGCGCCCCAAAAAGTATTGAACACACCCCAATAAGTATTGAACGCCCCCCAAAAAGTATTGAACACGCCCCAAAAAGCATTGAACGCGCCCCAAAAAGCATTGAACGCGCCCCAATAAGTATTGAACGCACCCCAAAAAGCATTGAACGCGCCCCAATAAGTATTCGACCCCCCCAAAAAGTATTGGACCCCCCAAAAAAAGTATTGGACTCCCCCAAAAAGTAGCTATCTACTATATAATTGCCGTAGGCATTTTGTGTGTCGGACCCCGAAAACGCGAAGCGGCCATTGCGAGTCGCTGGCCGAAAATAGAACCAGAGGCCCGGCTACAAAGTTAGCGATTTACCGCTGAGGTAGCGCGAGCAATGGCCGCGAGGCCATTGCGAGTCGCTACCTCAGCTGCCGCATCTGCCGCAACTCCCCCTATACTTTCAATGGGGATCTATTGCGAGTCGCTGTGTAGCGCGAGCAATGGCCGCGAGGCCATTGCGAGTCGCTACACTTGCGGCGCGGTTGCGGTAATCCCCATAGAAAGTATAGGGGGACTTGCGGCAGGTGCGGCAGCGAGTCGCTGGCTGAGTGCGAGCACTTGCGGCGCGGTTGCGGTAATCCCCTTAGAAAGTATAGGGGGACTTGCGGCAGGTGCGGCAAGTGCGGTTTTGCCGCACCTGCCGCAAGTCCCCCTATACTTTCTATGGGGATTACCGCAACCGCGCCGCAGATGCGGTTTTTAAATAAAATAAAATAATTTTAATACAAATAAATTTTCATAAAATAACAAATAATAAATACATTTAATAATAATAAAAATAGTAAAAAAACAAAACAAAATAAATAATAAAATAAAAAATTCCTATCTACTATATTGGATTATTATTTGAAAATCTAAAAAAAAATAAAAATATTCTAGACACCCGATGCATTTGCATCGGGCTCACAGCTAGTATATTATATATTATATATATATATATATATACATATATATATATATATATATATATATATACTATGGTGACTGTGCCGGAGTATATATAATATTTGGAGGCTGCTGTTGGGCTGCCACATCCTCCAAATAATATATACAGCCCAGCATAGCCTCCAAAAAATATATACAACCCGCAGCCTCTATATTATACATACAAAGCCCACAGCCTCTATATTACATATACAGCCTGGCAGTCTCCATACTATATAAACAGTCCAGCAGTCTCCATATTATATCTGCAGTCCTGCAGAGCCTCTATATTATATATACAGCCCACAGAGGAGCCTGTATATTATATATACACAGCCTTCAGTTTCTATATTGTATTCATGAATCATGGTCTGTGTTAAAGGGGCCCACTCACACTGTTTCGCCCAGGGCCCACAAAAACCTGGAGCTGGCCCTGGTCACACTGATAGGTGGTTTCACCGCTCAGCGTGACCTTTGATGCAGCAGAGCTGAGCAGCTTTGAGGGACATCATTGTGGATCTATCGTCAAAACTGGGTATTTTTGGGATTAAAACCTCACATTTTTATCTTTAGTGTGTATTGCATCTTTTTATCTTTTGCAGTATGTGATGCATATACAAGGTGTGGTGCAGCCCGCCTGATCTAATAGTTGGGCGTGACCAACAGGCTGTGCTCTGACACTTTGCTTCACTTGGCGCCTGTGTGGCTGACGTTTTGCTGGTAACCTTGTGTCCATGAATGCCACCAGTCTCCTCCTTGTCAGCATGGCTGGACGCAGGTGCTACAGCCGCCCCCATGCTTCGGTTGTAGGGCCTGAGCATCGGCGTTCTCATACTTGTGTTGTCTACCAGTGGAGCTAGCATCCCGCTGCTAGGTGCAATGGATATTTTACCTGGCTAAATTTCGGTGAGTTTTTTTCTTTATAGTATTATGTCCTACTTCGGTGATTTTTCTCAATGTTTGGCTTGCCCACCAACAAACATATGGTCAGGCATATGGTTAGGACTTGTATGCGTGAGGGCCCTTGACGTGGGTTACGAGCTTACATATTTGGCCAAATATCCACTAAAACCTCACATTTTTATCTTTAGTGTGTATTGCATCTTTTTATCTTTTGCAGTATGTGGCTGAGCCCTCTGGGGGGCGTCGGTAGTTTGGGGGCATAAGTCATCAACAACTTGCAGGCACATGGGCTTGTGTCATTGGCTGCCTAAGTCACATGTCCATCAGTATATAAGAAGCAGCCATTTGCTGTCATCACCATTTCGAGAGTTTTACAGCTCAAAGATGGAGCTGCTGCTGCTGCATGCCAGATAGAAAGATATAGCAGGATTAAAGGGTCTATTCCGAAATAGATCTTTTTTGTCTACAAACAGTAATTTCCAAATCTCTGAGCCTTCCCATACAGGGTCTTTTTTCCCTTAAACCAGTGGTAGCCAAGTATTTATGTATTCACATAAAGGCCTTTTCTTCCCTAAAACCAGTGGTTGCCAAATATTGGTGCATTCATATACGGTACATGGATTTTTTTCTTAAAACTCTTATTTACCAATCTTTGTGCATTCCCATATAGTCATTTTTTTTGCATACAACAGCTGAGTTCCAAAACTGTGTACACCAAACATGAGTGGGAAATGCTGAGGCCATGGTGGAAGGTGAAATAGGCATGTCAGTAAGGGGAAAAGGCTTGGTTATGTGGGGTAGGTGCTGAAGTTAGCAAAAGCTCTACTCAACAAACACTGGCTTGTCCTATCCAAAGAACCTGACAACTTTTGTTAGTGAACAAGCTACTCGAATCCCTTCCTTTGGCAGCAGCACATCGGTTAGACTTGTAGATGAAGCCCAGAGAGCAGATGCTACAGTGGCTGTCAAGTGCTGCATCAAGTGGCCTCTCCTCCACCTCAACATTACACACAGTCCATCCTCAGAGGTGGCTTCCCAATTACCCTTGTTTCCCACATGTTGCAACTCTTCAACCACTCAACTGACTGTGGGGCACCACAGATGGGCGAGTCAGCAGAGCTTTTCAAACATTTTATTGCATGGGCTTCATAAGTCTATTCCAAAGATTCACAGACTCAAGAAAAGGAAAGCATTTGCATTGATGCCCAAAATCTTTTGAAGTTGGATCCGGGGCCAGATGTAGTATGGTCCGAGCAGAATACAGACCCTTGTCACCAGACGTTAACCCATTGGGGGTGAAAGCAATGATGATGAAACTCGGATACCTGAGGCACACCCACACTGTACTGTGCTGTCAGGGCAGGAAGAGGAGGAGGGTGATTCTCAGGGCAAGGTGTGAGATAACATAGAGGATGACGATGAGATTGGAGATCCCACTTGCTGTCAATCCAGAAACACGCAGTTGATTAGCTTAGCAGAGGAGGTAGTGGAGGAGGAAGATGAGGAGGTTAAATGTAGCTTCCTACTCTGATAGGGAATGCCTGAACCCTCTGACAAGCACTGTATGTTCAGCCATAACTATGCCTGTGGTCAGCAGCGGTTGCAAGCCTGCAGTTTCCATGGGCGGCTAGACTTGTCTAGCCTGGCCCTTTTTAGATACCTCAGCTCACGTTATCTGCAAAATTTGTAAAAAAAAAATGCACACTAGAAGTGAAAAGGCCAAAAAATGTTCTACTACCTGCATGAACCTGAATCTGCAATTCATCATAAACCACTATGGGCGCCTTTGTATCTAAAACTTCCACCACTGCTTCTGCCTCCTTCATCTCCTCTAGGGTCTTCAGCTTCACCTTCAACCTCTCCCTTAACACTAGAAGTCCCAGAAATTTCGAGCTCCCCCTGAAGTCCCGAAAGAGGGTCAAATGACCCTTAGTCCAAACTGAATAGAACTAACTAGAAACTAAATGGCTAAACTTAATCGAAACCACAACCTCTGTGGTGCGACAGTAATGGCCTTAAATACAGAATAAAAGACGGTAATTAGAGGATGTTAGCTAAAATCCTTCAGGTCATTCGACCCGTCTCTGGGTTCAAAAGGTAGAAATGTTAAATCACCCATCTCTGGGACTTCTAGTGTTAATGATTCAACAGCCTCTGTTCTGTGCTGTCAGGGCTTACTGCTATCAGACAGTGTTGAAATTAATATGCCTTGGAGATCACAGTCAAATAGTTGACCAGTTGTCGACAGCTATGCAGGCCGACTTTGAGTAATGGCTGTCTCCACTGAATCTGTAAAAATATAAGAGGGTGGGGGACAAGAGGCGCAATAGTGCCCTATCACTAGTGACACTTAGAGATGTGGAGTGGTGCTGAGGGGCCACTCACCTGATTCAGTTGTGATTCCCACAACTGGTTTTGAAGGCGTTTGAAGATACTCCAGGCTGCTGCAGGACCTCCACCGACCACTAACCAGTGGTTATATCCAGAGAAATGATGGGAGTATAGGTGTGTCACAGTCCGCGCTGCTCCAGTGCAAAGAAAACTATAAAGAAAACTATTGTAATATCCCTGAGGAAGGTGCCAGGTGGGGCGCCGTAAACGCGTAGGAGGAAGAAATAAAAGAATGGAAACCTGACTGATGATTTTCTGGCTCTTTGGTGAGTTTTCTTTGCACTGGAGCAGCGCGGACCGTGACACACCTATACTCCCATCATTTCCACTGAATCTGGAGCTAGGGAAGGCTGGGTTAAATAATGGTGCGAATTTGGTGGTTGCCCTAGGCCGGGGCAATCTCACACATGTGCCTTGCATGGCTCACATCCTAAACTTGGTTGTGTTGTTATATGCAACAGTTGTGGACTTTATTTGTGTGAAGGAGGACTTTATGCTGATCTGACAATAGAATGTTGTTATGTAAAGTTTTCCTTGCTTACTGTATTATAAAAGAAAAAGTCTCTCTTGTTCTTTCAGTTTGTTACTTCTTCCTGGTGCAGTACTGAGTTACTGTGCATTTTTCCTGTACCTCATGTTCTGAGAAGTAAAAGCTTGTTATCCCATATAATCTACTCTGTGAAGTTTCTACTGCAACGGTGTATATCCAGAAGCTGTGCAACATGTTGTATAGTAATGTCTACACCACTATCCCAGCCTGGATGCACTGCTGAGGGAGGCACAGGCACTATGTGCTCACTTTCACCATTCGTATCTCGCAGTCAATGCAAATTGTATTGCTACAGAACTCTTTGAACCTACCGGTTAACCGATTGATATGCAATGTGCCAACATGGTGGTAATCCACTCTGCACATGAATTTCGTAAGTTCAAGTACAGCTGTACAAATGGTGAGGCCAGAACAAGTAGAAGTGATTTTTGGATTGGATGGCTGAGATTACCACCATTTCTTTCACTTTGTCTTCCACCGGGTCCCCTCTAAATCATGGCCCCATCTCCAACAACCATCAAAATAGAACTGGATTCCTATTCCATTATACCTAACTGGAATATACAGGTGTGGCTCCTTGCTTTGAACAATAATTTTTTCAAATAAATCTTGGGCCCATGAAACACTTAGTCAACAGCATTGGGGATGCGCACCAAGGCAAAGGGGCTAGGCTTAGCAGTTGCAAGCCTCACATTGGACTTCCAGCTCAATCACAAATCTACTGTAATTATGAGCTTTTTAACTGCATCAACTGTTATATATGCTATTGGAGCTCTGTGGGGAACTCCAAAAAAAAGTCTGTGTTGGGCGCTCTCAAAGTTTTTACAGAAACTTTTAGGGCCACGTCACACGCTTCAATCTTGTGAACGATATCACCTGAAAAGTCACGTGATGGAGATCGCTAGAACAATTTATTGATATCGTTTGTGCAGTGTCACAAGCATAGATGTCGTTAATGATGTGAAATTTGGCTACGCGCCAGCGATCGTTCGCACTACTCAGCGATTGACACTATCCAGCGTCAGGAATAGGCGAAGTGGAGAAAAAGATCGTTTGAGAGGTGTCACATAGGGCGATGCAGCAGGTTGACCGCAGGTTAATTGAACGATGAACGACGGATTTGAGGTCCTGCTAACAAATCTTCAACCAAACAATCAAGCGATTTTTCACTGAAAGATCGCTCTGTCACACGCAATGACGCACAAACGATATTGCTCAAATGATCAAAATTCCGGGTCGCTTAAGCCATATCGTTCATAAGATTGATATGTGTGACGTGGCCCTTAAAGTCATTCTCCCATCCATATTTGATTGCAGAGCAATTGTCCTGCTCTTACTCCCAGTCTGATTCCCCTTGCTGCCCCCTAGCCATTACTACAACCAGGTCTGGCCGCACTAGGCCAACTCTAACATCCACAGGTCTGCCCAACCATACTTATTATAGAATTGCCCTCGTTATGTTTATTCCAAATTACCTCATCTTTTGTCCCTTTTTCAGTGATTTGTTAGTTGTTTTCAGATATAAAAATTGTAGCTTAGATATAACAGCAACTTACAGATATTTTCACTTACATGGTTAATTATGATTGGATTCCTCGGATTTTAGAGGCTTCAATAATTCACCTCTGCAGAAAGTGTGTAGATGTCACTGTAGGTGTCACAAAACATATGGCACTTTCATGAATTCTAATGCTTGTGATTTAAATATACCTTACTTTATTATTATATTCTGATATTTTTATAGGGTTTACCTGGAAAAGATGGTGTAATTGGCCTTCCTGGACAAAAAGGAGCTAAGGTAAGTGTTATGTTTTTCTATTTTTTGTGTGAAATTCACATGATAATTGTGATAAAATTGTGACATTCTTACAGATTAAGATATGATTATCAGTTGTCTATATTCCATTATTGTTTGCTAGTTTAATATCTAGTTTTTCTAGCTATATTGAAATAGATAAAATTGGGCATTCTTAAAGATTTTATACTGAGGTCTCACTGGCCACATTATGGCCAGTTTATGACAGACATTTAACTCCCTTCCTGATCAGTGACATTTTGGGTATTATCCAAAATGTAATTTTATTTGACATAGAATTTTTTCTCTTTCGGATATTGAAATAATTGTCGCCTAATTATTTTGCTACACATTCAGTACAATTGCACCCCACCAGCCCTTCATCAGTATGATTGGCCCCCACAAGCCCTACTATTATTGTGCTTTACTCCCACCTGCTAATATATCAATATGAATGCCCTCGCCCACTACCAAATCAGTATAATGGTCCCATAGTCCAAAATCAGTATAATTGGCCCCACCAGCCATCTACTCAAGTTGTTAAAAATACAGAACTTGCCCCATTTTTTCGGCACACAGCTGCGGCCTGTGCAATGTGAGTACTGGAACCCCAAATTAAAAGTGCACAGAACCTCAGACTCAAACATGTAGGCTGAATAGTGGAAAATAGAGCATTCGACTGCCTGATCCATCATTCTGTTCAATGGTATTTGGGTCCTGAGGACGCTGATACCACTGAAATCAAGATGACAGAGGGAGGGGAACCAGTGGCAAAGCAGCACTATCCCCTTCCCCTCCACTTTCTGACTCATAAGATCCATTGTGGCCATACGGACTGCCATTATGGAGGGTCCCCGAGGTCAGGATTAAAGGTATAAAGCCTGGACTTTAAAATCTTTGGACAATTTAAAAAAACTGGTTTTATGGAGATGCATGGTGTATGACATTTTCCCCCCTGACCCAGTTAGCAAGAGTAAAAGGTGCCAATTTTATTACAGCATTCCAGGCGCTTTTAAATTAAATTGGTGGTCTTTCAATTGCTGTGTGCCATCAAAGGAAATATATATACTCTCGCACGCATTCCAGTAATCCATGACAGGATTGAAACGAGTTCACCTGAGGTGAGTTCACTGAGTTCAATGAGAAAATTCTGCATCTCTGACAGAAAAACACATAAAAAATGTAATGTTTTTTTATGCTGATATATTGTTTGTTTATGTTGAAGAGATCTTAGTGCAGTTTTTTCATAAAACTGCATGCAAATGATTTTAATGGGGTTGAATCTTAGCGCTAACTTATTATCTTTTATGCTATGGCATTTGAACCAGACCAACTATGTAGTTATTTTCCCTTTCGTTTTTTAGACAGGGATCTCTTTATTGAAATAAATATATGTACAAAATCACACATAAAACAAATTCACATATATAAAAAAATTAATTTGAAAATGATTTCTTTATAAAAATAGGTGCATGGTTCCTTTAAATAATTTTCATGTGAAGGTTTCACTTTGTGGTCGTCTCGGCTCTATTGTCTTGTCCACCTTATGTTCTTATTTTTCAACTTGGCTATTTGTATTATGATATTCATCTTCTTCCTATCTGTGTTATTTTGTTGTTTGATAGATCTGCTTGTAATCTTCTGTACATTTAGCTCCTCCAAACCATGTATCTTACAAATCCGTTCTCTAGATCACCCAAGAAGACAAGTTAAATAAAACCATCGAAGAGGTGAAACATTAGAACAGAGAAGACTTATTACAAACTAATTCAAAGGAGGATGAAAAAGGATTAACAATACAAGATCAAATAAAAAGGTTACCAATAATTACATATTTCCATGATAATTATAGAAAATTTACTCAGATCATTAAGAAACATTGGCATATTATCAAATTAGATAAAACAATTGGGAATTTACTACCGATTCATCCAAGGTTCGTTTTTAAAAGGGCCACATCTTTGGGACAATTAGTGGCACCGAGTATAACAGAACCAAAAAAGAAGATACTACAAAAGCAAGATAAGAAAGGCAGTTTTACATTCTGTAACCAGTGCACAAGTTGTCAAGCAACAGACACATCGAAGAAAAGGATAACGACGTTCAAAAACTCGGATACAGACAAGGAATATATGATTAAACAAGACTGACTTGTTATACCAAAAGTGTGATATACGGTATCACATGTCCATGCCAAAAGACATATATCGGTAGAACAAAAAGAACATTAACCAAAAGAATATCAGAACATATCAGAAATATAAAGAACCGACTTCAAGGACCCCTTATCAAAGCATTATAAAGAAAAACATAATTCAAAGACAAAGAGTGCCTTCTTTTTTACTATACAAAAAGTAAAAGAAGATTGGTGAGGAGATCATACCGCACGGATGTCAAGAATAGAGACAAAATGGATCTATGAAGTGGATACATTAGCACTAGTGATGAGCGAGTATCAAAATGCTCGGGTGCTCGGTGCTCCGGCCGAGCGTCCCAAGATACTCGGGTACTCGGCCCGAGCACCGAGCCCAATGTTATCCTATGGGAGACCCGAGTATTTTTGTGAAATTACCCTGTACTTTTGCAGTGTAACAGATTCACTACAAAAGTACCCTAAGGGCCCCTTTACACGCGGCTACATTTCTAGGGTGGCTACAGGTAACTTACTGGTTGCAGTGAAATCATGGAGACAAGGTTCTATCTTTTTGCTGTGTACAAATGGAATAATCTCTCCATGATTTCACTGCAACCAGTAAGTTACCTGTAGCCACCCTAGAAATGTAGCCGCGTGTAAAGGGGCCCTAAAAGTTAATCTAAGGGGTTAAAAACAATAAACATTAATACTCACCTCCTGTACTCATGTACCTTATGTACCGGGACCGGTACCGAAGACCTCCGGCTGTTACAGGACCTCCGAGACCACCGGGACAAGATGGGGAAAAGGGCCTTGCAGTTCAGCCAATCAGCATGCGGCTAGCGGTCACATGGGTTTGTCATGTGGCCGCAGTGCAGCCGCATCACAACCCATGTGACCGCTAGCCTTATGCTGATTGGCTGAACTGCAAGGTCCTTTTCCCCATCTTCTCCCGGTGGTTTCGGAGGTCCTGTAACAGCCGGAGGTCTTCGGTACCGGTCCCGGTACATAAGGTACAGGAGTACAGGAGGTGAGTATTAATGTTTAATGTTTTTAACCCCTTAGATTAACTTTTAGGGTACTTTTGTAGTGTATCTGTATAGATACACTGCAAAAGTACACGGACTACCCCCGAGCAGGAGCATACACCCGAGTATCTTGAGATTACTCGGTACTCGCCTAGTAGCCCGAGTACAGTGATACTCGTGCGAGTACCGAGTCGTGACAAGCATACTCGCTCATCACTAATTAGCACCAAAAGGTCTAAACCAAGAAATTGAGTTGTATGGTTTTAATTGAAGAAATGATAGGGAAGCATATCCTACACATGTCTCTGTGTTCAAATATAAAAGATTTGAAAGGTTGTTCCAAAAAGATGAAAATGGTGGTCAATGAATGAAACATACCCCCTCTTTTCACAGTATTCCATAAATCATATAGTCAAAACAAAACAGAAAATAAAACAAAATAAAATAAAACAAAAGATAAAAAATAAAAAATAAAACAAAAAGAAATAGACAATAAGGTACAAGATTAACCAAAATCATAAATAAAAACAAAAATAAAATTAATAATCATAAATAGATACATGTGAAATAAAAAATATTTACTATAATAGGGAAGGATAGATACAGACCTTAATACAAACATAGACTATAATGATAAAGAAGTTAAAGAAGAATATATGGAAAATCAGGTTGCTAAACCTATAAGGGTTACAAAACAATACACTAAATAACAAAAAATAAAAAGTATGTTTATATGAAGGACTTCCAAAAAAAAATAAATAAATAAATTTATGAGGTACATAAAAATTGATATAATAATAAGAAATTGAGGAGGAATGATTGCTACATTTAATGCGATAAACAGCATCAGATTAGGGGTGAATAGGGAGTAAATAAATAGCAATCCGGATGTTTTATGTGAGTCACATAGTGGGCCAGTTAGGGTTAACATATGGAGAACTGCTTGATATCAGGATATAAAAAGACAAGGTCTGCTGTATGGAGGATACCCTGAGGAAGAAGGCCGCATACAGCCTTCGAAACTGGTTGGCGAGATCCGACATACAGCGCTTTGCATGCAAACAGAGACCGAGGACAGATCAAACCCAGCCCCTTGCTGACGTAGGATCGTAATGCGCCAGTGACGAGACAGTACGTGACTGGGACGCGGCACGCAGCTGACTCACTGACAGGAGAATCCGGAAGAGCGCCAGACATACACCACGAGGCGCCGGGTATGAGGCAGTGCGTGACTGAGAAACACATCACGCAGCTGACTCTGACAGCAAAACCCGGAAGACGCTTAGACAGACAACGTGAAGCGTCGGCTGAAGTGAACCGCAGCGATACAAGAAGACTTCTTGGACAGACAGATACCTATATAATAAGGAGGAGAATCACATGAGAATCACAGAACTAAGATATAGGATTTCTTGGGTGATCTAGAGAACGGATTTGTAAGATACATGGTTTGGAGGAGCTAAATGTACAGAAGATTACAAGCAGATCTATCAAACAACAAAATAACACAGATAGAAAGAAGATGAATATCATAATACAAGTAGCCAATTGAAAAATAAGAACATAAGGTGGACAGACAATAGAGGCGAGACGACCACAAAGTGAAACCTTCACATGAAAATTATTTAAAGGACCATGCACCTATTTTTATAAAGAAATCATATTTATTTCAATAAAGAGATCCTGTCTAAAAAACGAAAGGGAAAATAACTACATAGTTGGTCTGGTTCAAATGCCATAGCATAAAAGATAATAAGTTAGCGCTAAGATTCAACCCCATTAAATAAACTCCAGTCTAATCAGGAGGATATAAACACACGGTAACCCTCTAGGTCTTATGGTGGGTTTACACACACCAATCATTGTATCCAATCTCTGAACCAATCTCTGGTTGCAGTGAAATCATGGACACATAGTTCCATTTTGTGGCTGTGTACAACATGGAGCAATGTATCCATGATTTCACTGCAACCAGAGATTGGTTCAGAGATTGGATACAATGATTGGTGTGTGTAAACCCACCATAACAGCAGCAACATATCGGTTCCCGATATACCTTAAAGCGAACCTGTCACCCCCTCCAGGCATCTAAAGATAAACATAGCCACCTTCTGTAGCACTAAGGCTGCATTCTGACAAGGTGTCTATAGCATTTATGCTCCCTTGATTCACTGAAATAAAGACTTATATAAAATCTGTTTCAAACCAGACCCAAGACCGGGAGGCGGGTTTTCAAGTGTCTATCTCCTTCCTCTGTGGTGTCAGTCATCCCTCTCTGCTCTCTTTGTGCCTCCTCCAGGGCCACCTCCCTGCATTACAGAGCTTTGTCAGCTCTGCTACAACATGGAGCTGCTGTTATAAGAGACCCCACAGTAGTAAATCTTGCAGGAGGACAAGCAGACAAAGCACTGCCTGCTACATTGCAGCCCTCCTTTCTGGGGATGCAGTATGTTCCTGTGGCGTCCTGCCAGAGGGGCGCCACACAAACCCTTATGCAAACAAAGTCCATGAGAATTCAAATGTTTTGTGCACATGTTGCTTTTTTTTCCCTTGCAGTTTGCAAATTTGGTGCAGAAATACATCTTGTCAATTCTTGCTGCATTTTTGAAAACTATATTTACACTCCAAATTCATCAAAAATGTGTTCCAAATGAACAGATTGATCCCATTGCCAGATTACTGTACAAGGCTATGTGCACCCATTGAGTATTTGGTAGCAGAAATGTCTTCGCCAAGCATAAGGATTTGCATGCAGTTTTGTGACAAAACATTTTCTGTAGCATTTTTCTGCCAGGAGATGCAGATTTGGTGCAGATTTTTCTCATTGAAGTCAGTGAACTCACCTCAAGTGAACTCATTGAACTCAATCATGGATTACTGGAATGCATGCACATCCAGTAATTGAGTTTAATGGTGCAGGATTGCTGCAATATTGACTTCAATGGTGCCAGATAATCAGGTAATCCGGCACCATTGAAGTCAATAATCAAGTGAACGGGCAAACTCAATGCTAAACTGACAGAATTGAGTTCAATGAGTTCACCTGAGGTTACAGCTGAAGTGTGGGAACCACACAGCTGTGACCTTAAAGCGTTTTCAACGTTTACATTTTTATTTAACAACTAGCTGTAGTACCCGGCTACTCCCGGGTTAATAAATAACTGCTGTTAGCTATAACAACATTGAATTTGAATATGTCATATTAATGACCTGTAGGAAAATAGAAGCTGAGCTGTGATTGATTGCTATAGACAGCCTAATAAATCTCCAACCAACAGTAATCCCTCCCCCTGGCCGGGCAGTATATGTTACCTCACACATACACATAATAGACGGCTCATGTGACTGACATCTGCCTTAATTCCCTATATGGCACATGTGTTGCACATTGGCTGTTTTTAATCAGATGTTTATGTTTGGAAAATAAAGATAGCACACGTATGAGGCGCGTTGTATGAGGTGATTTGTGCACATCTGTGTTTGTCTGTGTGGTGTGTGTGTCCCTGGGGTGTAGATGTGTGTGTCCCTGTGGGGGGGTCTGTGTTGTGTGTGTCTCTGTTGTATGTGTCTCTTTGTGGTGTGTGTGTCCCTGTGGGGTGTGTGCATGTGCCCCTATAGGTTGTGTATGTGTGTGTCCCTGTGTGTGTGGGGGGTCTGTGTGGTGTGTGTCTCTGTTGTGTGTGTCTCTTTGTGGTGTGTGTGTGTGTCCCTGTGGGGTGAGTGCATGTGTCCCTATAGGGAGTGTATGTGTGTGTGTGTCTGTGGGGGAAGTCTGTGTGGTGTGTGTGTGTGTGTGTATCTGTGTTGTGTGTGTCTCTTTGTGGTGTGTGTGTGTCCCTGTGGGGTGAGTGCATGTGTCCCTATAGGGTAGCTATGTGTGTGTGTCCCTGTGGGGGGGTCTGTGTGGTGTGTGTGTCTGTGTTATGGGGTGAGTGCATGTTTCGCTATAGAGAGTGTGTGTCCCCCCTTGGGGGAGATGTGTGTCTCTGTGTTGTGTGTGTCTCTTTGTGGTGTGTGTGTGTTTGTTCGGGTGCGTAGTGAGTATCCAATGTTGGTGCTGCACTTTAGCGACTATACACTTGCTGTTACTCTTTGTGTGCATGTGGTGTGTATACATGTCCCCGTGTGTGGTGAATATCTCATGTTGGGGCCCCATCTTAGTGACTATATGCTGGTATGTGCTGTTAGTCTTTGGTGCTATCATTAAGCCCCTCTCATTCACAACTGTCAACTGGTAACTGTCACTTTTTCCCCATTATATAGATAGGGGCAAAATTGTTTGGTGAATTGGAATGCGCGGGGTTAAAATTTCACCTCACAATGTAGCCTATGACGATCCTGGGGTACAGACGTGTGACTGTGCAAAATTTTGTCTCTGTAGCTGACAGCTGTCGATTTTCCACCAACACTTTTCCATTCACGTTTTCCCCATTATGTAGATAGCGGCAAAATTGTTTGGTGAACTGGAACGCGCAGGGTTAAAATTTCGCCTCACAACATAGCCTATGACGCTCCCGGGGTCCAGACGTGTGACTGTGCAAATTTTTGTAATTGTAGTTGCGACGGTTTAGATGCCAATCCCGGATATACACACATACACACATTCAGCTTTATATATTAGATAATGTAAAGCAAGAGATTTTAATAAACTTTCAAATATACTTTACTAGTAAAAAGGCCCGATGCAATTGCATCGGGAGCGCGGTGAAATTAATTGTGTGTATACAGGCGGGTGAGTGGCTAGCAGAGTATATATGGGGCTCTGTGGGTAGCAGACTATACAGGCGGGTCTGTGGGTAGCAGAGTATACAGACTGCTCTGAGGGTAGCAGATTATACAGGCGGCTCTCTGGGTAGAAAAGTATACAGGCGGCTCTGTGGGTAGCAGAGTATACAGGCGGGTTTGTGGTTAGCAGATTATACAGGCGGCTCTGTGTGTAGCAGAGTATAGAGAAGGCTCTGTGGGTAGCAGAGTATAGAGGCGGCTGTGTGGGTAGCAGAATATAGAAACGGCTCTGTGGGTAGCAGAGAATACAGGCGGGTCTGTGGGTAGGAGAGTATACAGGCGGCTCTGTGGGTAGCAGAGTATAGAGGCGGCTCTGTGGGTAGCAGAGAATACAGGCGGGTCTGTGGGTAGGAGAGTATACAGGCGGCTCTGTGGGTAGCAGAGTATAGAGGCGGCTCTGTGGGTAGCAGAGTATACAGGCGGCTGTGTGGGTAGGAGAGTATACAGGCGGCTCTGTGGGTGTCAGAGTATAGAGGGGGCTCTGTGGATAGCAGAGTATGATGTGGCGGGAGGCTGGAGGAGTGAGGGGAGCAGAGGCTGGAGGGGTGAGGAGAGCAGAGGCTGGAGTGGTGAGGAGAGGTCCAGATGGAGGGGTGAGGAGAGGTCTGGCTGGAGGGGTGACATCACCGCTCGGCGGCAGGACGTGGCTGCGTGCTGGGGCTGATCGCAGCCCCAGTCACACGGCATTGTCCTCTGCGGCGGGTTGGGTGATGCAGAGAGGGATCAGTTCTTGCCCTCAGGTCACACATGTGACCTGAGCGGAAGGAGCGGATTGGGCGGTGTGTGGTAAAGACAGGACGGTCATCCGATTGGTCTAGGACGCCAAGTCCTGGGCAATGGGATGGGCGTCCTGTGTGTACAACACAGCTCCCAATCCGCTTGCAGGGGCAGGCAATGGGAGTGAGCGGGGCGTGTCAGGCTTTGCAGGCTGACACGGTCCGCTCACTCCCATTGGCTGTTGGTGGCCACAGGACGACGTCCCTGGCTCCCGGCACCCGGCCACAGCCCGTAGACCGCTACTCCAGCAGCATGGCGACATTGAGAGCCCAGCGGTGAGAGAGTGGCGAGGGGCGGAAGGCTTCGGCGGCATCCGGGCAGCATGGACCTCGCGGAGGGCGCGAGGGCGGTGGCGATGGTGCGGGGCCGACGGTTGGCAGGATGGCAGCGGTGTCAGGTAGTGCGGCTGAGGATGGAGGAGGGTGAGAGGCTGGAGGAGGCTGTGAGGCTGTGAGGATGGGGAGGCTGTGAGGCTGGAGGAGGGTGAGAGGCTGGAGGAGGCTGTGAGGCTGGAGGAGGCTGTGAGGATGGGGAGGCTGTGAGGCTGGAGGAGGGTGTGAGGCTGGAGGAGGATGTGAGGCTGGAGGAGGCTGTGAGGATGGGGAGGCTGTGAGGCTGTAGGAGGCTGTGAGGATGGGGAGGCTGTGAGGCTGGAGGAGGCTGTGAGGCTGGAGGAGGCTGTGAGGCTGGAGGAGGCTGTGAGGATGGGGAGGCTGTGAGGCTGGAGGAGGCTGTGAGGCTGGAGGAGGCTGTGAGGCTGGAGGAGGATGTGAGGCTGGAGGAGGCTGTGAGGCTGGAGGAGGCTGTGAGGCTGGAGAAGGCTGTGAGGCTGGAGGAAGCTGTGAGGCTGGAGGAGGATGTGAGGCTGGAGGAGGCAGTGAGGCTGGAGGAGGCTGTGAGGCTGGAGGAGGCTGTGAGGCTGGAGGAGGCTGTGAGGATGGGGAGGCTGTGAGGCTGGAGGAGGATGTGAGGCTGGAGGAGGCTGTGAGGCTGGAAGAGGCTGTGAGACTGGAGAAGGCTGTGAGGCTGGAGGAAGCTGTGAGGCTGGAGGAGGATGTGAGGCTGGAGGAGGGTGTGAGGCTGGAGGAGGCTGTGAGGATGGGGAGGCTGTGAGGCTGGAGGAGGCTGTGAGGCTGGAGGAGGCTGTGAGGCTGGAGGAGGCTGTGAGGATGGGGAGGCTGTGAGGCTGGAGGAGGCTGTTGAGGCTGGAGGAGGCTGTGAGGCTGGAGGAGGCTGTGAGGATGGGGAGGCTGTGAGGATGGGGAGGCTGTGAGGCTGGAGGAGGCTGTGAGGCTGTGAGGCTGGAGGAGGCTGTGAGGATGGGGAGGCTGTGAGGCTGGAGGAGGATGTGAGGCTGGAGGAGACTGTGAGGCTGGAGGAGGCTGTGAGGCTGGAGGAGGCTGTGAGGCTGGAGGAGGGTGTGAGGCTGGAGGAGGCTGTGAGGATGGGGAGGCTGTGAGGCTGGAGGAGGCTGTGAGGATGGGAGAGCTGTGAGGCTGGAGGAGGCTGTAGGAGGCTGTGAGGATGGGGAGGCTGTGAGGCTGGAGGAGACTGAGGCTGGAGGAGGCTGTGAGGATGGGGAGGCTGTGAGGCTGGAGGAGACTGTGAGGCTGTGAGGCTGGAGGAGACTGTGAGGCTGTGAGGCTGGAGGAGGCTGTGAGGATGGGGAGGCTGTGAGGGTGGAGGAGGGTGTGAGGCTGTAGGAGGCTGTGAGGATGGGCAGGCTGTGAGGCTGGAGGAGGCTGTGAGGCTGGAGGAGGCTGTGAGGATGGGGAGGCTGTGAGGATGGGGAGGCTGTGAGGATGGGGAGGCTGTGAGGCTGGAGGAGGCTGTGAGGCTGTGAGGCTGGAGGAGGCTGTGAGGATGGGGAGGCTGTGAGGCTGGAGGAGGATGTGAGGCTGGAGGAGACTGTGAGGCTGGAGGAGGCTGTGAGGCTGGAGGAGGCTGTGAGGCTGGAGGAGGGTGTGAGGCTGGAGGAGGCTGTGAGGATGGGGAGGCTGTGAGGCTGGAGGAGGCTGTGAGGCTGGAGGAGGCTGTGAGGATGGGGAGGCTGTGAGGCTGGAGGAGGCTGTAGGAGGCTGTGAGGATGGGGAGGCTGTGAGGCTGGAGGAGACTGTGAGGCTGGAGGAGGCTGTGAGGATGGGGAGGCTGTGAGGCTGGAGGAGACTGTGAGGCTGTGAGGCTGGAGGAGACTGTGAGGCTGTGAGGCTGGAGGAGGCTGTGAGGATGGGGAGGCTGTGAGGGTGGAGGAGGGTGTGAGGCTGTAGGAGGCTGTGAGGATGGGCAGGCTGTGAGGCTGGAGGAGGCTGTGAGGCTGGAGGAGGCTGTGAGGATGGGGAGGCTGTGAGGATGGGGAGGCTGTGAGGCTGCAGGAGGGTGTGAGGCTGTAGGAGGCTGTGAGGATGGGCAGGCTGTGAGGCTGGAGGAGGCTGGAGGAGGCTGTGAGGATGGGGAGGCTGTGAGGCTGGAGGAGACTGTGAGGCTGGAGGAGACTGAGGCTGGAGGAGGCAGTGAGGATGGGGAGGCTGTGAGGCTGGAGGATACATTTACTGTACTGAGCATGCTCAGTACAGTAAAAGGTCTCCAAACAGGAAGGCAGGGGTTAAAAAAAAAAAAAAGTTAATGCTCACCTCTCCCCGAGCCCCCGCCGTCTCCTGCCGTCTTCCTCCAAGCTTCCGGTGGCTGCCGCAGGCTCCCAGTGTGTGCAGAGCTGTTCTAGTGCAGTTCAAGGACCTGCGGTGAGTAACCTGGTGTCACGTGACTGTGACATCACCACAGGTCCTTGACCTGCAGTAGAAGAGCTCTGCACACACTGGGAGTCTGCGGCAGCCACCGGAAGCTTGGAGGAAGACGGCAGGAGACGGCGGGGGCTCGGGGAGAGGTGAGCATTAACTTTTTTTTTTTTTTTTTTTTTTTTTACAGTAGTGCGGGTCTGCGGCTCGTGATGACGCTGCGCGTCATCACTCGCAGTCCCGCAAAGCATGTTGGGATTCGGCGACAACGCCCGAATTCCCAACTGCGGATTATATAAGTAGATAGGAGAATTCTGGTGCCATCATAAACATTCCACAAGGTGTCCCCACTACACTGTGTCTGAAGCAGACATATGTTCATTCTCAGTCAGATCTGTCTTAACACTGAATACTGCCACATAATCATGTAAGGGGGTAAGGGGGCGGGCGTGATCTACACAGTGTGCAAGCTCTTGACTGCAGGTGATGAGGTGACAATGTATCAGATTACCTTAGGCTACAGCATAGTGCTCAGCAATGTGAGAATGTCAGGAAACTCCTCTGCCCTTTTCTTGGCGCAATCTTCTCTGATCTGTCATCTGGCTCCTTCTCTGCTGGCTCCCCATACAGCTCAGGATCTCTCTTGCCCTTTCTCTGCTGTAACATTGTACTGCTCACTGTTTTCAGTTGCCACCCATGCCTATAGAACCCTAAAATGCAGTTTTTAAAGGTGCACAAAAAAGTTGAAAAATAAGACATATGGCACAGAAAAGCATTATCTTAGCTGCTATGTGACCCATCTTTAACGAACAGTGCAATATTGCTTTTTTTTATTTTCAATGAAATGACATTTACACTTTAAGTGAACTCACTGCTGTCATCGTTGTCACAGTTGTTGCTCAGTATGTCCCTGAGGCCACAGTGACCACACAGTGCAACCTCAGGATGTAGCAGTTTAGGGTTTGTTATGGGACGTTGTAACTGGTGGACTACGTTGAGCTTTCAGGGGTATGTTCAGCATTAATATATTGGACAAAGAGTATGTTTTTTTCTTAAATAAAGGATTTTCTCTTTGTGTTTATTTCTTTTTGCTTACACTATTAGTAATGGGGTGTCTCATATATATCTCTCCCATTACTAGGGTTTTGTGGCAGCTGTGATTTTGACAAATAACACCTGCCATTAACCTTTTATATTACCCTGATTGCCACTGCACCAGATCAATCGGGATGAGCAGGGTAAAGCACCATTAGATGCACCCATTCTGGGGCGACTGTATGCTGCTATTTTTAGCTTGGAGAGGACCTAATAAACATGGCCCTGCCTAGGCTGAGAATACCAACCCCAAGCTGTCTGCTTTATCTTGGCTAAGTACCAAAATTGTAAGGAGCCCCAATAATTGAAAAATACTTTAATGGGTCCCTCATATTTTGACACTTACTTCAGGACAGCTGGGCACCAATAAGTCGACACAGAGCTCTCCTCTCCCTTCTCTCAGGGGCACGCTGTGTTTCCCCTCACAGCTCTGCTGGATTTTCTGTCCCAGGGTGCACTTCCAGGTTAGAGATAGCGTTACACAAAACGTCATCCAGAGAATGGCAGCAACTCACCGAGCAGGTTTCAGCAGTGTTTCTATATTGATTATTCCAACAGACGGTTTTGCAGGGGTAGTGGAGGGAGGATGGGGGGTCGCAACAACGGGACAATTCGCACGGTTTCATGCTTCGACGGGTTGCCATTGCTTATTCACAACATTGATTCGTATGGCTTGCTGGGTTGTGCACCACCCAGCGAACAATAGCTGCTGCAACATCACAGCTACGTCGCTTCCAACATCTCTCCGTGTGACACCTAAGGAAGCGATGCCGGAAGTGAGTGCGCACCCGCGGAATCGCTGCTGACTTCGCTTCAAAGTTGTACCGTGTGACGGTACCTTTACTAATTCCCTCGCCTCCCAAGCGTGACAGTAGGCATCCCAGCACTCAATGGGATCTCATCAATCTCCAACTCTTCTTCCACATCCTGGGTTGGTCGCTCATGGGTAACACTGCATAGTGCGTCTGGAAGAATATTTTCAGCCTTTGAATGATAGGCTATCTTGTACCAGGACTTGGACATACTTGTGAACCATCGTTGTTCCAATGCTTCCAGTTTTTCACGTGAGTTGCTGTTAATCCATGTATTAAGTTCAGACCCGGACAGATTTTACAAACCTCTCAGTCATGGCCTATACCAGGACTACCAATCCTAGTTTGAATGAGCTATAATTTAAATGACATTTTCTTCAAAATGCATTGAATAAATCAAAATTTGACATCTGAAGGAATATGTCATCCTTTGATGATCGATAGCTGCGCGGATTTCATAGCAGCATGGTTCATTATTATTTATCCATTGGGGTTATGTAAGGCCGGCTTCACACCTAGGATCCGAGGCTGTCGGGTGTGAACCAGACAGCCCCGGATCGGATTTTGGCCCCATATTGGGTCAGATGGGGCCAGATAGCAGTCGTTTCCCATCCAGTTCCCTGCTGTCAGGGAGGATCTGCGAGAATTAGTTTTTTTACCCCAGACACAAATTCGCAGCTTGCAGCGCTCTTGTGTCCGGGGCAAAAATCCTCCCGAATCCGGTGCGATCCGGTGTCCACTAACATGGGAGTCTATATGCTCCGGATCCGACAGAAAATCAGATCCGGCTCCGGCCACCGCTGAACTTCAGCACCATGGAGAGCTCCCGGCTGAGATTTCAGAACCACGGCTAGCTCACCGCATGCCACGATCCTGATATTACAGCAAGGGACAGCTCCAGATTTCGGCAGAAAACAGGACCGGTGGGCATATTTGCACCCTGGTTCTGTTCTGTCCGGAGCTGTCAGGCTGTGTCCGGTGCTTCCTGCAAAACAGTGGACAAAGCCTGACACCACAAAACCGTGGTGTGAAGCCAGCCTAACATTGATACCTGGACTGTAGCAGTTATCTCACAATCTAACTAAATCATAGGCATTCCATGGTGGTGGTGTCCTACAAAACCACACCAGATGAGCACCACCTCGTCACTCAATCCCATAATATAATTTTGCAGAGTAAACCTGATTGCGCTTTTTTTGTTCTTGTATCTCTTAGGGCCCCTTTACACGCGGCTACATTTCTAGGGTGGCTACAGGTAACTTACTGGTTGCAGTGAAATCATGGAGAGATTATTCCATTTGTACACAGCAACAAGATAGAACCTTGTCTCCATGATTTCACTGCAACCAGTAAGTTACCTGTAGCCACCCAAGAAATGTAGCCGCGTGTAAAGGGGCCCTTATAGTGCAGATCTATGGACACTGACAGTGTCAATGGGTCTCCATCTACTGTGGTCAGGCTGAGAGCATCAGATCTTGCGAGGTCTTCCTATATCATGTATACCCATATCAATTCCTCCCTGAAGGTACCGTTACACACAGAGCTATATTGCTTGCAACTCACTGGTTGCAGTGAAATCATGGACCATGGAACCATGAAGGCCTGCTGCACAAAGTCTCCTCTTAACAGTTGTTGTAGAGATGTGTCTGCTGCTAGAACTCTGTGTGGCATTGTCCTGGTCTCTAATCTGAGCTGCTGTTAACCTGCAATGTCTGTGGCTGGTGACTCGGATGAACTTATCCTCCACAGCAGAGGTGACTCTTGGTCTTCCTTTCCTGGAGCGGTCCTCATGTGAGCCAGTTTCTTTGTAGCACTTGATGGTTTTTGCAACTGCACTTGGGGACATTTTCAAAGTTTTCCCAATTTTTCAGACTGACTAACCTTCATTTCTTAAAGTAATGATGGCCACTCGTTTTCCTTTACTTATCTGCTTTTTTCTTGCCGTAATACAAATGCTAACAGTCTATTTAGTAGGACTGTCAGCTGTGTATCCACCAGACTTCTGCACAGCACAACTGATGGTCCTAACCCCATTTAAAAGGCATGAAATTCCACTTATTAAACCTGACAGGGCACACCTGTGAAGTGAAAACCATTTCTGGTGACTACCTCTTGAAGCTCATCAAGAGAATGCCAAGAGTGTGCAAAGCAGTAATCAAAGCAAAAGGTGGCTACTTTGAAGAACCAAGAATATAAGACATATTTTCAGTTGTTTCACACTTTTTTGTTAAGTATGTAATTCCACATGTGTTAATTCATAGTTTTGATGCCTTCAGTGTGAATCTACAATTTTCATAGTCATGAAAATAAAGAAAAGTCTTTGAATGAGAAGGTGTGTCCAAACTTTTGGTCTGTACTGTACATGTCAGTGTGTGTGCGTGTATACATGTGTGTGTTTGTATATATATATTCATGTCAGTGTGTATGCATATATATATATATATATATATATATATACTGTATATATACTGTATATACATGTCAGTGTATTTGTATGTGTGTGTTTATGCCAATGTGTGTATATATATGTCCATGTATGTGTATATATGTGGGTATGTGTGTCCCTGCCGCATCACGTGACCTGCTGTGTGTGTGTGCATATGTGGACCCGCTTCGCCACTTGGCCCACAGTGTTTGTGTGTATGTATACATTTTGTTTCCCTACTGCGTCACTTGACCCGCTGCGTCTGCATATGTACAGTACAGACCAAAACGTTTGGACACACCTTCTCATTCAAAGAGTTTTCTGTATATTCATGACTATGAAAATTGTAGATTCACATTGAAGGCATCAAAACTATGAATTAACACATGTGGAATTATATACTTCACAAAAAAATTTCAATCCTCCACCACAGCCCGAGGCACCACTGATTGGCGAGCTGCCGCCGGCTTTGGCGTGGCGGCATCAGCTCAGCCAATCAGCGATGCCGCCAGCTTTGGCAGGGGATTTGAATCCCGCACCAATCATTGGCTGAGCAGCACGGGTTTCAAATCCCCTGCCAAAGCCAGCAGCCGCTCTGACAATCATGCACCAACAGTGCTGATTGGTTGCCGCCGACCACGGTGACCAATCAGCGCTGTTGGCGCATGATTTAAATCCCACTTCGCTGATTGGTCGCCACGGTTGGCGGCGACAACTCAGCGAAACGGCAAGTGTTTTGCGTGGGATTTGAATCCCGCGCCGCTCATCCAATGTCACGCAGCTTTCACAGGGAATTTGAATCAAGCGCCATTCAATGACTCAGCTGGCAGCCAATGAGTGGTGCTGGATTCAAATGCCCCACCACCATACAGTGCTTATAACTGAGCCACCATATACTGTGCTAACCACTGAGCCACTGTATACAGCGCTAACCATAGACCCATCATATTCTGTGCTAACCACTGAGCCACAACAGTCTAACACTGAGCACATACGTACTAACCACTGAGCCACCATACAGTACTAACCACTGAGCCACCATACAATGCTAATTACTAAGCCACCATATACAATGCTAACCACTGAGTCACCATACAGTGCTAACCACTGAGCCACCATACACTACTAACCAATGAACCACCATACCGTCCTAACCACTGAGCCACCATATAGTGCTAACCACTGAGCCACCGTATACAATGCTAACCATTGAGCCACCATATACAGAGCTAACCATAAGCCATTGTATACAGTGCTAACCACTGAGCCATCATATAAAATACCAACCACTGAGCCACCATACAGTGCTAACCACTGAGCCACCATACAATGCTAACCACTGAGCCACCATATACTGTGCTAACCACTGAGCCACCATACAGTGCTAACCACTGAGCCACCATATACTGTGCTAACCTCTGAGCCATCATACAGTGCTAACCACAGAGCCACCATACAGTGCTAACCACTGAGCCCCCATATACAGTGCTACGCACTGAGCCAGCATACAGTGCTAATCACTGAACCACCACACAGTGCTAACCACTGAGCCACCATACAGTGCTAACCACTGAGTCACCATATACAGTGCTAAGTACTGAGCCACCATACAGTGCTAACCACCGAGCTGAGCCAGCTTTAAATCTCCCGCCAATACCGTGCCACTCAGCTGATTGGTCGAGCACTACCCGGCCCTCGACCAATAAGCTGAGAGGCGCGGTATTGGCGGGAGATTTGGCTTAGCTCAGTGGTTAGCACTGTATGGTTGCTCAGTGGTTAGCACTGTATGGTGGCTCAGTGGTTAGCATTGTATATAGTGGCTCAATGGTTAGCACAGTATACGGTGGCTCCATGGATAGAACTGCGCGGTGGCTCAGTGGTTAGAACTGTGTGGGGACTCAGTGCAGGGGTGAAGAGCGGGATGGGGGATGATCGTGCTATCAGTCCGGCGGGATTGAAGAGCGGAGGGGGGGGCGCTATTAGTGAAGGGCAGCGTTGTGTGCACATACCTTGTTGTTGTGGAGGCAGGCAGCAGGCAGGAAGCCACTATGTGCAGGGCGCTGCCCTTCTGCAGCATTGCCGCTCCCCTGTCTCCTTGCTGCCTGAGCAGAAGGCTCAACTTGTCTAATGGATGCTGCGGCCCTGGCTCAGTGGTTAGCACTGTATACTGTGGCTCAGTGATTAGCAATGTATGGTGGTTCCAAGGTTAGAACTGTGCGCTGGTTCAGTTGTTAGAACTGTGCGCTGGTTCAATGGTTAGAACTGTGTGGTGGCTCAGTGGTTAGCACTGTGCAGTGGCTCAGTGGTTAGAACTGTATATAGTGGCTCAGTGGTTATTACTGTATATCGTGGCTCTGTGGTTAGCACTGTACAGTGGCTCAGTTGTCAACACTGTATGGTGACTCAGTGGTCTGCACTCTACAGTAGCTCAGTGGTTAGCATTGTATTGTGGCTCAGTGGTTAGCACTGTATATGGTGGTTCAGTGGTTAGCAATGTACGGTGGCACTGTACGGTGGTTCAGTGGTTTGAACTGTGTGCGTTGGCTCAGTGGTTAACACTGTGTGGTGGTTCAGTGGTTAGCACTCTATGGTGGCTCAGTAGTTAGCATTGTACAGTGGCTCAGTTATCTGCACTCTAGATTAACTGAGTGGTTAGCAATGTACGGTGGCTCTGTGGTTAGCACTGTATGGTGGTTCAGTGATTAGAACTGTGCAGTGGTTCAGTGGTTAGAACTGTGTGATGGCTCAATGGTTTGCACTGTACGGTGTCTCAGTGGTTAGCACTGTATGGTGGCTCAGTGGTGAGCATTGTATTGTGGCTCAGTGGTTAGCACTGTATTGTGGCTTAGTGATTAGCACGGTGCAGTGGCTCAGTAGTCAGTACTGTATGGTGACTCAGAGGTCTGCACTCTACAGTAGCTCAGTGGTTAGCACTGTATGGTGGCTCAGTGGTGAGCATTGTATGGTTGCTCAGTGGTTAGCATTGTATGGTGGCTCAGTGGTGAGCATTGTATGGTGGGTCAGTGATGGGAGGCAGGCACATGGGAGCCAGAAGGCACAGAAGAAGCAGGGGCACAGGGGATGCAGAAGCCACAAAGGAGGCAGAAAGCACAGGGAGAGACAGCACGCACAGGGAGAGACAGCACACACAGGGAGAGACAGTGCACACAAGGAGAGACAGCGCACACAGGGAGAGGCAGCACACACAGGGAGAGGCAGAGTCATGGAGAGAGACAGCACACACGGACTGAGAGCACACAGAGTGGAGAGAAAGGCACAAGTAAGACAGAGCGCACAGGGGAAGAGACAGAACAGATAGGAAAGAGCACACAAGGGGACACAGGCACAAAGACTGCCCTCCCGATGCAATAGCATCAGGCCTGTTTCCAGTGTGTATATACAGTTAGGGCCAGAAATATTTGGACAGTGACACAATTTTCGCGAGTTGGGCTCTGCATGCCACCACATTGGATTTGAAATGAAACCTCTACAACAGAATTCAAGTGCAGATTGTAACGTTTAATTTGAAGGGTTGAACAAAAATATCTGATAGAAAATGTAGGAATTGTACACATTTCTTTACAAACACTCCACATTTTAGGAGGTCAAAAGTAATTGGACAAATAAACATAACCCAAACAAAATATTTTTATTTTCAATATTTTGTTGCTAATCCTTTGGAGGCAATCACTGCCTTAAGTCTGGAACCCATGGACATCACCAAACTCTGGGTTTCCTCCTTCTTAATGCTTTGCCAGGCCTTTACAGCCGCAGCCTTCAGGTCTTGCTTGTTTGTGGGTCTTTCCGTCTTAAGTCTGGATTTCAGCAAGTGAAATGCATGCTCAATTGGGTTAAGATCTGGTGATTGACTTGGCCATTGCAGAATGTTCCACTTTTTTGCACTCATGAACTCCTGGGTAGCTTTGGCTGTATGCTTGGGGTCATTGTCCATATGTACTATGAAGCGCCGTCCAATCAACTTTGCAGCATTTGGCTGAATCTGGGCTGAAAGTATATCCCGGTACACTTCAGAATTCATCCGGCTACTCTTGTCTGCTGTTATGTCATCAATAAACACAAGTGACCCAGTGCCATTGAAAGCCATGCATGCCCATGCCATCACGTTGCCTCCACCATGTTTTACAGAGGATGTGGTGTGCCTTGGATCATGTGCCGTTCCCTTTCTTCTCCAAACTTTTTTCTTCCCATCATTCTGGTACAGGTTGATCTTTGTCTCATCTGTCCATAGAATACTTTTCCAGAACTGAGCTGGCTTCTTGAGGTGTTTTTCAGCAAATTTAACTCTGGCCTGTCTATTTTTGGAATTGATGAATGGTTTGCATCTAGATGTGAACCCTTTGTATTTACTGTCATGGAGTCTTCTCTTTACTGTTGACTTAGAGACAGATACACCTACTACACTGAGAGTGTTCTGGACTTCAGTTGATGTTGTGAACGGGTTCTTCTTCACCAAATAAAGTATGCGGCGATCATCCACCACTGTTGTCATCCGTGGACGCCCAGGCCTTTTAGAGTTCCCAAGCTCACCAGTCAATTCCTTTTTTCTCAGAATGTACCCAACTGTTGATTTTGCTACTCCAAGCATGTCTGCTATCTCTCTGATGTATTTTTTTTTTTTTTTCAGCCTCAGGATGTTCTGCTTCACCTCAATTGAGAGTTCCTTTGACCGCATGTTGTCTGGTCACAGCAACAGCTTCCAAATGCAAAACCACACACCTGGAATCCACCCCTGACCTTTTAACTACTTCATTGATTACAGGTTAACGAGGGAGACGGCTTCAGAGTTAATTGCAGCCCTTAGAGTCCATTGTCCAATTACTTTTGGTCCCTTGAAAAAGAGGAGGCTATGCATTACAGAGCTATGATTCCTAAACCCTTTCTCCGATTTGGATGTGGAAACTCTCATATTGCAGCTGGGAGTGTGCACTTTCAGCCCATATTATATATATAATTGTATTTCTGAACATGTTTTTGTAAACCGCTAAAATAACAAAACTTGTGTCACTGTCCAAATATTTCTGGCCCTAACTGTATATATATATATATATATATATATATATATATATATATAATATGTACAGTACAGACCAAATGTTTGGACACACCTTCTCATTCAAAGAGTTTTCTTTATTTTCATGACTATGAAAATTGTAGATTCACACTGAAGGCATCAAAACTATGAATTAACACGTGTGGAATAATATACTTAACAAAAAAGTGTGAATCAACTGAAAATATGTCTTATATTCTTTGATGAGCTTCAAGAGGTAGTTACCGGAAATGGTTTTCACTTCACAGGTGTCAGGTTTAATAAGTGGGATTTCTTGCCTTATAAATGGGGTTGGGACCATCAGTTGTGTTGTGCATAATGGCCACTTTACACGCTCCAACGTCGGTCTGATATTGGATCCGACTGTGCGGGAGCGCGCTTTTTCTGCCCAGATTTTCCAGATCGCATCGGAGTTTTACACAGCGCGATATTGGCATACAATGTCTCTACGATGTCTATGCCCCCCTTGTACGGCCGACCCAGGAACGACCATTTAACATGGGAGAGAATAGAGGACGTTGTACTGCACATCGTAGTTGGGCATTTACACAGCCCGATCCGGCTCCAACCAATATCGGGCCGTTGGAGAGCAGGCTCATTCGATCCCCGATATCGGTTTGGCATCGTTCGTGCATCGTATTGGGCATTTATATTATACAATGCACGAACGATATCGGGGCCAACGCACGAACCACGTGACTTTTGGTTGGAGTTGGCGCCGATATCGGGACGTGTATACCCACCATAAGTCTGGTGGAGACACAGCTGATAGTCCCACTGAATAGACTGTTAGAATTTGTATTATGGCAAGAAAAAAGCAGCTAAGTAAAGAAAAATGAGTGACTATCATTACTTTAAGAAATGAAGGTTAGTCAGTCCGAAAAATTGGGAAAACTTTGAAAGTGTCCCCAAGTGCAGTTGCAAAAACCATCAAGCGCTACAAAGAAACTGGTTCACATGAGGACGGCCCCAGGAAAAGAAGACCAAGAGTCACCTCTGCTGCGGAGGATAGGTTCATCCGAGTCACCAGCCTCAGAAATCGCAGGTTAACAGTAGCTCAGATTAGAGACCAGGTCAATGCCAACAGAGTTCTAGAAGCAGACACATCTCTACAACCTTCATGGTAAAATAACTGTTAGGAAACCACTGCTAAGGACAGGCAAGAAGCAGAAGAGACTTGTTTGGGCTAAAGAACACAAGGAATGGACATTAGACCAGTGAAAATCTGTGCTTTGATCTGATGAGCCCAAATTTGAGATCTTTGGTTCCAACCACCGTGTCTTTGTGCGAGGAGGAGGAGGTGTGATGGTGTGGAGGTACTTTGCTGGTGACACTGTTGGGGATTTATTTAAAATTAAAGGCATATTGAACCAGCATGGCTACCACAGCATCTTGCAGCGCCATACTATTCCATTCGGATTGCGTTTAGTTGCGTTTAGTTGGACGATCATTTATTTTTAAACAGGACAATGACCCCAAACACACCTCCAGGCTGTGTAAGGGCTATTTGAGCATGAATAAGAGTGATGGGGTGCTACGCCAGATGACCTGGCCTCCACAGTCACCAGACATGAACCTAATAGAGATGGTTTGGGGTGAGCTGGACCGCAGAGTGAAGGCAAAAGGATCAACAAGTGCTAAGCATCTCTGGGAACTTCTTCAAGACTGTTGGAAGACCATTTCCGGTGACTACCTCTTGAAGCTCATCAAGAAAATGCCAAGAGTGTGCAAAGCAGTATTTAAAGCAAAAGGTGGCTACTATGAAGAATATGAGACACATTTTCAGATGTTTCACACTTTTTGGTTAACTATGCAATTCCACATGTGTTAATCCATAGTTTTGATGCCTTCAGTGTGAATCTACAATTTTCATAGTCATGAAAATAAAGAAAACACTTAGAATGAGGTGTATCCAAACTTTTGGTCTGTACTGTATAATATATATCTGGAATGCACAGGTACATGACGTTAGTGAATATATAAAATAAAATATGTGTGTACCACAGAAATGTCAAAGTAAACAGTAATATATGGGGCAGTGAAGAGTGATCATGATATTGTATGGGAGTGGACTATTTGAATCCAGCAAGGCGGGGGGATACAGTGAAGGCAGGAATGTGGCAGTTGTGGGCAGATGGGCTTTTTTTGAACCCCTCTCACAATCTCTCCTGTTAAACTCGGAATGGAGGTTGAACAAGCACACAAAAAAGATATAAAAAGGTTTTTTCATTCATGATATTCACTGTAAACATTTCTTTGTGAATATTTAAACCTTCTTTGAAACTTTTGCCAGAAAAGTGTTTTGTGGCATTAACCTCTTTAAGTTTGAAAATTGCTATTTGTTTACCAAAATTTCGATATTTACACAAATGCAAAAAATATCAACTAGTACAATATGTCAAGAAAAAATATTTTCGGAATGACTGGGGAACATTGAAGCAATTATAGAGTTGTTACCACATAGTGACACTGATGAGTTTTTAAAAATTACGTAAGATAATTTGGCTTGGTTACATAAGAGGTTAAAGATTCCTTGAAGATAATACTCTCCAATAGGTTCTCTTATTTTATAATTACTGTTGAGATATCTAAAATAAAAAAATATGTTGTTTTGCAGGGTGATGAGGGGGCAAGAGGACCCAATGGACCCAAGGTAAGACTCTATAAATGCCTAAGCAAGTAAAGATGTTATCAATCTCCCTCATAAATGTTCCTCTAGTGATCCAGAGGAAGGCAATAAAAAACCCATGTGGCAACACTAAGCCCCACATTGGGGAAAAAAATTCCTTCCTGACTCCAGTGGCTGACTCCAGTGGCTCAGTGGTTAGCAGTGTTTGGTGGCTCAGTGGTTAGCACTGTATGGGGCTCAGTGGTTAACGCTGTATATGGTAGCTCAGTGGTTAGCGCTGTATGGTGGCTCAGTGGTTAGCACTGTATATGGTGGCTCAGTGGTTAGCACGGAATGGTGGCTCAGTGGTTAGCACTGTATATGGTGGCTCAGTGGTTAGCGCTGTGTGGTGGCTCAGTGGTTAGCACTGTATGGTGGCTCAGTGGTTAGCACTGTATATGGTGGCTCAGTGGTTAGCACTGTATGTTGGCTCAGTGGTTAGCAAATAATGGTGGATCAGTGGTTTGTACTGTATGGTGGTTCAGTGTTTAGCACTGTACAGTGACTCAGAGGTTACCACTGTATATAGTAACATAATAAATAGTAACATAGTTTTTAAGGTTGAAGGAAGACTTTAAAGGTACCGTCACATGGGGCAACATCTCCGGCCACATCGCCGGCAACTGAGGGGCGTGGCCAAGTTGCGGCGACATCACTGGAGAGTTGACCCGTGTAACAGGGTGATGTCAACGGCTATAGTTGCTTCAGCAACATCGCCAGGCTTCAGGACAATGTCCCCTGTTGCCGGTAACTTCCCCCATAGACTCCCATGTTATGGATCGCTGCCATGGTAGAGTTTAATCCTGGCAGCGATAGTTGCCGGCAAGATCGCAGATGTGTTGCTGGCGATATCGCTGCGTGTGACATCACAACAGCAACCATTGAAGAGCGACAAAAAAGTGCGCACTCCCGTGAGTTGCTGGCTATGTTGCCGGCGATATCGCCCTGTGTGACGGTACCTTTAGTCCATCTAGTTCAACCCATAGTCTAACATGTTGATCCAGAGGAAGGCAAAAAAAATCCATGTGGCAACACTAAGCTCCACATTGGGGAAAAAAATTCCTTCCTGACTCCAGATATGGCTATCAGACTAATTCCCTGGATCAACGCCCTATCAAAGAATCTACTATATATAACTGGTAATATTATAGTTTTCAAGAAAGGCATCTAGTCCCTTCTTAAATGTTAGTAGTGAGTCACTCATTACAACATCATGTTGCAGAGAGTTCCATAGTCTCACTGCTCTTACAGTAAAGAATCCACGTCTGTGATTGTGATTAAACCATTTTCCTTCAGACGTAGAGGATTGCCCCCTTACTGTTACACCTGGAGACATCGCCGGAGATATTGCAGGCGACGTACGGGAGCACGCACGTTTTTTGGCACCCTGCTAGCATCGCCATCGCGTGTTTACACGCGGTGATATCTCTGGTGATGCTGTGGCGATGTTTCAGGCAACATCGCTGTTGGGGTGTCTAGAAACCCCAGCAGCGATCCTGTAACATGGGAGTCTATGGCTCCCATCGCCTGTAACATCGCCAATTGCGATGTTACACATGCCGATGCTTACACATTGCCTGAGAGTGGTCGCCTGGTTTCACAGCAGCGCTGTTCAGCTATGCCTTTCTCATACACCGGAGACCGGAATTGTACACAGTATTCTAAGTGTGGTCACACTAGTGACTTGTATACAGGTAAAATTATGTTCTCCTCATGAGCATCTATGCCTCTTTTAATGCATCCCATTATTTTATTTGCCTTTGCAGTAGCTGCCTGACACTGGCCACTAAATGTGAGTTTATCATCTACCCATACACCCAGGTCTTTTTCAGTGATAGTTTTGCCCAGTGTTTTACAATGAAGCACATAATTATACCTTTTGTTTCCTCTGCTCAAGTGCATGACCTTACATTTATCCCTATTAAAGCTCATTTGCCATTTATCAGCCCAAGCTTCTAGTTTACATAAATCCTCCTGTAATATATAATTGTCCTCCTCTGTATTGATTACCCTGCAGAGTTTAGTGTCATCTGCAAATATTGAGATTCTACTCGTATGCCCCCTACAAGGTCATTAATAAATATATTAAAAAGAAGTGGGCCCAACACTGACCCCTGTGGTACCCCACTGTTAACTGTGACCCATTCTGAGTGTGTTCCATTAATGACCACCCTTTGTTTCCTATCACTGATCCAGTTCTTAACCCACTTACACATATTTTCTCCTATCCCCATTGCTCTCATTTTATGTATCAACCTTTTGTGTGGCACTGTATAAAAAGCTTTTGAAAAGTCCATATACACCACGTCCACTGCATTTCTTTGGTCCAGTCCAGAACTTACTTCTTCATAGAAGCTTATCAGATTAGTTTGACAGGAACAGTCCCTTGTAAACCCATGTTGATATTGGGTCATGAGGTTTTTCTTCAGATACTCCAGTATTGCATCTCTTAGAAAACCCTCTAGGATTTTACCCACAGTAGAAGTTAAGCTTACTGGCCTATAATTTCCAAGTTCAGTTTTTGTCTCATTTTTGAATATAAAAATAATGGTCTATCTATCTTAATTCCTGCAGCACTCTGGGGTGTATTTTATCCGGGCCCGGGAATTTGTCAATTTTAGTGATTTTTAGACGATGCCGTACTTCCTGCTGGGTTAAGCAGGTGGCTAAGTGGTTAGCACTGTGTGGTGGCTCAGTGGTTAGCACTGTATGGTGGCTCCGTAGTAGCACTGATATGGTTAGCACTGTATATGGTGGCTCAGTGGTTAGCACTGTATGGTGGTCAGTGGTTACCACGGAATGGTGGCTCAGTGGTTAGCACTGTATGGTGTTCAGTGGTAGCACTGTCGTGGCTCATGGTTGCACTGTATGTGTCATGGTTAGCACTATATGGTGGCTCAGTGGTTAGCACTGTATATGGTTAGCACTGTATATGGTGGCTCAGTGGTTAGCACTGTATGGTGGCTCAGTGGTTACCACGGAATGGTGGCTCAGTGGTTAGCACTGTATGGTGGTTCAGTGGTTAGCACTGTACGGTGGCTCAGTGGTTACCACTGTATATGGTGGCTCAGTGGTTAGCACTGTGTGGTGGCTCAGTGATTAGCACTGTATATGGTGGCTCAGTGGTTAGCACTGTATACGGTTGCTCAGTGGTTAGCTCTGTATGGTGCTTTAATCACAGGTTTTTTGGATGAAGTACCTTTGTGTCCGTGCTGCTGCCAGGAAGATATAGATACACCAATGATACTGGACGTCTGGGTACTGGTGATAATGATTTATTCCCGACGAGTTTCGGAGCCACGTGCCGAGCTCCTTCCTCAGGGAACATCAAGATTACACTGAACAGATTCGTATTTATCAGAGAAATGGCACCAAAGAGATAATTACAATGACATCAGCATATAGGGAGGATCACAGATTGACATCACATTGTTTATCAACAAAGTTGAGCACTGTGTGGTGGCTCAGTGGTTAGCATTGTATGGTGATTCAGTGGTTAGCACTGTATGGTGGCTCAGTGGTTAGCACTATATGGTGGCTCAGTGGTTAGCACTGTATATGGTTAGCACTGTATATGGTGGCTCAGTGGTTAGCACTGTATGGTGGCTCAGTGGTTACCACGAAATGGTGGGTCAGTGGTTAGCACTGTATGGTGGTTCAGTGGTTAGCACTGTACGGTGGCTCAGTGGTTACCACGAAATGGTGGGTCAGTGGTTAGCACTGTATGGTGGTTCAGTGGTTAGCACTGTACGGTGGCTCAGTGGTTACCACTGTATATGGTGGCTCAGTGGTTAGCACTGTGTGGTAACTCAGTGATTAGCACTGTATATGGTGGCTCAGTGGTTAGCACTGTATACGGTGGCTCAGTGGTTAGCTCTGTATGGTGCTTTAATCACAGTTTTTTTTAGACGAAGTACCTTTGTGTCCGCGCTGCTGCCAGGAAGATATAGATACACCAATGACACTGGACGTCTGGGTACTGGTGATAATGATTTATATCCGACGCGTTTCGGAGCCACGTGCCGAGCTCCTTCCTCAGGGAACATCAAGATTACACTGAACATATTCGTATTTATCAGAGAAATGGCGCCAAAGAGATAATTACAATTACATCAGCATATAGGGAGGATCACAGATTGACATCACATTGTTTATCAACAAAGTTGAGCACTGTATGGTGGCTCAGTGGTTAGCACTGTATGCTGCCTCAGTGGTTAGCACTATATATGGTGGCTCAGTGGTTAGCACTGTATGGTTGCTCAGTGGTTAGCACTGTATGCTGCTTCAGTAGTTAGCACTGTATGGTGACTCAGTGGTTAGCACTGTATGCTGGCTCAGCGGTTAGCACTGTATGGTGGCTCAGTGGTGAGCATTGTATGGTGGTTCAGTAGTTAGCACTGTATGGTGACTCAGTGGTTAGCACTGTATGCTGGCTCAGCGGTTAGCACTGTATGGTGGCTCAGTGGTGAGCATTGTATGGTGGTTCAGTGGTTAGCACTGTATGGTGACTCAGTGGTTAGGACTGTATGCTGGCTCAGCAGTTAGCATGTTGGGGCTCAGTGGTGAGCTTGAGGTGGCTCAGTGATGGGAGGCAGCCACACGGGAGGCAGAAGGCACAGAGGAGGCAGGGGCACAGGGGAGGCAGAGGGCACAGCAGGAGGCAGAGTCATAGGGAGAGACAGCGCACACTGGGAGACACGGCACACACAGGGGCTGAGAGCACACAGAGCGAAGAGAAAGGCACAAGTAAGACAGAGCGTACAGGGGAAAAGACCGCACAGACAGGAGAGAGGCCACGAGGGGACACAGGCACAGAGACTGCCCTCCCGTTGCTATAGCATTGGGCCTATTTCTAGTAATTCATAAGCATAAATGAAAATAGTTATGTTTTTGTGTCGCCCCAGGGTGTGGGGTACTCGGGTATCAGGCAGCAGAAGGGTTAACGGTGTTACAGGGAATGGCGGCCGCGCCTGACCCCGTGTCCTGGGGACTATTCTCTTCAAAAGGAATATTTACGATGGATTATGTACAATTTTGTCGTGACGCCACCTGCAGTACCTGGTGAGATATCACCAGCGCTGCTCCAGTCCTCCGGAGGTCGGTGGTAATGCGGCTGAGATGGTTTAGTCCTCCGCAGGCAGAACTGGGACCTCCGGGGCAGGAAATCTGTGAAAGGAATGAGTTTGTGGAAATAAGATGCAGCAGAGTCAAAAGTCACTTCACCCGGGTACTTTACTGGAACTTTAGCAATATTATTACAGTCCTCAGTGCAGTAAGATCTTAAATGACAAGTGGCTACGGGTGGCTGCAAGCGGATCTCTGGTAGCTGGACGGAACCCCCAGAATGTGCCTTTCTTGATCCTTTTCTTCCCTGCTTCCCAGTAGCTTGTGTGAAGCCTGACCTCATACAGAGTAGTCTGACCTCCTGCTGTTTTTCACTTTCCTTTACTTGGTCCCATCGGGTAACCCTCTTATGATCACTGCGGCTCTGCCTGGCTGTGTCTAATCCCCTCTAATGGTCGCTTGAGAATCAGGGCCGTATATGAATATACCCCCGTGCATCAGATTTTCTGTAGTCCTTAAAGTTTACCACAGGTGCGGGCTCTGGTACTCAGTTTCTCTCCTAGAGCGAACTCCCTCCAAGCTCCTTGCTCCCTTCTCTGCTTTGCGTCTGGAATCTGTTCCGTTTGCTTCCTGGGTCCCTCAGCCGAGGAGACCCTCCTTCATGCCTCAGACTCACTGCCTGGAACTCTCCTAGCTCTCCAACCCGGAGGCAGAGACCTGAAGCCCAAAAGGCCTCCAGCCAAAGACCTCCTTTCTCTCCCCCTGGGGGTGACTAAATAACCTCCCGGGTTCCCTCCCACTGCATGATCTAGTGTGGGGTGTGGGTTTAGGGTTCCGCCTACCATCCTGAAATCCATTTGCAGCTGGGGTTACTATACCTCTTTTACGGGTGCAGTACCCCTTTGTGGCACCTACATAGTGGGGTGCCAATTTTATATTCATCATATTTAAAGTTGTGACTGTAATCACACTGAGAAAAGCACCAAATTTGGTCAAGTGCATGGAACTAACCAAAGAAAGGGGGACTGTGTGTACCTGGCTAAGGCTGGGTTCACATTCCATTTTCTTATTCCTGCCCATGGGATCCTACTTTTTGTAGGACCCCACGAACAGGAAAGGACACCACAGCGGGTGACCTATTCTGTGTCCGGGTCCGTGATTATCACAGATTCGGACACAGCAGGGCACTTTCACTTCCACAATGTATAATATACATTATACATAATTTACATCGGACAGCCATGGATTAAACAAAAATCGCAATGTGAAAACAGCCTAACCCAACGAGGTTTCACTCAGCGTGCTTCATTGGGGGTAGAGGACAAGTGAATGGATTTCTCTTCTCATGGACACATCCTAAAATCCTTTTACACAAGTCAATAAATGGAGAACAAGAGCACATAGGTTAAGATTATAGATTAAGATAATGCATCCTTTTCTGTTTAAACATGCCGCTTATCAGTTGATGACTGAGTAAAATACTTACTCGTGGCTGATTAGATAAGGTTAAAAATGTAACAAAAAATCCTTGTTGACAACATATCACTCAGGTACAACAGAGGATGTGAAAATTGTATTGAGACAGAAAGATAATGTTAAAGGGTCTTAAAATGGCGACCTAAATATAGTTGAAATCTCAGCCAGTCCGAGCCACATGTCAGTATGGGCTGCAGACCAAACCTATAAAGCTCCCCAGACCTGTGTGTCATCTCAAGTCACAAGAATTGTATCAAATACCTCAGTCAGGCTATCATATATTCAGAATTACCCCCCTTCTCCCGGTGAACACAATGGGGGTTATCTGTAGAGCAGAGGTCCCCATCCTGTAGCTCGGGAGCCACATGTGAGTCGCCGACCCGTGATGTGCTTCTCTCAGCTGTCTTCCGGCTTGGTGCATAAGTACCTGGTCTAGCAAATAGATATGAGAGCAGGTCTCCAGATGGTGACTTATGTGAGTAGCCCCAAATAGAAGAATAGGGGTGAGGTAGAACCCCTTGAATCTTGGGATATTGTCTCTGTGGTTTCTATGTAAAATTGGCTGTCATTATACCGGTAAAGGGAGCTCTGGGTGTCACTACTGTGAGGTGCTCAGGAGCTGGATGTGTCTCGCCCCTGGTGGGGCCCATGGAATACTAGGAACTGGGGCTGCGGGATGTCACAGTGGCGTGACCCAGTCCATGATCTCCTCGTCGGGCAAACAGTAAAAAGCAGATTGTAAAAATGAATTAAATAAAAATGAAAAAGAATAAAGTCGTGACACCACCCTGGTTTGTGGCCAGATGCAACCACCGCTGCAGTCTGGACCTCTGGGGATGATGGAGGTTGCAGATGAGTTCTTACGCCCTCCATGGGTAGGACTGGCCCCCAGGGCTACCGAGGAGTATGTGTAAATGTAATGCAAAGTCTTGGTACCTTTGGGCAGTCTCCTGCTGCTGGTCACGGAATTGGTTTCCATCTCTCAAGCACACAAATAAAGTCTCACACAGTTCTGAACTTTTACCAGGTTTACTTCTTTACTCGTTAGATGTTACAGCACAGTTCAGTACATCAGCGGCTCCAGTGAGTTTTCAGCAGTTGGGACGGCGTGTCTGCGACTCCCCCTTTCATGATTCCTATCGGGCCTATCTCCTCTCTGTTCCGCACACTAGCTACAGTCATGGGCTCTCTGTGGGCACCCCTCCAGGATTCCTAGCCCTAGCATGACGGCCTTCCTTTCCCTGTGCCAGAGGTTGGATCTCGAGACATAAAGACCCCGCACCCCACCGGAGTTCGTTGTTGGGGCATACACAGCTTCCCTGCTACTTCAGCAGAGCCGGCACTCTGGTTCCGGCCTGGTCCCTTGGTGTCCCAGGTTCACCTTGGACCCCCTCTGTCTTCCCTCGGTTCTCAGCCTGGGACCCCGGCTAGCCATACGGTGGCACAGACCGCCGTGTCCGGGTTCTTCTTGATGTCTCTGGCTGATGGATGTTACTCTTGTTCTCTCACTACTTCTTCTTCTCCACTCAACTAGCCTCTAAAAGCTCTCTTTTGTTGTGTGGCTGTCCTTTTTGTGGTTGTGTTCGGTTCCCACCCCTTACCGGGTCTTCTCTTAACGTTCCACCCTCCACTTTGCTCCTCCCGCTATCCGGTTGCTAGACATGAAGTAACTTAGACTTGGAATCGGGGGATGTGTTGGGTGTGTGTATGTGGGATCACCGACTTACCAGTCCCAGCTGCTGCGCCATCTCATGGCGACTGGTCCACAGGGGCACCACAGATGCAGCTCGCGACACTCCGTTATTGATGAATATGGCTCGCAACCCTCTCTTAGAGCTGAATATAGCTCACAACCTTATTTCAGAGCTGAATGTGGCTCTCAAGGTCATGAAGGTTGAGAAACTCTGCTCTTGGGTCTCCAGGTCCATTCTTATCAGTGTTTATTAATTTTCCAGCTGGTTGCTCCCAGTCTCCTTGTACTACTATATGTCACACTTACGGGAGAGGGAATCAGGAACTGGATAGTGAGGTGGACAAAGAGATTCAGGAGAGCTAAACTGACATTGATACTGGGGGTCTCTAGCTCACCCTGTTCTCGAAGGTACCTCTAAATGTGAGGAAGTCCAAGTCACCACCCTTTCTCCTAAGCTCCTGAAAAGCCCCTACTTCCACCCATGGACCAGGAAACCCAGCAGCTTCAAATGAAGGAGATAACAGTAGCTCCAGGGACACGTCTGCACACATCAGGTCTCAGATCAGGAATTAACTGAATCAGCGACATCTGGTGGCAGGAGGGCGAAGTATTTATGGCCGAGGGGTGGAGAGCAGAAGGCTCACACACACACCCCCTCAGGTCAACTGAGCTATTAGTCATTTTCACCAAACATTCAGCAGCCTCCACCTGCAGAGCTGCAGTGAGGGAAAAAAGGCTTGGTTTAAACTACAGCAGCAGCACCTATTGACTGAAGGCTGTCAGTACGTAACAGTACCCTCTCCTTTATGCGAGGCCACCGGACTCTACACTGGACATGTCCGGCAATAGTCTAAACCTGTGAGGAATCATCTATGGAAGATATTCCAGGTACAAAGCAATGGGGGGATTGCTAGCTGGAACAACATGGGGTTGCAAATGGCCAAAATTATTCTAAATGGACCAATAACTTTAGTAGTAGGAGCTCCAGCCGCACACCTCCCCCCTACATGTTTTGACAAGCACCCACACAGTCATTCACACTCAGGTCTGGACCTGAACGTTTATTACCATTCACACGGTCAAAGATAGTTGATCCATTTTCAGGGGGGCAAACAGCAGAGACGTCTACCTATCTCTTTACAGGAGACCTTTGTGGAGACACGGGGGTCAGTGGGTGCTCTCGTCCACTGACCCCGCCGCCTTTAGCAAGACAAAGTGGACCAGGGCTCATCCACAAACTGAACACCCGAGCTCCTTAACCAAGGGCGGAACACTACTCAGACCACACAGGGTGAGGGAATCACAATATTAAGGTTTTACTGGATCCCCAAACAGTTAAGAGCATATAACACATAACCAGAAAAACACAACAATGTAACAGGCAACAGAGTCTCACCCTTCTGCTGGCTCACCAGGGATTAGAATATAGCACAGCAAGTCTGTAGCCAGGTGACTGGATTGACCCAACCTGGGTTACTTTCTTATGCAGTGTTTGTCATCCCAGCTTAATCCGATCATTCGTTGCTGAAGTCCTTGCGGTCTTATAATCCAGGTTCTGATCCCCTCGGTCGGCTCCGTAATGTCTAGGCCTGGGGTTATGACCAGCTAATCGGGTCTGTAGATCCTAGATTAGCTGCCTGTATCAAGTCCAGTGCACCTCTAGCCGATACCGAAATCCCTAGACTGAGGGCACTAGACAGAAACTCCAAACTCACTCCTGATTAATCAACAGGTCTCCTTATATACCCTCAGCCCTCATTGCAGGATATTGGGGACTTCAAGATTGGTGGAATAAAACTGTCTTGGCTGAATCTCAAGCCTAAAACATTTCTTCTAGTATTGCAGTCCTGTAAAGGGGGAGCCACATACTGATTGACACAACACCTAGCAGGATACGTTTAGTCTGCAATCCATGACATTAAACAATTGTGGCTGAGGCCATTTACATAGAGTCAACAACCCACATGGTAATACAATGGCACTCTAACAGGATTAAGTCCCTCTGACCTTCTAGAGGAAAGATAATTGCATTACATAATTCCACATCACCAAACATCTCCAAGATTTGTATTTACAATGAGTTGCTTATCACAAGGTAGATAATTACATTACCCACTTTAAATACTAGCAGGCTTCTAGAAATCTTGTGTAACCCATGAGTAGCATATTACAAGTTTACAAACCAAAATACAATATTGTCGGGATAAATAGGAAATCCTCCTACATTATATATTAAAGGGGTCCACTTCGTCACAACCTTCTCAAAGACGATTTAGTGGGAGTCACCACCCTCCAACTATCGTCCTTCTCAGGATAATACCTGTGCCCAGCAACAATCTTTGGTGTAGCTAGGTTTTACCCCAATTCTTTGGTAGGTGTTTAATCACCTCTGCTGGAGACATAGGGGCAGGCCTGACCAACATGGCAGACATAGTAGCACTCAGGCACTTATCCTCATGGGACATCAGTGGCTGAGAAACGGGTTTAGTGCAGTATGGACAGACCCTAATAAACTGATCAGCTTGACTACAAAAGAAGCAAGACCTCCCAATCTGATGAATAGCAGGTGGGCTAGTAGAAGACTTCACATTCTCAACTGCTTAGGAACATCAGAACCCACACATGTAACCTCTACAGCGGGGATGGGCACCAGGGGCAGGGGAACATCAGAACCCACATGTGTAACCTCCGCAGCAGGGATGGTCACCAGGGACAGAGTAGGTTCAGGTCAAACCTAATAGCAAGCTCCATAGCAGCCTCCAGTGACTCCAGAGCAGCGTAATGATTCATGGTGTCTTGTAGCCGATCTGACAACCCCAGACAAAACTGACTCCTCAGAGCAGGGTCATTCCACTGAGTGTCAGTGGCCCATCTCCTGAACTCAGAGCAATACGCCTCGGCTGGCCGTGCTCCCTGCCTGAGCTTACGCAGTTTTGACTCAGCTAAGGAGACGGCATTGTGGTCATTATACACCAGAGCAAACGCTGCAAAAAACTCATCTACCGACCACATAGATGGAAAATCGGTCGGTAGAGAGAAGGCCAAGGCCTGGGGATCCCCCTTGAAAAGGGAAAGCATAATCCCCACACGCTGTTCCTCGCTCCCTGAAGAACTAGGACGAAGCCTAAAGTACAACTTACAGGCCTCTCTGAAAAAAAAAATGTATCTCTCCATCCTGAAAATCAGTCAGGGAGAGATACATTGGGTTCTGGTACAGCCAGGGCATGGGTCACAGCCACATACCCAACCACTTCTCGAAGCTGATGCACCACATGGTTTTGCAAGTTGGAAACCTCCTGAGAGAAGTCCTCCACCACGCGTGCAAAAGCTCAGGTAGTAGCCATAACGGCTTCGGGGAAAATAGTGGGTCGCTGATTATGTCACGCTTAGAAGGTGAGGGAATCAGGAACCTGGATGGAGAGGTGGGCAAGGGAATCAGGGGCAGGTAATCTAACCCTTAACAGTGGGGTCCCTGACTGACCCTGTTTTCGGAGGTACCTCTGAAGGTGAGTAGGTCCAAGTCCACCCTTTTTCCTAAGCTCCTGAAAAGCCCTAGGCTTAAAGCCCCTACCTCCACCTACGGACCAGGAACAATCAAGCAGCTACAAATGCAAGACTTCAGCAGCAACAGAAGAGCTCAACAGACCCTAACTCCACAGCTTGCGTCCTAGACCAGTATGAACTGAATCAGTGACATCTAGTGGAAGGATGCTGAGGGGTGGAGAGCAGAAAGCTCAGACACACACCCTCAGCTCACCTGAGCTATTATTCACTTTCACCAAACATTTAGCAACCTCCACCTGCAGAGCCGCAGACTGAGGAAAAAAAAAGACTCAGTTTAAACTACAACAGCAGCAGCACCTATTGACTGAAGGCAATCAATACATAACAGTCAGGAGGAATTTTGGTCCATTCCTCTTTGCAGGCCATCTATAATTCATTATGATTTTGAGGCTATCGCTTGGCAACTCAGAGCTTCAGCTCCCTCCACAAGTTTTATATGGGATTAAGGTCTGGAGACTGGCTAGGACACTCCATGATCTTAATGTGCTTCTTTTTGAGCCACTACTTTGTTTCCTTGAATATATGTTTTGGGTGATTGTTGTGCTGGTAGACCCAGCCATGACCCATTTTTAATGTAATGGCAGAGGGAAGAAGGTTGTCACTCAGGGTTTTACGGTACATATCTCCATCCATTGTCCCATTGATGTGGTGAAGTGGTCCTGTGCCCTTAGCAGAGAAACAACCCCAAAGCATAACATTTCCACTATGTAGACAGTGTTTTTTGGGTCATAGGCAACATTACTCTTCTTCTAAACACGATGAGTTGAGTTAAAGCCAAAGAGCTCAATTTTTGTCTCACCTGTGTCTCAGAATCACCAAGCGTTTCATTGGCAAACTTCAGATGAACCAGCACATGTGCCTTCTTGAGCAAGGGGACTTTGCCAACAATGCAAGATTTTAATCCACTTATGTGTTACTAATGGTTTCCTTGATGACAGTGGTACCAGCTGCCTTAAGATCATTAACAAGTTCCTACCATGTAGTTTTAGGCTGATCTCTCACCATCCTCATAATCCTGGATACCCCACAAGGTAAGATTTTGCATGGAGCCCCAGGTCAATGTCGATTGACACACATTTTGTATTTCTTTCATTTACTTACTATTGCACCAACAGTTGTCTCCTTCTCACCCAGCATCTTACTTATAGTTTTGTAGCCAATTCCAGCCCTGTGCAGGTCTAGGATTTTTTTCCGGACATCCTTAGAAAGGTAGAGTTTAGAGTCTGACTAATTGTGTGGATAGGAGCCTTTTAAACAGTACTCCTAATGGTTGGTAGTGGATCAAATACTTATTTATCTCTGCAAAATGCAAGTACACTTATATCATTTAGATATTTATATGATACTAGCTGTACTAGCCGGCTACACCCGGGTTAATAAATAACTGCTGTTAACTATAACAAAATAGAATTTGAATATGTCACATTAATGACCTGTAGGAAAATAGAAGCTGAGCTGTGATTGGTTGCTATAGGCAGCCTAATAAATCTTCAGCCAACAGTAAACCCTCCCACTGGCTGGACAGTATATATTACCTCAGACATACACATAAAAGACAGCTCATGTGACTGACATCTGCCTTAATTCCCTATATGGCACATGTGTTGCATATTGGCTGTTTTTAATCAGATGTTTATTTTGGAAATTAAAGATACCAGATGTATGAGGCGAGATGTGTGAGGCGATTTCTGCACATCTTTGTCTGTCTGTGTGGTGTGTGTCCCTGGGGTGTGTGTGTCCCTGTGGTGTGTGTGTCCCAGTGGTGTGCATGTGTCCCTGTGTGGGGGTCCCTGTAGTGTGTGTCCTTGTGGGGGGGAGCTCTCTGTGGTGTGTGTCCATTCCTATGGGGTCTGTGTGTTCCTGTGGGGTGTGTGTGTGTGTGTCTCTGTGTCCCTGTGGGATGTGTATGTGTGTATGTCCCTGTGGTGTGTGTGTCCCTGTGGGGTGAGTGCATGTGTCCCTATAGGGTGTGTATGTGTGTGTGTCCCTGTGGGGGGTGTCTGTGGTGTGTCTCTCTGTGTTGTGTGTGTCTCTTTGTGGTGTGTGTGTTTGTGTTCGGGTGCGTCGTGAGTATCCAATGTTGGGGCTCCACCTTAGCTGTCACTCTTTGTGTGCATGTGGTGTGCATACATGCCCCGTGCGTGGTGAATATTCCATATCAGGGCCCCACCTTAGTGACTATATGCTGGTATATGCTGTTAGTCATTGGTGCTGTCATGAACCCCCTCTCATTCACAACTGTCAACTGTCACTTTCTCTCTATTATGTAGATAGGGCCAAAATTGTTTGGTGAATTGGAATGCGCAGGATTAAAATTTCGCCTCACAACATAGCCTATGACGCACTCGAGATCCAGATGTGTGACTGTGCAAAATTTTGTGCTGTAGTTGCGCCAGTGTAGATGTCAATCCCGGACATACACACACATACACATACACACATTCAGCTTATATATATTAGATATGGTACATTTGTTTCTCTTTTAGTTTTGCTGCTTATTAATCAGATTTATATTTTTGAAGGATAATACCAGACTTGTTTGTGTTTTAGGGCGATTATGTGGCAAGGTTAGTGTATGTGTGGTGAAATGTGTGCTGAGGGTGGTATGTGTTCAAGCACGTGGTAGTGTGTCGCGCATTTTGTGTGTGTGTTCATATCCACGTGTGTGGTGAGTATCCTATGTCGGGGCTCCACCTTAGCAGCTGCACGGTATATACTCTTTGGCACCATCGCTCTCATTCTTTAAGTCCCCCTTGTTCACATCTGGCAGCTGTCAATTTGCCTCCAACACTTTTCCTTTCACTTTTTCCCCATTACCGTATATACTCGTGTATAAGCCGACCCGTGTATAAGCCGACCCCCCTACTTTTGCCCCAAAAATCTGGAAAAACCTATTGACTCGTGTATAAGGCGAGGGTGGACCCCAGCACAGGTATACAGCCCTCAGCAGTGTGGTATACAGGCCTCCCCAGTGGTAGTATACAGCAGCCCCAGTGGTAGTATACAGATTCCCCAGCAGCCCCAGTGGTAGTATACAGATTCCCCAGCAGCCCCAGTGGTAGTATACAGATTCCCCAGCAGCCCCAGTGGTAGTATACAGGAGCCCCAGCAGCCCCAGTGGTAGTATACAGATTCCCCAGCAGCCCCAGTGGTAGTATACAGGAGCCCCAGCAGCCCCAGTGGTAGTATACAGGAGCCCCAGCAGCCCCAGTGGTAGTATACAGGAGCCCCAGCAGCCCCAGTGGTAGTATACAGGAGCCCCAGCAGCCCCAGTGGTAGTATACAGGAGCCCCAGCAGCCCCAGTGGTAGTATACAGCAGCCCCAGTGGTATACAGCAGGCCCCAGGGGGTACATATAGCAGCCCCCAGGGGGTACCCAGCAGCCCCCTGGGGGTACCCAGCAGCCCCCTGGGGGTACCAACAGCCCCCAGGGGGTACCCAGCAGCCCCCTGGGGGTACCAGCAGCCCCCTGGGGGTACCAACAGCCCCCTGGGGGTACCAGCAGCCCCCTGGGGGTACCCAGCAGCCCCCAGGGGGTACCCAGCAGCCCCCTGGGGGTACCAACAGCCCCTAAAAGCTGGCACTGTCCCCCCTTGTAAGGGCCCCCCGCTGCTTATACATTACCATCCCAGTGTTCTGATCGGCGCCGCTCCTCGGTGCTGCGTCTTCATCCTCCCTTCCGCGCTGGCTGCATCCGGGATCTCCGGCGGTCGCGCCATGACGTCATATCGCTGCGACAGCCGGAGATCCCGGATGCAGCCAGCGCGGACGGGAGGATGAAGACGCAGCACCGAGGAGCGGCGCCGATCAGAACACCGGGATGGTAATGTATAAGCAGCGGGGGGGGGGGGGCCTTACAAGGGGGGACAGTGCCAGCTTTTGGGGGGCCATATGCACTGCTTCCCCCTGCCGCTGATTGACAGGGGGAAGCAATGCATATATAATGAGCGGCCCCAGGTGACGGCGCCGCTCATACAGCAGCCTCCCCCCGCCTCCTCCAGCCTCCACAGCCCCCACCACAGCAGGTGGTACCGTATAGACCCGTGTATAAGCCGAGGGGGGGACTTTTCAGCCCAAATTTTGGGCTGAAAAACTCGGCTTATACACGAGTATATACGGTATGTAGATGTCACATCGCCATTGGACTCGGTGGCCGGTGTTCCTGCCACGGCCGCTGGGGGGAGCCGGATTCCTTCGTCTGGTGGTGCTGGTGATAGGAGGGCCTTGTCCACAGTGGCCGGTGTTCCTGCCGCGGCCGCTGGGGGGAGCCGGATTCCTTCGTCTGGTGGTGCTGGTGATAGGAGGGCCTTGTCCACAGTGGCCGGTGTTCCTGCCGCGGCCGCTGGGGGGAGCCGGATTCCTTCGTCTGGTGGTGCTGGTGATAGGAGGGCCTTGTCCACATATGGACCAGCTCCAGCGACGTCTGCCTCTGTCGCTGAGCGCCGCTGCGTTTCCCCTCTGGGTGGTGTTGGTCGCAGAAGAGCTGGCCCTGCAGAGGTGTCCGTTAGGCGCAGCCTGCGTTCTTCTGTCAGAGGTGGGATGGGTGGAGCCAGTCGTGCATCTCCATCTGGCCTGGCTCTAGGGGCGGTCCGGATGAGGTCATCAGGCTGTGAGCTCCAGCCTATGGGAGGTAGCCGCACCCTTCAAATACATTGGAGCCTGTCTTGCAGGCCGCCAGATATAGTTTTGGTTCCCCAAGTGACATAGTGTGTATTTGCTTTGACTCTGACCTTTGCCTGGATTTTCGACTCTGTACCGCCTGACGATTTTGTACCTTCGCTGCCCTCTCGGTTTTGAATCTGACCTTTGCCTGGATTTTCGACTCTGTACCGCCTGACGATTTTGTACCTTCGCTGCCCTCTCGGTTTTGACTCTGACCTTTGCCTGGATTTTCGACTCTGTACCGCCTGACGATTTTGTACCTTCACTGCCCTCTCGGTTTTGACTCGGACTCCTGACTACGTTCTTCGCTTCCTGATTTTTCCCTTCCCAGACGACCTCCCTGCTCTGCTGCTCCCATAGGTAGCTACCTCCGGGGCCCCGCTATAATTCCAGATCCCTGTATAGGGGTTAAGGGTCTCGGGGTTCTCGGGGTGCTGCCTTACCAGCAGCTCAGCCTTACAGCGGGGTCGTCACAGTAGATAGGGGCAAAATTGTTTGGTGAATTGGAACGCGCAGGGTTAAAATTTCGCCTCACAACATAGCCTATGATGCTCTCGGGGTCCAGACGTGTGACTGTGCAAAATTTTGTGGCTGTAGTTGCGAGGGTGTAGATGCCAATCCCAGAGCTGGATTATGAGCTCCAAAACGCGCCGGAATTAAAGCAGAAATTAATTCTTTCAAAGCATTCCGGTGTCTTTGATATTTCTTTGGGGCAGCAGCGCGGATCTAGAGGCACTTGGTCCTGGAGAGAATCCCAGACATACACACGTACACACATTCAGCTTTATATATTAGATAATTTGTGATTCCCTGGAATTTATTCTTGATATACTATCACTGTTAAAATTAACCTACCCTTAAAATTGTAGACAGTTCATGTCTTTATCAGTTGGTAAACTTACTAAATCAGCAAGGGATCAAATACTTTATTCCACCACTGTAAGTAGAAGTGAGAGAAATGTTATGTTTAATAAGTTTCCTGTGATTCCAGTTTTCTACTCAATTCCTAAAGTTCATGAAGGATTAAATCCTTTCAAGGGACACCCTATTGTTTCAGAAGGCAACTCCCTTACACATAATTTCAGTGTTTATTTAGGCCTCAGGAAGTTTGTCATGGCTTTGCCTTCTTACTTAGGAGACACCCTCGGATGAGATTAAAGGATGCAGTGATGGAGGCAGGAGTACACCTGGCCTCCATTGATGGGGAGGCTCTATATAGTTGTATACCCCAAGAACATGAACTTCATTCAGTAAAATTCTACTTGGAATCAAGAGGCATGCAATACAGGGACCACAGACGTTTTGTTCACTCACTTTTGAAATACATCTTGACCCATAATTACTTCCGTTATGCCAATAAGTGCTACCACCAACTAAGGGAAACTGCCACAGTTAGTTCCATGGCAGCCACCTATGCCAATATTTTTCTGGGTTGGTGGGAGGACTCAATAGTATTTGGTGGCAATGTTTTTCTGTCATGATAATGCCCCCAGATTTTGTTCTGGCGGCACTACATAGATGATATATTGATCCTCTGGGCAGGAGATGAAGCATCATTTAACCAGTTTTGTAACTACTTTAAATGTAAATGAAGTGGGTCTGACGGCTACTTCAGAATTTCAGTTGCAGGAGTTAAACTTCTTAGATATCACGATCATAATTCAGGAGGATGGACATCTGTCCACTAGGACATATCAAAAGTAGCTCAAAAGAGTAGTGACTTGCTCTCATGTGTCGGACCAGGATACTGGGGAGCCTATAGTGAGGACCCGAGCCGGTAGCCTTCCAACTCCTATTGGGTCCCCTGAACCCCAATGGTGGGTACCCTTCCGGCACGGCCGCAGTGATGGTGTTAGGCGTGATGTGCTCCTGTGAAGCCTCCTATCACTCCGGTTTACGGTACAGAGCTGGACTTCTATACTGTCTCGAAACTGGTCTCCGGTTGGACTGGGTGCGGGCATTTTGGACCCGTTACTTGGTTACTGGTACTTGGTTACTGGTACTTGGCCCCTTTCTGTCTGGGTCACCGCCTCTCGGTGCCCTCCCTGTTAGATCTGTGAAGGTGGTCCTGACGTCTGCCTTGCACTTGTCTCTCCCACGTTCTAACTTTGTTCCTTTCCTTCCCCACACTCAACATCTCACACTCCTCCCACCAGCACCCTATTGGTGTTCTGTCTCTGAATGTTGTATGTGGTGTATGGAGCTCTGGAGTTAACTCATTCATCACTGAGACGGAGAATACTGCACCTGCGGTCAGGGGTGCAGTACCCTCCTGTGATGCACTCGTTGCAGGGCGCCACAGTAGCTCAAAAGAGTGGGATCCCCAAAGGTCAATACCTCCATGTTAGGAGAAATTCTTCTGATGACCTAGTCTTTTTTTTATCAGGAAAGAGATTTTAAGTAAAGATATATAGACAGGGTATAACCTCTAACAGTAGTGAGTCAGGCTTTTAATTCCAGAGACACTCCAAGGGAGACATTACTAAAAAGCAAAAGAGAAGATATTAATGAGGTCAAGTGACAAGGATTATCTGGAAATACGACAACAGAGTGAGAGAAGTAAGGAACATCAGTACTAAAAACTGCAGAATCCTTAAGGCAGATCCAGTGATTTACTCCAGAAATACCCTGCTATACCTACAGAAGAGGGAGGAGCCTTAAGTATCAGTTAGTCCATAATACGTATAGGAATCCCATGATGCCAGGCACTTAGCTGGATAAGAGACAGAATGGTACGTATAGATGTGGTAAATGTATTTACTGTAAGTATGTAAAAGTCTGTAAGAAATTTGAGAGTAGCAACAAGGGCGGGACATATGTCATGTGTCATTTCTCGAGTTGTAGAATAAGCAGAGTGAAAAACTTGTTTACGTTAATGTTGGAAAGAGTCCGTATGGAAAATAAAATGCAAGTTCAATAAATGTATAGGTGAAGACACAAAAAAAGGCATAAAATGGAACGACTGATCTATGCCAAAGAGTACCTTACAATCCACAATCCTTCTTGGAAAATGTTCTGTGGACAAATGAAACAAAAATAGTTTGTTTTACAGAATGCGCAGTGAAGCTTATAATAAAAAGAATACCATACCAACAGTTAAGCATGGTGGAGGATCCATGATACTGTAGGGTTGCTTTGCTGCGTCTGGTATTGGAGGCCTTGAGCGTATCACAGGAAATCATGAAATTAAAATATTATCAAGGGTTTTTACAGAGAAATGTCCTAACCAAGAAAACTTGGTTTGAGTCAAAGAAGTCCAGCGAGATAATGGCCCAAAGCACACATCCAAAAGTACACAGGAATGGTTGAAAAGGAAAAAAACGGACTGTTTTAAAATGGCAAGCAATAAGTTTCTGGACTCAATCCCATTGAAAACCTCTGGGGTGAGCTGAAACCTGCCATTGGGAAAAAGAACCCTACAAACATTCAGGAGCTTGAACAAACTGCAATAGAAGAGTTGGAGAAAATATCAACTGAGAAGTGCAAGAAGCTTATAGATACCTACAAGAAATATTTTGAGGCTGTCAATGATGCCAAAGGGTGTGCAATCAAGTATTAATTAGGGGTGCCTTAATTGCTGCACATGCTGTTTATTCCTTGAAGATATAACTTTGGTATATTTCCATTTATTTCTAAAGATATTTATATTCTATGAAAAAATTAAAAGGTGTCAATAATTGTAAGCAGCACTGTAATTAATTGGAGCACTTATTGTGAAGAACATTGTCTAGGGACCTGTATTTTGGTGATTATTTCTAGAGATGAGTGAACACTTTAGTGTTTGGGTTTGGTTCACCGAATAGTGGGATGTTCACCGAATTGTTTGATGAACAGTTCATCGAACCCCCCTGAACCACATTGAAATCAATGGCAGGCAACATGAAACACATAGAAAACACCTTCAAAAGCTGCCTCACTGCTCATATTAGTGCCAGACACCAGATAAAGGGACAACAATCTACTTAGAGTACAGATAGTCTCATGGCATAGCATGGGTGCATGAGACACCGTCTGTGCCAGTCTGCACACACTTCAAAATCAGTTAAAAATAGGAGATGGCTCACATTTACTTAAAGGGATCCTGTCACCCCCAAAACACCTCCTAAGCTATTAAAAGCTGTCCCTAGAGCATATTAACACTTACCCTACACTCCTTTTAGCTCCTAAATGCATATAGTCAAACTGAATATAAACGTTTTAAAAGTACCTCATTACTGATGATAATGAGTGACTATGGTATTCATAGTCACTCAGCCAGGCTGCCCCTCTTCATCATATCACGCCTGAATAGGCGTGATCTTCATCATAGATTCAAATGCGCCGCCTCCCTGCGCGCCTCCCCACTCTCCCATTCCGTCCGGGCTTCAGTGTTGGGGCTGTATGACGCGATTCGCGTCATTTCCAGCGCCGGGTGACGTATTTACACCCGCGCCGCTGTTAGCTTCAAGTCCCGCACTGCGCATGCGCCTATTCATGAAGGTGTTTTGGGGGTGACAGGATCGCTTTAAAGTTCAGAGGTGGGTAAACTCAGTTTGAATTGGCAGATTGATGAGTCACAGGGGAAAAGTAGCAGCAGTTTTATACACTGATTAAAAGGAGGAGGAGAAATAAAAGGAGGATGAGTGACAGCTGTAGGCTATGTCACTCATGGAGCCCTGCTCAAGTCATGCAACACAAAGTAAGGAGACCCTAACAAGAGTCTCTACTTTTCCAAAAATTAGTGTCAGACCACAGTAAAATGGTATCCATCTTAAACATTTTGTATTGGGCCACAATGGCAGCAAGGCAGGAGTCATAGGCCCATCAAGTTTGATTATTTAGGAAGAGGTGTAGGAGTGTCAGGAGTGGGTATTGTGCTCAAAGAGCCCTGCTCCAGTAATGCACAACACAGCAAGGAGACTCCAACAAGTTTCTCTTCTGTAAAAAAAAAATTAGGCACAGCCATCTCTAATGTGGTAACAATTGCCCCAGAGTTGAAAAATTGTAATGGAGATTAATGCAACACACTGAAAAGTACACCAGCACCTAGTCTTCCCAGTCTGACACTGTGGTGGAAAAGTCCTTGGAGGTCCATGACTTGTTCATCTTGAGAAACGTTAGTCGGTCTAAAATGTCAGTTGACAGCCGTATGCTCTTATCCATCAGGAAACCTCCAGCAGCCCTGAAGACACATTCTGAGAAAACGCTGGCTGACAGACACGATAAAATCTCCAAAGCATGAGTAACAAGCTCAGGCCACTTTTCCACTTTTGAAGCCCAAAAGGCAAATAGGTCCGGTTCCACAGTCATGGCATCGATATTGAGCTGTCGATACTCCTGTACCATCCTCTCTAGGCATTCACTATAAATCAGACTTAATCCAACATCATACTTGGTGGATTAAGGAGGAAACAGGATTAGTGGTGCCTCACTGGAATCCGGGTGAACACAGGTGCCAGGAACAAGTGGCTGGATATCACTCATTAGCAAAAGCAAAGAAATAAGAAAAAATTCAAAGAAAAAAGGGCACTCACCCGTATCAGACTTTATGCACACAGACTTTTAATTAACTGTGGAAAGTTGCATATAGCAGGGAGGGAGGAGAAGGAACGGACAACGACTCATTTCGCGCTTTACTTAGCGCTTCCACTAGTCCTGTTCCTGTAACATCACTTCCCATACTTAAATCCAATGGGTGGGAGTGTCAGTCACTGGTTCTCAAACAATACAATTACAAAAGCACACAAATAAATGTAATAAATTGCAACAAAAATGTACAAAATGAAGTCTTCAATACTTTTTAAACGTCTTAATAAATTATTTAAGAAACCCTAATATATTTATATACATTTAAAAATTTTCTTTTCTTTCAAACTGCAATTAATATAAATGGCCACAAGATGGCCTACTTACTTTTATACTTACCAAATCTTATGCCACGAATTTCTGCAGAGGATTTTTAAGAAAGAGGAGAAGGAAAAAAGGAAAAGAGGAGGGGAAAATAAGAAATATAAATATAGCTGGGAGATCAGTAAAAACAAGAAAGAAAGGAGAAAACATATCCAGATTTTAAAGTGGAATCAGCACTGAAATGACAACACAGCAAATGAACAACTGGTTTGTGAAACGGAACAAACATTGAAAAAGCAGCAGAACAAATTAAGTCACAAGAGAACTGCCAAATCAAGTTTATCATTTAGACCCAAAGATCCCTAAGCACAAGTATCAAGGATCCATCTGGCTTCTTTACAGAGCAGGTACTTATGAGTATCACTGCCTCTATTTGAAGATCTGATCTGTTCTAGCCCTGTGAATCTTAGTACCCGGGGGTCACTATTGTGGCACTCCTGTATATGTCTTATTAAACGTGGTGAACCAATACCTGTTTCAATAGATTTATAATGTTCCCTGAATCATTTGTATAAGGGACGGATGGTTTTACCGATATAGAATCGGTCGCAAGGGCAGAATGCTACGTAAACTACCCAACTTGTTTTGCATTTTATAAGTGTATCCACATTTTTGATATGTCCTCCTATTTTCACCGGGTCACTGATGTCATGGAAATTGCAAAATTTGCAATTCTTGCATCTGTAGTTTCCCTTTGGACACTGAAAGTCCAGCCAGGTTTTTTCTTTTACTACTGGAATTTTGTTGTGTATTAATAAATCTCTTATGTTGTTTCTGCGCCTATAGGTGATCATAGGTTTTCCGATTCTCATTGTTAGTAGTTCCCTATCCGCGGTAATTATATGCCAATGTTTTGAAATGCTAGATTTATTTTAGATTGCAGAGGGCCATACTTGAAATTAAAGAAGAATCTTTTTCCCGTAGGTTCAATTTTCACATTTTGTGATTTAATTGATTTTTTACCATTTACGGCCCTGTCTCTAGCTGCTTTCAAAATTTTATCAGGGTAACCCCTATTTTTTAAAATATTTTCCAAATTGTCGGCTTGCTCATTCAAAACACCATTATCATTGTTTAATCTCTTAAAGCGTAAAAATTGGCAATAAGGTAAAGAATCCTTTGTGTATTGTGGATGCACACTGTTATAATGCAGATATTGATTACTAGCAGTGGGTTTCCTGTAGACTGATATCGTGAGCTTTCTATTATTGAGTTCCAATTTCACATCTAGAAAATATAAGTTTTTATCACCAAAATGGGACGTGAAGAACATAATAACATTGTTACTGGTGTTCAAGTATTAATGAAACTCTCAAAATCAGTCTTAAGCGGCCGTCACACACACAGATATCGCTAGCGATATTGTAAGCGATCACGTGCACGCGCAATCGCTAACAATATCGCTCACATCGCTGGTGAGATGTCACACAGACAGACTCACCAGCGATGTGGAGCCGCGATCTCGCTGGTTACTATGGTACACATCGGGTTACTAGGCGCCGCGCGGCGCTTAGTTACCCGACGTGTACCATAGTTACCATCTCCCAGCATAGGCTCTGCCGCTGGGAGATCGTTCATCGTGGTGTTATACACCACGATGAAGCAGATCGTGACATCGTTCATCGCTAGATCTGAGCTCCGGAGCTCAGATCTGCGATGTCACGATCAAGCGATTTTACATCGTAAATCGCTTGATTACATGCAACGATTTTAAGCCCGATATCGCTTAAGCGATCAAAAAGGAGATCGCTTAAACGATATCGGGCAAGAAATCGTTTCGTGTGACGGCCGCTTTAGGCCCACGTCACACATACAGATATCTGTGCAGATATTGTTGGCAGATCTCTGGTTGCAGTGAAATCATGGACAGATTGCTCCATTTTGTGGCTGTATATAAATGGATTAATGTGTCCATAATTTCACTGCAACCAGAGATCTGCGAACAATATCTGCACAAATATCTGTGTGTGTGACGTGGGCCTTAGACCCATCCCAAATTATACAAATGTCTTCCATATAGTGTAAATAATCTAATATATAATCACCAATCGGCTCTGTCACAACTTCCGGCGTTTGTGTTGCTATCCCACTATCCACCGCGGCACCGTTAGTCCACGAACTGCACCTCCACAAGTGACAAACATGTCACCGCTATTCTATCGGTATAATATGATAGGATATATATATGGTATATCTCCCAAAGGTAGCTGTGGCTCATCACCCGCTGCAGGGAGGTCAGCGGCGACGCAGTCAGGAGATGATCAGAAGTATGCCGACCACCATATTGGAACACCCAATTTATGGGTATTCTGATATGACGGCCGGGATTCAAATTCCCCGCCAAACGCTGCGTGGCACCGCTCATTGGCTAAGCGCTCCTGGCATCCCTGGTGCCTTTGGCTGAGGCCCCTGGATTAAAATCCCCCGCCAAAGCCTGTGACTAACACTCCCACTCATTGGATTTAAGTATGGGAAGTGATGTCACAGGGACAGGATGAGTGAAAGCGCTAAGTAAAGCGCAAAACGACTAGTTGTCCGTTCCTTCTCCTCCGTCCCTGCTGTATGTAACTTTCCACTGTTAATTAAAAGTCTGTGTGCATAAAGTCTGACGCGGGTATGTGCACCTTTTTACTTGAATTTTTGCTATTTGACGTATCTTTATAAGTAGCACCCTGGCACTATGATTTGCACTTGATTGATATGCCATTTGATTATTGTGAGACTACAGAGCTATTACCCTTATTGTGCAATTGGTGCCTGGCTTTCTTGTTTATAATTAGTATTAAAGAAATAAGAAAGTTCCAGCACCAGGTGTCGCTTCATTAAAATCTTCAATATTTTATTTCCATGTCAAGAATAAAACATCATGCGGGGACGCAGGCCCTAAATGCCTAGGCGTTTATGGGCTGTGTCCCCGCATAATGTATTATTCTTGACATGGAAATAAAATATTGAAGATTTTAATGAAGAGAAGCCTGGTGCTGGAACTTTTCTTCTTCCTTTGCTATAAGTCAGACTTGGCCTCTCTTCTGGCATTGCAAAGGATGGTCTAAATATAAAGTCAAATAACTCCCAGAAATTGTTTATAACTAGGGATTGAGCGAGTCTACTCGTTACTACTCAGTACTCGCCGAATAGTACAATACTCGCTCTACTCGTTACTCTGCGAGTATCCTTGCAATTTACTCGCAGAGTAACGAGTCCAATGTAAATCAATGGGGAATGCAATTCCTCTGCTGCTGAACCCTATAAAGAGGTCTTGCAGCAGAGGAAAAACCTGCAATCCCCCATTTCATTGTTTAAAAGCCAGCGGTAAAAAGCCGCCGGCTTTTAAACAATGCTGACAGCCGTTGACAGCTTCCACGCCGCCTGACAGCGGGATCCTCCACTCCCCTCACCGCCTCCCCACCCTATCCTAACTTAGGATTGGGTGGGAGGCTGTGGGGGTAGCGATGGATCCTGCTGTCAGGCAGCGGGGAGCGCATTAAGTGAAAACCGGATTCTCCCGGATTGCCCCGGTCCGGTGCTTGTACAATGCGGGAGAATCTGGTTTTCAAAACAAAAAAGACAATTAGACTCCATCTTTAATTATTAAAAAATCCTCTTCCGTCTGCAGTAGTCCCAAACTGCAATTTCAGCACTGCTACATTGCTCTGCATAGACACACATGTCTATGCAGAGTGATTGCAGGCTGAGAAATGATAATTCAGCACTGCTACATCGCTCTGCATAGACACACATGTCTATGCAGAGTGATTGCAGGCTGAGACATGACAGCAGTCACTGACAAGTGACTATGACAGTCAGGGTTCCCCTCAAGTCATAGCTCATGCTATGATCTGAGGTGAACCCTGCTGTCAGAGCCATACTGCTGCTGCCGGCCGCTGGAGATTACCGACCGCCGGCAGAGCAGTGAATAAACCAGAAGTCATTAACTTCCGGTTTATTCACTGCTCTGCCGGTGGTCGGCAATCTCTGGCGGCCGGCGGCAGAGTTCGGCTTTGAGCTATGACCTGAGATGAACCCTGACTGTCATAGTCACTTGTCAGCCTGCAATCACTCTGCATAGACGTGTGTGTTTATGCAGAGTGATGTAGCAGTGCTGAAATTACGTTTTGGGACTATGGCGGACGGAAGAGGATTTTTTAATAAATGGATAAAGATGGAGTCTAAGTGTCTTTTTTGTTTTATTTCTAATAAAATATTTTTTCTATGTGTTGTGTTTTTTAAAAAATTCACTAGAAATCCATGGCGGTAATGTCTACTAAGGCGTGACCGCCATGAATTTCGGGCTTAGGGACAGCTGATAATACAAAGCTGGCCCTAACCCCTTTATTACCCAGTGAGCCACCACACCAGGCCCTGGGAGAGTTGGGTTCAGTGCCAGAATATGGCGCTTCAATGAACTATATTGTTGTGTCCGGCCAGGTACAAATAGGCACCTGGGGGTTGGTGGCAGCCCCTCGCTGCCTGCTGTATCAGGCTGGATACAAAAATACGGCGAAGCCCACATCACTTTTTTTCTGAAAAATCCCAAAAAAATATGAATGAAAGGGACTGCATCTTTATTAGCCCCTCGACCATGGTCGATGGGTTAATAAAGATGCAGTCCCTTTTTATAGGATTGTTTAATGGATTTTTCAGAAAGATTTTGACATGGGCTTCACCATCTTTTTGTATGCCAGCCGGATACAGCAGGCGGCAACGGGCTGCCCCCAACCTCCAGCTGACTATTTGGATCTGCCTGGACACAGAAATATCGGGAAGCCCTTACTTTTTATTATTTCATGGATTTCATGAAATAATAATGGAAAAAAATGCGTGGGGCTCCGAGCAATTTTTATGTCCAGCCAGGTCCAGCTAGGCAGGCGCAGGGAGGCCCAAACCTTCTGGGCACCCCCTGCTGCGAATGGCAGCCCGCAGCCACCCCAGAAAATGGTGCGTTAATTGAAGCGCCATGTTCTGGCGCTGAACCCAACTCTTCCAGGGCCCTGCTGCGGTAGCTCACTGGGTAATAAAGGGTTTAGGGCCAGCTTTTTGTTATCAGCTGGCCCTAAGCCCGAAATTCATGGGATCACACCAATATTAGAGATGACCGCCATGAATTTCTATTAAATTGTTTAAATAAAAAACAACACAGAGAAAAAATATTTTTATTTGAAAAAAAAAAAACAAAAAACACACTTAGGGACTCCATCTTTATTTTAAAAAAATCCTCTTCCATCCAACGTAGTCCAATCCAGGGTTCTTCTTTAGCTCTGCTACATCTCTGGTAGAGAACCTCCACCAGAGATGTAGCAGAGCTGTGCACCCTGGCATGGGAAAGTTCATGTGAGTTCATGCAGGCAAGCATGAACTCACATGAACCCTGCAGCACTGCTACTTCAAATGAACAGCTGACCTGAGTCAGCTGTTCATTTGAAAACCCAGGCGGGAAGGGCAAAAATAGAAAACCAGTTTGAAAACTGGATTGCCCCGATCCGGCGCAATCTGGGACCATAGAGCCCCATTTATGGGGCGCCGGATGGCACCGGACCGGTACAATCCGTGAGAATCCGGTTCTGTCAGCATTTTTTAAAACCGGCAGCTTTTTACTGCTGGCTTTTAAACAATGAAATGGGGAATTGCCGGTTTTTCCTCTGCTGCAAGACCTCTTTATAGTGTCCAGCAGCAGAGGAATTACTCGCAATGCTCGCTTCCCCATTGACTTACATTGGACTCGCTAGGCTCACAATGAGTACCGAGTATCGGGACCTACGCGTAACGAGTCTAGAGTTCGAGTATTTTAGTACTCGCTCATCCCTACTTATAACAGATACACTGCTGCTGGTAACGTTTCTGTAATGACGACTCGACGTTCCCCAGGTGGTGAACTATGACCGCCACTGCTGTTTTGGGAAAAAGCAGTGCTAAGATTGTCTAAAAGCTTCTTTTGATACTCCTGCATGCTTACATCCCTTTCCAGTGCAGGAAGCAGTTTGCCAAATTTACTCTTGTACCGGGGATCTAAGGATGGTTTCACGTTTGTGTTTGCGATACAGCGTTTGCGAACGCAGCCAAATGCATGCGTACTGCATTCCTATGTTTAACATGGGGGTGCATGCATTTGCATTTGCATGTGTTTTTTCAAAGTACCCTCCGAATGCAACTTTTTGCTTTTTTTGTGCTTCTGAGGATGCTTGCCTTATACGCAAGCATCCTGAAGCGCACACACTGCATGCAAGTGAATGTAACCGCACTGCCATTCTCGTGTCACCGCAGGCAAACGCAGCATTTTTTTTTCTTACTTCTCTCCCCAATCACAATTTCTGTTTAGGTTTCTCTCTCTTTCTCTCTCTCTCCTTATGGGTTCCCATGGCTGGGAGTATATTGCTATGGAGAATAATTCTGTCAATGCTGCATTGACAGAATTAGCAATGCGTTCGACATTGCTTTTATGTCTGCGGACCATCCACTTGGTTCCTTCGCCCTCTCCTGCCAACCTTGCACAACAGAAAGATGATCAATATCTCCCTGATCTGCTAAGCCTTCTGTGCCCATAGCCTCTTCCTCCTCCATTTCTTTCTCAATGCCTGCACCTTCATTAACGCACATGTGTCACCTTGCCCAGGCATAGGGCCACACCCAGGTTTGCAGTGTTGTCGCACACAGCCTTCCCTAGCTGCAGGTACAAGCATTTTAATGGAAACGCAGCCTAATGGCAATGAGTCCAGATGGCAGTGAAGTAAGGAGATGTGCTGGATTCCTTCTGCACAGTTGGAAAGCAGGTCACATTAAGGGTATGTGCCCACAGGAAGGTTTAGTGGCGTTCAAACCGTCAGCAAACCGCGGAAATTATCAGTTCTGAGCTCTGAAGTCTCCAGCTGTTTTCCGGCGGTTTTCCGGCGGTTTTTTTCAGCGTGTGCACAGCGTTTTTCAGTCGTTTTTTCCAGCGGTTTTTCCGGCGGTTTTCTATGGAGGATTTTGTTCATGGAACCGATCAAAAACCGCTGAGAAGAATTGACATGCTGTATGCTGCTAAACCGCTGGGAAACCGCTCAACCGCGGGCAGATCCGCTCACATAAACCGACTATGTGTGCACAGCGGTTTCTAAATTACATAGGGTTACTTGTAAGTCCTAACGCTGCTTAGGATTTACATAATTTAAATAAAACCTATGTAAACCGCCGGCGGTTTTCGCTGCTAAACCGACGTTAAACCTTCCTGTGGGCACATACCCTAACAGAGAGGTTTTGGGTGCAGGTAGAGGCCCTAGAGGAGGTGGAGGCAGCAGAAGCAGTGGAGGAACTGATAGATACAAGATACAGAGGTAGTACCCCTAATTCATGGGGATGTCAGGTCTAGTACATCAACCACTTTCCCCACAGCCACCAGAGTCACACAGGGCCCAGTCAGAAACATGTACCGCTCCTGACTATGCTTACTCGTCCAGGTGTTAGTTGTGAAATGCACCTTCTCACACACAGATTTTCTCAAGGAAGTGGTGATGTTGTCTGTGACATGCTAGTGTAGCGCAGGAACAGCTTTCTTCAAGAATTCATGGTGACTAGGCATCTGGTACTGGGGATGTCTACCGGCATGAGCTTTCAAACACCCTTTGTATCCACCAGGCAGTGAAAGTCAAGCTCTTACCTTCGACATGGGTATGATGAAATGGTCTTTTACTTGACTACATCTGCAGGACTGATGGTAGGTTTACACACACCAATCATTGTATCCAATATCTGAACCAATCTCTGGTTGCAGTGAAATCATGGACAGATTGCTCCATGTTGTACACAGCCACAAAATGGAACTATGTGTCCATGATTTCACTGCAACCAGAGATCTGTTCAGATATTGGATACAATGATTGGTGTGTGTAAACCCACCATGAGGGCTGGTGGCTTTGCTGAGACAGGGTGGAGTAGGGTTTACCAGACAACATACTGGACTCTGAGGGAGATGTAGGTGGAGATATGATGTTGCCTTCATAAAGAGGTGGTTCTCCTGATCTGACAGTGCTCAATTTCAGCAGGCGTATCCATTTTCAATACAGCTGATGGCCAGTCAATCACACTGGCTTCTGTGGGTAAAGAGGCAGAAGTTCTGTAGGCCGAAGGCCTGTGTGACAACAGTGCCCAGAGTGGATGAAAAAGCTGCAGATGCACTTGATGGGGCAGTAGGTGGTTGGCCATTCCCACTAAGCTGCATTTTAGCCAGAGACCTTCTCACTATAACGTTTTCTGCATGTCCAAATGTCAGTTCATACATGAAGTACTAAAATTATTGATTTTTCCATCATCACCACGACAGCACCACCTGAGAGAGAGTAGTTCCGCCCATCCAAGACAGTAAATCCATGAAATAAAAAGGGCAACACCTCCTCTCTGCATGTTTGAATAGATACTGGTTCCCTTGTCTTGACCCATGGGCTGGAAGAGTGGCTTACCTGGTCGTGGTCTCAGATCTCAGGTCCAGATGCGCCTCCCCAGGTTACCGCCTTGCGGTGGCAGGCGCGGGGCCTAGCAGGAGACCAGAAGCGGTCATACCTCGACCCCAGTGTCACCTTGTGGCAGCGCGTGTACACAGATCCTGCCCTCTTGCAGTAAAATTTTGCGCCTTCCGGGCTACTTCCGGTTTTGGGCCGGGAAAACAGAAGTGACATCAACGGAGCATGCTTAATCGATTCTAACATGCCAGAGCCCATGAAATGCTGGTTCCAGGAGGCCATATATAGGGCAGTGGAGCAGCTGGTCGGTGTACTCCCAAAGTATGGCAAACAAACAGAACTCACTGCAGACTATGCAGGAGAAAGACTCTGACGCAGCCTTAGGTCCCCACTCGGGGTAGGGGTGTTCTCCAGCTCAGCCAGGGTGGAACTCCAGATGGTGAGCCCAGACAACCTCCTAAATTGGTACTGGAGCTTTCCCCAGGGTGAGTACTGTGTGATACAGCTGCCTCTGATGGGTCCTTATCTTGCTATCTTTTCAGGATGTAAAAAAGAAACTTTCTATAAACAACATAAGGAATGTGGTCTTTGTGAAGTACCTCTTCCAAATGAATACTCTAAAACTCTCTGTTCCTTCTGTATTGATAGGACCATGAGAGACGCTGGCTGTTCCAAGTTTAGCCTCTAGTTTCAAGGACTTAGGGAAGAATTCAGGTCCCTCAAGAATGCAGAAAGTGCAAGAGACATTACTCCTCCTCAGATCAGGAGGAATCCCTGGCTAAAACCCTCAGAACATCACATGACACTAGTTTGACTTCTTCTACCACTGGCTCTTTCTCTTCAGACAGCTGCTCAGAAGGCAGACCCTGTTTTCCCAAAGATGAGATCAACCACCATGTTAAGTCAGTTAGGTCCACTATGGATTTGGTAGAGTCTAAGGACCCGGAGACAGTAGAGGATCTCATGTTTGGTGGCCTCTCACAGAAGAAGAAGCGAACCTTCTCACTTAATGACAAACTACAGTCATTAATCAGGGAACAATGGAAGAAACTGGAAAAAAAAGGATCTCACCCTCTTTCATCAGTAAAAAAATATCCCTTTGATCCTGAGGTCTCTACTTCCTTGGACACTTTTCCTAAAATAAACGTGGCAGTGGCAAAATCTACCAAGTGGTCAGCCCTGCCCTTCGAGGAATCAACTGCAAAATATAAAGGGAGGGGACAAGAGGCGCAATAGTGCCCTATCACTAGTGACACTAGTATGTAGACGGTGGTGCTGTGTGGCCGCTCACCTGATCCAGTTGTGGTCCCCACAACTGGTTTGACTGCGTTTAGGAATCAATGTTCCAAGCTGCTGCAGGACCTCCACCTACCACTGGATCGTGGTATGTTCCAAGAAAGATGATGGGAGTGATGGTGTGTCACGGTCCGCGCTGCTTCTGGATTAAAAACTCACCAAAGAGCCCAGCAAACTTTCATCCTCTTTATTCCTTATTCCAAATCCGTGACACACCATCACTCCCATCATCTTTCTTTGAGGAATCAGGCACCCTAAAGTACCAATTAGACCTGAAGACCGATGGCTATCTGAAAGGTACATGGGAAGTTACAGCAAACATATTTAGGCCTCCAGTGTCAAGTACCTGTGTCGCCCAATCCATGATGATATGGCTTCACCAGCTGGAATCTCAAAGGGTAACATTTCTAGGAAGGATCTACTATCCTCTCTCCCCCATATCCAGGAGCCTGCTGCCTTCCTAGCCAACGCCTCTGTGGATTCCTTACAATTGGCAGCCAAGTCCATTGCACTTCTGAATTCAGCACGTCGGCAGTTTGGTTGAAAACCTGCCCAGGTGACGTGCAGTCTAAATCCAAGCTTTGTGCAGTCTCCTGTTAGGGGGATTTCCTTTTTGGGAAGCCTCTGGATCAGATTCTGGAAAAAGCAAGTAATAAAAACAAGAATTTTCCTTCCTTTCCTACTTTTACCCTTAAAGGGTGTTCCTTTCGAAGGAACAGGTCCTCCTGTAAGAAGTCACTGAAGAAATTACGAGATTCCTGGTCTGCGAGAGGTGACAAGAAGTCGAGATTCATGTTTAAGAACACCTCTGACCAAAAGAAATCCTCCAAATGACGGATCGCACAAGGTAGGGGAAGACTTTCCTCTTTCTTGCCAGCCTGGTCCAGTGTAACCACATGCACCTGGATCCAGAAATCATCCAAAGTATCTTGATGCTGGATTTTGCCTCGACCCCTATGGGTCCCTCATAATAACTAGAACGGTCTGGACAAACACAGGGCCCTTTTTGTGTAAGTAACTTCCCTTCTTCACAAAGGTGTTTTAAGGGTAGTACCAGTGGTGGAAAGAGGCAGGGGGTTCTGCTCCCCTCTGTTCCCAGTCACCAAGCCGGATAGGTCCTACAGGACTATAATCAACCTCCAGGAACTTAACTCCTTTATTCTGCAGAAATCCTTCAAGATGGAGTCCATTGCTTCAGCCATAATGCTTCTGTTTGTGGACTGTCACATGATAGTATTAAATCTCAAGGACGCTTGCTATCATGTCCCAATTCATCCATGTCTTCAGAGATACCTCAGGTTTGCACTTTATATGGGAAACGTGCTCATGCGCTTCCAGTTTCAGGCTCTTCCATTTGGTCTGTCAAGTGCCCTAAGAATCTTTACCAAGATTGTAGCAGTGATGATGGCTCACCGACATAGTCAGGGAGTTCTTATAGTTCCATATATAGATGACTTCTTAATAGTGGGACATTCACCCCTAAACTGCAACATTCAGTTGGAGAAAGTCAGGACCGTATTAACGAATCTAGGATGGTTGATCAATTGGGAGAAATTGAGATTGATAGATACCCTCAGCTCATCAGATCTTCCTGGGTCTCATATTGGATTCCTGGTCCCGATGTTGTCTCCTTCCTCCAGAGAAGCAGCACAGAGTCATCTCATTAGTGACAGAGACTATACACAACCCTCAGATGACCCTTCTAGGCACATTAAGCTCTTGCATCCCGGCAGTCCCTTGGGCTCAGCTTCACACAAGATAGCTTCAGTGGGAGGTCCTCCGGGAACAGGTTCGCTTAGCAGACTCTTTAGAGGGGACTATCTTTTATATTTTAGAGGATGTAGATGGTGGCTTCAGAGAGATCATCTGACGACAGGCATTCCCTCGGCGCTTCCAGTGTCAGACGTTATTACAACGGACGCAAGCTCACGGGGTTGGGGAGCTCACCTCAGGGAACATGTCTTAGGCCCCTTTCACATCAGCGTTATTTTTAAATCGCAGCAGATGTGGTGAAAAAAACGCATCTGACGCGATTAACGCATAACCGCGACACCTGCGGCACAGTTGCGGCAAGCCCCATGCAATGTCTATGGGGCTTGCGGTAAGGGTGCGGCAGGTGCGGCAAGTGCGGTTTCGGCACTTGCGGCAGGTGCGGCCGGGAAAAAAACCGCGGTCAGCCGCGTTTTTTTGCGGCCGCACCTGCCGCAAGTGCCGATACCACACCTGCCGCACCCTTACCGCAAGCCCCATAGACATTGCATGGGGCTTGCCGCAATTGTGCCACAGGTGTCGCGGTTATGCGTTAATCGCGGCAGATGCGTTTTTTTCACCGCATCTGCCGCGATTTAAAAATAACACTGATGTGAAAGGGGCCTTACAGGGAGAATGGGATCCAAATTATTTGCACATGTTGTCCAATCTCAGAGAACTTTGGGCAATAAGGAAGGTCTTGGAGGGGTTTTTCCTCTCTTGATGGCGCAACATGTTCGCATACTCTCCAACAAAAGAGTCTCAGATGCGTACATAAACCAGCAGGGGGGTAAAGATCTCCCTCTCTAATGACACTCACCTGGGACATCTTTCAGATAATTCTGGCTTATCACTTGTTTCCACATCAGGGGGATCTGAATCACTGGGCAGACTTCCTGAGCCGTACTCAGCTAAGACAGTGGGAATGGAGGCTGGACCCAGTAGTATTCTCTCAGATATCCAAGAGATGGGGGACTCTCATAATAGACCTGTTTTCCACCCAACAAAACAGACCAGTAGTTCAGTTCTGCTCCCTAGATCTCAGAAACGGGCACAATGCTGTAGATGCACTCCAGATGCCTTGGAGCTCCGGCCTGCTTTATACGTGCCCTCCACTAGTACTGATTCCGGCTGTCTTGCGGAATATTTGGGACAATTGGGCCAGGGTCATCCTGATAACAGCACTCTTTTGGCCAAATAGGGCCTGGTTCTATTGGATCTCCAAGATGGCAGTAGCAGATCCATGGATCCTTCCAGATTCTCTTACATTTCTATCCCAGGGCCCGAATATATGGTAAGGTGTGGAAGAAATTTCTCATTTGCTCAGATATACAGATTTATTAAGTCGTTTCAAAGAGCTACTCCGGTTTGTTGCCCTATCCTTCCTCCCTGGGACTTTGGTCTAGTCTTAGATGCCCTGACTAAACCCCCATTTGAACCTTTATCTGATGTACCCTTGAAAGTTTTGACCTTTAAAGTTGCCCTCTTGGTTGCCCTGACTTCCGCTCGACGGATCAGTGACTTAGAGGCCCTGTCTGTGTTCCTTCTTTACACTCAGGTTTTGAAGGACAGGGTCATTCTCCCTTTAGACCCTGCATATTTACCTAAGGTTGCGAAGATGTTTCATAGGACTCAGGAAATTGTACTCCCCTCCTTTTGTGACAATCCTACTAACCAAAAGGAGGCGGCCCTACATACACTAGACGTTAGATGTGCCTTACTTCAATATTGAGAGGATCACTAAAATGTTTAGGAGAACCCAGACCTTATTTATTTCTATCCAAGGAGCTTCCAAATGTAGCAGTGTAACCAAGGGTACTATTGCCAGGTGGCTTAGGAACTCTATTGCCTTAGCCTATTCTTCCTCCCGTCAGGTCTTAGCACACACTCCACCAAAGCAGTTGCCACTTCCTGGGCAGAATGGGCTAATGTACCTTTAGAGCTTATTTGTAGAGCTGCTACCTGGTCTTCTGCACATACTTTTTTCAACCATTACCGGTTTGACTTCTCTTCCATTTCTAAGGTGACCTTCGGTAGACGGGTCCTTGATGTGGTGATCCCTCCCTAAGCTTTTTCCTTTCTCTGAAATCTCCCAGGTGGTGCTGTCATGGTGATGATGGAAAAAGCTAAATTAGTTACTGGCAATGTTTTTTTCTGGAGCCATGACAGCACCACCAGTTTCCCCCTCCTTCTCTTCTTCATGAGTATTGTTGGCACGTGTGGGGTATTTTTTGTTCAATTATTTATTTTTTGGTAGTGGCATGTACTAATGATTTTTTGGTTGTATCTCCATACAATGTCTATGGGGCTTGCGGCAGGTGCGGTTCTGGCACTTTGCGGCAGGTGCGGCTGGGGAAAAACCACAGCATGCCACAAGTGCCGAAACCGCACTTGCCGCACCTGCCGCAAGCCGGCACTTGTGGCATGCTGCGGTTTTTCCCCCAGCCGCACCTGCCGCAAACCCCATAGACATTGTATGGGGCTTGCCGCAAGTGAACCGCAAGTGTGGCCGTATTGTGGTAATCGCAGCAGTTGCGTTTTTTTTTGTACCGCAACTGCCGCAATCAGCGTAAAACGCAGATGACAAAGGGGCCTAACCTAGGAGCGTACATACTATTAAAAAGCAGAGCATTGATGCGCCATTGTGTGCTACAAAGTACAGAGATGTGCTTTTAACACCAACACAATTGTCAGTACATGTCAACTCTGCATCAAACACCAAAGCCAATCACACGTCTTCGAGGCATCACGCGACATAATGTTAACGCCTATCTCCGAGATGCAGCTCAAAATTATGCCCACATCACTAATGTGGTTGCTCTGTGTGACGGCCAAGCGGTCACCAGCGACATGATCGGCCGTGGGCCTTGGGCGACAAGTCATCGCCTGAGCGTCGCCTTAGTTGTCGCTCGTGTAAATAGGCGACGGCGACCTTGGGCGACACGCAAAAACGTGCGCGCGCACGTGCGTCACCTGTGAAATTGCCGGCGATATGTCCAGGTGTGACGGTACCCTTAGAGCCACCCTGAGCACAAAATTAAGTAGGTATTCAACTCAAGTATCTGAGTTCCATCACCATCATCATTATTATCTCCACCACCAGGGTTAAAGTCTGGTAGCGAGGGTCAAGATTATGCTCTGACCCGACTCCCTCCTGGGCCCGGATCCGACTTACAGTACAAAGATTTTGGACATCATTTGAAGATCATTTCCTCTTCTTGAATCAGTAAATCTTTGAAGCAGACCTCTGATTTCCAGGCTATAGTATGAGTAAACAGCTCTGGAGACTCTGCCATCTGTGTTGACTCACAGTCAGTAGGGCGGCTGGTGACTTGTGACACGTAAGTAAACCAGTGTGAGGCCACTTGATGGAGCTCTTGATATCCATTGTAGCACATGCTCTTTCTTGGCCTCATCTACAAGTCAAAGCAAAGTGTTGCTGCTTAAGAAAGGGGTGATAGCAGATAGTCAACTAAAAGAAGTTGACATTTTTCTTTGGTTAGAAGTCGTGTATGTTGAGCAGAGCTTTCTGTTACTTTAGCACCTAACCAATGGACACCAAACGTTTTCCCTTTACCACCACGCATATTCCCCTTTCCACCATGGCCACAGCTTTTACCACTCATATTTGATGGTAACAGATTTGCAACTCCGTTGTCGTAGGCCTAAAAAATCTGGGGATGGAATCCTGCAGACTAGATTGGGCGAACAGTGATAGTAGCCAAAATTTACTTGATGGCTAGATTTTGACAGATTTTGCAAAAAAAAGGCTTTTCAGCACAGGATTTCTGGAGATTTTAACAGACACTGCACCAGAGCTGATTGGACAAACATTTGTAGTAGCCAAAAAGTATTTGGTGGCTAGATTTTGGCAGACCTAGCAAAAAAGCCTTTTCAGCATAGGATTTCTGGAGATTTTAACAGACCACTTGCACCATAGCTGATCGGGCAAACACTGTTAGTAGTGAAAAAGTATGTGTGGGTCATATTTTGGAAGATCCAGCAAAAAAGGCTTTTCAGCACAGGTCTAACAATTATAAAGATCAATGGCGGACATACTACATGTGCAGCCTGTGCATTGAACCGAGGCCTAGGGTGTAAGGGGGCCCCACCAAGGAAGTAAAAGTATATAGCTATTCACATATCCTGCCCTGCGGAATTATCAGTGCAAGCAGGGGGCCCGCTCTGCTCCATGCATATGATTACGCAGACATGGACCCTCTCCTCACCTAGTGACACAGCTGATCTTATCTCTGGAGTGGCGCTGATAGGAAGGAAGGTGTGACTCACACAGAACCTCTGTGATTGATTCCCTCTCCTGCTCGATCTGATCTACTGCTGCCCTGGTCCTGCATACTGCACTCTTCTGAAATGATCTCTGGGACCTGAACGGTATGAGAAGGTGGGGAGGGGGTGCTTGAACTTGACACTGGACAGGGAAATTGCACTTCTTATTTATTACTTAGCAATACCGTAATTTATTGTCCCTGTATAAAGGGACATGCATTGTCCCTAATATTGGAACATGTGTGCTTTACAGCCTGTCAGCCATTCATAAAATTCACTTTTTAAGTGTGGCGCCCCGCAACGAGTGCGTCACAAGAGGGTATTGCAGCCATAAATGCAGCCGCAATATTCTCTGACACGGCAGTGATCTGGTTAACTTAGAAATCCAACCCTGCATGCATCACCTAAAACAGAGGGCCAATCCTAGGTCCTGGTGGGTGGAGTGTTAGGGAAGTGTAGGAGAACAGACCCTTAGTCTAGTCAGAACAGTCGGAGAAGGGATCTAGAACTTGACCTGAGCAGTCTAGAACTTGGAGAGGAGCGGGGGCTCCGCACCCCGTGCAGCCCCCGGGCCGTCACCGGTCGGGTGTCAGCACCTGAGGCCTTAACAACCGGGATTGGGCATCATCACCACGGGTTCCCAAAAGACTCCCGTGCCCACACTTCACAGCCGGTTCACTGGTACCGAAGCTGGCAGCAGTTCACCTCTGCTACGTGAACCAGAAGCGTGGAGGAGCAGCTTCACAGGAGCACCCCACCACCAGCCAACTTCCAGTCGTCTAACCAGCGGTGTACCCACTGAGGGATCCAAGGCTCCCCAAAACATCCAGAACGTACATCATGGATAGGGCATTGAAGCAGCCTCCCCGTACCCGACCTGGTATTCCTGGGCGACAATGGCAACCACTTAGTTAGAATGGAGGAACACTGCGGATTTCTAAGGGACACCATCACTGCTGAGTCCACCCGGTCCACTACCCGTGAACTGTATACCATGTATTGCCTGCTGGTTACAGTAAAGACCCGTTGCAGAGACTTTCTGTGTCCGTGCTTCCTTATGAACTGTCCGTCCGCACTACAAGGTAACCGCAGCTGCCGCACAACATCTTAAGCAGCTCCAGCCTCCGGGGATCACCGCTCAGCCTGTGGGGAGCGTTCCATCTTGCTGCTGTCCATCCCCCGGAGGTTCCGCAGCGTCGGTAGTCCTTACCGAAACTACTCATAGGTGGCGTCACGAATAAATTAAAAACCCCTTTAATCTGTTCCATCAAGACGTCTTCAACACTTTGATCTGCACTACACCGGGCCCGCTACCGGCAGGTGCGGTCCACCCGTGACTAGGAGGAAGGAAGCATCGCCTGTCTAAACCGGAGTCCCGGCCACGGTGAGTCATAAGCACCTCTGTGATTGGCTGACAAGGGATGATCATGTTTTCTGTGCTCTGGTGGCAGATCAGAGCAGGAAGCTGCAGCAGGAGATACCAGGGTCACACAAGCTGAAAACTTGTGGAAATGTAAGAATGTTATTTAAATAATTTCTATTTGACCCATGTTGTGGTAGCAGTCACTGTCACATAGCCATGAATTGTGAGCACCATGACTGCTAGACATGCACAAGCTTGGGCTGTATTAGGCTGTGTTCACACACAGTGTTTTTGTTAGAATCTGTTTTTGTGAACGGCCTGCGCTTTTCTTCCTGCACTTTACTTACCTTGCCGCGCTTCCTCGGTGACCCCCGGCTGTGTCTTCTGATCCCTGAGCCGTAGTGAGCGCGGGATTTAGGACCCCACAGCACCATATTACAGGGTGACGTCGAACGGTCACATGGTGGTGTTTAAGGTCCTGCAGAAGGTCCTACGGTGTCAGTATGAGGACTGATCACTGAGGGAGCATGGTGAGGTGAGTAAAAAGCGAAGGAGGAAAAGCGCAAACAATTGACAGTGCAAAGTGCATCTGCAAAATGACGGACCATGTGAATGGATTTCAGCAAAAGCCATTCCTTTTGCTGGAACACGTTACAGTGCAGTGTGTCACTGCATTTACACTGCGTAAATGCAGAAATATGCTATGTATGAGCGAAGCCTTAGGGTGTAATCCATTTCACATATCCTATAAGACCATATGGAAAATAGCTTATTGGGTGCACAGTGAACTGTCCATTAACCCATTCACCCCCCTGGCCATTTTCCATTTTCTGTTTTTCCTTTCTTCCAAGAGCCATAACTATTTTATTTTTCCATTCATATAGAAATATAAGTGCTTAGTTTTTTGCGGGACAAGTTATACATTTTAATAAAATAATTTATTTTACCATATGGTGTACAGGAAAATGGGAAAATAAATTCCAAGTGCAGTGAAATTGAAAAAAAACTGCAATTACATAATAGTTTTATTTTTTACTCAACATATTCACTATATGAACCTAAAAACTCTCACCCTCAATAATGAACTACTATAAATAATGAGGATAAAGAGGAATGGAAATATGGAAATACTGAAATACAAATACTGAAATTGCATATATGCTTTGTTTGAATCAAAAGATGCAGGTGAGAACAAACAGCAGAAAAGTAAATGATATAGACAAAATATATAGCATTCCAAAAGCGCTTTGGGTTGGACCCTATAAGGGCTAAGATGGAGAGAATTTTACAAACAAAACAATTACTGTCCAAAAAACCAAAAGGTACAAAGGTTATAATGACATTATATAAAATAACCATCTGGACATATTCATAAAAATTATCTCGACAAATCGTAAGCCCTCAATAGAATAATATAAGTTACATCAATATAAGATGTGTATGTTGCATAGTTACATACACTGTGTGCATAATAGAAAAAACACCTGGTGTAAGTCCTTCTCTACAGTCTATGTAGCAAACCAAAAAGCCTAAATTAATGGGGGGACCTAACAAAGAACAACAGGAATACCTACATAATGTTACATAACAAAGTCCCTGGAGTGGGCAGCCAATTATAACAACTGTAATAATAGAACCGAGGCAGGTAGATTCACATCACTATTCAAGTGCCCAAAAGGGCAATCACCATGAGACCTTACCTTGGGCCATTTTAAATATGACAAATGAATGTTGCACTACTCCAGGGACACCCTCAATGTGCATTTCACACATGTTTCAATTGCATAAATGCTTTATTTGAATCAAAAGGTGCAGGTGAGACCAAACAGCAGAAAAGTAAATGATATATGGTATACAAAAAATATAGCATTCCCAAAAGGGCTTTTGGTTGAACCCCTATGAAGGAAAAGACGGATAGAATTTTACAAACAAAACAATAATGGTACCTTTACACCCCGCTATAGAAGGTTGGAAACAACCGGGTGTCTCACGTGCACGAGCACGTACCAACGGTTGCAAACGGTACCCAATACCGCCTTTACACGCCGCTACAAAGTGCTCTACAGAAGGTTTAATCTATCTCTGGAGGCACCGCCGGGTGCCACAAGTTACCTTCTGCAGAGCACCTTACCTCATTTACACGCCGCTACAGAAGGTAATGTGGGAGGACCTGGTGCAGCAGGGACAACACATAGGCGTGCCAGAGTTGTGGATTACGAGACGCTCGTACGGTGATTGGACAATGCAATAGTATCATGATTTGCCAGGCAGCGCAGGAAGGCTGGCTAATACATGATGCTATTGCAATTGTGTAGTGTGAGTGGTCAGCTCCTTAAATATGCCGCCCTATGCAGCGACAACCAATCGTAACGCAGGAGCTTCCACCAATGATCGCTGAAGGGGGGCGGTTTCCCGGAGGCTGTGTCACGCCCCAGGGAGTTAACTAGGTGGCGAAAAAACCTTACCATACCTTATTTAGATGCCACTACCATTGGCTTGAAATCAACCTGTTTTAGAGCACTGCTCTGAAACCGGTGCCGAAAGTGATGGGTGGCAACAAGCTAGTTTACACGCCTCTACCTCGGGTTGATTTGACGGTGCAAGATACATCTGTCTCTGAAACTGTTCTGTTTTCAACCTTCTGTAGCGGCGTGTAAAGGTACCATTACTGTCCAAAAACCAAAATGTACAAAGGTTATAATGAAATTATATAAAATAACATCTGGAAATATTAATAAAAATTACCTCCACAAATCACAAGCCCTCACTAGAATAATAATAAGCTACATCAATATAAGATGTGTATGTTGCATAGTTACACACACCAAGTGCTATGATAGAAAAAACACGGGTGTACGTCCTCCTCAGTTCCTTCTCTGCGATTGGCCGTGGGGAGTAGCATGTCGGGGGCGGGCTATACACACATTCGGAGTGCTGCTTTGATGAACAACGCAACTTGGCGTCTGTGTAACTATGGCAACATCTAGGTCACTTTCGGTAACTCCGGAAGTGCATACATTCAGGGGTGGACAGGAGTTTATTAGCAAATATACACAGCTGCGGGATTTACTTACTATAGGGGAATTTTGCCATTTGATAGCCACAGCTCCTGATGAAGCCATTCCTCTTCAGTGAAACGCACGTTGAAGGTGTCCCTGGAGTGGTGCAGCATTCATCTTTTATATTTAAAATGGCCCAAGGTAAGGTCTCATGGTGATAGCCCTTTTGGGCACTGCAGTAGTGATGTGAATCTACGTGCCTTGGTTCTATTATTATAGTTGTTATAATTGGCTGCCCACACCAGGGACTTTGCTATGTAATATAAAGAAATTCCATGAGGCTTTTTTGAAAAAAGAAGCGGTACCAGTGTTGCCACTGGATTGCAGCTAGCAGCTCATCATAATTACAGAAAGGAGAACAAACATGAGCTTTGTTGCTTATAAAGATTACATATTTATTGAGGAAACAACCAATTATACAATAGGTATAGCCTTGTGTACACAAGAGTGACAGCCTCGCTCCAGAAACCAGCATCACTAATGTGATGCTTTGTTCAGGAAGGTGCAGAGACTTAGGAAGTGACTGCAACCTCTCCCTTTGCTCTTATAACGTTCGGTGTGAGCATCCCAGCATGCACTGGGGCACTCGCAGGAATCATCATCATAGCAGAAAATAGAAAAAAAAAAGCACAGTAGCTGTTGACAATGTAGGGAATTTTTAAAGTTAGAAAATAGCTTAGATTATACGAATATCACTCCCTTCAACTGAGCAGCCTTAAAGATAAAAAGCGACAGGGTTGTCGGGCCCACTGGGACGGGGGTACTCGGTACCGGACCGGTCTGCTACTGGGGAAGTCACGGGTGGTCCTGGTCCGGTCCGTGTCCCGGGCTCGGCAATAAAAGGGAATATTTACAGGGGATTGTCATTCGTGACGCCACCCACTTTATGCGGCCAGTGATGGGGGCCGCCGCTGCTGCAGAACCTCCGGGATGATGTAATGGCAGCTTAGGTGGGATAGTTCCAGTGGGTAGAACTGTGTTCCCCGGGGCAGTAAGGGTTAAGTCTATTGTGGAGTGTGTACCACACTTACTTTGCAGACGCTGCAGGGATCTCTCCTCTTTGCTGGTGCTGACAGGCTGTATCCTGTATGAAGAGAATCACTTTCATGCAGAAACACAAGGGAAGCAGTTCCAGGGTTTTCCGTGTTTACTCTCAGTTCTTCAAGTCACTTTACAGCTCGTTTACAGTTCTTACAAAGTTCAAGTACAGTTCTTAATACACGGGCACATTCTCCCTCTCCGGGTTCCCTTTGCTTCCTGCAGCCAGACTCCTCTCTCTCTGTGACCCCTCACACAGTCTTTAGAGTCCTTTCCGGGCTATTACGGTCTCCGTTCCACGGGTGTGTGTGTGAAACGCTGGACAGTATGGCGGTGACTCGGGCCCCTGTGGGTCCTTCAGTTTGTCACTGAGCTGCCTGTCCTTTGAGGTAGGGATCCCAATCTGAAATTAAGACCCCCCGTCGTGTTGTTTGGGGATTCCGGGTAAACTACGGTCCCCTCTAGAGCCGACACTCTACTTCAGCCCAGCCTCCAGCAGTCCTCAAGTGTGAGGCTCTACCAGGCTCCTTTCTCTCTGTTCCTCTCGGTATCATAGGAGGGGCTTCTCTGCCTGCAGTCAGTAGCTTCAGCTGTGTTCCTAGAGCCCAGGTATCACCGTCCCTCTCAGTCCTCTCACACTCCTGGTGGTATCATCTTCGGACGGGCTTTCTCTCTCCTCCGGCTCACACTGGCTCGGTACAGATTCTGCGCTCCTAGGCCTTACACTCACAGGACGTGTGATTCTTTCTGTCTGCTCAGCTTCTGGTCTTTGCTGTTCAGCTCACTGTGGCATACTGACTTCCTTCCTCCTCCCCCTTCCTATATACTGTCAAGTCACCTGACTACGGGTGTGCCCAACCCACTCCTCCAAATCCACCACCCCTCAATCTCATAGAGTATCTAATCTCAGGACTGGATGCTACCTTCTCTTACACGTGGGTTGTGTGGGCTGTGAGGGTGTTGTTGTGCAACAAGTGTCCTACCTGCCTGGCTGCAGTTCCCTTTGTGGCTTCCTGGACGCAGGGGCGCCACAGAATCACCTGCAGGAGAGAAAGTGCTCCATGCCAGCACTGGGTAGAACTGCCAGGTAGTTAACAGCTACCTGACGATTAGTTCTTAGGTCCACAATAAAAAATAATAAAAACAGTATTAGACGAGCCGTTTACGTTTTGAGGGAAAAAATCCTAATCTCACTACAGTATTATTTCCTTCAACATGTAAACTAATGATAGTCTGTACTGCTTGATAAGCCATAGGCTGCAATAAGCACATCCAGACTGCTTTGACTGATTTGTGTTATAGTCAGTTGTTAAATATGGAACTTATTTACCGTTTAGATTTGTTAGTTGTGACAAGTAATAAATGGTACAATACATAATATCTAATATATAAAGCTGAATGTGTGTATGTGTGTATATCCGGGATTGGCATCTACACCGTTGCAACTATAGCCACAAAATTTTGCACACTCACACGTCTCAACCCCAGGAGCGTCATAGGATATGTTGTGAGGCGAAATTTTAACCCTGCGCGTTCCAGTTCACCAAACAATTTTGGCCCTATCTACATAATGGGGAAAAAGGGAAAGGAAACGTGTGGGAGGAAAATCGACAGCTGTCAGCTATAGAGACTAAATTTTGCACAGTCACACGTCTGGACCCTGAGAGCATCATAGGCTATGTTGTGAGGCGAAATTATAACCCCGCGCATTCCAGTTCACCAAACAATTTTGGCCCTATCTACATAATGGGGAAAAAGGGAAAGGAAACGTGTGGGAGGAAAATCGACAGATGTCAGCTATAGAGACTAAATTTTGCACAGTCCTACGTCTGGACTCCGGGAGCGTCACAGGCTATGTTGTGAGGCGACATTTTAACCCCGCGCATTACAATTCACCAAACAATTTTGCCCCTATCTACATAATGGGAAAAAGTGACAGTTACCAGTTGACAGTTGTGAATGAGAGGGGCTTAATGATAGCGCCAAAGACTAACAGCACATACCAGCATATAGTCACTAACGTGGGGCCCCAACATGAGATATTCACCACGCACGGGGACATGTATACACAACACACGCACACAAAGAGTAACAGCAAGTGTATAGTCACTAAGGTGCAGCCCCAACATTGGATACTCACCACGCACCCGAACAAACACACACACACCACAAAGAGACACACACAACACAGAGACACACACCCCCAAGGGGACACACACACACACTCTATAGCGACACATGCACTCACCCCACAGGGACCAAACACACACACCACAATGAGACACACACACCACAAGACCCCCCCCACAGGGACACACACACATACACACCCTATAGGGACACATGCACTCACCCCACAGGGACACACACACCACAAAGAGACACACACACCACACAGCCCCCCACAGGGACACACACACATACACACCCTATAGGGACACATGCACTCACCCCTCAGGGACACACACACACCACAAAGAGACAGACACAACACAGAGACACACACACCCCACACAGACACCCCCCCCCACAGGGACACACATATACACACCCTATAGGGACACATGCACTCACCCCACAGGGACACACACCACAAAGAGACACACACAACACAGATACACACACACACCACACAGACCCCCCCACAGGGACACACACACATACACACCTTATAGGGACACATGCACTCACCCCACAGGGACACACACACACACACACCACAAAGAGACGCACACAACAGAAACACACACCACACAGACCCCCCCACAGGGACACACACATACACACCCCAGGGACACACACACCACACAGACAGACACAGATGTGCACAAATCACCTCACACAACTCGCCCCATACGTGAGCTATCTTTATTTTCCAAACATAAACATTTGATTAAAAACAGCCAATGTGCAACACGTGCCATATAGGGAATTAAGGCAGATGTCAGTCACATGAGCTGTCTATTATGTGTATGTGTGAGGTAACATATACTGCCCAGACAGGGGGTGGGTTTACTGTTGGCTGGAGATTTATTAGGCTGCCTATAGCAATCAATCACAGCTCAGCTTCTATTTTCCTACAGGTCATTAATATGACATATTCAAATTCACACACACACACCACAAAGAGACACACACAACACAGAGACACACACCCCCAAGGAGACACACACACACCCTATAGTGACACATGCACTCACCCCACAGGGACCACACACACCACAAAGAGACACACACAACACAGACACACACACAACACAGACCCCCCCCACAGGGACACACACACATAGGCACCCTATAGGTACACATGCACTCACCCCACAGGGACACACACACACCACACAGACCCCCCACAGGGACACACACATACACACCCTATAGGGACACATGCACTCACCCCACAGGGACACACACACCAAAAAGAGACACACACAACACAGAGAGACACACACCCCACACAGACCCTCCCCACAGGGACACACACACATACACACCCTATAGGGACACACACACACACCACAAAGAGCCACACACAACACAGATACACACACCACACAGACACCCCCCCCACAGGGACACACTCACATGCACACCCCACAGGGACACACACCCCAAGGGGACACACACACACCCTATAGTGACACATGCACTCACCCCACAGGGACACACACACCACAAAGAGACACACACAACACAGACACACACACCACACAGACCCCCCCCCACAGGGACACACACAAATAGGCACCCTATAGGTACACATGCACTCACCCCACAGGGACACACCACACACACACCGACCCCCCACAGGGACACACACATACACACCCTATAGGGACACATGCACTCACCCCACAGGGACACACACACCACAAAGAGACACACACAACACAGAGAGACACACACCCCACACAGACCCCCCCCACAGGGACACACACACATACACACCCTATAGGGACACATGCACTCACCCCACAGGGACACACACACACACCACAAAGAGCCACACACAACACAGATACACACACCACACAGACCCCCCCCACAGGGACACACACACATACACACCCCACAGGGACACATGCACTCACCCCACAGGGACACACACACAACACACCACAAAGAGACACACACCAACACCCCCCCCACAGGGACACACACACATACACACCCTATAGGGACACATGCACTCAACCCACAGGGACACACACACACACACCACAAAGAGACACACACCACACACACACACACACCCACAGGGACACACACACAATACACACCCTATAGGGACACATGCACTCACCCCACAGGGACACACAAATACGCACACCTCAGGTACACACACACCACACGGACACAGATGTGCACAAATCACCTCACATAACTCGCCTCATACGTGTGCTATCTTTAATTTCCAAACATAACCATCTGATTAAAAATAGCCAATGTGCAACACATGTGCCATATAGGGAATTAAGGCAGATGTCAGTCACATGAGCTGTCTATTATGTGTATGTGTGAGGTAACATATACTGCCTGGCCAGGGGGAGGGTTTACTGTTGGCTGGAGATTTATTAGGCTGCCTATAGCAATCAATCACAGTTCAGCTTCTATTTTCTTACAGGTCATTAATATGACATATTCAAATTCTATTTTGTTATAGCTAACATCAGTTATTTATTAACCCCGGGTATATATACATACAAAATAATGTATATATGAATATACACATACATAACTTTGTTGCAGTATGGGGGCACCCTTAAAGATTTCTAGCACAGGGGCCCCCTGCAGTCTTTTGTCTGCCCCTGATGTAGACACCCTGAAACCTAATAGTATAGGATTTAATGAGACTGAAACAAAACTTGGGTTGATAAACTGTATGGCAAACAATAGTATTAATATTAGAAACAGAACACAACAGAAGTCAATGTCAAAATGAAATGCAAGTGCAAACAGCACTACAATATAAATGTCTAAAATGATTTGAAGTAGTGCGAACAGCACTATATGAGAATGTCCAGAAACAATAAGCAGGAGCACTACCAGCACAAGTATGAGAAGGTTCAAGAATTATATGTGCGTCAACCGCAAGGACTGGGGGTTACTCGGTAGCCGGGCTGGCTGATTCTTTAAGGAGGTCACGGTGGCTGTGGCTCAGCTCCATGGCCATCGCCGTACTGTGAAGGGGGTATTTACAAGGGATTTAGAAGTCTTTTCGTGATTTCACATGTGGTATTCGGCCAGGGATGACCGATGCTGCTAATATGGACCTCTGGGGCAGATCATGGTGCGGCAACCTTGATGGTATCGCTCACCACAGGTGGAGCTCAGCCCCAGGGTTGATGTTAAAGTCAATAGTAAAGTGTAGCAGTGTGGAAGGCAGCAAGGTGCCAAAAGACAAGACAGACACAGTTCATGCAGTTCCTTTACCTCATTACTTGCTGATCAGGCAAGGGCAACCCAGCAGCGGGTGCTGTGTTCTTCCAGGATGTGGCCAGGTCAGCTCTCAAACAATCAGGATCACTCCACCGAGACACCCTTCATAAGCTTCCCAGGTTGCTTTTCCCCTGCACTGCACCTTCGTGCTACAGTGTCTCAGGCTGATGATGATGGACCTTATTGAATAATGAGCGAAATGTCCTCTGACCCTAGGTCTAGCCACCATCCTGGGGATTGTTCATGGCAAGTAGCCACTGACCATACAGATGCAGCAGCCTCCGGTTTCCTGGCTGAACCCTGAAGCTTTCCCATCAGATCAGGGTCGGTTCCCTCTTGCAACCAGTCCCTAACCCGACTCAGGCCAAGTCTAGATTTGGGGCCCACGAGTTGATCCTCCACTCCCGTGTCCCCTAGGACTCCATCTCTCTACATCTTTCCTCCTCCTCTGTCCTCTCTGGACTCCTCTCTCTCACTAGCTAAAGACCGGGTTACACAAATCAATGTTCCAGCAACCTGTTCAGTGATCCTACCAGACCGGGATCGCTGGAACATCGGTATGTGATCGCTGGTGAGATGCCACACAGGCACATCTCACCAGCAACCAGTGATCCGTGTAACGACCTCGACATCGTTGAAAAGAATATAAACTATTCTTTTCCACGATGTCGAGGTCTCGCTACTGTATTCAGAAGGAGAACGCTGGTAACCAGGGTACACATCTGGTTAAGCGCACTGTGCTTAATAACCTGATGTGTACCCTGGTTACCAGCGCACTTTGCTTAGTAACCCGATGTGTACTTTGGTTACCAGGAAACACATCGGGTTAGAAAGGCGTCACACATGCTGACGTCTGCTGCCCAGCGGCAGCCCAACGACCAAAAAATAGTCCTGGCCATTCTGCAGCGATCAGCGAGCTCATCGCTGGCCGCTGCGGCATGTCACACGCAGCGACATCATTGCGAGGTCACTGCAATGTCACAAAACCTGTGACGTTGCAGCGATATCATTACCGATTAGTGTGTACCGGGCCTTAACTCTCTTTTTGTCCCACCCCTTCTACCTATTTCTTCCTTCAGCCAGCACATGGGGTCTGCCCATCATGGGGTCTCTTCCCAGCATCCCCTGGCTTGGAGTTGGGATGGTGTTGGGTGCAAAATGTGTGTCTTGGGTTTGTGACCCCTCTCACCTGAGAGCGACGATATCACACCTGCGAAGTAGATGCAGCATCACTGTGGCAACCAGTCCGCAGGGGTGCCACATATGCAGGAGTGGTATTTGCATTATATGAGAAAGTCCAGGAATAATATGCAGGAGAAGAGTATAGCAAACAGATCACAGGTCTGCAAAAAAAAAAAAAATTTTAAGAGCTGTTTTGATTATTCCACGTAATCTTCATGTTATTGAGTGCGCTGAATCCGAAAATGACCTCCGTTTTGTCATAGGACATCAAGTTTTCTGAACATTTAAGTAATTATCTTAAATAACACAATACCTCAAAATAAATGAAAATAGACTCATAAAATTAATTTTTTATTACAAATGTTTCATGCAAATCATTTTTTTAACTGCAAGGAGCTCACTAACACACACTAAAATCGATTCTTCTTCCATGTGAGGCTTCTCTTGGTACATTTATGCTTGTGAGTAGCATCTGTAATGTCTCTCTGAAGCGTCCAAAAGTAGTCTGCCATCATTGTAATGCTCCATCTTCCCTGGTATCTTCTTTCCATCTCTTTAATGTCCTGGTGGAATCGTTCACCTTGCTCTTCACTCCCAAATTTTCAGGAAAGTTGTCAAGGTGGGAATGGAGGAAATGCACTTTCAAACTCATCAGGCAACCTAAAGCTTGAAATGCTTTCAGCATTCGTCCGATGATTTGTTTGTAGTCAGGGTTTTTGTTATTGCCTAAAAATTTCTCTACGACCTCTTTAAATGCAATCCACCCTTCTTTTTGAGGATGCGTCATGGTATTGATAATCTCTTGATCAGCTTTAAGCCTTCTAATGTCTGGTCTGACGAACACACATTCCTTCAATTTTGCCTCCGAGAGGCCTGGAAACTTGGCGACCAAGAATTTGAAGCATTCTCCATCTTTTGGTCCCAATTTGATCCCAATTTGATGTGGAGAGGTGGTAGAAGAACTTTATGGGGAGGAACCAAAATTTCTCGGGGGACATTTTTTTCACCAACTGTGAGCACCCTCGGCTGCCAATTCTTCTTCGTCCAGTGATTTTGTTGGTCTTGACTGTCCCATAGACACAGAAAACAAGGGTATTTGGTATACCCAGCTTGTTGCCCGAGCAGCATGCACAAGACTTTCAAATCCCCGCACACTTGCCAACCGTGGTCTTCATATTTATGTTTACGAAGAACCAATTACAAGTTCTCGTAGGTTTCCTTGAGGTATAAGGAATGACCTACAGGGATGGTAGCATAAAAACCGCCGTTGTGGAGTAAAACTGCTTTGGGACTTCTTTTTGAAGAATTTATAAAAAGACGCCATTGCGCTTAATCATATTGGATTTTGAATTGACCCATCAAACCTTTGACATCGATGCAATAAACCAACTTATCTTCCTGGGCAAAGTAAGGAACAAACTCGTTTTCACAATGTCTGAACAACGAAAAAGACACTCCGGGCAATAATAAATTCTTGCTTTTGAACCTTGAGCTGAGTAACTCAGCGGCATCTTTGGGAAGATTCGAGTCTCTTACCAAATCATTCATCTCCTCCTGGGAAAACAATTTTGGTCTTGTATCATCTTCAAAGTCAGAACTTGATTCATCATCTGGTTCAGGTATGACTCCACCTTCATCGGAGCTAGTTATCTCTTCCAAGGTAGCAGAGGCCTTGGGTACTGGTATATCTGTGCCAAGGGGGATGGGACGAGTGAATATTGGGGTATGAAATGGAATGCTTCCATTTTGAATTATACCTTTGCACATCGCATGAATAATAGTAACAATCATCACTATGGTTCTTTTGCTCATGCCATACCATAGAAATCCCATAACGGAAAGCTTTTTTCTTATCCTTGAACCAATTTTGGAGGTCCTCAACACACCGTTTGCACACTTTATGAGGTGCCCAAGCTTTATCTTGATCTCCAAGCTTTAGTCCGAAATATGCGAAGCAGTGGCGTAACTACCGCGGTTGCAGCGGTTGTGGCTGAGACTGGGCCCGCCCCCTGGGGGGAGGCCCGTGCCCCGTGCTTCCAGCCGGCTGCCACGACTGCGATAGTGTTTGCACGAGGAGAGGAGGGAGGACGGGAAGTGAGTGCAGACTCACTTCCTGCAGCTGTGCCCGCCCCTCCTCTCCTCTCAGCGGCGCAGAAGCTGGCCGGCCGTGGGAGTCATTTGACAGCAGGTACTCCCAGCTCATGTAACGCCCCGGCACCCCCCCCGCTCCTCAATCTCCGCCTGCAACCGATACCCCCACACTCCTGCTCCTCAATCTTCCGCCAGCACCCCCCCCCCCACGCTCCTCACCTAAGGGGCCCCGGATGAATTCCTGCACCGGGGCCCGCGGACATATTATTACGCCACTGATGCGAAGTATACTTTTTTCACAAAGTCTGTAATATTCAGTTGTTGCTTCAACACTGTATATTCACCACAAATGTAACAAAAACTGTCAGGCGAATTAATATACTTCGGCTGAGCCATAATGCTAATTTTAACATGCAAATAGAGTCTGTGGAGCCTCGGTTAGGAGTCTCAAACACAGGACTAGCCATATATCCCTCCAGGGAAGGACCCAGCCAAGGGGTGGCTCCTTGCGGAGAACACCATAACCACCAAATGAAGTGGCCCTTTAAGTCAATATCCAACTCTTTTACAAGTTTACAGATATGACAAGGGAATACCAAGGCCAGGTATCCATCCACATACAGCTGTTTCGGGGTGTTGCCCCTCATCAGTGTGGAGTAGGATTCTGGCTAGGTGGGAGCAAGGCCTAGTAGACCAAGATTGCAAAGTATTCACTGATCTCAGGGAGACCAGTCCAAGAAAACACTGCGGGCAGCTGGCTAAAGCGCGCAAACACAGTGAATTCCTAGGCACATTGCCCCCTGGGAAATATGAACATGCAAATAGAGTCTGTGGAGCCTCGGTTAGGAGTCTCAAACACAGGACTAGCCATATATCCCTCCAGGGAAGGACCCAGCCAAGGGGTGGCTCCTTGCGGAGAACACCATAACCACCAAATGAAGTGGCCCTTTAAGTCAATATCCAACTCTTTTACAAGTTTACAGATATGACAAGGGAATACCAAGGCCAGGTATCCATCCACATACAGCTGTTTCGGGGTGTTGCCCCTCATCAGTGTGGAGTAGGATTCTGGCTAGGTGAGAGCAAGGCCTAGTAGACCAAGATTGCAAAGTATTCACTGATCTCAGGGAGACCAGTCCAAGAAAACACTGCGGGCAGCTGGCTAAAGCGCGCAAACACAGTGAATTCCTAGGCACATTGCCCCCTGGGAAATATGAACATGCAAATAGAGTCTGTGGAGCCTCGGTTAGGAGTCTCAAACACAGGACTAGCCATATATCCCTCCAGGGAAGGACCCAGCCAAGGGGTGGCTCCTTGCGGAGAACACCATAACCACCAAATGAAGTGGCCCTTTAAGTCAATATCCAACTCTTTTACAAGTTTACAGATATGACAAGGGAATACCAAGGCCAGGTATCCATCCACATACAGCTGTTTCGGGGTGTTGCCCCTCATCAGTGTGGAGTAGGATTCTGGCTAGGTGGGAGCAAGGCCTAGTAGACCAAGATTGCAAAGTATTCACTGATCTCAGGGAGACCAGTCCAAGAAAACACTGCGGGCAGCTGGCTAAAGCGCGCAAACACAGTGAATTCCTAGGCACATTGCCCCCTGGGAAATATGAACATGCAAATAGAGTCTGTGGAGCCTCGGTTAGGAGTCTCAAACACAGGACTAGCTATATATCCCTCCAGGGAAGGACCCAGCCAAGGGGTGGCTCCTTGCGGAGAACACCATAACCACCAAATGAAGTGGCCCTTTAAGTCAATATCCAACTCTTTTACAAGTTTACAGATATGACAAGGGAATACCAAGGCCAGGTATCCATCCACATACAGCTGTTTCGGGGTGTTGCCCCTCATCAGTGTGGAGTAGGATTCTGGCTAGGTGAGAGCAAGGCCTAGTAGACCAAGATTGCAAAGTATTCACGGATCTCAGGGAGACCAGTCCAAGAAAACACTGCGGGCAGCTGGCTAAAGCGCGCAAACACAGTGAATTCCTAGGCACATTGCCCCCTGGGAAATATGAACATGCAAATAGAGTCTGTGGAGCCTCGGTTAGGAGTCTCAAACACAGGACTAGCCATATATCCCTCCAGGGAAGGACCCAGCCAAGGGGTGGCTCCTTGCGGAGAACACCATAACCACCCCTTGGCTGGGTCCTTCCCTGGAGGGATATATGGCTAGTCCTGTGTTTGAGACTCCTAACCGAGGCTCCACAGACTCTATTTGCATGTTCATATTTCCCAGGGGGCAATGTGCCTAGGAATTCACTGTGTTTGCGCGCTTTAGCCAGCTGCCCGCAGTGTTTTCTTGGACTGGTCTCCCTGAGATCAGTGAATACTTTGCAATCTTGGTCTACTAGGCCTTGCTCCCACCTAGCCAGAATCCTACTCCACACTGATGAGGGGCAACACCCCGAAACAGCTGTATGTGGATGGATACCTGGCCTTGGTATTCCCTTGTCATATCTGTAAACTTGTAAAAGAGTTGGATATTGACTTAAAGGGCCACTTCATTTGGTGGTTATGGTGTTCTCCGCAAGGAGCCACCCCTTGGCTGGGTCCTTCCCTGGAGGGATATATGGCTAGTCCTGTGTTTGAGACTCCTAACCGAGGCTCCACAGACTCTATTTGCATGTTCATATTTCCCAGGGGGCAATGTGCCTAGGAATTCACTGTGTTTGCGCGCTTTAGCCAGCTGCCCGCAGTGTTTTCTTGGACTGGTCTCCCTGAGATCAGTGAATACTTTGCAATCTTGGTCTACTAGGCCTTGCTCCCACCTAGCCAGAATCCTACTCCACACTGATGAGGGGCAACACCCCGAAACAGCTGTATGTGGATGGATACCTGGCCTTGGTATTCCCTTGTCATATCTGTAAACTTGTAAAAGAGTTGGATATTGACTTAAAGGGCCACTTCATTTGGTGGTTATGGTGTTCTCCGCAAGGAGCCACCCCTTGGCTGGGTCCTTCCCTGGAGGGATATATGGCTAGTCCTGTGTTTGAGACTCCTAACCGAGGCTCCACAGACTCTATTTGCATGTTCATATTTCCCAGGGGGCAATGTGCCTAGGAATTCACTGTGTTTGCGCGCTTTAGCCAGCTGCCCGCAGTGTTTTCTTGGACTGGTCTCCCTGAGATCAGTGAATACTTTGCAATCTTGGTCTACTAGGCCTTGCTCCCACCTAGCCAGAATCCTACTCCACACTGATGAGGGGCAACACCCCGAAACAGCTGTATGTGGATGGATACCTGGCCTTGGTATTCCCTTGTCATATCTGTAAACTTGTAAAAGAGTTGGATATTGACTTAAAGGGCCACTTCATTTGGTGGTTATGGTGTTCTCCGCAAGGAGCCACCCCTTGGCTGGGTCCTTCCCTGGAGGGATATCTGGCTAGTCCTCTGTTTGAGACTCCTAACCGAGGCTCCACAGACTCTATTTGCATGTTCATATTTCCCAGGGGCAATGTGCCTAGGAATTCACTGTGTTTGCGCGCTTTAGCCAGCTGCCCGCAGTGTTTTCTTGGACTGGTCTCCCTGAGATCAGTGAATACTTTGCAATAATGCTAATTTTGGGAAACACGGTTGAATATGACGAGCTAAAACGAACTGAGATTAAAAAGTGTGAACAGGCGAGAACCAAGATAAAACAATTGAAACAAGCCCAGGCATGTCAGAGCCTGCTCGTTCAGCTTGCAACATTTTGATGCTGGTTTCGTTAGCTCACTCTGATTGTTCTTTTCTTTGAAAGTTATATTTTTTGGCATTGTATATCTTCAATGCATTGATGTGAATTAATTAATAGTAATTTTGACTTTCAAAACCCTAAGATAAAAAAAATACCAAAAATTGAGAAAAATTTACTAAATTTGAAGAGAATTTTGCATTTTGTGGCATATCCTGACGTCCAGGATTTTTTTCAATATTTTTTTCGTTTTGAGCACACCAAAATGGAAATTAGATGAAAATAATCAAACAGCTTTTTAGTTGCAGACCTGTGTTACCAGTGTACTTCTAAGGCTGGCTAAGTCCTGTGTGAGTCCCACACACAGCCTGCACTGATTTAGTGCCGGAATGAGTACACAGAGAGCAGAGAATAAAAGTTTTTACAGACCAAGGAAGTCCAGCGATAATGGAGGTCGTCTTCTTGCAGCCTTGAAAGGAGGAAACCACAGCCTGGATCAGGGTAATGCACCAGACTTCAGACAGCTGTGAAGCAATGAGGCAGAAACAAAGCTAACAGGCGGCAGCAGGATATCCAGAAGCAGGCAAGGATACATTGAGGAACCAGCTAACACCAAAATAGAATAATTCCTGGACTGGGACTTAAAAGCAGGACAGAAAGGAAATTCAAGGGCGGGATGAGACATCAGAATCCATTTTGGATGAGGGCAAGAAGAGAAAACAAGATCCATGTAAAAGTTAGAAACTTTACAACAGGATTTCTGGAGATTTTAACAGACCACTGCAAAAGAGCTGATTGGGAAAACACTGGTAGTGGCTAAAAAGTATTTGTGGGCTAGATGTTGGCAGATCTAGCAAAAAATGCTTTTCATCATTGGATTTGTGGAGATTTTAACAGACCTCTGCACCAGCACGAACACTGCTCTTAAGGAGGACCTGTCACCCCCTGGTGCATGGCAAACTAAATGCAGCACTGAATGCAGCATGCTTTCTGCATTACGGGAAGGGGTCCCCAATGTCTCTAGCCCCCCTGTAAGCTTTAAAAAAGACTTTAGAAACCTTACTGTTCAGAGGACGCCTGGGTGGGATCTTATTAAGAGGTCCTGGCTGCTGGCACAGCAGGTCCTGGGTCTGCCCTCCTCTTCAGTGCTGAATTTAGTTTGCCATGCACCAGGGGGGTGATAGGTCCTCTTTGAGCCCTAAAAATTACTGTTTTAGGAAGGAGTCACTAAACCTACTATCATTATCTAAAAAGGAATTGAATCGATAGCTAGCTATCTCTTTAAATAGTGCACACAGTTGAAGCAGCAAGGCTGTCAATGAGCTCTAACACTCTGAAAATGGTGATGATGGGAAATGGCTGGTTATTATATGCCAAGGACATGTGATTTACCCAGCCAATGACACAAGCCCTTGTGTGCATAAAGTGAAATTTGTTTTATGGGCGCCGATTGGCTGCCAGACCGGAACATCCACAGTAGTGCAAGAAAGATAAAAATAAAATGGAGGCATGTGCTTATCTGACCTAGGACCTCACCCCCCCTCCCCTTCCACCTGCTATGTTAGACACTGACACTCTGATAACATAGGACACAAGCATTAGTGCAAAGGCACTAATGTCGTTTGTCATCTGAACAGTTAACAAACAAAACCCAAATTTCTGACTTTTTAGTAAAATGTTGGGGTTCAAGGGGCTGAACGAACATTTCCAAATTAATTTTAAATTGGTGAACATGTTGGGCCAAAATTCGCTCATCACTAGTTACTTCTAGCCTTCCAGAGCTCTCAGATTTTGTTGTTTTCTAAGAAAGTTACCAGGAGTTGTCGCTGACTGCACTATTAGGATTAAAGCAGGATCAAAATTGTCCAAGTGCAGATTGCATAACTTGTCAGGCCCTGAGAGTTTAGCTTTAAAGGAGTATTAATGGAAAGTTTGCTAAAGGGCGCATTAGACCACCCTGTTGGTTCCTTCTTTGTGAAACAGAAAGATGGTTTAATATGGCTGTGTCTGGAATTCAGTGAGCTCGAAAAGATAATGTTTTGTAACCTGTATCGTCTACCACTCATTCCTGACCAATTTAAACAGATTGTCGATGCAAATTGGTTCTCCAAACTTGACCTTAGGTTAATCTGAGCTGGGTCAGACAGGTGATTAGAAGAAAACAGTGTTTAATATGACGGAGGGGCATTTTGAAGATCTGGTATTGCCATTCAGTGTTACAATGCGCCTGCAGTATTCCAGTATTTTGTTAACAATATGCTCTTTCATCTGCTAAGGAAATTTGTAATTGTCTACCTGGATATTATTCTGATATATTCACAGAATTTTGAGTCTCATTTGGAACACTTCAGGTAGTTTTGCAAATTCTCAGAGAAAATAAATAGTTCGCTGCAGTAGAGAAATGTTTTTTGCTGTTCATGAACTTCCGTATTTGAGTTACATTATTTCCATGGCAGGGTTTAGGATGGATCCCCACTAAATTTCAGGCTATTTGTAAATTGGACCACCTCAAGAAATTTGAAGATCTACAATGTTTTCTAGGTTCTGCTAAGTATTATTGGAAGTCTATTAAGAATTTGTCTATTGCTAAACCACTGACAAAAATGGCTAAGGAGGGTACGCACTTCTATAAATGGACTTAGGGTTCTGTAGATGCTTTCGACTGCCTTAAGAAGTGCTGCTCATAGGCAGAAGAAAAAAGGTATTTTCCAAAACCACTGGACCATACTGACAGCGACTTTATTAGAACATATTAAAAACACTTACATCCCGCCGGACGCGTTTCGGACAAGGTCCTTACTCATCGCTGATGAGTAAGGACCTTGTCCGAAACGCGTCCGGCGGGATGTAAGTGTTTTTAATATGTTCTAATAAAGTCGCTGTCAGTATGGTCCAGTGGCCCTGGAAAATACCTTTTGTCTTCTGAACTGATTGGTGGAGCCAGCCACTGTTCCAGGTGCCTGGGAATCCGATGAGTGTTGAGGTGAACAGCTTCCTATTCCCCACCCCCATCAGCTGTGCTGCTCATAGGCACCCATGTTGATAAATCTTGCTGTATCTCAACCTTTTATGGTGGAGGTTGATGTATCGGAAGTAGGAGTGGGAGTTTTATTATGTCAGAGTCCGCTTCTTGGTAAACTGCCTCCATGCCTCCTTCTTTTCTAAGAAATTATCTTCCGCTGAATGTAATAATGATGTTGGTCAAGGTGAACTTTTACAACCATAAGAACATTTTGTACCTTGTGTCTGCTAAATGGCACAAACTCGATGGCCATTATTTTTAATTGGTTTAAAAACATTTGTTCTAAAAACATTAAAACAGATGATTTGTCCAAAAGTTTCCTGGGGTGGGGGAACCCTGTGAGGAACCTGTCCTCATTCCTCAGTGACAAAATACACAAAAGGTTTGCGCCAAACTGCTTTCATTAAATTGTGGGAACGGTGAATGATCCCCTCTGCTCACCTTCTATTGTTGTGCCTGTCCGCACAACTGGAGTAAGAGTTTAATCTGTCTCCCAGCTGGGCTCTCCTAGTTGGGCTCCAACAGCGCTTACAATATCACTCGTTTTATCTGGAGCTGCTCATTCTTCAGAGGGAAGTGGTGGTGTTGACCGTCAGTACTGACATAGAGTCTGAGATTACTAAGGCTCAAGGGGATACACTGTCTAGGGTTCTGGTGAACATATTAATTGTTCCCATTAATTTTCGTCTCAACGTTCTGGGAGAGCATCATGACTCTGTCCTGGCTGGCTTCTGGGGTTAAAGGTACTCTAGATCTGGTATTGCTTCACTTTTGGTGGCCCAGAGTTCAAAGGGATGTAATGTCTTATGTGTGTGTGCCACCTGCACAGGCTCAAAGATATCTCACTCTCATCCTTCATGATGTTTGCAGCCTTTGAGTGTTTAACCTTGGACAGACATTTCCATGGACTTTATCACAGATTTACCTTCCTTGACTGGTAATACAGTCATTATAGTGGTGGTTGATGGGTTTTCTAAGTTGACACATTTTATCGCCTTACCGTCGTTACCTAATGCCAAGACCTTGGTCCAAGTATTTATAATAATAATAACCTTTATATAGCGCCAACATATTCTGCAGTGCTTTACAATACAGTGGGACGTATACAAACGGTCATAGGTAACAATAAAAAAGGTATACAATATAGTAAGTAATTAAAATAGAGAATCAATGAACAAATCCAATACACTAAGCAGAGAATCAATGTAAAAAGTACAATAATTAAAGCAGAGAAACATTGTAAAAAATACAGTACAGTAATTAAATACTATACAACAAGCAGAGAATCAATGTAAAAAGTACAATAGAATAATTAAAGCAAAAATAAAGGTGACCCTGCTCAAAAGAGCTTACAATCTACAACGAGATGGGGGTTACACAAAGTACAGGGGCTTATTACAGTGATGGTCCAGGCATCTTGAGGAAGCGGGGGATAGAAATGGTTACCTGAATGGTCACCAGACAAAATGTGTAGAGTTTTTGGGTTTGGTGGGGTTTGAAGAAGAATTATGTCCATAGAGATAGTGAATGAGCTATATACAGTCTATTTGGGAGCATGATAGGCCGCCTTAAATATATGTGTTTTTAGGGAGTGTCTGAAGCTATATACGTTGTGGATAGTCCTAATTTCTTGGGAGAAGTCTTAGAGCCGGGTGTGGGAGGTTCGGATTAGTACAGATGTTAGTCAAAGGTCATTTGTAGAACGTAGAGAACGGGTGGGGTGATAGACAGAGATGAGGGAGGAGATGTAGGGAGGTGCTGCACTGTGAAGAACTTTATGGTTGAGAACAAGCAATTTGAAATGGATCCTGAATTGTATAGAGAGCCAGTGCAATGACTGGCACAGAGTGGAGGCATCTAAGTAACGATTGGCTAAATACAGTGTTGGCCAAAAGTATTGACTCCCCTGCAATTTTGTCAGATAATACTCAGTTTCTTCCTGAAAATAATTGCAATCACAAATTCTTTGGTATTATTATCTTCATTTAATTTGTCTTCAATGAAAAAAACACAAAAAGAATTGTCCTAAAGCCAAATTGGATATAGTACCACACCACACATAAAAAAGGGGGTGGACAAAAGTATTGGCACTGTTAGAAAAATCATGTGATGCTTCTCTAATTTGTGTAATTAACAGCACCTGTAACTTACCTGTGGCACCTAACAGGTGTTGGCAATGAATAAATCACACATGCAGCCAGTTGACATGGATTAAAGTTGGCTCAAACTCTGTCCTGTGTCCTTGTGTGTACCACATTGAGCATGGAGAAAAGAAAGAAGACCAAAGAACTGTCTGAGGACTTGAGAAACCAAATTGTGAGGAAGCATGAGCAATCTCAAGGCTACAAGTCCATCTCCAAAGACCTGAATGTTCCTGTGTCTACCGTGCGCAGTGTCATCAAGAAGTTTAAAGCCCATGGCACTGTGGCTAACCTCCCTAGATGTGGACCAAAAAGAAAAATTGACGAGAGATTTCAACGCAAGATTGTGCGGATGGTGGATAAAGAACCTCGACTAACATCCAAACAAGGTCAAGCTACTCTGCAGTCCGAGGGTACAACAGTGTCAACCCGTACTATCCGTCGGCGTCTGAATGAAAAGGGACTGTATGGTAGGAGACCCAGGAAGACCCCACTTCTTACCCCGAGACATAAAAAAGCCAGGTTGGAGTTTGCCAAAACTTATCTGAGAAAGCCTAAAACGTTTTGGAAGAATGTTCTCTGGTCAGATGAGACAAAAGTAGAGCTTTTTGGGCAAAGGCATCAACATAGAGTTTACAGGAGACAAAAAAGAGACATTCAAAGAAAAGAACACGGTCCCTATAGTCAGACATGGCGGAGGTTCCCTGATGCTTTGCTGCCTCTGGCACTGGACTGCTTGACCGTGTGCATGGCATTATGAAGTCTGAAGACTACCAACAAATTTTGCAGCATAATGTAGGGCCCAGTGTGAGAAAACTGGGTCTCCCTCAGAGGTCATGGGTCTTCCAGCAGGACAATGACCCAAAACACACCTCAAAAAGCACTAGAAAATGGTTTGAGAGAAAGCACTGGAGACTTCTAAGGTGGCCAACAATGAGTCCAGACCTGAATCCCATAGAACACCTGTGGAGAGATCTAAAAATGGCAGTTTGGAGAAGGCACCCTTCAAATATCAGGGGCCTGGAGCAGTTTGCCAAAGAAGAATGGTCTAAAATTCCAGCAGAACATTATTAGAAACTCATTGATGGTTACCGGAAGCGACTGATCGCAGTTATTTTGGCTAAAGGTTGTGCAACCAAATATTAGGCTGAGGGTGCCAATACTTTTGTCTGGCCCATTTTTGGAGTTTTGTGTGAAATGATCAATGTTTTGCTTTTTGCTTCATTCTCTTTTGTGTTTTTTCATGGAAGACAAATTAAATGAAGATAATAATACCAAAGAATTTGTGATTGCATGCTGACCAACTAGAGACCAAGGACCAAAAAATGGTCCTGAACGACGTGCATCGTTTAGCGACCTCACAACAGAGTCCAAGTCGCTGGTGTGTGTCACACGCTACATCGCCGGCGAGGTCGCTGTTACGTCACAAGACCTGTGACGTTTCAGCAATATCACTAGCGATGTTGTAGTGTGTGAAGTACCCTTTAGACTTTCTGGAGAAAGTTCTGCTATATACCTGGTGTGTTTGTTGACGTTCTCCCCTGTTGCTCTTTAGATTACTTCCTGCTCTTATTTTTCCTCTTGCCATTTTGATTGTCTTTACCTTAGTGTGTGCATTCTTTATAACTGGGTTTTCATTTTCCCTTGACCTGTGCATGTCATTATTCCCCTGCTCTAGTGGGATAATGAGTAGGAATCAGTTCATGGCTGGACAGGAACAGGTCAAGGAAAGGAAACTCAGACCTCTCCACTATCAGGTGTACCACTGAGATTAGGATCCTTCAGGGTTCGCTGGTGTGAGGGGCAGATAAAGCACCTCAATTCCCTGTGTACCCATAGTCATTGCGTCACTTTTATTGTGAAATCTAGTATCCAATTTGATTTTAAGATTCTGTTTCTGTCCCTCATTGGTTGCAGGAGTAACAGCTGTGTCTTTTTCTACAGGGAGAAGTTGGCCATCAGGGTCCTCCTGGAGCAGTTGGGATACAAGGAAAAGAAGGAATTCCTGGAAAAGAAGGACCTCCAGGACCTCCTGGACCTCCTGGCGCACCAGGGCCTGCATATGGATTTGGATTTGAGGTGAGATACATATTGACATAAGCAAAAGATGTATATTTTACACATGTGGCAACTTCCAGATACTAACCAGATACTGACTTATCCAAATTCAGCACAAGATGCATTTTAATAACTGCTGCCAGTCACAGAAATATTCAAGAAGCAACTATAAAAAGGAAAAAAGTGCAATAGGGTCTTATATCTTAGATGCTTTCATATAGAAACAGTTGTCACTGCTCATCTGGTTAGGTGGTGTAGCACACAACCAGTATAAGCATATGATATGGCTGCTGCAGGATCCCAACTCCACGTGTTCACAATGGTACCAGCAACTTGATTCAAAAAAGACAGTTTTCAATGATCTGTGCTGCCATGCAATGAAAAGGACCACAGAGGTTCTGTCAGATAATGGTGGCTTTATTCTACGCGTTTCAGAGCTATCTCCCTGCTCCTTCCTCAGGAGTCTAGGTTGGGTTCCTGAGGAAGGAGCAGGGAAATAGTGCTGAAGTATGTAGAATAAAGCCACCATTATCTGACAGAACCTCTGTGGTCCTTTTCATCACATAGCAGCACGGATCGTTTGAACACTGTCCTTTTTGTGAACAGAAATATTCAACACCCTTTTTTTACTTAGTAGAACCACTTTGGCCGTTAAGACCAATTGAAAACATGAAACATAACCAGATACTAGCTTCTGGAAGTATTCTTAAGGATTTTTAGACCATTTTTGAAGGTCACTGTAAAATCACTATGAGCTCAATGCCGTGTTGGAAAGAGCAATAATTTCCAAGCTTTCTCGGAGAAACCATGACATTTCTTGCCAGGATTTCCATCTTGTCCTCCAAACAATGTAGGTATACAGTACTAGAAGACATAACATTGCCCCATATCATCTCTGAATCCCCAACACCAGAAGCATAACGATCACCTATTTCAACGAAATGTACATCTGAGAACGCACATGCAGCTGAAGTGTATTATGATGCAGAGACCAATTGGATCCCTACACCGCAATACATGCCTATAGCCTATCATCTTATGTCAGCAAGCCAGGCATTTGCATCCCATGGCAGCGATGTTATACATTGCCCATACCAGAAATGCTGATAACAGCTGCTGGTCTCTGCATCGGCAACACGATAGGCCCTGCATGTCATGAGAGTGAGGGAAGGTGAGAAAACTAGATTTTTTTTATCCATTTCAAATCAGTGGCAGAATGGAGGACATGTATACCTAAATGGGCCAGATTGGGGACATAAAGTGGTGTGTAAAGTGTTTGCCCCTTTCCTGATTTCTTATTCTTATGCATATTTGTCACAATGAATGTTTCAGATCACCATACAAATTTAAATATTAGACAAGCAATACATAAGTAAAAAGAAAATGCAGTTTATAAATGATGGTCTTTATTATTATTTATGGAAAAAAGTAATCCAAACCTACAGGTCCCTGTGTAAAAAAAAAAAAAGGTGATTGCCCACTAAACCTAATAACTGGTTGGGTCACCCTTGACAGCAACAACTGCAATCAAGCATTTACGATAACTGGCAATGGGTGTTTTACAACCATCTAGAGGAATTCTGACCCATTCATCTTTGCAGAATTGTTATAATTCAGCCACACTGGAACGGTTTTGAACATGAAAAATGGAAAAGTCTTTTTAGGGTCAGGTCACAGCATCTCAATCGAATTAAGGATAGGACTTTGACTAGGCAACTCCAAAGTCTTAAAGGGGAACTCCGGGGAGAAAAAACATTTTTGTAATGTCCCCGCCCTCCTACATGATGAAGCAGAGCTGTACATTTTAGTACAGTTTTCGGATCTATAGATCGATTATAAATCAATAAAATCATACCTGCCCTTTGCTATGACCCCCCCCTGAGGTCTGACAATTTTAGCTTCATGCTCTTGATGAGAAGAGGAGGTGTGTGAGGGGATGGATGCTGGGAGCTGCAGGATCATCTGTGGCAGGGGTGTAGCCGCCAGTCCCTTGGTCACAGTACAATCCTGCCCATGATATACATCCTATATAATATATGAGCCAGGGGTGTCCTGACTAGAAATAGTAATCATGTCACCAAGCAGATATAAATATACGCTGTGATCTTCTGTTGTACAATGGTGCATATGATAGTGCATAATGTGTAAAGTCAAGTATGAACCTGGGAGTAAAGGCAGAGCACTGCATTGATCAATTCATCACTGGCATTGTCTCCTCTCCCCTATAACAGTTTGTAGATTCCTGTCCCCTGAAACTGTAGCACTATGGATATGGATTTTTTCCTTGCAGATATAAACCTACAAAGCATTTTTTTCAGACCTGCAGTATGTCAACTCTTGCATTTTTATTTTTGCATTCTTGTCAGCATTCATGTTGCGTTTATTTGTAGTGTTCTTGGGTGCAGATTACACATGTGCTTTGTCTACAGTACTGCCCATACAGAAGTGTGAAGGGGCTGGAATGTAGGATGATCCTGCAGCTCTAAGCATACACACCCCCGACACACCTCCTCTTCTCACCAGCAACAAGAAGTTGAAATTATCAGACCCCAGAGGGGGGTCAGAGCAAAAGAGCAGGTATGATTTTATTGATTTATAAGCAATTTATAGATCCTTAGAACTGTAGTGTGCAGCTCTGCTTCATCATGTAGGAGGGCAGGGACAGTACAAAAAAATTTTCTCTCCCCGGAGTTCCCCTTTAAAATTGTTTTTCTTAAGTCATTCAAAGATGGATATGCTGATGTGTTAGGTTATAAAGCAGGACACCGATACCAAAGTGTGCTTCAGCTTGAGGTCATGAACAGATAGTCGTACATTCACCTTCAGGATTTTGGAAAGACAGCCAATTTATGGTTCCATTTAACACAGCAAATCTTCCAGGTCCTGCGGCAGCAAAACAACCCCAGACCATCACATTGCCACCACCATATTTTACAGTTGGTATGATGTTCCTTTTCTGAAATGCTGTGTTTCTTCTACACCAGATGTAATGGTAAATGCATTTTCCAAAAAGTTCAACTATTGTCTCGTCAGTCCCATCAATCAAAAAAGTTTCAAAAATTCAAAAAAGCTTATTAAAAGTCAAATATCTATTGCACTCAGTAGGACATAATAGGCCCAGTGATAAAGGCAACCAAGTGCATAATACGGGTACGGCATAACTCTCAACCTGCCACAACATGAGAAGGTGATTGGTGGTATTTTCATATGCACACTGATGAGGTTTCCATAGGGCATCAGTCACACATGAAGGTACGTTGCAAATCATTGCCTATCAGTAACGCCCATATCGTTAGATCAGGCAGGCTGTTCAGCACTATATGTAAGTAACACACCGGACAGACGCCCCAAAAGGCTCCACTGTGTCCTGCATGAAGATAAAAAAGTGCAAAAAAAATGATGAATGATATTTTGTCAGGCCACAGAATATTCTCCCAAAAGTGTCAGAGATCATCAAGATGTTTTCTGGCAAGACTGAGATAAGCCTTTATTCTTTCTTTCTTATGGTGGAGTCATAAACCTAACCTTAGCTAAGGCAAGTGAGGTCTGCAATACTTTAGATGTTGTTTTGCGGTCTTTTGTGGACTCTTGGATGATTTGTCACTGCGCTCTTGGGGTCATTTTGATCAGCCGGCCACTCCTGGGAAGGTTCACCACTCTTCTATGTTTTCGACATTTGTGGATAATGGCTCTCATTGTGGTTCACTGAAGTCCCAAAGCTTTAGAAATGGCTTTATAACCATTTTCAGACTGATAGATCTCAATTACTTTGTTTCTCATTTGTTTCTGAATTTATTTGGATCACAGCATGGTGTGTAGCTTTTGCAGCTACTGGATCCCATTCCCCAATACCACTAGGACAAGGACCTTTATGGGGAGGCTGAGGAAGAGGAGAACCCAGAAGTCACTGTTTCCCAGCCATGTGGATCACCATCACCACCTCAAGAGGCATTCAACTGGGACAATGCCATGTGGGGACTCCTACCCCCTCCAAGCATCTATCCGACAAGGCATAAACCACCCCATTCTCCTGTGTCCTTTGTTGAGAAGATTCGACATGTAGAGGCCATTGACCAGAACTGGTTGCATGAGCCTAAGGCTAATAACTTCCTAGACCAATGCACCCAAGGCAAGGTGGTGGCATTCTAGCAGAATAAGGGGTATGGGTTCCTAGTGGAACATGGCACTAAGCATCATTTCTACATCAACCACTCCACCATGCAGTGTGACAATCTTCCCCAAATACTAAATACCAACTTTGTCAGGGATGAGGTCACTTTCATGAAGTTTTGGGGCATATACGGGCAGTTTGCAGTTGGCGTATGTTGGTTGGCACCGCCAACTAATTTGAGAAGTGGCAGGAGGAGGCTGATCTGGAGAGAAGTTGGCATCAGGTGCGGCCAAACTGTCTGTTGGTTAGACTGCCAGATGCACCCAAACCCACAGGGCATGTCAGTCTTCCCCAAGATGGTCCTGGTCCTGTCTGTCCTAGAAGGGGTGGTCATCCCCTAGTTCCTCCATCATCCCCTCCAGCAGTGGCTATTATGAAGTGTGCTGTGGGGCAGGTGGTGGCGAAAAATGCCCCTACAGGAGTAGCCACTGCAACCTTCCAAGACTGTCCAGCAGCAGAGTACCATGAGAAAATGCAACAAACATCCAAGACATGACTGAAAATGGTGTAAGATAATGTCAGTGAACCTTACTAAAGGTCAGGTTGGCTGACCTTTTCACTATAGTAATCAAGTCAGGTGATCAGATCAGCTGACCTATCTGGTCAGGTGTTATGATTGCTATGGCAATCACATCAGCTGACCGACCATGTCACTCACCACCAAACCGGTATGATAAGCGGTGACTCACTGATGTCACCTGAGGTTACGTTTCAGGTAACCATGATGGCTGCTATCCATAGCGGGTACCATGGTTACCTGCGCTGTCCTCGGGTGACCTCAGGAGTTACCACTTACTGGACCGGAGCTGGCGGCTCATTTATTCAGTGTTTGGAGGCTGTGGTGACAGGACACTGTGTTCTTCACTGCAGCGTCCAATTAAGAAGACATCGCAGAGTATCGAGGATGAGTGGTTAGTAAAGATGGTGTTCAGATACGTTGTGTTTGTGTTTTTATTTCTAGTAAAATGTTTTCTCTCAGTGTTGTGTTTTTACTATTTACTTAAAATTCCTAACGGCCGGGTTTACTATTGGCCTGACATTAAGAATTCTTTATTACCCAGCATATCTCCGCCACCAGCGTTGCCTAAAAAGCTAGGGCCTGAAAATTGAGCTATGATGAATGCACCATTTTCAGGGGCAGCTGCGGGCTGCTATTCTTTAGCTTATTACCTACACATATAACATAAATCATACAAATTACAAATCATAGTGAGTCGCCCACCGGGCCGTGAGGTAGTCGGAACCGGGCCCTCTCGGCATCATCTGGGGACTTCGGGGTGTCACGGTGACGTGACCCTGCTCTGTGGTCCCAGGCGAGTCAATAAAAGGGCTGAAATAAAGTATTTAGTAAGAGATTGTGACGCCACCCATGGTATGCGGCCAGCTGTAGCCACCGCTGCAGTCGGGTCCTCTGGGGATGATGGGGGTTGCAGCCAGGATGATGCGCCCTCCACAGGTAGGGCTGTTCTCCAGGGGTTCCATGTAGGTGGTGGGGATGAAAGGGAAGGAAATTGTCAATATTCCTGGGCAGCCTCCAGCTGCCAGCTCACCGTATTTATCAGCCCCTGTTCCGGGCACGCAATTAACAGTCACACACAGTTCTGACCTTTACTGAGTTTTACTGTCACTCTGCAGCTCTTAAAGTACTGTACGCTCATGGTCTATTTACTAGTGGCTCCGGTTCCAGATTAGCAGCTGGGACGGTTCATCAATAGTACCCCCCCTCTGGTTCCTCTTGGGCCTCTGCTCTCTGTCCCGTGCACTGACTATGGTCCAGTGGTCACGGGCTTATCGTGGGGTACTCTTCCGGGCATCCTAGCCCTCGTCTGACATCTTTCCCTTTTTCTTGACGGGGTTGTGTCCAGGATATAAAGATCCCGCACCCCGTTGGTATTCATGGTTGAGGCTTGTAGCTTCCCTGCCATTTCTACAGAGCCGGCACCCTGGTTTCGATCCGCTGACTCGGACCCCTTCTTTCTTCCCTCAGTACGCAGCCTGGGACCCGGGCTAGCCATACAGTGGCACAGGCCGCTGGGTCTGGTTTCTTCCCGTCTGGTGCGTCAGCCAGGATGCCGGGTGTCTCTCACTAGGTGTTCTTCCTTCCTCCTGAATCAAAAAGCTTTCCTAACTTGGTGTTCCTTGGTTTTGTTCCTGTTCTGCCACCCCTTATCGATCTCCTTCTCTAGCTCTCCATTCTCCACTTGGTCCCTCCCGCTATCCCTTGCCTAACATGAAGTAACTAGGACTAGGGATCGGGGGTTGTGTTGGGAATTTGTGCGGAGTGATGAACTTACCAGTCCCAGCTGCTATACCACTTAGTGGCAACTGGTCCGCAGGGGCGCCACACTCCCCTGAGCAAAGCTTAGCACGTCCTCGTGCTAGGACCCGGGTATGGGTGTAACACAAGCTCACATTTTCTTTATGCATTAAACATCAACATCATAACAAGTTACAAGAGTTCTGTTTCATCCTGTAACGGGAGGCGCGTGATTTTAAAGTTACTTTAACAAAAACATCCCTTATTATCACTATAGGGCAGGGGATATAAAAATAGAAAAAGTACAAGACAAACTAGTCCACAGTTCCGCAATTGTCTCTTCGCTTTTGTCGTTGTTAAGCGTCGAAAGCCCACCAGCAGTAAAACCCGTTGCAAGCCCTGGGCGCGGCGACAGGGACTAAATTGACCGATTCTTCGGCCGCGCCGGTGGGTTTTTAAGCGCTGTGGTCTGAGTGCATTGTCCTTCCACAGTTCACATGCACAATTAGAAAGTTTACTATAAAATCTGCAATAAAACCAACAGGGCGCACACCAGGGCACACGCATAAGTCCGGATCACACACAGTCCATGATCTCAAAGTTCGTTTCTTTTAACACAAGGGGAAAACACACTCACACAGGGAAGAATTAGGAAAACAAAGGAAAAATGCAGAAAAGTCACTCATACTGTCCAAAGCCTGTCCGGGTCTTAGTGCTTCCATGGCAGTGTACCCTGTCCCGCTCTGGTCACAAATGGGGCCGGCGGCGAATTCTCCAGCAGTGGGGTGATTACCGTACCTGCTCCGGTATGGGACTCCATCTCTTCCTCCTCGAGCTGCTGGGTCGGGGACACAGGGCGCAATGCCATCCACGGCGGCTCCTTCCTCCAGCAGCTGCCGCCATTGATCTTCGATGGTCAGGCTAGCTCGTTCCAGCTGATGGCCCAGTCCGTCATCTTACCCCTTCAAGGAGACAAGGGCTGCCTCTGGCAGTTGTCAGTCTCTGAGGAACTGGGGGAGTCCGCACATCGCACCCCACACTCCGCCATTGCCGGCTCTCACTTTCCTGCAGTTGGCAGCCACCTTCCTACCACTCCTTGCACCTGGCCTTCGGGGAACCAGAGGGGTCCTTGTTCCATGCCCTGCACGCCACCATGGCCGGGCTCTCACTTTCCTGCAGCTGGAAGCCACCTTCCTCCACTCCTTGCTCCTTGTCTTCGGGGAACCAGGGGGGTCCTTGTTCCACGCCCTGCACTCTGCCATTGCTGGGCCTTCACGCACACACTTTTGGCTCCTGCTCCTCGTGGCGTAGTCTTCTTGGTCCTCGTCCCTTCATGGGTGTCATGGCTGCCCTCTGTCCGTTGGTTCCAAGAAATCCAAGGAATCACAAGATGTTAAAAGTAATACAGTTTTTACATTTATCAATCGGACCTTTGTGACCTTCCAGTTGGTCCCAATGGCGGTTATGGCCGCCCAGGCTTTGAAACCTTCCCAGATTCTCGCCATGGCACATACACTTACATACAGTCCATCATACGACATTCATGGACTTCAGCCTTTCCAGGCCCATGCACATACATACAGCCTATGGTGGATTACAGAGACATTCCCAGTCTCTACAGAAGCAAATGCAGTCTCTCGCAGGCCATATGGACTTCAGCCTACATCACACACATATACAGTCCATCATATAATAACTATGGACTACAGCCCTTACAAGGCACAGACCAAGTTTTAGGCTACCTGAGCTACCGGATAATCAAGGTATCCCCAAAGTCTCCTCACCACGTGCTCTTCAGGTCACCAGCAGCCTCCAAGTCTGCCATCACAGGCCCAGACCTCCAGGACCAGGGCCTGCACCAATACGTCCGGGCGAGCACCCTCCGGGTTCATCCAGGACCCCAATATGCTCAGATGTTCCACCAACCTCTAAGTCTGGCCACAGGCTCCATATGAGTCAGGGGGACAGGTGTCTCCCATATGGAGATGACAGGCTTCCCTGCACATCCCAGAGGGACAGGACTCCTCTGACACACACCCTCTCCCTCCAAGGATCATTCTGTTCTCCCTGACTCACAGCCCTTGGCAGCTAATATCCCTGCCAGCCACACCCACCTGGGAACACTGTGAGCAATCAGGCACACACAGAGACCTAGCTGCAGTTAACCCCGTGCGTACTACTACACAGCTAACACACACTTAACCCTATGTATCCTGCAAGGTCAAACAATCACCCAGATTGCAGCAGGCCCATGTGAGTCATACCGGCCACGTGCTATAGTGCCGGCATACCTCACAGGGAATACTTAGCTAACATACTGTAAATGAATTTAAGTCTGTATCTAGGTCCAGATGAATTACAACCCAGATTACTGAAGGATATTGCAGAGGAAATCTTTGAACAACTCTCCATAATTTTTGAAAATTCTTAGAGAACAAGAGAAGTCCCAGAAGACTGGAGAAGAGCAAATTTCCCAATCTTCAAAATGGGGAAGAAGGTGGACCTACTATGACCTGTGAACCTGACTTCTATACTAGGAAAGGAAATCTCTTTGAACAAATTATTAAACATGTATGCAAGTACCTTGATGTGATTAAAGTGATTAACCAGAGACAGCATGGGTTTGTAACTAATAAGTCATTTTAGACTAACTTAATTTGCTTCTATGACAGAATCATTGACTGGGTGGATCAGGAAAATGCAGTATGGTATATCTTGACTTTAGCAAAGCATTTGACAAAGTATCTTATGCTATACTTGTTGACTTGTTGAATAGGGGTCACTGTTAGACCTAATATTAACCATTCGGATAACTATCAAATATACAGATTAGGGGTTTCTTGGGTAATAGTGATCACAAAATAATATGTTTTCAAGTAACCTTTATTAAGATGTATACTAGAGGGACTATAAAGAACCTAAGAAACTAAAGTTCAGGAAAACAAATGTCCAATGGTTAAAAGATGATCTTAGTGCAATAAACGGAGATGATGTCCTGAGAAAAAAAAATTACAAAATTACACAAAGCAAATGGGACACTTTAATGGGAATGCTGAATATGACATTTGCACAATATATATCCTATAGGAATAAACAAGCTAGAAACAGGAGGAAATGACTGTTGCTAAATAGAGCTTTAAGGAGCACAATAAATGGCAAAACGAAAATCTTCATAGAATTAAAGCAAGAGGGTAGTTATTAGGCCTTATTAAATAATTATAGAAAATTAAATTCTATAAAACCAAGGTTGCAAAGATTGAGACAGAGACTCATAGAAAGTAAAAATAATCCAAAAATATTCTTCAAGTAGAGTATATAAACGTTAAGAAACTGAAGAATTATAGTATTGGGCCCCTCAAAAATAGTCTGGGTGAAATGGTAGAATAGGATGATGAAAAGGCCTATGTGCTAAAACACTAGTTATGAATAGAGATAAGCAAACCTTCCCTGAACATGTTCACCAATTTCAAATTTAGCCAGCAGGAGGCAGATTTGGTTTGGGATAGGAAATCTGAACAATTTCCCTAAAAATCTGCAATGAGAGATTGGATTAAAAAAAGCATTCCTGCACTTTAGTGATGCTTTTCTCCTACCTTCTGAAAGTGTAGGATAGCACATGGGATGTGATTGATGAGGGGAGAGGGATTGGAGAGGTCAGACTCTATTATTTTTTTTTTTTCAAGCATTTTCTGTGTGCATGTTCCTGGTCTGCAGCCAATCAGGGTGCATAAAACATCCATACGTTGAAGACACAAGGGCTCGTGTCATTAGGTGACTTGTTTTTGGCTGCCAAAGTCCCATGTTCCTAGGGATTGTCACATGCTTAGATGGCGCTGACATTGCTGGATGCTGCTGTGTATGTTGTTTGTCTTTAAGAGCTGCATGGTTGATAATTGTGAAGGTTCTTGCCTCCTCTGTTGTGCTCCAGAACTGCATTCACTATTATTTTCAATTGATGGTTGAGGTATTAATGTGTGACTCACCTGGAATCCCCTCCACCTGGCTTTAAATAGCCTTCCCTCTCCTTTGTCAGATGCTGCTAATAGCGATTTGCTCTGGGTCTTGGTGCTGTGCTGATGCTTAGCTGCTGGGCTAAAGTCTTTCCTTGGGAGAAGCTGTGATTCCTGACCTGTGGGTGGAAGTAGGGGCCCTCTGCCTAGGGCTAATCAGGAGTTTTAGGGTACAGAGTGGCGGCTGCGAATTCCTCCCCATCAGAGGTACCTCTGAGATCAGAGCCAGCATCAGGGTCAGATTAGGCTCTCCTGACCCCCTTTTGCCCAATTCACCTACCTGTTACTTGATTCCCTTACCTCCCAAGCGTGACAGGGATATATGAAGCGGCCATTTGCCATCTTTGTCATTTTGAGAGTGTTACTGATAGGGAGAGTGTTTCTGCACCTCTGTTCTGCTCCTCCCATGTTATACAATTAGATAGCTAGCTACTCGATTGCTTTTTAGATAGCATAGAAGAGCGATAGTGTGCATCTGGACATAGATATTTTGTGCTGAGAACAAGTGTTATTCTATGTGGTTGGCAAACCTGCGTTTTTTGCATACATGAAGGGATTGCCAAATCCTTTAGTTTTCCCTAAAAAGGCATTTATTGGCCTCTAAACCTGTGAATTTCAAATACCGTATATACTCGTGTATAACCGAGTTTTTCAGCACAAAAAATGTGCTGAAAAGTCCCCCCTGGCTTATACACGAGTCATATACGTGGTATATGTGGTATACAGCCCCCTCGCCCCCCCGTGGTATACAGGGTCCCCCCTTGCTTGTTGCAGACCTGTAAAAGAAGATATCATTATACTTATCGTGTCGTCGCCGCCGCCGCTCTGTCACCGTCACCGCGCTATTCCGGGTCTTCATGCTTCCTTCTCCAGCGCACAGGAAATTACGTCATTGTCTGTGCGCCGGAGAAGGAAGCTTGAAGACCCGGAGGAGCGCGGTGACGGTGACAGAGCGGCGGCGGCGGCGACATGATAAGTATAATGATATCTTCTTTTACAGGTCTGCCACAAGCAAGGGGGGCCCTGTATACCACGGGTGGGACTGTATATCACTGGGTAACCGCAGTATACAGCTGGGGCTGCTGTATACACAGCTGGGGGCCCTATATAGCACTGGGGCTGCTGTATACTACCACCGGGGCTGCTGTATATATCTCTGGGGCTGGCTGTATACTACCACTGGGGCTGCTGGGGCTGCTGTATACTACCACTGGGGCTGCTGTATATACCTCTGGGCTGCTGTATACTACCACTAGAGCTGCTATATACTACCACTGGGGCTGCTGGGGCTGCTGTATACTACCACTGGGGCTGCTGTATATACCTCTGGGGCTGCTGGGGCTGCTGTATACTACCACTGGGGCTGCTGGGGCTGCTGTATACTACCACTGGGGCTGCTGTATATACCTCTGGGGCTGCTGTATACTACCACTAGAGCTGCTATATACTACCACTGGGGCTGCTGGGGCTGCTGTATACTACCACTGGGGCTGCTGTATATACCTCTGGGGCTGCTGGGGCTGCTGTATACTACCACTGGGGCTGCTGTATACTACCACTGGGGCTGCTGTATATACCTCTGGGGCTGCTGTATACTACCACTGGGGCTGCTGTATACTACCACTGGGGCTGCTGGGGCTGCTGTATACTACCACTGGGCTGCTGTATATACCTGGGGCTGCTGTATACTACCACTGGGGCTGCTGTATACTACCACTGGGGCTGCTGTATACTACCACTGGGGCTGCTGCATATACCTGTATATACCACTGGGCTGCTGCTGTATATACCACTGTATATACCACTGGGGAGGCTGCTGTAACACTGCTGGGGCCTGTATATACCACTGGGGAGGCTGCTGTATACCACACTGCTGGGGGCTGTATACCTGTGCTGGGGTCCACCCTCAGCTTATACACGAGTCAATAGGTTTTCCCAGATTTTGGGGGCAAAAGTAGGGGGGTCGGCTTATACACGGGTCGGCTTATACACGAGTATATACGGTAATTCAGTTTTCCCTTAAAAGGCTCTATTTGGCCTCTAAAAGCCCAGTTACACTCACAGATAATTGTGCTGAGATTGTTCTCAGATCTCTGGTTGCAGTGAAATCATGGACACATTGTTCCATTTGTACACGGCGACAAAATGAACAATGTATCCATGATTTCACTGCAGCCAGAGATCTGAGAACAATCTCTGCACAATTATCTGTGTGTGTAACTGGGCCTTAACTTGTGAATCTCAAATCCTTCAGTTTCCTTTAAAAAGGCATTTTGTGGCCTCTAACCTTTTAATCTCAAATCCTTCAGTTTCCTCTAAAAATGCAATTTTTTGCTCTGTAGCCTATGATTCCCAAATCCTTCAGTTTCCCCTAAAAAAAAATTCTGTTTGGCCTCTAACAAGTGCTTTTCAAACTGTGTGCCTAAAAGATGAGTGGAAAACTCCTAGGTCATGGTGAAAAGGGGAAGGGGAAAAATTTTTGTTGGAAATTGGATAGGCTTGGTGTTGGAGTGTGGAAGATGCAATGTTGTCGAAAGCTGTAGTAACCAAACATTGGTTCGGCATCCTATCCCAAGTGAAGTGACACGTCTGTTACTGGACAGCCTACTCCAGGCTCTTTGTTTGCCAGCAGCAGAGCGATACGAGTTATGGATGAGGCCCAGCTCTTGTTACAATTCATTGAAATTGCTGCATCAAGTGGCCTTTCCTCCTATTCCTCCACCTTAACATCACAAACAGTACAGTCCCCAGAGGTGGTGCTCCATTTACTTATCTGTCACCTCGAGTAACAACTCTCCAGCTGCACAACTGATTGTGGGTAAATACAGATGGGCTACTCTGCAGAGATTATTACACATTCTTTTCCATTGGCCTCAGAGGTCTGCTCCAAAGATTCACATACTCCAGAGGAGGACAGCTTCTGCAGTGATGGCCAAAATCTTTTGGAGTTGGATCCAGGGAGGAAGAAAGTATGGTCCCAGCAGAATCCATACCTTTGTCAGCCAATGTCAACCCCTAGTGTACAGGTGATGATGATAATGAGACTCAGATACCTGAGGAACACCTGCATTGTACTTTGCATTCAGGGCAGGAAGTAGAGAAGGGTGACTCTCATGGCGAGGAGTGGAACAACAGGAGGATGATAATGATGATGAGGTTCTAGATTCCACTTGGCATGAATCTAGAGTCAAGCAGCTCAGCAGAGGAGGAGGAGGAAAATGAGGTTAGCCTGTGTGGTCCCACACAGACACTGAGGGCTGCTGCACGACAGGCACTGCATCTTCAGCCACAACTCTGGATTTGGACAGCTGCAGCCACGGGTCTGCAGTTATCTGAGGCGGCAAAGATTGCCTAGCCTGGGTGTTTTTTTCACACCACAAAACACACAACTCATGTCATTTGACAACTTTTGTAGTCAAAATTGAAAAAGAGGCAGAAACCCCACCAATGTGATTACTACATCCATGAACTGCCACGTGGCCTAGCACCATGCATTAGTCTAGACAAATTACTGGGGTAGAACTGTGCTTAGTGGGCCTCACTGAACTCAGTCCGCCGCATCAAATGCATCTGCTGCTTTTTCCTCGTCAGCATGGCAAGTGTTGTCTGACACGTGTCTAGCCGAAGGACCTCCACTTGTTTACCTGGTACAGTTGGGGAGACTGACAGACCCTCAGCTGTTACAGAAGTGGACATGCCTGCTGATTTGGACGATCCCAGACACCAAGCACACAACTTTTTGTCAACCCACCATATCATCTGGGTCTGCAACTCTTCATAGTGCAACAGTTTGTCAGGTACACCTTACTCCAGTCTGTCCCATCACAGCAGTCAGTCCTCTGTCCCACAGTTGTAGTCACGGAAAATATTATTTCCTTCTACAAAACCAATAGCAAAGTGCTTAAACTTCGCCATCTCTCATTTGTTGGCCATGGAAATGCTGCTCTTAAGCCTGGTTGATACTGACTGTTTCCGAAAGATGATGGCCATTGCAACCCCCAGTATCAGTTGCCCAGTTGTTACATCTTCCTCACTGGTCACTACTTCTCAAAGCAAGCTGTGCCTGCATTACACCAGCATGTCACAGACAACATTACCCATTTATTGAGAATCTCTGTATGTGACAGGGTGTAAATCTTCACTGACTTCTGGATGAGCAAACATGGCCAGGGGCGTTACATCTTCCTCACTGGCCACTGAGTGACTGGTGGCTGCGGGGCCAGGTGCGAAATGAACTACTCCCCAAGTCATCAAATTCCAAAGACTTTTGCGACAAACCTCTACCTCTTCATCCACTACTTCGGCCTTGTCCACCTCCTTTAGGGCCTCCAGCTGCGCCCTCCACCCCTTACTTAATGTTGCAACACTTCAGATAGAATTCACCCCACCTCCGTACTGCAATGCCAGGGCTCTCTGCCATCAGGCAATAATTAAATTAAAATGCTTTAGAAATGTGAGTCACACAGCTGAAAAGTTGTGGACAGCTCTGCAGGCTTAGTTTCAGCAATGGCTATCTCCCGTAAACCTGGAGCCAGAAAAGGCCATGTGCAATATCGGACAGAATCTGGTGACGGCCCTGTTGGGGCAAACGTATACGCCTTGCATGGCTCACATCCTCAACCTGGTTGTCCAGCAATTCCTACGCCACTATCCCGACCTGGATGAGCTGCTGCATAAGGCACGGTCGCTGTGTTCTCACTTCTGTCATATTCACCCCACGGCTTAACTACTTGCATTGCTACAGAGGTCTTTCAATTAACCGGTCAACAGCTTGTTGTGCGATGTGCTGACATTATTATTATAATTATTTATTTATAGAGCACTATTGATTCCATGGTGCTGAACATGAGAAAGGGTTACATACAAACAAGTTAAAAATACAATGAACAAACTAACAGTCACAGACTGATACAAAGGGGAGAGAGGACCCTGCCCTTTTAGGCTTACATTCTACTGGGCAGTAGGGAGAGAGACAGTAGGTTGGGTCTGCTCTGTTGGTGGTGGAGTGCCAGGTCCAGTGGTGGTGGATCACCGGGTCTAGTGGTGGTGAGGTGACACTGTGGTCATTGCAGGCTGTAGGCTGTTCTTAAGGGCTGGGTTTACAGTTTCTGCTTGAAGGTTCCAAGTGTGGGGGACAATTTTGATGTTTTGGGGTGTAGAATTACAGAGAATGGGGGATGCTCAGGCCAAGTCTTGCAGGTGGTTAGATGAGGAACATACAAGTGTGGAGGAAAGGTGGAGGTCTTTGGAGGATCGAAGATTACGAGTTGGATGATATCGGGAGATTAATTCAGAGATATATGGGGGGACAGATTGTGGACGGCTTTGTAAGTCAGTGTTAGTAGTTTGAATTGGATTTGTTGGTGAATTGAGAGCCAGTGGAGGGATTTGCAGAGGGGAGAAGTGGAGGAATAGCAAAAAGAGAGGAGGATTAGTCAAGAAACAGAGTTAAGGAGAGATTGGAGAGGTGCAAGAGTGTTAGTAGGGAGGTCGCAGAGGAGGAGGTTGCAGTAGTCAGGATGGGAGATGATGAGGGCATGCTCTAGTAGTTTAGTACATTGAGGGTTGAGGAAGGGACAGATTCTGGAAATATTTTTGAGTTGGAGGCGGCAGGAGGTGGCAACGGCTTGGATATGTGGTTTGAAGAACAGGACAGAGTCAAGGGTTACTCCGAGGCAGCGGACGTCAGGTACAGGGCAAAGTGAGATGTGATTTATTGTGATAGATCTGGTAAGGAAGATGTGTGAGATGGAAGCAAGATGAGGAGTTCAGTTTTGTCTACATTACGTTTTAGAAAGCGAGAGGAGAAGGAAGGAGGATATGGCTGATAGACACTCCGGGATTTTGGACTAGAGAGAGGTGACATCTGGGCCAGAGAGATAGATCTGAGTGTCTTCAGCATAGAGGTGATACTGGAAGCCATGGGACTTTATGAGTTGTCCCAGACCAAGGGTATAGATGGAAAAAAGGAGGGGCCCAAGGACAGAGCCTTGAGGGACCCCAACAAAGAAGGGATGGGGCAAAGAGGTCGTGTGGGAGTGGGAGATGCTAAATGTGCAGCTGGAAAGGTAGGAGGAAATCCAGGAGAGGGCAAAGTCAGTGATACCAATGGAAGAGAGGATCTCTAATAGGAGACTGTGGTCGACTGTGTCGAATGCAGAGGACAGGTCTAGAAGGAGGAGGACTGAGAAATGTCTGTTAGCTTTGGCCGGGAATAAGTCGTTAGTAATTTTGGTCAGGGCAGTTTCAGTGGAGTGGTGGGGGCGGAAGCTGGATTGAAAGTTGTCAAAGAGAGAGTGTGATGAGAGGTGGGATGAGAGCACAGTGTGGACATGCTTTTTGAGAAGTTTGGAAGCGAACGGGAGCAGGGATATGGGACATAGTAGAATTCCACTCTGTGCATGTTGCAGTGACTGTGGCAGCAGCGACAAGCCCTGGCACAGTATGTAATGATGTGTACAGTGAGTCAAAGTGAGCCGAATGAGGTGTAAATGTTGCTCCAAGAGGGGGCACAGATCAAGAACCATTGTACCCTTCTGCACAGTTTTGAAATGGCTACTAAGATGGCTAGCACTAATGATGCTGTTATCAGCATCACTATTCTAGTTGCCTACATGATGGAGCAAACTTTGAAAAGTCTGCAGGATGAGGTTCTGGTACCACAAGAAGAGGAGGAGGAAGAAGAGAAGGATGTGGACAAGATATCCAGATCTCAAAGGTCCAAACTCTCGTCACACAGCCAGGTGGCATAGGAGGGTAGTGTAGAGAGAAAAAGAGGTGCTCATGGTACGAGACAAGCTGGTGGTGAGGGCAGGAGTTAAGGAACAAATGGAGGACGAAGATGAAGAGGTGATGGGCATAGAACACTCAATAGATCAGGAAGAAATTATTCCCCTTTCTGTTGTCAGAGGTTGGCGAGAGAGGCCAGAGGAAGGAAGCTCAATTTTTACTCCACCGCCAACACAACAAGGACTTGAATCTTGCTGCATTATCTGCAATATGATGCCCGTCCTTTTAGGATTCAAATCAGCAATGACTACTGGGTTGCCATACTCTTGAAGCCATGTTACAAGAATAAATTTAGGAAGATGCTTCCTGCCTTGGACAGGGACATGCGCATGCTGAAATATCAAAAAAAGCTGAGTGAGGGACATAATAACCATTGCAAATCTATTCTTTCAACCCAGGTTATATCATGTCATCAGTGAAGCAAATTATTGGAGTCCTTTGACCAATTTTTTAAACCAGCCAGTCCACTGTCAGAAATGAGTACAAGTATCTGACACATAGTGAATGACTCGAGAGGATGATGTAGGAATATTTAGAGCTTGATATCTACAGTATGTCATCAGGGGGTATTTGGAACCTTTTGCATTTTGGGTTTAATAAATGGAAGTGGTCTGAGGTTGCCAGTTATGTCTTGGAGGTTATGCAATGCCCGGCAGACAGCATTCTCTCAAAATGCATCTTTAGCACTACTGGTGGTGTCCTGACAGATAAGCGCATCCAACTGTCTCCTGAAAGTGATGTACTTTTCAGTTTGCTGCATTGATCTTGATATTCCTTAATTTTTATTCTACCTCCATTGTTGCCACTTTGGTGGTATCTGGCCCTAATTTTTTGAAATGTTGACTCTCCATCTAGTCTGTTTCCTGAATTTAGCAGGGTCCTGTGAGTACAATGCCTACACTTGTCACTCATCTCCTGTTACTAATGAATGTTTATCCTTGAAATGCTAGGCCAGTTCGTTGAGCTTGTACGACAAACATTGCCAGTTCGGCAAACTGAACCAAATTCAAATTTCCAAAGGATCGCTCATCTTAAATAGTAAATTATTTGCATTCAGAATATTCTAGCCGAATGCTTTTTATTATTTAAGCATTCAACTCGAATACCAAGCCTAATGCAAGTCAATTAGTCATGGGCTCTCCCCACATACAACCAGTCATAAAATGAGCATTTCCAGGAGATCGAAGGTGGGCTTTTTCTTTTGTGTGTTTTCACAGCATACAACACTTCACTCTACCCACAAGTGAGAGCCTTTCATTCAAGTGGCTCTCCCTAGAGTACTAGCTTCTAGTGTTCACTCAAGGGAGCCGGCAAATTGTGTCAGCTCATTCACGATCGACACATCACTCTCAAGCACCACCAGCGATTCTAGCCGGTAATGAATATCCTAAATACCGTACTATGGCATAGGAATTCCATAAATTCTCCATCAAATGTCACCTGTTTAACGCAGCAGTAAGTACTGCACCACCTCAGAATCACCAAAGTTGACAAATCCCCATGCCCAGAAGGCATACAGCCCTGAGTACAGCAAGAATTAAGTACCATGGAGACTGACCATTATTTTTAATCTTCACAGATTCCATAGTAGCAGGATCTGTACCACATTTCAGGCACATAGCAAATGTGATACCATTATTTATAAAGAGGACAAAAGCCTGGAAATATAAGTAAGTTTAACCATTATTGGGGTTAAAATCCTTAAAGCCCTCGTCACACCTGGCGACGGGGCTGGGGATGTCGGCGGCGACTGGCGGGTGCGCGCACGTTTTTGGCGCCCCGCCAGCCTCGCCGTTCCCCTTACACGGGGCGACATCTCCAGCCCTGCTCCAGCGACCTGTCAGGCGGCATCACCGCCGGGGTGTCTGAAGACCCCAGCGGTGATGCATGACAGTGGGAGCCTATGGCTCCCATCGCCTGACAGGTTGCCGGCGGCTGGTTACAAGGGGCGATGTGTGAACTGGTTTTAGAGCACTGGTCTGTCGCCGCCGGTAGGCCATGTCCCTACGTCGCCAATGTAATTGGCGGCGATGTCGCCCCATGTGATGGGGGCTTAAGAGGTGGTATACTGGAGCATATAAAGAAAAATAACCTCATGACCCACTATTAACACGGGGATGAAAGAACTTTCCTGTCATACTAATGTGGCGCCCCACTGGTCAGTGCACCACACTAGGGGTACTGCACCCACAACAGAGCATGCAGTATTCCTGTCGCAGGGGAGTGTAAAGTTGACATGAGGCTCCCATCCCAGCACTCACACACTCTAGAACAGGGGACAACGGGGTTAAATCTCTAGGAAAGTGACCCGGTCCCAGCGGGCGGAGTAAGGTGAGGCAGAAGGCACACAGTTGTATGTAGTCTAAGCTGAGGAAAAAAGCAAGGAGGGAGTCATGGAACAGCTCCCAGGGAGGGTGCCTGAGAAAAGAAAGGCAACCCAGGAAAGAAAGGAGGAATCCAGTGCCAGACCACCGGACAGGTCTGGGGGAATCCCAGTCCACCAACTGTACGAGTAACGGTACGGACGAGTTCATCCCTGACCCGTCAACACCGGCCAGTCGAGGGCCAAAATATCAGCCCTGACCCCCAGACCAGAATGTGCTGCCCCACCAGAAGCACTAGACCGGGTTGAGCCCCTTAGATGTGAAGAAGGGTACCTCAAATTACCCAATGGGCCTGGTAGACAAGTGGGCTGTGAAAGGCAGAAGTGCAAAGATAGTGAGGAGGCGCAGGCACACAAGAGACAAGGAAAGACAAAAGAAGGTACACTACGGGAGCCTCAAAGAGACTTTATCTTCCCCTGTGACTACCCGGCCAGCTACCCATCAATCACTGTGTAAACTGCAACCTAAAGTGCCATCTAAACCGATTCCAGCAAAGTACCAGTATAGAGTCACAGAGCCTCAGTGTTTCCTTTCTACGTTGACTGCTCCGCATCTCCACCTGCAGAGCCACCTATCTGTGTAAAAGCTCCATCCATCTCATCAAAACCCCAGGAACCCAGCTCTGCCTGTGGGGAGCTATACCATCCAGCTGCCCGAGCATCATCACCGAAGGCCTACGGTAGTGCTGGTGCCATCACCAGACACCAGAGGTGGTGTCACAAACTCATTTTATTATTTTATTTTTCCCCTTTTTACAAGTGACTCCAGGGTATGGGTTTGGGCAGGCCACCAGTGACATCCCCATTACAGCGAACGCCCGAATACCCGAGTCCCCATAGACCCCTGGGCGGGTCACTAATCTGATCAGCTTTTATGAAGAGGTAAGTTCTAGACTGTGCCAGGGAAAGGCAGTGGATGTTGTTTATATGGACTTTTCAAAGGCTTTTGAGATGGTGCCACACAAAAGGTTGGTACATAAAATGAGAGTAGTAGGAATAGAGGAAAATATGTGTAACTGGGTTAAGAAGTGTCACTCAGTATTAGGAAGCATTGAGTGATTAATCAAAAGCATTCAGGTTGCACCAGAGTTAACAGTGCCAAATGTGTCAGTATTGAGCCCTCTTATTTTTAACATATTTATTAATGACCTTGAAGGGGGCATAATGAGTAGAATTTCAATGTTTGCAGATGATACAAAACTGCAGATTAATCAATACAGAGGATGACAATTTTATATTACAGAAGGAGTTATATAAGCTTGAGGCTTAGGCTGAGCAATGGCAATTTAAATGTAATGTGGATAAATGTAAGGTCATGCACTCGAGAAAATAAAATGTATTATGTATTTAATTGTAAAACACTGGGCAAAACGGTCACTGAAGAAGACCTGGTTGTATGGGTGGTCAGGAGACTCACATTTAGTGGCCGGTGTAAAGCAGCTGCTGCCAATGCTAATAAAATAATGGGATGTAACAAAAGAGGCATAGATGCTCATAAGGAGAACATAGTTTAACCTCTATACAAGTCACTAATGTAACCACACTGAATACTGTGTCAAATTTTGGTCTATGTTGTATAAGAAGGACATAGCTGAACTAGAGCAGAGAAGTGGAGACAAGGTTATTTAAGGACTGGGTGGTCTGCAATACCAAGACAGGTTATTAAATTTTGGGTTATTCAGTCTGGAAAAATGAAGGCGTAGGATACATTCAGACTGTGCGTTTTTTTTCTCTTCTGTTCTGCTGCCTTTTTAGCTGCAAAATAGGAGCTGACAAAAAATACACCAAAAATAAGGATCAGTTTTTGGATGTGTTTTTTTGACAAGTAATTTGACCCATTTTGAAGGGCTCCTATAGGAAAAACACAGGATAAAAACGCAACAGATATTCACATGTCCTTTTGAAGAACGGAGCTCTCCTAAAGAGAGAAAACAGATCACTTTGTAAGAGCACAGTCTGAATGGGAAAAATGAAAACCCATAAACTTTGCTGGGGTGTCATTAGAGTGATCCATTTCCTGCAGTGCACTGCAAAAAACAGATAAAAAAAGTATCAAAAAACGCACAGTGGGAATGTAGCCTTAACGGCAACCTTATAACAATTTATAAATATAGGGTGTACAGTACAATATTTTAATTGGACCTTTCTAATGATCTTTTTACACTAGGCCTGTGACAGGGACAAAGGGACATCCTTTACTTCTTGAAGAAAGAAGGTTTAGCCAAAGTCCCTCCAAGTGATTTTCCATTTCTTCTTTTCTTTTTTCCCTCCCCTTCTTCCGGAGCCATAACTTTTTTATTTTTCCATCAATATAGATATATAAGGCTTGTTTTTGTGGGGTGAGATGTCCTATTGAATTACATAATTCATTTCACCACATAGAGTACGTGAGAAATGGAAAAAATTCCAAGTGCGGAGAAATTGCAAAAAAAAGGTAATTTTTCACAATTTTTTGTATTTTACATTCCATGTTCACTAAACGGTAAAATTGACTTGTCAGTATGATGCCTCAGGTCAGTGTGAGTTCGGAGACACCAAACATGTATATAGATCGGGCCATTTATATGGAAGCACCTAAATAAAATGGGAATGGGTATCGATACCAACTTCCTGTTTGTGGCACATTATACCATGTTCCAAATTAATATGCAAATTGGTTTTAAGTGTCATAGGGTTTTTTTTTCCAATGAAACCATGTTCGTATTGTGCCTCAGGGTTCTCTGGATCACTAAAATCAATCTCAGATACCTGGGATAATAAGTTTGGTAGGTGAGCCCAATAAAAGGAAAACTGGGTGTTCCAGAATATTGAGCAGGCCACAGTTTGCCACAGTTTTCAAGTAAGATGGGAAAGAAAAAGGATCTCTCTGCTGCCGAAAAGCAACAAATAGTGCAATACCTTGGACAAGGGGTGAAAACATTAGATATTGCACGAAAACGTAAGCGTGATCATCATACTGTGAAGAGATTTGTGGCTGATTCTGAGCACAGACGTGTTCGTGCAGATAAAGGCAGAATGAGGAATGTTTCTGCCAGGCAAATTCATCGGATTAAGAGAGCAGCTGCTAAAAAGGCCTTACAAACCAACAAACAGATATTTGAAGCTGCTGGTGCCTCTGGAGTCCCTCGAACCTCAAGGTATAGGATCCTTAAAATGCTTGCTGTGGTGCATAAACCTACTATTCAGCCATCCCTAAACAGTGCTCACAAGCAGAAACAGTTGCAGTGGGCCCAGACATACATGAAGACTAATTTTCAAACATTCTTGTTTACCAATGAGTGCTGAGCAACCCTGGATGGTCCAATGGATAGAGTAATGGATGGTTGGTGGATGGCCACCATGTCCCAACAAGGCTGTGACATCAGCAAGGAGGTTGAGGAGTCATCTTTTGGGCTGGAATAATTGGGAAACAGCTGATAGGTCCTTTAAGGTTCCTGAATGTGTGAAAATGACCTCTGCAAAGTATATAGAGTTTCTGACCAAGAACTTTCTTCCATGGTACAAAAAGCAAAAACGTGCCTTCAGGAGTAAAATCATATCATGCTGCAAAGAATACCTCTGTATCATTGGCTGTTATGGGCATAAAAGGAGATAAACTCATGGTGTGGCCACCATCTTCCCCTCAATCCTATAGAGAACCTTTGGAGTTTAATCAAGCAAAAGATCTATGAGGGTGGAAGGCAGTTCACATCAAAACAGCAGCTCTAGGAGACTATTCTGACATCATGCAAAGAAATACAAGCAGAAACTCTCCAGAAACTCACAAGTTCAATGGATGCAAGAATTGTGAATGTGATATCAAAGAAGGGTTCCATTGTTAACATGTAACTTGACCTGTTAGGATGTTTTGGAGTTAAATAGCTTTTTATTTCAGTGCATGTGACCTCCTAATGCTGCAAATTCAACAAATAACATTTTCAGTTCTTTCAAACATATCAAATGTTTAGAAACTCTACTGTGCCTAATAATTTGGAACAGTGCATTTAGAGTTATTTTTAATGTTGAAGATTATACTGTTATCATTGGGAGGTTTCTTCAATAAAATTCGATGTATACTCTAACGGGTGATAACTTTTATTACACATTTCCGACCATTTAGGAAAATCAGAGAAAAAGAACATTTGCATAATAATTTAGGACATGGTGTAGTATATGGGAGGGGGAAACCTTTCCCAGATGGGTGGTGACCATGGTAGCGATTTTGAAGTCAGCCATTTTGGATCCAACTTTAATTTTTTTCAATGGAAAGAGGGTCATGTAAAACATCAAACATATTGCAAATTTCATTAGAAAAACAATGGTGTGCTTGGTTTTAACGTAACTTTATTATTTTATGAGTTATTTACAAGTTTATGACCACTTATAAAATGTGTTCAAATTGCTGACCATTGTGTTGGATTGTCAATGCAACCCTGTTCTCCCACTCTTGACACACTGATAGCAACACCGCAGAAGAAATGCTAGCGCAGGCTTCCAGTATCCATTGTTTCAGACACTGCACATCTCGTATCTTCACAGCATAGACAATTGCCTTCAAATGAGTGATGAGGCAAACTTTTTTGTGAATGGGGAAGTTAACAAACAAAACCACCGCTATTGGTCTGACACTAACCCACAGTGGATAGATCCCTCCAAGACTGTTGGAACACAAAAATTGATGGTATGGTGTGGTATATGGGGTACAAAGATAGAGGGGCCATTCTTCATCAATGGAAACCTCAATGCCACTGATAGCTGAAATTGCTACATGATTTAGATAACCATGCGCAATGCGGTGCAACAAGCGTCGTGGGTATACTGACGTCACCCGTTCCCGGAAATGATGCGATTCGCGTCATTCATGCCCGGCCAGCATCGTGGAGAGAGCAGGGAGGGCCCGCCTAGAAAATGAAGAAAAGATCACGCCCATTAGGGCGTGATCTTCTGATGAACAGGGCACCACCAAACACACCCTGAGGCTAAAGATTTTAGCTCCTACTAATTATAATGCCTAAAGAGTGAGTATTAAATCGTTTTTATGTTTTTGCCAGGATGCTTTAAGGAGACAAAAGGAGTGTGAGAATGGTGATAGGATGCTGCAGGGACATGATTTTGTAGTTTAGGTGGCTTTTTGAAGGTGACAGGATCCCTTTAAAGGTTTTTTAAAAAAAAAATTGTGAGACACTCCAATGCCCCTTGGAAGAGATGTGAAGAAGGGCCTCATAAAAACAATGTTCCTATTGCAAAGGTGTGAGTCTCCTATACTTGTAATGCCCATGCACTAAGTATGGACTGACAAACATTTACCCCTGGGGGGTATACATGAATATACTGTAACATTTTTTTTCTTATTGGCATCATATACAATCTTTAAAAATATTATGTGAGTGTTGCATCATGGACCACGGTCACTCTGGTGATAAGGTGGTGGAGGAAGAGGAGAAGGAGGAGGACTAGAGAAAATAGCCAAAATCAGGAAGCATATACCAATGTGTGGGAGTGAAGAGAAGAATGGGAATATACCTCCCCAAAAAAGACACTGGCTTTGAGTTTATATTTCGCTGCTATTATTTGGTGGTGTTGAGAAGTCTGGCTCAATCCAGCCTTTGTTCATTTTGATAATTGAAAATGCTGACAGGCTGACTCTTGATAGGTGGGTGCGCTTATCAGTAATAATTCCCCTGGACACTAAAAACCTGCTTTGATAAAAGCTAGCAGCAGGGCAGGCCAGGACTTTCAAAGCGTAGAAAGCCAGTTCATGCCATGTGTCCATGTGTCCAGTTTAGATACCCAATTATTATAAGGCACAGAGGAATCATGGAGGACTTTGGTACGGTTGGCAAGGTACTCCTTCAGCATCTTCCCAAACTTTGCAGTCCTTGTGAGGATACCCCGTGCCTCAGGGTCTGTGCCATGGGAGGGGCTGAGAAAACCTCCCAGAACTTTGACAGTGTTCCCCTGCCTCTGCTGGATTGGAGTTGTGTCTCTCTCGCCTTGTTTGTCCAACGAACTGTTACCTCTCCACCAGCGTTTTCAGATGGGAATTTTTTCAATAATTCTGCAACAAGGGCCTTTTGGTACTGCCCCATTGTTGTAGACCTCTCCGTCTCAGGAATAAGAGAGATAAAGTTCTCCTTGTAGCATGGGTCTAAAAGTGTCACCAACCAGTAATGAGTGTCACCCAAAATTTTTAGAATGCAAGGGTCACGGGAAAGGCAGCATAACATAAACTCAGCCATGCGCGCCAGACTGGTAACAAGCAAGACTTCCATGTCCTCACCAAGAGGACGACTGACCATGCACTCCTCCTCCTCCCTGTCTTTTGGCCATCCACACTGAACAGACGGTATGACAGTTGTGCAGGTAGTACCATCTATAGCGCATGAAACTAGCTCCTGTTTTTCTTCCTCCTCCTCATTGACCCCCAATCCATGTTGGGATGAGATGAGGCTGGGTTGTGTGTTATCACCCTGTATGGTTCCTTGCTCAATCCCATCCTGCTCCACCTGCAATGCATCCTCTTTGATTTTGAGCAGTTTGTCATCTTGGTGGAGTCCTCAAAGTTTTGGAGGATGGTACATATGTTGGACATCTATGTCCACTCTTGAGGTCTTATGTGTGGAGTCTGAACCAAATACTGATGGATTTGTTGATGCTGACAAAAACTGCCCTCTTCTGCTCACAAATCCTGACCAACATCTGCAGTGTCGAATTTCAACGTTATGGACATCACACACCAGTCTGTGAGCCGAAAACTGCAAACACTGCTGAAACCTGGTAAGGGCAGCCAAAGCAGTAGGTGACTTTCTAAAATGGGCACACAGGCAGCATACTTTGATGAGCAGATCCAACAGCTCTGGTTAGGATTTAAGAAACTGCTGAACCAAGAGGTTGAGCACATGGACCAGGCATGGTACATGTGTTAGCTCGCCCCACCTCAGAGCCGCTACCAGGTTCCGGTCATTGTCATACATGACCATGTCTGGCTGTAGGCTCAGCGATGTGAGCCACAGATCTGCTTGCTCTTCCAGAGCTATCCACAACTTTACAGCATTGTGCGGTTTGACACCCACGCATATTAGCTTCAGCACAGCCTGTTGCCGCATGGCAGTGCTGTAGTGCTTCCAGTTTGACTGATGTGGCGGCTGAAGAGGTGGCTAAGGAGGATGATGTGCAGGAGCTGTAGACTGTTGGGGCAACCCTGATTGAGTTAAGGCCCGTAATCCTTGGCATCGGGAGGACGTGTTCCGTCCCAAGGTCCAACTAGGTCCTGGCTTCCGCTATGTTAAACCAGTGTGTCATCAGCAAAATGTACCATTCCTGCCCACAAGAACTTGTCCACGTGTCCGTGATTAGGTGGACTCTCCCGCCAACTGCGTTGTTAAGGGCATGGCTAATGTTTTGGGACACGTGCTTGTGTAATGCGGGGATGGCACACCGGGAGAAATAGTGGTGTCTGGAGACCGAGTAACGAGCGACAGACACCGCCATCAGGTTGTGGAATGCTTTTGTCTCCACTAGCCTAAAAGGCTAGCACAGGCAGTTGTGAAATGTGCAAATTCAGTAGTGTGGCCTGTGGGGCGTTGGCTGCGTATTTGCACTTGCGTTCCAAGGACTGGGTTATGGACAACTGAATGCTGCGCTGGGACAAGGACGTGGACATTGTTGCTGATGGTGGTAATTCAGATTGTGCAATGACAGGTGCAGGACAAGAGGCATCTTCGCATGCACTATGGACAGGGGATTGGCTGGCACTCAACAGTGAAAGAAGCAGTCGTGTCACCCACAGACACTGCTCCTAGAACTTGGGGTTCGGCCCATAAAGTCGGATGCTTTGCAGCCTTGTGCCTGATCATGCTGGTGGTGGTCAGGCTGGTAGTTTTGCTACCCCTGCTAATGCTGGCATGGCAGGTGGTGCAAATGGCCTTTTTGGAATTATCTGCAGAGTACTTAAAAAATACAGCCAGACTCGGGAAGATCTAACAGTTGAACTGCAACTTACGTCGTGTTAGTGTCATGGGGAACGGTAGCCTGCCTTCTGTCTGCAACCACCACACTGCTTCTTCCTGCCTGTTGTGGTGCTACGCCTCCCTCCCCCTGTGCGCTGCTGTCCTCGCTGGGGATGTCCTCCTGCCAGGTTGGGTCAGTTACTATTTGCACCACCATATCATCTTCCACTTCCGCACCCTGGTCCTCCTTCTGACATTCTGGCAATTGTGTCTCATCATCGTCCACCTCTTGTGACAGTTTCCGTCGCTTTCGTGTGACTGTGGCTACTCAAATATTTGGGCATTGGGCATCGCTACATGCGATCTCCTCTTGCTCCCCTTCAAGTGGAGCTGGCCTGAATCTATAAATGGAAAAGTGGACATCTCTTTAGAGTTTGCAAGTGTGGGATCAATTTTGTCCAGACACTCGGCATGGTGGGAGGAAGGAGGATCAGGGTGAGGAATATGTGGTCCAGTCTCACGGCTACTGACACTTTACTGGGTGGAAGACAGGGTGGTTGTGGCAAACTGACTGGAAGCATTATCCACTATCCAACCAACAACCTTTTGAACCAACCTAGGAATTGGGACAGGAAGGCTGGACGAGAAGATGTGGATGTTTGTTGTGGCACAATTGTAGCTTGCCCACGGCCCTGGCCTCTGCATGCACCATCACGTCCAGTTCCTCATCCCTTGCCATGCGACTTGCACATTTTAAATGGGGGACAATATCTTCCACGCTCAGTAGAAATGGCTGAATTTAGAGCAAAGTTATATGTGATCCGTGCGATGGACAAACCACAGTTTTTTAAGTAGCTGTTTTTGTTAAAACGGGATAATATATGTGTAACAGGCTGCAGACGTGACTGGAATGGAGCCTCCTGTGCTATACACATTGCATTTATATAGAAATAGAAGCTGCACAGCAAATATTCACTAAATAGTGTGTAGGGGTGCTACAACATGTATGTAGGAGAACAACTAAAAATGCTTAAAAAGAACATACACATGAGCTTGTGCACACCACAATATTTGTTTCAAAATTTATTAGTAATTCACAAAAATCGGAGCAATAAACTATTTAAAACCGAGATAGGTCCCATGACCATGGTTGCATAATCCACATATTTATGTACAGGAGTATACCAAAAAGCCTCGTGAAAGACAGTGCATGAACCACCCCTATGGCATACACAAATTACTAAATAAATCTAGATGGGATCCATCCTGAATGTACAATGTTGTAGTGTCTACCACCTGGACCTCTATCACCTATCAGGTCTCTGATGAGAAGGATAGAGAGGGGAAAAAAAATGCACAGCACGCTCCATTCACACATGTTACCCAGTTTATGGCTGCAACCTACTGGTCCGAGGCCCCATGCGTTCCGCTGCACTAGGCCGCTTCCTCAGGGGAATCTAAAGTGCATATCCATTGCACACAGTTATATATAGTGTGTAATAATTGCATAATGCGAAACAGTTGTGCGCTCAGAGCCACATTGATGGTGAGCGTCCAAAACAGGAAAAGGAACCAGGACTCATTTCCTGGGAGTGTCAGGTAGCGTCTCCATAGAGACTCCAATGTCTACTCATATGAGCACCAGAGCGCACCGCCTACTACAATCAAGACCGCATGCACACTGCGTCAGGTTACCACAGTAACGTGATGCATATACTATATCAGCGGCGGAAGCGGCAGGGCGTCATCGGAACGTTCCGAACCTCACCTCCATACGTAGCATGGAATCTATGGCAACCATGGCGCTTGCATATTTATAGCGTCACAAGTGCTTATACCATGGTGGTCACCTGAACATTCATGTGGCTGAACCCAATAATAGCACGTGTCCGGAACCAGTTTGGCCTGTTCAATTGCATATTATATGGGCTGACATATATTGTATAATATATCACCAGCCCAGGTTTGCATGGACAGCAGAAGGAGGGGGGAAGAAGGGGAAGGGGGAAAATAAGGGGGAAAAAGAAAATAAGGCTTGTATAAAGAGGAGCAGCACTTCTAATACAGGCACTATATTAACATGGTTGAAACTGTTTGGAAGGGGTTGATACATCAAATTACATCAACCAATTATGATTATTCACCATGTAACACATCAATCTTTGTAAACCTCGTTATAAACTGATAGGTACAGATCAAGAATAGTAATAATTGGGTCAGATTCAGGGGCGTAACTACAATAGGTGCAGGGGTTACGATCGCACCCGGGCCCTGCAGCCTAGGGGGGCCCCAGAAGTCCCTTTGGCCTATAGAAAAAGACTAATACTATTAAAGATTTGCAATAATTGGGGGCTCCGTTGGAGCTTTCGCATCGGGGCCCCTGGACCTGAAGTTACACCACTGGTCAGATTGTAATCACAACCGTCATTCTGGAAAGATCCCACGTGCAAGAAGGATGAAGAAGCCATGTACAGCGCATAAAACGCACCACACACAACATAAATGTCATATTGAAATTTTATTATTATAAGATATAATACAAACATATATAATCATTATTTGCAATGTGTACAATTATCAATAAAGTGCAGTGCATATATGCAATACGTTAATCCCCTATAATAGCATATAAAGTACAAAATTGTCGATCAGTTCATGAGCAATAGCATCAATATTAATTTTGTTGCCATGAATTCAAGGTGCATAAATATAAAGGTAGTAACCTTTAGTAGGAGGCATTAACCATAATACGTATTGTATCAAAATTGGGGGGCTGACTCCCACGCAATGGGGCCCCAGGTTGCAGCCACACACACACTTCCATCCAATCACACCGGAAACCCTAGATCTACCTAAAGTCACCTGAATATATAAGAGCAGCAGGAGCGCCCCTCAGGATTCAGTCTGTCTGTAATTAGGGTTATCATGCAAAAAATAGTAATGGCGGTCTAATTAGGAGCGCTCTAAGGAACAAGCAGACATGTAAGATGTTTTCATAAATGTCAAACCTTTTATTAACTTCTTAGCTCCCCTCACAGCTCCACTACGCGTTTTTTTAACATGGGCTCCTATGGTGTGACACCACCTGATGAAGACTGTTTGTATGCAGTTGAAACGCGTAGTGGAGCTGTGAAGGGAGCTAAGAAGTTAATAAAAGGTTTGACATTTATGAAAACATCTTACATGTCTGCTTGTTCCTTAGAGTGCTCCTAATTAGACCGCCATTACTATTTTTTGCATGAAAACTACTCCCTTTTTGAGGGACTGGCGGCTGGAGCAGCTCAGGAACAGCACAAAGAATCTGCCTTGAACAGGAGAGAGGAGAGCGGAGAGGCATTGCATATACCGCCGGCGGCGGAGGCTGTTAAACCGGGTTGTGCAGGAATTGCACAACCCGATAAGGTGAGTGGCCACCTATCCACCCACTTAGACGTTTTTAATAAGGGGATCCTACACATTTGCGCCCCTTTTCCTTTTTGTTTTACATGTAATTAGGGTAGGGGAACTCCTTCATTCCTAAATTTGTAGACAGTCATCAGACAAAACTTACAAGGCATTATAGGTGATGTCCAAGATTAATACAACTTTACGACATTCTTTCAGAAACAGCGCCACCTCTGTCTACTGGTTGCATTTGTATTATAGCATATGCCCATTCCTTTCATTTGAGCTGAGCTGCAATATCACACACAACCAGCAGACAGGTGTGGCGCTGTTTTTGAAGGAAATCGATCATGTTTATAGAATTCTCCATTAAGGTCAACATTTCCACTAGTGACCCCAGAACAAAACAAGAGCACCAGGACGGGGCTCAATTCAAATGCAATTTTTTTTTGTTTGTTAAAATAAATTATAGTATGAAGAATATAGGAGATCTTTGCTAAAGATTACATTTAAGTAGATGATCCAATGAAAACATTTTTCTTGCTGACTCTCCAGTTTTACTAAACACTTGTAGGTAATTTTTAATCAATATAAGGAGTCCTGTGTTCACAATCCCCATCTCTTGGTCAGAGGATAAGTGGTTAGAAAGAGCGACTTTCCCTTGAGGAACTGTCCTGCATAAGGCCCCGTAACATGCTACGATGTTCCAGCGATCTAATCAATGATCGTAGTCGCTGGGACATCATTATCTGATCGCTGGTGAGCTGTCACACTCACCAGCGATCAGCAACCAGCGAGAACGCTGGTATCCAGGGTAAACATTGGGTAACTAAGCATAGCGTTGCGCTTAGTTACCCGATATTTACTCTGGTTACCAGCTCCCAGCGTGTAACTGTGCAGCGCTGGGAGGTCGATGATCATTGGTTTCCTGCTGTGACACACGCCGATGCTGGCTGCCCAGCAGGACACCAACGATCAAAAAATGGTTGTACATGTCAGACGTAGCGACTTCGCTACGAGGTCGCTGCAACATCACAAAACCGGTGACGTTGCAGTGATATCGTTAGCGATATTGTTGCGTGTAACGGGGCCTATAATGCAGACAGACAATGATGGGAATAAACGTGTGCCTTTGGCCACATTCACACAGTGGGTTTTTTGAGGATCCGCTTTCTCAGTTCAAAACAGATCAGTTTTTTTTCAAAAAACGCATCACCCATTCACACAGTTCATTTTTGATGCGTTTTGTATTTAGCTCTAGACAATGGAAGCATAGGAGAAAGCGGATCAGGAAAAACGTTCAAGAATTGACATATTCATTCTTTGTGAGGATCTGTTTTTGAGGCCAAAAAATGGATCCTCACAAAGCGGATCGTCTGAATGCAAAATTTGGAAATGCATTGATTTTTCTGGAATATCAAACGTCACTGCAAAAAACTGATCCATCAAAAATGCAGCAAAAATAGATTGTGGGAATGTAGCCATTGTGTCTCGTGGCTCGATGTATGCATATGTGCTTGTGCTCAGTGCATACATATGCGTGTGTAACATACAATGTTTGCATCACATACAGTGTGCTGTGTGTATGTAGCATCCACATTTATAAATCCTGGCAGCACAAACAAGAGGTTATAGGATTAAAAATGTTGGAAATTGCCCAACTAACGAGCATAATGCTGCTCATTCATTGGGTGATTGAATTGTTTATGGGAGACCAAAAATCATTGTTCTTGGCAGCACATCACCCGCTGCAGACTTACTGCTGATACCATGACACCGTAGAGCAGTGTTCTCCATCTCCAGTCCCCAGGACCCAACAACAGTGCACATTTTCAGGTTTTCCTTATGGCCACTTTACACACACCAACTTATCTGTCCAACTTCTGAACAACTCACTGGTTGCAGTGAAATCATTGGACACATTGCTCAATTTGTACACAGCCACAAAATGGAGCAATGTGTCCATGATTTCACTGCAACCAGTAAGTTGGTCAGAAGTTGGACACAGAAGTTGGTGTGTGTAAAGTGGCCCTTAGTATTGCACAAGTAAGGTTACATTTTCTGGATCTGTTTTTTCTAGTGTACAACAAGGAGGCTTGGCAGACGTATAGAGGGAGCACACCCAGAGATATATGTTTGAATCAATACAAAGCTTTATTTAACAAATATGTGGACAAACATTAGAAACAGTTTAAAAACATGTATAGAGGGTCCCTAACCCAATGACAATATTGCACAATCACAGAATGAGGGAAAACCATTTTGACATCAGCGAGTACAAATATATTTATCCAGCAGGATATAACAATATGTTGCGTGCAAAGGGCCGCCATTTTGATGTCTTGTAATATAGTTAGTATTTTTTAAAAATATTCCAATAATTGTTTCCCTCAAGGCCCCGTCACACCTGGCGACGGGGCTGGAGATGTCGGCGGCGACTGGCGGGTGCGCGCACGTTTTTGGTGCCCCGCCAGCGTCGACGTCCCCCATTTACATGGGGCGACATCTCCAGTCCCATGCCGGCGAGCTGACAGGCGGCATCACTGCTGGGTTGTCTCAATACCCCAGCAGCGATGCCAAACAATGGCAGTCTATGGCACTGCTCTGAAACCAGGCGACCTCCCGGTGACGCCGACATCACCCCTTTACATGAGGCGACATAGGGGCGATGTCGCCGCCGATAGGCCACGCCCCTACGTCGCCTAGGTAATTGGCGGCGATGTCGCCCCGTGTGACGGGGCCTTTAGAGATTTGAACACCAAGATGTATAAATCACAATTGGTAGTCAATAGCAGGTAACAGGTATACAGATCAAGTGTGCAGGGATATAGGTATTGTGCAGATATATCAGCCAAACCAGTTGGTAGATATTCCAAGGTGCTAAATCACATCATAGAACCACAATTTGAAGCAAGCTAATTGATTCAACAAGATTATGAGGAGAACCACCTATGCCATCTATCAGGGTGGTCAATACCAGAATATGTTTAGTCCATTACTGCCCTGTGTACCATGATGTATATAGCATGGAGGCTGGAATATATGGGGCCACCCGATGTATATTGGCCCTAGACCCTTTGTACATTTAGTTTGCTGTGCCACCACAATATACACTAGAACACAGGAGATATTAGGTTAAATACAAAACATACATATACAGATGTAATGAGATAGAATCCTGAACTGGTTAGCAGTTGGATCCCCCTAATAATATATAATCATTGTGGCACCCCATGGGTTAATGTGCCACAATAACATCACATGGGTTCTCTCCCCCACTACACACTGACAAACACTACCACCTCTGGGCAATATGGGGAGCACCACGTGCTCCCTTATATACTCTTGCCCATGAGGAAGAGCTCAGACCGTACAGCACGGTGTAGTGCTGTGAACAGCTCAGGAGACCGTTCAGCTCGGAGCAGGGCTGTGAAGAGGACACAGAGCAGAGTTAGCTCAGTGCAGACCTAGCAAGGGTCAGAGGAGCAGGAGACCGAAAGACAGAGAAACACATCTGGGAGCCAGAGTGACACCATCACTTGCCCCAGAAGTAAGCACAGAGAGACGGACACCGGATCCGGTACTGTGTCTGGCACCCACAGCACAGTGAACCCAGGGACAGCGGGATCTCTAGATACCCCCTAGTACCAGAGCGAAGCAACACGGAGGGGTCAGCACAGCATAGAGGACCCAAGTTGCCTAGCCAAGTGGTACCAGCAGCAAACAGAGAGAGACGTGAGGAATCCCAGCAGCTTAGCTTGAAGCAGCAGCTCAGGACACACACACAGTGCAGCACAAGGAAGCCAACGACCTGGACAGGGTGTGGGGAGAGAGCTCAGCCTCATTACAGACTCCGTGGACTATAATCTGCAATAATATCAGCAGTAAAGCCTTGGAAAACAACCTTGGAGTCTGTGTATTGATTGCGACCTTTGCTCCAGATTCAGCACAGAGACAATTCCTCCCTACAGATCCAGCCTGTCAACTCTGCAGCGTCGGGAGAAGAGAATTGCAGTGTCTACCAAACGTGAGTGTGTGTCCTCCAACCCTTCTCCACCATCTATAACCCCAATAGACTTTACCCTTTACTGCCCCGGGGGATACAGTTCCCCCCACTGGAACTATACCATCCCCGCTGCCATTCCATCACCCCCGGAGGTTCTGCAGCAGCGGCGGCCCCATCACTGGCCGCACCAAGTGGGTGGCGTCACCCGTGACAATCCCTTTGTAAATAATCCCCCTTTTATTGTGAGGGCCCAGGGACACGGTCCGGACCAAGCCACCCGTGACATCCCCAGCTACCGACCGGTCCGGTACCGAGTACCCTAGTCCCGCCTGGGGCTCCACATCATCATATGCCAGGCTGCAGAGTATTAGTTACCACCTGTGGTGCAGCCACTAAGGTGCACATCTCTATCCAATTGTAAAACCAGTTAGTGTTATTAAAATATACATAGATTACACCAGGGTAGTATGAGAATGGATCTATATCCAGATCTCTGTATCACCAAGGCCTATAACCCAATTGTGTATAAAAGTTCTATAAAGCAATTAGTGTCCCAGACATTATTACCAGTCGCGAGGTCAGAGGTATAGGGGACCCCCTATGGCCCTACCCCACGGGTTCCGCTGCTGGGGATGCAGCTTCATCAGGGAATGGCCGCATATATGCAAAATTAAAGCTTATATAGCTAAATAACAGTGTGATAATTACCACTTCCTGGTCCTCGAGTGGTCGACGCCGGATTGGAAGTGCATCATAGTCATGTGACAAGGTTGCTAAGTAACTGCATCAAAACTGTCTCCGAAACCGGAAGTACATGTATGTCACATGATCTGGTTGTTCTGCAACCAGATAAACAATGTAGCAGTGCCAATTATAGCAGGGAGCGATCTGTTTACAGAGTTTAGGTTAGAGAGTAATTAGTACTGTGGCAGTAGTAAGTATGATCATAGGTCATAAATTAATGCAGGACAGTGATCACAGCTAGTAAAGGTAATTGGACGGAGCTGTTTACAGAGCTAAGGTTAAAGATTAATCAGAATACTTGGCAGTATTAAGCATGAGCATAATGCAGAACAGTAGTTAGATCACTGAGAACAGTATATAATTTAGGTTGTGCTAGGAGTAGTCCTGTGGTTATTTTACAGGAATAGATATATCATTGTTATGTACCAGGAATAATCAACTCAAGGGGAAATTTGCAGAAAGTAGATAATAATCCAGTAAATTGCTCAGAATCAAGTGTTTCAAAATACACCAGATGTCAGTCACCTGTATGGCGATATGATTTAGCAGATTTAGCACCTTGGAATATCCACCAACTGGTTTGGCTGATATATCTGCACAATACCTATATCCCTGCACACTTGATCTGTATACCTGTTACCTGCTATTGACTACCAATTGTGATTTATACATCTTGGTGTACACGTCTCTGAGGGAGACAATTATTGGAATATTTTTTAAAAATACTAATTATATTACAAGACATCAAAATAGCGGCCCTTGGCACGCAACATATTGTTATATCCTGCTGGATAAATATATTTGTACTCGCTGATGTCAAAATGGTTTTCCTCATTCTGTGATTGTGCAATGTTGTCATTGGGTTGGGGACCCTCTATACTTGTTTTTAAACAGTTTTTAATATGTTTGTCCACATTTGTTAAATAAAGCTTTGTATTGATTTAAACATATATCTCTGGGTGTGCTCCCTCTATACTTATGCCAAGCCTCCCTCTTATTGTGCATTACTGATAATTTGGCATGGTGAGCACCCATCTTTTGATATGGTTTATAATTAGTGGTGCTTCTTGTTTTTTCATGAGGGGCCCGATAAACGTATTAGAGTAAGGGGCCCATGGGTACACAGCCCGCTTTTTGGACAGTTTCGGTGTTTAACTCTGAGACGGAAGCATTATATGGAAAGGAATTTATATGAGTTATATGTATTTATACACATTTATGGAGGTTTGAGCTAGGCTCAGACATGGTTATGCAGCGTGTGCCTGTATCAGGTTACAGGCCCTTTGTTTTTGCTGTGAGTGGCTGCAATGGGTTGCTGGTGAGGTGAGCTGTTTGCTGAGTGACAAGCGGGTGAGCGCGAAAAGTAAATTTACCTCAGAGTGCCTGGAGCTTCAAGAACACAGGATGCAGATACAAGCTCTGTAGAGAAAATTGACCACCCGCCCACCCATGGAGACTTATCAAGACTGGATTGGAGTCAACTTCACTTTCCTGTCGTAAGGCTTTACTTGAAGGGGAATTTCTTCACCCGCAAAAGAAGCGGGATGTTCAAGTATCAATGGTTTTTCATATTTTTACTATTTATGATGGAGGTTTTCCCATCTTTTCGTTTAACAGTTATTATTTCTTATGTTTAAAGAACTTTAAGTAAATGCCTTACGGCCAATTTCAACCACAATTAAAGAGTTTTGTTATTTATTCAGATAAGGTTATTTATTAATAGAAGTCGGGTTTGTGTCCCCATGTTGTTGACTGTTTTTTCTAGTGCACTGCACAAAACGGATCCCTCAAATGAAATCCCAGCCAAGTCAATGGGTTTTCATTTTTTGCCATTCAGACAGGATATTTGTAAAGTGATCCATTTTTTTCACTTTAAGAGTGCTCCATTTTAAGAATGAACTGAAATCCAAAAAAGAGGACGAAGTGTACACAATCCGCGCTGCTGAAATGAGGATGCTGACCCAAGAATTGATGCAATGATGCTCTTTATTCTTTCTCCTAGTGTCTCCTACATGTTTCAGAGTCTGCTGTGCCCCTTCCTCAGGGAATAAAATATTGTTATTCCCTGAGGAAGGAGCATAGCAGGCTCTGAAACATGTAGGAGACACGTAGGAGAAAGAATAAAGAGCATCATTGCATCAACCTTTGGTCCAGCATCCTCATTTCAGTAGCGCGGATCATGTACACTTCGTCCCTCTTTTTTTGGATTTCAGTTGGATACCGTTTACACGTGGAGTGTGAATCCCGCAGCAGCTGTATACGCGAGTAACACCAGGTTGTGGGGCACACAACTTACCAGGTGAGCACCCAATATTGTAGCAATAGCCCAGTTTCCATTGAGATAAAACCCTATTGCGACTTTGTTGTCTCCTATTATTTAGATTTTCATTTTAAGAATGAGCATGTTAGTTTCTGTGGCATTTTTCTCCTGCGTTTTTCACATAGGAACTATTGTTAATGGAGAAAAAAAGCAGCACCCAAACACAGCAAATAATGGATAAGAAACACATGATGTTTCCTTTTGTGTTTTTTTTTTTTAAATAGATCATGTTTTGCAGGCAAAAACAAAGCAGAAAAGCCAAGCAAAAATGGTGTCTCTGATCTCAGCCTATTAATCTACCTGCAAAAGTGATGATTTCAACACCTGTACAATATTAAGGAAAACCTGAAAATGTGCACTGTTGGTGGGTCCTAAAGACCTAAAGAGTTGGGGAGCAGTGCTGTAGAGGACAGATTGCTCTACTAGTAATCGTTCTGTGCCTATCATTCTTCATTGTCCTGTGTGAAAAGACCAGAAACAAGCGCTGAATGACTTGATTATTATTATTATTACTAGATGGTGGCCCGATTCTAACGCATTGGGTACTCTAGAATATGTATGTAGTTGACATGCTGTGACTGACAGAACTTGTTCAGTCAACATGAGTGAACTATATATATACATCGATATATATATATATATATATATATATATGCAGCACTATAGCACATGGCGGTACATTACATTACATGTATAACAGCGCTATGGTTTATGGCGGTACATTACATTACATGTATAGTAGCGCTATGGTATATGGCAGTACATTACAGTACATGTATAGCAGCACTATATTATATGACGGTACATTACAGTACATGTATAGCAGCACTATGGTATATGGCGATACTCCGCTCCCTGCTCCACAGTAAAAGTAAAAAAATCCTCAGTGAGGATACTCACCTGTCCACCTTCGTCTTCTAGGTCCTACAGGCCTTTAGGACCTGTTGTTGCCTGGGAAACTGATCAGCTGTTCGGTCACGTGACCGCTAACTGCCGGGGGGGCAGGATGGAGCAGATGGGCAGAATGATGATGGGGGGGAGGGGGGGCAGGATTGTGTCGGGGGGGCAGGATGGAGCGAGCGGGGCAGGATGGAGCCGGAGGTGCAGGATGGAGCTGGAGGGGGCAGGATGGAGGCAGGTGGGCAGGATGGAGCCAGGGGGCGGGCCAGGATGAAGGCGAAGGGAGAGCAGGATGGAGGCGGAGGGGGGCAGGATGGAGGAGGGGGGCAGGATGGAGGCGGGTGGGCAGGATGGAGGTGGGGAGGCAGGATGGAGGCTGGGGAGCAAGAACAGCGGGGGGCAGGATGGAGGCGGGAGGCAGGATGGAGCAAGCAGGGCAGGATGGAGGGAGCAGGGCAGGATGGAGGGAGCAGGGCAGGATGGAAGGAGCAGGGCAGGATGGAGCCAGAGGAGCAGGATGGAGCCGGAGAAGCAGGATGGTGGCAGGGGGGGAAGCAGGATGGTGGCGGGGGGGCAGGATGGTGGCGGGGGGCAGGATGGTGGAGAGCGGGGCAGGATGGTGGTGAGTGGAGCAGAATGGAGCGAGCAGGGCAGGATGGAGCAAGTAGGGCAGGATGGTGGCGGCGGGGCAGGATGGTGGCGGCGGGGCAGGATGGTAGGAGCGGGGCGGGATGGAGCCAGAGGAGCAGGATGAAGCTGGTGGAGCAGGATGGAGCCGAAGGAGCAGGATGGTGGCAGGGGGTGGGGCAGGATGGAGTGAGCGGGGCAGGATGGAACCAGAGGAGCAGGATGGAGCCGGAGGAGCAGGATGGTGGCGAGCGGGGCAGGATGGAGCGAGCGGGACAAGATGGTGGCGGGGGGGCAGGATGGAGCGAACGGGCCAGGATGGAGCAAGCAGGTCAGGATGGTGGCGGCGGGGCAGGATGGTAGGAGCGGGGTGGGATGGAGCCGGAGGAGCAGGATGAAGCTGGTGGAGCAGGATGGAGCCGGAGGAGCAGGATGGTGGCAGGGGGTGGGGCAGGATGGAGCGAGCGGGACAGGATGGTGGCGGGGGGGCAGGATGGAGCGAGCGGGGCAGGATGGAGCAAGCAGGGTAGGATGGTGGCGGCGGGGCAGGATGGTGGTGGCGGGGCAGGATGGTAGGAGCGGGGTGGGATGGAGTCGGAGGAGCAGGATGAAGCTGGTGGAGCAGGATGGAGCCGGAGGAGCAGGATGGTGGCAGGGGGTGGGGCAGGATGGAGTGAGCAGGGCAGGATGGAACCAGAGGAGCAGGATGGAGCCGGAGGAGCAGGATGGTGGCAGGATGGTGCGAGTGGGGCAGGATGGTGGCAGGGGGGCAGGATGGAGTGAGCGGGGCAGGATGGTGGCGAGCGGGGCAGGATGGAGCGAGCAGGGCAGGATGGAGCAAGCAAGGCAGGATGGAGCGGGCAGGGCAGGATGGAGTGGGCAGGGCAGGATGGAGTCGGCGTGGCAGGATGGAGCCGGCGGGGTAGGATGGAGCAAGCGGGGCAGGATGGAGCGAGTGGTGCAGGATGGAGCAGGATGGAGCCGGATGAGTGGGATGGAGCCGGAGGAGCAGGATGGTGGCGGGGAGGGGGGGGCAGGATGGTGGTGAGCGGGGCAGGATGGAGTGAGCAGGGCAGGATGGAGCTGGAGGAGCAGGATGGTGGCAGGATGGAGTGAGCAGGGCAGGATGAAGCCGGCGGGGCAGGATGGTGGTGGGGGGCAGGATGGTGGCGAGCGGGGCAGGATGGAGCGAGCGGGGCAGGATGGAGCTGGCGGGGGATGGCAGGATGGAGCAAGCAGGGCAGGATGGATGTGGGGGGGCAGGATGGAGCCTGCGGGAGGGGGCAGGATGGAGCCAGCGGGAGGGGGCAGGATGGAGCCAGCGGGGGGGCAGGATGGAGTTGGCGGGGTGCAGGATGGCGGCGGGGGGCAGAATGGAGCCGGCGGGGGGGCAGGATGGTGGTGGTGGGGGGGCAGGATGGTGGTGGCGGGGGGGGGGAAGATGGATGCGAGGATACTCACCCGTCTGCCGGCTCACTCCACCTCCGTCTTGTAGCTCCCATGGCAGGACCTGTCTTTGCCTTGAAAAACCAATCAGCTGATCAGTTTCCCAGGCAATGACAGGTCCTCCAGCCCTATAGAAGATGGAGGTGATGTGAGACGGCGGACAAGTGAGCATCTTTACTGAGGATTTTTTTATTTTTATTATCACCGTGGAGGAGCGGGGGGCCGTGGGGAGCAGGGGGGGAGGAGGAGCGGGGGGGGCCGGGGGAATGGGGGGGCAGGAGGAGCGGGGGGGCAGATGGAGGGGTGCCGCAGGTGCCGCGAGGAGCGGAGGGGGGGCAGGAGAGACAGGAGGAGCAGAGGGGGGCAATGAGCGGCCTCTGTCTGTCGCGCGATTTCCGTGACAGACAGACAACATTAGACAATTATATAGTAGATTAATATTAATAATTGATTATTGAAGAATGGTGTATCAGGACAGCTCTATACTGCAGAAATGATCATCTGTGAACTCCGGCGCTCAATATATGTGCATCAAATATCTGTTAGCTATTTCAAGCGGCCGTCAGACGCTACAATATCGTGGGCGATATTGTTAGCGATCACGTGCACGCGCGATCGCTAACAATATCGCTCACATCGCTGGTGAGCTGTCACACAGGCAGTCTCACCAGCGATGTGGAGCCGCGATATCGCTGGTAACTATGGTACACATCGGGTTACTAGGCGCCGCGTGGCGCTTAGTAACCCGACGTGTACCATAGATACCATCTCCCAGCATAGGCTCTGCCGCTGGAAGATCGTTCATCGTGGTGTCATACACCACGATGAAGCTGTTTGTTAAATCGTTCATCGCTAGATATGAGCTCCTGCTCTCATATCTGCGATGTCACGATCAAGCGATTTTACATTGTAAAATCGCTTGATTACATGCAACGATGCCCAAACGATATCGCTTAAGCGATCAAAAAGCAGATCACTTAAACGATATCTAGCCATTTATCGTAGCGTGTGACGGCCGCTTCAGATATTTGATAAATTTATCTTGCGGGAGCCTGGTGAAACTAGTGAAGCCCTTGAATATTACATCAGGAATGCTTAAGACAACACCTAATTAGTTAGTCTTTGCTCTTAGGCCCCCTTCACATCATGATTTTCAGGATTCGGGACTCTCCTGTGTGAACCGGACAGTCCTGGATCCGGTTTCGACCTCATAGTATTCTGGGGCCAGATTGCACCGAATGGCAGGGTTTTGCCATCCGGTTTTGTGCTGTCCGGGAGGATCCGGCAGCTTTTATTTTTTGGCCGCTCAAAATCGGATACTCCCGGATCCAGCGCGATCCAGCGCTCCCTAATATAGGAGTCTATGGTGCCAGATTGTGCCAGATCCGACAGAAAATCGGATCCGGGAGCCGGACACTGGCTGCTGGAGTTTAGCAGTGAGCGCTGCTAAACTTCAGCACCTTGAGCTGTCCCCTGCAGAGATTTCAGGATCGCGGCTAGTAGGGAGCTAATATCTTAATATTTCTGCAGCAGCTGCTGTGGGCTCCCGAATCGGCTGCAAACCGTTTCTGTCTCAAAATCGGGTTCAGAGCTGTTTACACCGGACAGCCCCGTGCCTGATCTTGCCTTAGTGTGAAGGGGGCCTTAGGCTGGTTTTACACTGCAATTTTTTCCCTGATCAGGTCCGATCAGGTTTGTGTGCCAAAACCAGGAGAGGAACTTGCGGAGAAAAACTATGATTGAAAGATTGACACCTGTTCTGGGTTTTGGAGTCACTCCTGGTTTTGACACACAAACCGGATTGAACCTGATCAGGGAAAAGACTGCAGTGTGAAGCCAGCCTTAGGCTGCCTTCACACTGCGGCGGCGTCCGGTCTGGGGCTGTCAGGATTGACAGCCTGGACCGGAGTTTTGCTCCATAGGAGACTATCGGGCTGCACGGAGCTGGATCGCGCCGGGTGGCATTTATCTGCCATCCGGCTGCTAGCTCGCCGGATGTATCCAGGAGTAGTGGGGAATTGTCTGCCGACTCCAAAAACGTTGCATGCAACGTTTTTGGAGTCGGCAGACAAATCCCCACTTCTGCAGGATTCATCCGGCGAGCTAGCAGCCGGATGGCAGATAATTGCCACCCGGCGCGATCCAGCTCCGTGCAGCCCGATAGTCTCCTATGGAGCAAAACTCCGGTCCAGGCTGTCAATCCTGACAGCCCCGGACTGGACGCCGCCGCAGTGTGAAGGCAGCCTTACATGGACTTTATTTGATGGTGGGTTTACACACACCAATTTATCTGTTCAATATCTGAACCAATCTCTGGTTGCAGTGAAATCATGGACACATTGCTCCATTTTGTGGCTGTGTACAACATGGAGCAATGTATCCATGATTTCACTGCAAATAGAGATCTGTTCAGATATTGAACAGATAAATTGGTGTGTGTAAACCCAACATTAGGGGTTTGGACAATGCTTAGGGTGTAGTAGGCAGTAAAAGTAGCATTTAGTGGTGAACTTGAAAAATATATGTTATACAAGATGTATTGTGGTATTTGAATTGCGTTTGTTTGATTGATTGATTGATTGGTTTATTTAAAACATCAGAACATTTTTACATTTTACTAATAAGCCTAACTTGTAAAGAGAATAATTTTGATTGTAAGTGTACATATATGATGTTTTTGTTTATGTGAAAGAGAAATAAACACACCTATATTATAAATATTGTTTTATATTTTTAGGATATGGAAGGATCTGGAGATGAAAGACTAGGAGCTATAAGGAGGCATGCTCTAAATGTAAGTTTATATAATTGATAGTCCCTTTCAAAATGTATTCATTATTACAAATTCAAGAAGATATTATTCATTTTCATTGCAATAAGTAAAGGCATATGTTTAAAGTTAATTAAAATTTGCTTAGCCAACGACGTATTTCATCTATCCTTACAGGGCAGCAACTTAGTACCTTCAGTCATATGATCATGTCTCACCCTGAACCGCCGCTACAGAGGCAATCCAGGGATTATTTTGAGGGTTCACTGACACTAGTGCACATATACGACGAGTGCAATCCGATGAAAAATCTAATTGTCCTTGCACCAATGTAAATCAATGAGACTCTGATGATCTGTGATTTTTTTCCTCAGCTGTATTTGGCCCGAGGAAAAAATTGCAGCATACAGAGTATGATTGTGTGAAATGGCTGGGACTTGCCAATGTAAGTCAATGGGTGGGAAACAAAAATCACATCACATGCATTATCCATATGCTGTCCAATTTTTATGGATACATTACTGTTCTGTAGCATAAAACTTTGTACATGGTCATGTAAGGATGGCTTCAAACTGCCATTATTTTAAATTCAGGGAATCAAGAAAGAACCTACATACCCCTGAATCCCCCCGGAATCCCCTATAATGATGCAACTGGATGCACCCGCACTGGTATTATTACTGATCCGTCTCACAGATCAGTGATAATACTGGTGTGATGGCATTGCATTGCATCCGGTTGCACATGTATTTCCGCAGGATCTGGTTGTAAATTACATGCCCCGTAAGGGGTGTGTCACTTAGAGCTGCATTCCGGGCATATACAGTTAAAAAACAGGATCCGGCGTCCAGATCTAGCAGAATCCTCATTACATAGAACCACTTTTAATTCAACCCGTACTGCCCCGGATCTGAGTGTTCACAGATTTAGTCACAGAGACCAAATTCACAACATGTGTATTGGTCGCAGTGCAAAAAACACGGACACCTGAATCAGGGGGAAAGTAAAGAACTGGATGCACCCACAAGTGCCTGCGGCCCCATTGAAAGTATATTGGGCTGAAAATAGATGCGGAAGTATCCAGTGTCAGACAAATTTACATGGCTGCCAAAAAATGGCAGTGTGAAACCAGCCTAAATGATTGTTGAATTATAGCTGCTAAGAAAAAAAAAGTTGCATACTGATGGTATACGCATGTCATATGGTTGTTATGCGAGAAAAAGTCACACACTTGCATAGCACTTACATGACATACAGAATTACACTCAAAGAACGTAAGCTCAAAAGGGCAGTGTCCTCTCCCCCTGTACCAGTCTGTCACTGTTAGTTTGTTGATAGTATTTTTCACTTGTTTTGTACATAACCTTTTCTCATGAACAACACCATAAAATCAATCAATACATAAATAGTTGTAATAAATAATAATAATTAATAATATGCATGAAACGCATCCAATTTTGCTGGATGAAATTCAACAACTTGTTTATACACTGTTGCAACCATCCCCTGAAGCTGAGATTAGCTGGTGTAATTACTGCACTTGCCCATTTTTTCTGGTTTTTTTTGTTTGTTTTTTGTAATCTGCAAAAATCAGTAATGTTTGTGCAAAATTTTAAAATGGCGAACGTGTTTGGGGCAAGTTCACTCATCACCATTTGTGACCACTAAGAAATTTTCACCATGACATTGGCAGTAAAATATACTAAATATACGTATGAACTCAAAAAAGAAAAGTACTTGCTATTGTAATTGAGAATGGTTCAAACATAAGTACAAGTTCAAAGAACAGTCTGTAGTCATTAACTCAGTTTTTGGTCTGTGAATATAATGTAAGTGACCATGGAATGACCCACCTGCCCAATACAATCCCAACAGTGAAACATGGTGGTGGCAGCATCATGCTATGAGGGTGTTTTTCAGCTGCAGTTACAGGACAACTGGTTGCAATTGTAGGAAATATGATTGCGGCCAGGTACAGACCTATCCTAGATGAAAACCTCTTCAAGAGTGCTCTGGACGTGGCCAAAGGCTCACTTTCCAACAGGACAATGACCCTAAGCACACAACTAAAATAACAAAAGAGTGGCTTCAGAATAACCCTGTGGCCATTCTTGACTGGCCAAGCCAGAACCCTGGCCTAAACCCAATTGAGCATCTCTGGAGAGACCTGAAAATGGCTGTCCACCAATGTTCACCATCCAACCTGACGGAACTGGAGAGGATCAGCAAGGAAGAATGGCAGAGGATCCCCAAATCCAGGTGTGAAATACTTGTCGCATCATTCTCAAGAAGACTCATGGCTGTACTATCTCAATAGAGTGCTTTTACTCAATACTGATCAAAGGGTCTGAAGACTTATGACCAGTGGCGTAACTACAAACTTATGGGCCCCGGTGCGAAGTTTCAAATGGGCCCCCCCCCCCCATACCAAAATATTATCAACCACAAATTCACAATTTCTCTATTCATTTCGCACGCTATAGTATTGTTGTAATGTTTTATAGTGTAATATTTAATCAATATAGGTATAGTTAACTAATCCAGCATTTAAAGAAAAAAATATTCAGTAATATTCATATTCAGATTTCAATGTAATTTGCAGCATTCTCCTGCGCTGTCATGCGGAGGACACTGCGGATCCATTGAGATCCATGCATTTTTTGTGCGCTCGCAGATAAAACAAGCGCCCGCGAACGCACAAAAAATGCTGCATGCTGCTTTCTGAGTGCGGAGGAGGGCGCATAAATTATGCGCATCCGTACGCAAATGCGGCCAAACGCAGCCATACGCAGGCACATGCGTTCCCATGTTAAATATAGGAATGCATGTGCGCAAGCGTTTGGCAAAAGGTTTGATGAATCACCCCCAAAATGCATATGGCGAAGAATCATCTGTACTTACTTCTTTCAAACAATGTCTTTCACTTGGTCTTGGCTTGGCTTGTTCCTGTCTGTAGGCTTCACGGACTACTTGCTTCTCTACAAAAATATCCAGATTCCAGGAACTTGTGCAATCTAAGGTTGAAGAGACTGAAAAAAAGGCAAACATAAGAACCAGACACAGTATAAAATACAAGATAAAACAATATAATATACTTGAGACCCATAATTAAATTCAGACCTAAAACCAAACATTTTACATTCACTACCCTCACTAACCTTCATTTAATGCACTATTGGAGATAGCATACAAGGAATATATATATTTATATATATAGATAAGCCATGGGTCACACTTGGAGGGTCTGGGACATTTGACGGCAGCGCTAAATGCTGAGCAAATTCAGCTGCAGCGGATAGCGTTACCAGCAAGCGTTACCAGCAAGTGTCTTGTGCTGCTGGGATGAGCAGGAAGGCACAATACAGTCTTCTTCTCAGTCACAAATCTTTTGTGCCCTGCACCACCAGCTAGACCAGTGCCACTGTGCTAGGTTAGGGTCACACTTGGAAGTGCAATTGCGGTTACCGCATCCACGTCCAGATGCAGTGATCGCAATTGCATTCACACACAATTTGGACACATTTTGTGTCCCTAAGCCGGAATCCGGCAACCGGATTGCACTGAATGTGCAATCCGGTTGCTGGACACTTTGTTCATCCCTGCTGCCGCAGCAGGGATGAGCAAAGCATACGGCTGCCACAGGCATTCACATATGCCTTGCGGCAGCCACATGGACTCCCGTAGGAGCCCATTATAGGAATTCTGCTGCGACAGAGTTACCGCTCCGAAAAACGTTGCCTGCATGATTTTTCATGCAGGCAACGAAACCGGAACCGGTAACCGGACTACATGTAGTGCAATCCGGTTATCATAATGGGCTCCTATGTGCTGCAGTTCCTTTTACTGCTCAAAACCGGATCAGGATCTGCAGTGCCCTGCCGCAAATGTGTCCCTAGCCCAGGCTAGCCCTAGTCAGTCACCTACTGGTCACACACCCTGGCACTGGCTGGCACACACTTGCACTGCCTGCCAGCATGCTGCTCCGGAGCTCCCATCACCTGCTGCTCACACACCCTAGCTGGCAGCAGCCTGGCACACACTCACTCTTGGCATTGCCCGGGGCCCCCCTCACCTGCTGCCAGTCACACACTGTAGCTGGTGGTGGTGGCAGCCTGGCACACACACACACACACTGTTGACACTGCCCAGGGCCTCCCCCCTCACCTGCTGCCAGTCACGAGCACACTGTAGCTGGTGGTGATGGCAACCTGGCACACACACACTGTTGGCACTGCCAGGGGCCCCCCTCACCTGCTAGCTACTGCTTGCTTGTTGTGTTCACAATAAGTCCCAGGGAGCAGAAAAAGCACTGGAGGCCAAGGAGCACACAGTGGGCAAAGACAATGGGGGCAGAGAGGGCATGGTGAGGCAGAAAGAGGGCACTGGTGGGCACAGAGAGTGGGAGAGAGCGCACAGAGGGAGAGAGCGCATGGGGGGGCAGAGAGAGGGGTGAGGGAAGAGAACACACAGTGGGGCAGAAAGAGCACAGTAAGAACAGAGCGCACAGATGTAGAGAGCACATGGATGAAGAGAGTGCACGGAGGGAGAGAGAGTGCATGGAGAGAGAGAACACAAAGGGGGACAGAGCACGCATGGAGGGAAAGAGATCGCAAGGGGGGCAGAGAGAGCTCATGGAGTGAGACAGAGTGCACAAAGGGAGACAGAGCATACAAAGGGAGAAAAGAGCGCACAGACAAACAGCGCATGGTAGGAGAGAGAGTGTGCACAGTGGAGGGCAGGCGGAGGGGGTTAACACTGGAGGGCAGGCGGAGGGGGTTAACACTGGAGAGCATGCTGAGGGGGGTTAACAGTGGAGGCAGGCTGAGGGGGGTTAACAGTGGAGGCAGGCTGAGGGGGGTTAACAGTGGAGAGCAGGCTGAGGGGGTTAACAGTGGAGAGCAGGCTGAGGGGGGTTAACAGTGGAGGCAGGCTGAGGGGGTTAACAGTGGAGGCAGGCTGAGGGGGTTAAGTTAACCCCCTCAGCCTGCCTCCACTGTTAACCCCCTCAGCCTGCCTCCACTGTTAACCCCCTCAGCCTGCCTCCACTGTTAACCCCCCTCAGTTAAGTTAACCCCCTCAGCCTGCCTCCACTGTTAACCCCCTCAGCCTGCCTCCACTGTTAACCCCCCTCAGCCTGCCTCCACTGTTAACCCCCCTCAGCCTGCCTCCACTGTTAACCCCCTCAGCCTGCCTCCACTGTTAACCCGGTTAACAGTGGAGGCAGGCTGAGGGGGTTAACAGTGGAGGCAGGCTGAGGGGGGTTAAGAGTGGAGGCAGGCTGAGGGCCCCTCAGATCAGTCCCTGGGCCCCCCATGTGGTGACCGGTGGGGGGTGCTGTCAGAGTACCGGGGGGGAAGGGTGCTAGCGGTGTTTGTCCGCTGGCATTCACACTCACCAGCGCACACTCCTCTGTCCCGCGGTCCGCAGTGAGGAGGAGAGGAGGGACGGGCACAGCAGCAGGAAGTGAGCTTTCTCTCACTTCCCGTCCTCCCTCCTCTCCGGCCTGCGCTATCGCAGTCGCGACCGCGGTAGTTACGCCACTGGCACACACTATACACACAACACACACAGCACACACTCACTGCTCACTATACACACAGCACACACTATACAAACACACAGCACACACACTGCACACACTATACAAACAACACACAGCGCACACACTATACAAACAACACACACTGCACACAGCACACGCTATACACACAGCACGTACTATACAAACACACACTATACACAGTATACACACCACACACTCACTGCACACACTATACACACATCACACAGTCACTGAACACACAGCACACACTCACTGCACACACTGTACACAGTATACACACACTATACACACAACACACTGCACACACAGCACATACTCACTGCACACATTATACATACTGTACACACTCACTGCACACACTATACACACACAGCACACACTCACTGCACACACTATACACACACAGCACACACTCACTGCACACACTATACACACACAGCACACACTTACTGCACAGTATACACACAGCACACACTATACACACAGCACACACTCACTGCACACACTATACACACACAGCACACACTCACTGCACACACTATACACACACAGCACACACTCACTGCACACACTATACACACACAGCACACACTCACTGCACAGTATACACACAGCACACACTCACTGCATACACTATACACACACAGCACACACTATACACACAGCACACACTCACTGCACACACTATACACACTGCACACACTCACTGCAAACACTATACACACAGCACACATTACACACACTATACACACAGGCACCTTCCTCCTCTGTGCTGTAGATGATTGTATTCAGCCAGGCCCAGGAAGGAGTGAAGCAGGTGATGACTGTGGGAGGAGAGCATGCCATGCCAGGTCGGCAGACTGAGCTCCTCTCCGGCAGGATGAGAGGCAGTGCCGTATGTCTCCTCCAGGTCCAGCATGCACCCACGTTCTCTCTGCTACGTCCTCCTCCAGGTTATGACTGTGGGAGGAAAGCAGGCCAGGTCGGCAGACTGAGATCCTCTCTGGCAGGCCGTACTGCCGCATGTATCCTCCAGGCTCCAGCAGACACCCGGTAACAGAGGAGGCAGGCTGAGGGGGGTTAAGAGTGGAGGCAGGCTGAGGGCCCCTCAGATCAGTCCCTGGGCCCCCCATGTGGTGACAGGTGGGGGGTGCTGTCAGAGTACTGGGGGGGAAGGGTGCTAGCGGTGTTTGCCCGCTGGCATTCACACTCACCAGCGCACACTCCTCTGTCCCGCGGTCCGCAGTGAGGAGGAGAGGAGGGGCGGACACAGCAGCAGGAAGTGAGCTTTCTCTCACTTCCCGTCCTCCCTCCTCTCCGGCCGGCGCTATCGCGGTCGCGGCGGCTGGCTGCCAGCACGGGTCCCGGGGCCCCCCGGGGGGGTACGGGGTCCCCCGGGGGCGGTGCGGGCCCCCCCTGGGGGCGGGCCCGGTCGCAGCCGCGACCGCTGCGACCGCGGTAGTTACGCCACTGCTTATGACCATGTGATATTTAAATTTTTCTTTTTTAATAAATTTGCAAAAATCTCTACATTTCTGTTTTATTTTAAGTCAAGGGGTGCAGAGTGTACATTAATGAGAAAAAAATTAACTTTTTTGACTTTACCAAATGGCTGTAATGGAACAAAGAGCGAAAAATTTAAAGGGGTCTGAATACCTTCTGTACCCACTGTACATCACTCTGTAATGATATTCTAATTCATTGAGATGTATCTGTATATCATATTCCAAAGCACTTTAAAATTTAGCGGGTAATATATACAATTAATCATGCATAATACAATTAAGACAAAGTAACTCTTAAGGCCCCGTTACACGACACAATATCCTTAATGATATCGCTCAAACGTCACGGGTTTGGAGTCGTTCAAACGACATCGGTAGGACGTCGTTGCGTGTAACATCGAGATTTGATGATGATAAATCGTTGGATCGTTGATCGCAGATTTGAGAACATGTTCTCAAATCAGACAATCCACGATCAGCCAACCTGCTACATCGTTGTGTGTGACACCGCGATAACAATGCCGTTTTCGATTTCTGGGATCGTGAAACCAATCCCAAAAACCAATAGGCGTGCCTTGGCATTGTGTTGTCCGCGCCCCATCTGCGCCGAATGGTGGCCAGTACTGCGTTACAATTGGCTGGCATTGCATCATGGCAAAGCCGCCATATTTGATGTTCTGTGCGTTGATCAGTAGACTCATTTACTTGTTTTTCTTCAAAATATTACTAAAGACATTGAAACAAGGAGAGTCATTGAAGTCATAAGTGATTAGGGACACAGGCAGTCAACCATGGGCGACGCCGGAGCATTCCCGTCTCAAATTTGGCGGAGCGGCGTGTCCAAAAAGGCTACACACTGTATTTGCAGGCGCCAGCTTTGCGAACGCTCCAGTGTCCTCGGCATAACCAGTGTGCGTCGTGACGTCACCACGTTGTTGTACGTTCAGCCCTGTGTTCCTGCTGCGTTCTCTACCCCAGCATAAAGATGGCTGCGCACCTAAAATACAAGGCCAGGGACCATATTGCCACCATCTGGGCACAGATAGAGACACAGCGTGGTGAGTATTTGAGAACGCCACATAGACCCATCTTGAAAAACCACACTAAAAGCAACACTAACAACACATAGAATTGTACCCTATATCATAGTGACAATCTATTGTTGATGCTGAAGCTTGAACAGTGTTCATGTGCAAGGGGTTCTGCGAGGCCCATGAAGGGTCAGCCAACATTGATGTGTATAGCTTTTCATAGCCTGTGAATTGTTGATGAACCACACTAAGGGTACCGTCACACGGGGCGACGGTTGCGGCGATGTTGCCGGCGATGCGCGGGAGCGCGCATCCCTGTCAACATCGCCGGGGAGATGTCAGACGGAGCAACTTACCGGCGATGTCGCCGGCTAGTTGCCGCGGCTATCGCTTGCTGGGTTGCCCAGCAACCCAGCGAGCGGTAACTCGCAAAGTTGGAGATAGGCGGTGTCGCCCGCAACATTGCAGGTTGCCGCGTTACACAGGGCGATCAGGCATGATCGCCTCAGCAACATCGCCAGGTTTCCCAACATTGTTGGGAAACCTGGCGATGTTGCTCAGGCGATTCATCGCCTGATTATCGTCCTGTCACACGCGGCAATTCGCCGGCGATGTCGCCACAATTAGGCCACGCCCCTGTGTTCCCGGCGACATCGCCGGCTATATCTCCCCGTGTGACGGTACCCTTACAGCCCACACAGCTGGGTCTTAAGCCTAAAGCCTGCATGGGGACATTGTACATTAGTTAGGGCCACACAACAGGCACAATGGGATTAAGATCCTCCTTGCTTGGATATCCCAGCCTTTACCCTGGTTCACCTTGGCCACATTAGTATGGTACAAATGCAAGCACTTTATTATGCTACTTGGCTGACAAAATACACACTAATTTTCGTGTTATCTAGTAAATATGTTGTGGCAGAACTGTTCTGAAAGCCTCAGTATTGTAAGAGCTCTCCTTTAATGTACATTGATGCCAAGGTTGTCCTGTGTTCCTGAATTAATGTGCTCCCAAAAGTGCCAGGAAGACAAACAGAGGCTAGGTAGTGTGTGTGTAGAGGACGGCCAACATCACGAATCTGCCCTTAATAATTGTATGGCACCTACTATAAACATGTCTTTTCAGGCTGGGCTGGAGCCTCCTACTGCACCCACATATTGGCTTGATGTCACCCAAACCGAACAGATGTCATTCCTGCTTAGACTGGTTTCACACTGGCGTTTGTGTCTGCATGCGTATGGCATGCAGACGCAAACGCAGTGCAAACGCAGCCATATTAATGTGAACGCAGCGGAGAGATTTGAGCAAACAGCTGATCTGACAGCTGTTTAAATCTCCCGTGCCGACACCGAATAGGTGATATCAGTGTAGGAGATAAGAAACAGCTGATCGCTGCTTCAAATCTCCCGCGCCAACATCACCTGTTCGGTGTCAGCGCGGGAGATTTAAACAGCTGTCAGATCAGCTGTTTCTCCCCACTGACACTGGCGGGGGAGCAGCGGTGACTTTAGCTGATCTCCCGGCGGCCACCGGGAGATATTTCAATGAGATCCGCAGCGTTCTCCTGCAGTGTCATGCGGAGGACACTGCGGATCCATTGACTTCTATGCGTGGTTTGTGCGCTTGTGGGTGCTTGCTGATAAACCAAGCGCCCGCGACCGCACAAAAATGCAACAGGCTGCGTCCAGAGTGCGCTCGGAGGGTGCACAAATTGTGCGCATCCGAGCGCAAACACAACCGAACGCAGCCAAACGCAGGCACATGCGTTTCCATGTTAAACATAGGAAGCGTTTGGCTGCATTCGGTGTGCGGTGTTTGCAAACGCTAGTGTGAAACCACCCTTACTCTAGGAAAGACATGCTCCATCAGCTGAATGTGTGTCATTGACCCTGCATATACATGCACTTGATATTGTTTGCCAATAGTGGATGCTTGATGCCTTCAACCCTACTTTCATGTATTATGCTACAGCTGCACAACGGAGTCCACCAGCCTCATCCTCTCCTGCTGCCTCGGGATCCCCACCAGGCCCAACCTCTCCTGCTGCCAGTGGTTCTCTAGCATCCTCCGCCTCCCCTGTTGCCAGTGGTTCACCACCAGCCTCCGCATCCCCTGCTGCCAGTCGGTCACCAGTGGCCTCCGCCTTCCCTACTGCCACTGGGTCACCACCAGGCCCGGCCTACCCTGCTACCACTAGGTTACCACCAGCCTCCACCTCACCACCCGCGTTGGCATCACCAGCTGGCACAGCAGCCTTCAGTGGGGAAGAGGGAACACTACCCCAACCACACACCCCTCCAACTGAGGTAGCATCTTCCGACTCGTCGCCGGAAGGTTCCTTGTCCCCTCACAGGTCCCTGATCAGGCTGGAGCAAGGCCTTTTGGTAAGTGCATCAAATGTGTGAACTGAGTAGTAGGAATCAATGTGTTTCACCAAAAAAACATAGATGTAGTGTCACTTTCACCTTATTTTATTTGTTTGGTTCCATAAGCACCAGGAGCCGCTGATGGCGGGTGGACCTTGAGGCCATTACCATCCCTTGTAAGGGTGAACGTGGGAGATGATGAAAATCGTAAGTAACATTGGACCCATTTGCCACCCAGCCATGAGCATCTTACTGATTGTGTTTTCTCATCACTATAGGTCTACCATCATTGGGGGGTGCTGGCGGCCTCACACCAACGGGCTCTGGCTGAGCTCCTGTGCCTGGGTGGCCTGAGTAACAGGCTGATTGCAGGCTACCATGGTTCTGGCCCCTCCGCTACAGTAGACCGTGGCTGAGTGGATGTGCTGGGCTTGTTGTTTTTGTTTGTGTGTGTCAGTATTTTTTGGTTTGTTTCATGATTTTTTTTGTTACTGCTTTGTTGATTTTATATTGTTTATAAGAAAAAAAAACATATGTTTATGTTTGTAAAAAAAAGACTACAACAAATTTTAAAAAACAGCACGACGCATTTGCGATATCGCTAGCGACATCATTGATGCGTCACTTTTCGGCGATGTCGCTAGCGATATTGACACGTGTGACACCGGCTTTAGACTCCATGCCTCAAGGGCACCACACACTGCCAGTTTACCTAAACACATTTTCATTTGTCAGTTGGTGTTTGGAATCCCTACTGTCAAATGCAATGGTATCGGGGAAAAAAGCACTGTGTGTAGCCCTCCACACCTGGTGTTTGAAAGGGCTGGGTGATAGCTTAACTACACATATAGGCCAGATTCCTACACTTAAAGTGATCCTAAACCACAAACTAACTCCCCCGCATCTTTCTACCTGTCCCTGCACCCCGTCTTATCATTTCTAGCCATCCCTTTTGCAGAAAAAAATCGATTTTGTTCAAACTATTTTATTGATTTTTTAAATAACATAACAAGTACATTATTCTTGAAAGAACATTAAAATTCTTTAAACATACAGTATGTAAAAGCAAAAACATCGTATTAAACTTAATTGTTAACTGGATTGTGATCCTGAACAAATCGGAAATTTGTAAATAAATGAGAAATCATATATAGAATTAATTATATAGTTGCAACAGATAAGAATAATGGAAATTATGTGAGTTTTGACGCTGAGCTTAGAAGGAAGGAAAGGGAGGGGGTGAGGGATATATACAAGAGGGAGGGAGGATAGGATCCCGTTCTCTCAAAGTTAAGATTGCGTTAAGCCAGGAACCTTAACAATAGACGGATAAGTTAAGTATTTGGAGGGAAAGTAATTATTCCAACACCGCCATTTCTTCTCATATCTCTCATAAAGTCTGTTTCTCAAAGCGAACGAAAGTTCATAAGAATTATGGGTGGCGATTTTTTCAAGTAATACATTAAACTTTGGCGACTGGGGGTCTCTCCATTTAGTTGCCATAAGATTTTTGGCAGCTAGTAAAATGTGAGTAATAAGGGGTCTGAAATCCTTTGGGATGGAGTTTATGCCAAGTAAGAGAAGTACCAGTTCTGGAGTCAATATAATGTCACTATTTGTGATCTCATTAATTAGCATTTGAATTTCACCCCAGTATGTTCTTAAGTATTCGCAGTCCCAGAAAACATGTGAGATATTTCCTTCTTTGAGACAATCTCGCCAACACAAAGGAGAATTGACCTCATTAATGTGGTGAAGTCTAACAGGTGTATAGTACCAGCGAAGAAGAATCTTGTAATGCGATTCAATGAGTGAAGAGCAGGGGATGTAAGAGTGTAGATTAACAAGTAATTTGCTCAGAGATTCTGTGGAGATAGGGGATTTTAATTCCCTTTCCCATGCTGCTAAATTTGTGGAATTGGTTAGTGCTGTGTCCGAGTTAATTACTTTATAAATATTGTTAGTCTTCCAAAAGGTAGGATTTTTTGGGAATTTGAACATTTGGCTAACATTTATGGGCAGAGAAAAGTTAATTTTGAGTTCAGAAGTAAGGTTATTAATTTTGTCCCATGTTTTAACCTCTAGTTCCTTCAAGTTAAATATTGTACTCAGATCAATAAAGGGGATTAGTTTTTTTTCGTTACTAATTATGTCCGATATAAACTTTATTCCAGCTAATTTCCAGGAATCTATTTTTAGGCCCGGGGAAAGGAATTCTAAAATTTCTATGGGAATCCAGTTGGGCGCAATGGTTAAATGGTGAGTCTCAGGTATTTTTGCCATAAGGCGTCTCAGGATTGAATCGCTGCTTTGACCGTATGCTCTTTAGGGAGTCGCTTGGATAAGTCACATAGGTGTGAGAGCAACAGAAGAGTTATTCCATTTCTGGAGTATTTGGTTTCTTCCAGGGTGAGCCAGCTGGGTCTAGTTTCTTGATTCCACCATATCTGGCTAAGTTTAATTACAGAAGCATTATAGTAAGCCAACAAGTTAGGTATTGCCAGACCACCATTTGGTTTACTTTTTTCAAGTATAGTTCTTGCCACTCTAGGTTTTTTGTGTCCCCAGATGAAGTTCATTAATTGAGTTTGTAGTTTTTTAAACCATGACTGTTTAGGGGGTAGAGGAATGGAGCGAAAAATGTATAGTAACTTAAGGAGTATAAACATTTTATATGCTTCAACTTTACCGATCCACGAAACATCAATTTTGGAAATATGTTGAAGGTCTGCTTGGATAACTTTAAAGATTTCAGAGAGGTTAGTATTTGCCATATTTGAAATTTGTTTAGTAATTTTAATGCTCAGGTAATCCATGTCTTCTCTGTCCCAGTCAAAGTCAAATTCTAGTTTAAGGGATTTCAGTAATTCTGAATCTAGGTTCATGTGGAGAACTTGGGTTTTTTTTGAGGTTGATCTTATATTCAGATATCTTAGAAAACTCCCCAATAGTTGCTAGAAGATTACGTAATGAATTGGGAGGGTCCGAAAGGGAAAGGATGATGTCGTCAGCAAAGAGCCTGATTTTATATTCTTTGTATTTTGTATGTATTCCTCTAATCAGTTGGTTCATACGGATCCTCTCGGCCAGCGGTTCAATGAAGAGGTCAAACAGGGATGGAGAGAGTGGACAGCCTTGTCTCGTTCCATTTGTTACAGGGAATACCTCGGAAAGGACGTTGTTAGTTAGGATTCTAGCTGTAGTTAAGGAGTAAAGTGCTTGAATTATGTTTAGTATACCACCTCTAAAACCAAATTTTTTGAGGGTTTCAAAAAGATATCCCCAATGGACTCTGTCGAATGCTTTTTCAGCATCGACAGAGACCATAATTGTTGGGGTGTTGTTCTTTTCTGTATGGGACATTAAGTTTAATATTCTTCGAGTGGTGTCAGTTGAACTTCTGCTCTGAATAAATCCCACCTGATCGCTATGTATTAATTTCGAGATAACCTTCTAATTCTTGTATTGATGGTTTTAGTAATAATTTTGAGGTCCGAATTTAAGAGTGAGATGGGTCTATAATTAGAGACGTTTTCTGTATCTCCCTTGTTTTTAGGTAGTAACAGTTATGGTAGCTTGTAACATTTCTTTGGGAAAAAGTGCATTATTAGATGTTGTAAAATTTAGTAATTTAGTAATGTAGGGCGATAAAGTCTCTTGGAAGGCAGAGAAATACTCATTCTGGAGGCTATCCGGGCCAGGAGATTTGCATTTCTTGAGAGAAAGGATTGTGTCCGAGACCTTGATTCCGTGAATGGGGAGTTTAGGAATTCAATGTCTTGTTTGGATAAAGACGGAAGATCAACTGAGTCGAGAAACGATGAGATATTGGGTAAAGTTGGGGTGGGCTCTATAGGAGTATCCTTAAGATTGTAGAGGGCTTTATAGAATTCGGCAAACGTGTTTGAAATTGTTTCAGGTAGTTTCTGAAGAATGTTTTGTTTATTCCTAACTTGTGTAATGTTAGATTTAGTTCTACGAATTTTTATCATCCTCGCAAATAGTTTTGAGGTTTGTTTGTGCAGGTATAATAGTTAGATTTATTAATTTGCGAGAGTTTGTCAAAGTCTGAAATTAACAGAGATTTAAGATCTAACCTAAGTGCGAGAATTTCTTTCAAAATTGCTTCATTAGGGGATTTTGTAACAGTTACCTCAAGTTCTTTAATTTTTTTGATTAATGTTTCCGTGTCATTTAAGAGGGATTTCTTGTATTTTGAATTTAACTGGATAAGAAGGCCTCTAATTACTGCCTTGTGGGCCATCCAAATAGCTGTAATAGGTGTCTCTTCTAAGTCATTTTCTTTGAAGTAGAGTTTCAATGCATTTTTATTCTCTAGGTTATATTGTGGGTGGTTAAAAAGAAAAGAGTTGGCCCTCCATATTCCCTGACTGTTAGGGGGAAACCCGCCCAAAGTTTCAAAAATTACTGGGGAATGATCTGACCATGTTCTAGGAAGGATTATTATTGATTTAATATTACGAATTGAATTTATGTTGGTGAGAATTAGGTCAATACGGGCAAAGGTTCTATGAACATTAGAGTAGTGAGTGAACTCAACTGAGGAGGTATTAATGCATCTAAAGGCATCGTACAATTCCTCCCTATTGAGGAGGGGTCAAGTTGGGTGTTTATATTTCTGTGTTTATTAGATGAGTCCAAATTAATATTGGGAACAGCATTAAAGTCTCCAAAGAGATAAAGGGTACCTTTCTGAGTTTCTCTCACAGTTTTTAAGAGTTTTTTTTAGGAACGATATCTGGCCATTGTTAGGTGCGTAGAGGTTTACTAGTGTATGGGTAACTTCATTTAACTTGCATACAAGGATAATAAATCTGCCTTCTTCGTCTGATGTGACCCCCAACTCTTCAAATTTTATTGAATCTTTTATATGGATGGCTACACCCGATTTTTTCTTTTTATTAGATGAAAGATAAATATGGGGAAACCTGGCATTGGTGAATCTGGGAGAATTCTCTGAAGAAAATCTGGTTTCCTGTATACCAGCAACATCTATGTGATTTTTCTTCAGATCCTTCCAAACAAAAAATCGTTTTTGGGGAGAATTGAGGCCGTTCGCATTAATTGACATAAATTTGAGAGTCATAAAATGGTTTAGTAGCTAGAGATATTGGGAGAACAGGAAAGTTGAAACTTATTAGACAGTAAGGAATAAAGAAGGGATAAAGAGTAAACTAAAGTTTTTTAGACTAGTAAGTTAGTTTAAATCCAATAAAGAAAATTAAATTTAACTGGTATTAACTGATGTACCTATAATGAGGAAGGGTTCAAGGGAACCGATAAATGACTTCCTTTGGGCTAATGTTATGGCCTAAGGTGCCAAGCTCTGATTGATTTAATTAAAGTAAATGTAGATAATCATCTCGTTCCGTCAAGGTGTAGGTCTATAAGAATCTTGAGACCAAGGTTGACCTCATCAATATTGAAGGATTTGTGGTTAAAAGAGAAAATTACACTTGGAGTGGGGCGACCCCACCTGTATGGAATCTGTCTGGTTCTCAGGGCCTCCGTGATAGGTTTAAGATTTCTCCGCCTAGTCATCGTTTCTTTTGATACATCTGAAAAGACTTTTATCCTATCAAAGGGTGAAGGGAGGGACCTATTTTTCCTCAAGAAGTCGTTGATCTGATCTTTTGTCTGGAAAAAGGAGTATTTGGCAATTACATCCCTAGGTATGTCAACTGCCAGGTGCGATGGTTTTTGAAGTCTATGGGCTCTTTCAATCGAGTATTCAATTTCGGATTTTGATGGTAAATTCTTTCTAGTTAGGTTTTTGACGTAGTCAATTAAGTCGTTGTTTTTAACGCTTTCTGGTATGCCACTGAATTTGAGGTTGAGTCTTCTATCTCTATCCTCTCTGTCAATACGTTTATCCCTCAAAATTCTAATTTCTTCTTTCATCTTAGTTTGTTCACTCTTAACTGTTTTGTTGTCTAGTTTAAGGTCAGTTATCAGTTTTTCGTTTTCTTCCACCCTTGAGACTATTGAGGTCATAGAAGATTTGATTTCGTCAAATTGCTCCATCATTTCCTCCTTTAATGAGAGGTTAAAGGCAGTAAATAGTTTCAGAAAAAAGTCTTTGTCAAGAGGTTGTCCTACATCAAAGTTGAGAAGTGGTTCTAAGTCTGGTTGGTCTTTCTTAAGCTTCTGTCTTACTGGGCTCTTAAAGTGTGATTCCCGGTCTAGTTCTGGACATTGTGAGGAGGGAGTGCTGGAATTAGATTTGGAAGGAGTCCCCATCTCTTTCCTCTTTGCACTTGCAGGGGGTGAATTGTGTGACGGCAGATCATCCATGGAAGAGCTCCAGTCCTCTAGGTTATGTTCAGGGTTGGTTTTGTCTTTCCCCGTTTTGACCTGAGATTTAGTCGGAATGGGAGTGGGAATCTTGCTCTTGGGTGAGTTCCTAAGGGGATTGTTTATCAGATCAGTGTTATTAGAGCTATTATTTGACCTAGGCTTTGAAGGCATATTGTCACGTAATGGGTGAAATCTATATTTATTTATGTTAGAATCAGGGGTTTTAAAATGTAGTACAGGAAAAATTAGTCACTAAGATAAAATTGGGCTAATAGCTGTTTATAGGTTAGCTATGGGAGAAATTAGGGGAACGAATAAGGTAGTATGAAAGTAGAATTGTTGCAGTGCGGATGTCAGATTAAAGTTACCACAGGTCAGATTGTGGCCGAGAACAATCCGTTGTGTATTAGTAACAGTAGAATAAAATTATTTTCTTTACATAAAAAGAGCTAGAAATAGAACACAAATACAGAATTTACAATCTCTGCCCTCTAGATGTCAGTAGAGGACACTTAATATCCTGTCCCAGCTAGAACTAAGTATCTCACACAACACTACTGTACTACAGTATGACACATATAAGATTTTAGCAGAGGTTTGAAATGGCAAATAGATCAATTGTTAGTGTGTGGAGATATAATAAAAGCACAAACAGCAATCAGATGGTGAATACATATGTGTTATGTGGGATAGAGAGTCCACCCAAGGGTTACCTCTCACTTATGAGGGGAGAGAGGGACTCTGGTTAAACGGCTGCAAACATCCAGGCAAAATGTGGAATATAAATAAGCAAAGTCTGTCCTGGGCTACAGAAGGTTTACAAAAGGAGTGTCTCACCATAATAAGTATAGAGAGAAAATGATGCTATAATGAAAGCCCCCCTTTCAGAGTGGCCAAGAGGAAGATGCCCAGGGTGGTCACAGGCAGGGATAGAAGGAGTCTTCTTTCTTCTCTCTTCTGCCTTCAGCCGGTCAGTCGTCTTCCTGGTTTGCGCTGCTAGTGAGCGTTGCTGGCTTCTGCCAGATCCGCCCACCAAATGAAGCAATCTGAGTTGAGTGTGACTGTATTCACACCAGCAGATGGCGCCCGAGAACGCCGGCCGGAGCTTCTTTGGAACTTTGAATTCCTCCGCGGCCAAGTCACCTGCACAGAGGGAATAACGATGACAAAGTAGTGCCCCACAGCTCGCACCGAAGTCGTCCTCGTCCGGGAAAATCCGAGCCTCCTAAAGGTGCCGCTGCTTTAGGACGCTGGGGAAGGCGATCTAGAGCTGATCGCAAGGAAAACACCACTCTCCACTTCCAGACCGCTTCTGGGCGGCGAAAATACTGGAGGAGGTCGGGTTTCTTTCACTGCCGCCGGTAAGAGGTAAACAGCTCGGCAAGGAGCGGTTATGAAGTTCAGACCTGAAGTTGAGATCTTGGTCCCACTTTAGCAGTTAGGCAGGAGCGATCAAAAGGGCACCATACAAAATGGCGGCTGTACTGAGGAGAATCCTCTCAGAGGCCTTAGCTTGTATCAGACAAACGGCTCACCGGGAGATGTAGTCAGGCGATGAAGCCTGATGCTTCCTATAACGATCTGGTCAAGATAGATTGGGATATTTTGTCTTAAGAAAGACAAATTCCCCGTCGCTTAACGTACGGCACCAGAGCTCTATAAAATGCTGCCTCCTACATAGAGCTGCAGGCCACGCCCCCCAAAAAAATCGATTTTGTAAAGTAGAGAAAAAGTTATATTTACTTTGTCCTGTGTGAGTTCTCTCTTTCTGAATAAGTCTCAATAGGCAGGCCTGTCTACTGCAGCCTTGTAATTATGCACGCCCCTCTCTGCTTCTAAGAGCCTGGCCGTTCATGAAAGGGGCGGGGCTAAATCGCGTCATGCCGGATATAAACTTTTCTCTACTTTACAAAATCGATTTTTTTTCTGCAAAAGGGATGGCTAGAAATGATAATAGGGGGTGCAGGGACAGGTCTAAATATATGGGGGGTCAGTTTGTGGGTTCAGGATCACTTTAAAAAAATACAGTGCTGAAACACAGTGTGCTTTAAAACCCATGAATACATCTCATCATGTGTCAATGGTGAAGTGGCCTGATGATGGCCTTTACCTGCCAAAAGTGGCTTTAACTGCCTTAGTACATGACAAGTTTGGTTTGAAAATACATCAAGACGACACACATTGTTTGTGTTGGGCTATTTAATAAACGAAAATAAAAAACAACACATCCTGTGTCCAAAAAAAAAAGACAAATGATATGTGCAGTACAATCATTACAGGTTGTGGTAACGTGTCTCATCAGGGTCATAATCATCTGCAGGACCTGACGAGGCTTCCGGCCTCATATCCACATATGAATATGGGTTCGCCCTATGCGGAGGGTATGATGGTCTGGGGCCTCTCCGCATAGCAGGAGTTTATACCAGGCCCACCCATAGGAGCCCTCAGACACTGGGACACTGGTGGCTGTTCCGGGGTTCAGTCAGAATGGTTCTGAATATGAGTGTCCCAGTGGCAGCCACGTCCAACACCAGGTGGATCACCCTCTCCACGTACTGACGCCTTACTGGGTCCATGTTGGACACCCGCTCGCTGACAAGCAGCCCAATCCCAGTGTTTGGGCGTTGTTCCTGGTGGAACAGCACCCTTCTTGCCCAAGCTCCAAGCATAGAGGTTGGGGGCGTAGGGGGGCGTCACGTCCGAATCGTGAAGCTTGGCCAGGGCACTGCTCCACCACACTGTGCTCACTTGCCACCTCCCCCTGTGATATTGATAGGGAAGGGTCAGCGAGGGATGTCGACAGCTGGCAGGAGCTCTGTTCTTCAGGGTCCTGCAAACAAACAAACATATTGATCAAACACTTGACATGGGCAACCATCAATTCACCCACACATATCTTTATACTGTTTTGGGCTAGGATTTGCTTGCTACCACTTCTACCATGCCTACTTGTGGTTTGCTGGGAACATATGTGATGTAAGACAGTATTTATGCAAGATAACAGAATGACAAGAATGACAAGCATGGTGAGGCTGGTGGATGTTGCCACCTTCCAATGAGCACATATGAGTACACTATGTCAGCCATCACCTTTACATAAGGGCTAATTTGTAAGACAGTACACAGTACTATGTTAGACCCTACAAAAATACCCCAAGTTACTACAAACAACAATGGTTGATCATAGCTACATTACTACGGTATTTATATCCTCTGGCGAAGCACTCGGTTCAGGAGTGGCAGATGCCGTTTGTGGACAGTCCCTGCTGAATGTGCCGGGACTAGGGGGCTCCTGGTCCAGGGTGAACATGAGGAGCTCGTAGTACCACAGGGTGAGCCTATAGACCTCCTCTGTTCCGCTGCCTGATCGCTTGGACCTGAGCATCTTATTATGTTCCCTCTTGAACACTGTCCACAGGGACTGCAGTTTGGTCTTCACAAACTTCTCGTCACCCTGTCGAGGCATTGTGCTGCTGACAGAGTGTTACGAGATTTGCATACACCACTCCCTTGATCTGCTTGTTGTTATAGTCAGGTGACTTGCTTTTCCAGAGGCATTCGTGCTCCCTGTACATAGCTAGGAGGGCCAGGATAAACTCCTGATTATTATCCGCCATCTGAAAGACAACAATAACAGTAGTTGAGGAACACACATACAGTATGTATGATGTGCTACCTGTACACCAAACATGTTCATGTTTTGGCCTGTGCCACACAACATTGAGTAGGCCACCTATATGTGAACTTGCAATCAGGAAAGAGTCAAGTGACCACACATATGTCACCCCTGTACACCAAACCGTACATATGGAAAAATGGTAATGAAAGCAATGTTTGACAACAATGGCATGTAATTTGGCCTCACATACAATGGGCAGTGCATCACCTAGGACAACAAATTTGGCCTTGATCTCCTAAACCAGTATTGTTTTGCCACTTTACAGTTTGAAAAATGGGATAAATAAGACACTATCAGTCTGTTACCAGTATACCATATTTTACTGTGCAGGTGCAAATTATGTAGTACACACCAATCAGGAGCTGACCAGGGGTATTCAAAAATACAGTATGACCATTATAAAAGCCAACTTCTACAACAGTGGCCAAGCCACATTAGCATATGTTTTTGTTATGTGAACTAACAATAATATTACAAGACTGGACAGATGAAGATGAACAAGAGTACTAATACCTACCATCAGTCCTGCAGTGTGAGCAAGAGACACGCCACCTTGCTGCTTTGGAAAATGAGCAACAGGATGCAGCTTGCACACCATCTTTTAAAGGGTGTTCGACCAATGAGAATGCTGTTGCTTCCACAAATCACAGTAGTCGGGCATCGTTACGCCGAAGTGGGAACACCAATTGGATGACACCTGTGCGATGTGATCGGCTGGTTTACACACAAAAAGCAGCACCACCAGAGCTATCTTGTGTTTGCTGCTCAGAGCTCAGAGGCATAGAGTGAGTATATTGATGTTCACACGTCTTTTCTACTATGGTGGACTGCCTTCACTGTTTTCTAATGTATATTTTCCGCCTCTACTGTGTTCTGAACAACACCAGGACATCCTGGGCCATTCAGCCACTGTTAATATTCTGTGTATGTTTTGTAATCCCTATGACCAAGTGTATGACATGTATATGTACATCACCATGCATCTCATATCATACCCCTATTGTAATGTGTCATGTTGGGTGACCAATTCCCAGATAGTCATGACCTAGCCTTCTATTGTTGTCCTTGAGGTTTAATATAGCCATCCCTGGGTACCATATGGGGGGCACTACGCCCATTGTGTATGTCCATGGTTTGTTGTGTGCACATGAGGAGTAGCATGGGTAACCATATGTAATATAGTTGTGGTGGAAAAAGGCATACTGTAGTGCAGTGAAAACTCTATGGTGAAATTATTGTCGGTGGGTTTCGCATAACATTATAGCCATATAAATATTTACTTTAGGGGATATGTTAGTTGTGGTTATTTTGTGTTTTAAAGTCATCATTGGCTCATACACTCCTTTTTTTCTTCTTTGTTTCAGAGTTTTTGACCCACAGCTTAGAACTCATGACTCCTGATGAGAGTGCAGTAGTGGCTGTGGCCTTGTTGGAGGAGGACTTGTGGCTTGATGAAAGATCTGAGAGGCTGTGGAGGCATACACCACGGCGCATGTGGTCTCGGAAATGGCTCCTGCAAAGGTCCAAACTGAGTCACATGTGTCTGGTTCGTCAGCTGGAGGACAGGAATCTGCATGACTTTAGGAACTATCTCCGCATGTGTGAGGACTCCTTCAAGTTCCTTTTGAAATCTGTTTGGCCATTTATTGCCCATCAGGATACTGTGATGCATCTAGCTGTGCCACCAGAGGAGCGGTTGGCAGTGACTCTATGCTTCCTGGCAACAGGCCGCTCGATGACTGACCTCCAGTATTCTGCTGCTGTCTCGCGGCCACTGCTGAGCCGCTTCATCCCCGAGATGTGTGAGGCCATTGTGAGGTGTCTGCTGCCATCTTATATGCGTTTTTCAACAACCCCCGCAGAATGGTTGCAAATTGCCACTGACTTCCAGGAGAGGTGGCAAATCCCAAACTGCGGGGGGCAAGGGGGCATTGGATGGCAAGCATGTGAGGATCACACAACCCCCCAACAGTGGGTCCTTTTTTTTATAACTATAAAGGGTATTTCAGTGTGGTCCTCATGGCCCTCGTCAATGCCAACTATGAGTTTCTCTACGTCGATGTGGGGATAAACGGGCATGTGGCTATCCAGGGCACGTCGTATGGTTGAAAACGCGTTTGGGTTTTGGCCAGTAGATTCCGCTTCATACTGCTTTAAATAAGAAACTGGAATCTATTGATGTAGTAGTAATGGCGTGTTGTGTGCTACATAACTTTCTGCGTTGTAGGGATGCTCCATCCTACACCCAGCATGTTATGTGGATTCAGTGGATCAGCAACTGGGGAACTCATGCCAGGGGAGTGGCGTGCAAATGACCCTGGCATAGCGCCACTCCAGCCGTTGAGCCAGGGCTGTAGCCAGCAGGATGCCAGGTCCAGCAGAGACAGCTACTGCTCCTACTTCAATGGCCCTGGGGCTGGTGTCTGGCAGCAAAACACGGTGTTGGGTTTGTTTGTGTTGCTTATTTTCGTTTTTTTCTTTATTTTAATTTTGGTGTTTTTTATGTGTAACTTTTTCTTTTATTGTTATGGGTACGTTTAATTATAACAAAATTGTAGATTCTAATTTGTGTGATGACAATACTTACTTATTTTTTTGCATTCTGTTGTTTTTGTTGGTTCTGCCCACACTAAAAATATGATTTCTGATCAGAAAAACCTGTGTGAGTAATTTCTTTCAACATCAGGGCTGTAGCACATGGCATTATGTTGTGCATAGAGGTATCACACAAACATTTTGATGATGGCTCCCTGCAGCATTGTCTGCAAATGTATAGTACACAGGTCAAGCCCTTTGGCCCACACTGTATGCTCTCTCTGTCTCTCCCTCTCTATATAGATGGATTTACACATGGGTATCTGTACACACACATACACATTTCCAGTATCGAAGGTACTAATATATGTACACATAATTACACCGATACATACATGTATGCACACACACATACTTAATACATGCATCGTAATATGCATACACATATGTACATAGTGTTGTGTGTAGCTTACCAAACAACACGTACACATAGCCATACATTGTATTGGCAACAGTGCACACACACGCTTTCTTGTGTGACAGTTTGGGGACGCCGTAGTGTCTTGTCCAACCTAAACAAATGACAACAGACTTGAATGCCGAGATGGTAGAAAGAATGTAATGAAAAGGTAGCGGTTTCTGGGGCGCTCAAAAAAGGAGGCAGAGGAGTAGAATTATGAATACCTTCCTTTACTTTGCGCTAATGAAGTGTCCATCGTGCCAGACAAGGCTGACCAATGGTAACGCAGTTTGTGGCGACCAATTGGAGTGGTAGGGGCGGGTACAAACACACTCTGGCACGCCTATCTCCAAGACTCTGTCAAACAGTATACCCACATTGAGCTTGGGGTTGTGCTGTGTGATGCCGTGATAACGACTGCCAACATCGCTCGCTGTGTCGTTCAGCCAATGTCTGAATCGCAGGATCGTTGATGTTCAGTCACAATATCTATGCATGTGACATCTCACCAACGATGTTTAAAAGATGTCGGAAACTATTGCGCTCCCGCAAAATTGTTGCCGACATCGTTTCAACAAACATGCCGTGTAATGGTTCCTTTAGTTCAACAGTTACAGGAGTAGTGAGCATTGAAAGGATTCCAGACTTCCTTACCTGGCACCAACGGCTGCACGTGAGTCCTGTGGAGCAGATTTCCCCTCCCCCTTTTCCCAAGGATTATCTGACAGGAGTAGTGAGGGTCCTGCTCGCAACCTTACAATTAGTGATGAGTGAGTACCATAATATTTGTAATCACTATACTCGTTATGAGTACGTTGTAATAATCGCATATTGGCTCCGAATAGCGAGTACAATGTAAGCCAAAGGGGAACGCGAGTAATATTTTGCTGGACTCTATAAAGAGGTCTAGGGGCCTGAGGAAAAGGCTGAAATAGATAGGAAAGTGATGAAACAGAATGAGAAGAGCCTGGAGAATATGTCTGCATGCATTTCTGACTCACATATGATTTTGGGAATAACTTTGTCGCAGGATTACGCCACTGTTACAGTTACACAAGAACAGCTATCAAACCTAACCTAAATCATATTTAACAGGCCAAGAAGGTTCAGAAACAGTTTTTCCTGCCTAACCACTTTTATACAAGACTAAATAAACCAGAGAAACAAAAAAATATTGCTTTAGCGTTTGTTCACATGTACTTTAGTGGCTTTTTTTTGCCTTTTACAATAGGGAGGCCCTGACTTACACATTTTGTAGGTCCCTCTGTCATACATCATTTTTAGATGCAGTGTCTGAAAAAGAGAAAGCGCAAATAGGGTATACCTGTGTGGTCAGGAGGAGAACAAAAATAGAATATTGCTCACCTTTTCCAGGTTGTGACAGGCACAACCACACCAAACAGCATATGCGGATTTTAATCCTGATGACAGTCTTCAGCAGCTCCCCCAACTTCTAAAGTGATAAGCAGGAAAACAGTGGAACAGGGTATATGAACCGAGCTACCGCCTGAAGAAAATATTCACTTCCAAAACTCAGAAAATTTGATGGTGATTTTTTATTTTCTACGCGTTTCAGGGGGTACAAGGAAAACAAATCAAAGATGTACATCCATCCCCTAGTACTGAAACAATTTATACATTATCATTTGCAAAAAACTGACATCAGCAAACAGGGTGGGACAGGAAGTGACATAAAATCACATGGTGAACAAAGCAATGCAGAGTATTATCATCTTTTCCCTCACATAAAAAATCACCTTCTAATTGAAACAACTCTTATCGGAATATTGTTACATCAAGAAAATATACAAACATCAAACATTTATTAATACAATAAAACACATAAAATACATAAAACATAGGCTGCCATCCAAAAATTCACAAATGCCTAAATTGATTTGAATAGTTCAAAATATTACATGGAAACACAATGATATATTTGTTACAATTGATGTATGTGCTTTGTACTGTAATATACCCCATGACCTGGGAATACATTGTTTCAAACAATTTGTGCAGAGTGATAATTGTCACTATTATAAGAGGCTACCAGAAATACAGAAAAATGTCATCATTGAAGCAATATAATTTATTTTATATAATAATTATTTTTTATTTATGGATCAGATGTACCATCAGAGGTATGGCACTGCAATTGGTCAAAGGTCGCCCCGACCTATGCTAATTTATTTATGTCAGTATTTGAAGATATGCACATTTATAGGTCCAAATGCTTTCCATCAATAATACTGTACAAGCGGTTTATTGATGATCTAATCTTTATATGGGATAATGAAAAAAATTATATAAACAAGTTTTTTCAGGACCTAAATAATAATTTATGAGGTCTGAAATTTACTACCAGTATGGATGCAAATTCTATAAATTTTTTAGATTTAGTGTTATTTATAAAAGAAAATAAAATACTAACAATAACTTTCTTTAAAGATGTGGATGCAAATAGCTTTGTGCATTTTGCTAAATATCAAAAATGGCTTGAAAATGTGGCTAGCAGTCAATTCAGGAGAGTCAGAAAAAACTGTACACAAGACAGTGATTTTAAGGACCAAGCTGATCTGTTGAAGAAAAAATTTATTGAAAGAAAATACCCAAAAAAACTAATTTAAAGATCCTATAATAATAATATTACATTTCAACAGGAGGATCTATTAGAAAATAAAGAATAAATGAAAACTGGTGATAATGTTATGGGATAATTTCCTCACCACATACGGTGAGGAAAACAAGGAAATCAAAAAGGTTTTTTTGAAAAGATGGGACATATTGACTGAGGACCCGGTACTAGGAAAATATCTGCCTGAAGCACCAATGATTACCTTTAGAAGTGCACCAACCTTTAGAGGGATTGTTGCCCCTAGTAGGTTGAGAACAACTAGAATAAAGAGACAAACTAATAACTTCTCAAACGTTAATGAAGCTTATAAGTGTATGTCAAGAAATTGCCTTTGCTGTAAAATAAATGTAATAACAGAAAAATGTTTTCCTCCAATAATAATGATAGTCTAGGTTTTGAAATTATAGGGAGATTAACATGTAGTTCCAAATATCTAATATATGTGATTGAATACCCTTGTAGGAAACAATATATTGGTAAAACAATACAAGCCTTACATGAAGGAGTGAATTCTCATAGACACAACATTAGGAAGGGTTTTCTTCTACAAGGTCTTTGTAAACACTATGCTTTATTTCACAATAAAGATCCTTGGAAAATGAAAAAAACACCAATAGATTTTGTTTCAAAAGATCAGTACAATAGGGACGAGCTATTGGCCAGAAAAGAGACATTCTGGATTCATAAACTAGGTAATCTTAAACCAAATGTATTGAATGTGGTTATGGATCTTTTTTTCTAATGAATCCTACAGTAGATATGGGTTTAATAAGTAACTGGCCCTATAGATTTTTGATTTACTACTATATTGATTGGGAAACGATTGATCGAAATTAGTTTGTACACTTTGTGATTATTGAATATAAATATTAAGGATTTTCACATAGTAATAATTATTTTGCTTGTTTTTTATTTAATTAATTTAATTATCACAGCACATAATTTATGACAAAATGTAAAAAAAATAAAAAATTATCACAACACATGACATGAATATTTTGTTCTCATGCACATTACTATATTTATTGATTTACACCGTAATATTAAACAAATATAATGATTCTCAATTATAATTTTTTTTTAAATAATAATCACTCCTAGTGGGGGCAAATATATTCATGTTTATCTTTGAATATGGGAGTATGTCTCAAACCTGGGTTGATATTTGCCCTGTCTCCTAGTCCTTTTTTCGTTCTGCTTTAACAAGCGATGCTATAATGGATTTAATAAACTACATTATAGGTCTGAACACCATTACATTTGAATTCAGGATGACATCAAATAAAACTAAAGGATCACATAGGTATATTGAGATCATTAGGATATTGAAATCAAATAATCATGAGTTATTCTATGAAGGAGATTAAATATTAGGTTTTTAGAAGGAAACCTGAAATGTATTATTATTATTGCATATAACAGCAGTTTAATTAACATAATAACATATATATAAAAGGGACAATAGAAATTGAGATAAATAGACAAAGAGAAGGATCCATGGTAAAGTTTTATTGATTAATATACATTGGAATTGATGGGGCAACATGGTTTTTGATCGTGCTCTACAAAGACAATTTGTATTGTGATAAAAATTGGCTATGGATATGTGGCACCCCTGCGGGGGATTGACACAGGATCCACCAGTGCAAGGAGGGAATTACACCTTGGTTCCCACAGCACACCACACCTTCCACCCAGACCAGAAGGGGGAGCTCTACTGGCTGACTTAAGCCAGTTCCCTTTAAGACATTCAGGCCTGAGGGGAGGAGTTAGTCAGTCTCAAAAGTCAGACTGCAGTAAGAAAGAGAAGAGAAAGGAGATGGAGGAGCTGGTCACTGGGAGACATCCAGGCCCAGGATCAGGACCACTGACTGCTGTGTGCACCCTAGGGAAAGGGTCAGAGGCAAGTGGAGAAAGCAGGAACTAAGAAGGGGAACCGGTTACTACAGCCCTTTAGTACACCGCTGTAATCATTTATTGCTACAGCATAAACCCAGAGGTCTCAGGAGAAGTTCACCCCTGAAGAGAACAAGTAAGAGACGCTAAACTGACCAAGTATAGGACCAGCGGCCATAGGAGAAACGGGGACCCCACAGAAGCACCTCATTGCCAGTTTAGGACAAAGCCCCAAGAGGGAAAAGAAGACGCGGTGGGTTCAGACTCAGGCAGAACTCATCCCAAACCAAAGAGCACAGACACAGAGGAGCCTCATAACTTTGTAAGGTGGAAGTCCCAAGTTGCACCGGGGACCTGGTTATTTCTCTGGACTGTACCTGTTACCTTGTCACCAGTAAAAGGTACTGAAACAACCATCACTGTGTGTATGTGTGCCTGCTTACCGCCGCAATTCACCGCCCTGTCTGCAAAGACTTAACTACTACTCCCCTCATCTATCCCACTGCCCTGAGTAAAGCTCCACCTGTGGGAAGCTGTACCACACTCTGCTGCACCCAACATCACCTCAGCAGCTGGCTGCAGCACTGGTATACCTGTTACCAGGTACCATAGGTGGCGTCACGTTAACAATCCCCTTTATCCCCACTATTTCCCGCCATTGAGGGTCCAGGGCACTGGACCGGGGATTGACGAGCCGTGATTCCCCATCGAAGCCGCCATCAGCCCCGGTACCCGAGTACCCCATACCCTGTTGACCGCCTCAGATATATATTCTTAACTTGGTGCAGTGGGTAAATGCTGTCATCCCATCAATTTCAATGGAAGGATGCGGGTGTCCGAGTCCAGTTGTGGTCAGTGAAAATACAAAGGCTTTTGATCTGGAGAGAAAGAATAAAAAAAGAGAGAAATTATTAAAAAGCACTGTGGTATATTTTTGTATAATTTTTACATATAAAATAATTTATTTTAAAATGAAATAGTGTCGAGGTCTAATCTCCCCCAGATGGTGAAACATTCCATAGTCGCCAGAGACACTATCGCTGTCTGGAAGTTGATCCGGAGAAAATTGGGTCTCTCGTGGCATATGTCCAAGTTTGTCTCCCTTTGGTCCCATCCGGAGTTCCCGCTGGGGAGGGAAAATAGATTTTTTCAACATTGGAGGGAAAGGGGGATTGAGACGGCGGGAGATCTCCTATGCCACTCGGAATCTAGATGGTTGAGTGGCAGTGAATTGCTGAACACCCTGGCCTTGCCAGATCACCACATGATGCAGTTCAAACAACTTGAACATTACATCATGAAAAAACTGGTGAATGTTCAGTCAGAATGTATTGTGAATATGTGGGATGATCTACTTTCTAGAGGCATAATTAACACAAGTGTTTCTACTTCATACAAAGAGCTGGGCCCCCAACTTTTGCAGCAGGATCTTTAAGGGATGGGAATCGAGGCTGGGAGATGCAACCCTGGGAGATCGGATCTTGGTGGGGTGGAGGACCTTTAGAAAAAATATCATCAATGAACAGTGGCGTGACTCCCAGTTTCGATTGATACACAGGGCGATTTACGGTTTTAGATTTTATTCCAACACAACCACAGAGGATAGGCTGCAGGCTTGCCCGAAATGTCAGACACAGAATACCGATCTCCTACATGGGATCTGGGAATGCAAAACATTACGCCCTTTATGGTCCTTCATGAATACCATGGCAGGGGAGATCACTGTTGGTTCAAATGATCTTGGCAGAGACGGATGGGTGTTCCACTACATCACTGAATCACATGGTACAAAACATGAACAAAGTATATTACACACCGTGGCAATATTAGCCAAAAAGGCGATACTACGTCACTGGCTGAACGCCAAGCCGCCGTCGGGGGATTTGATTGTCTCTGACATTAAAAGAGCTATGAGGATTGAAAGTATAGATACAGAGTCGAACAAAGACGAACTAACAGAGAAATTTTTTAAGAAATGGAGAAAATTTATATTACATTACCTGTCGGACGAGGAAATCATATCCGTGGTGTCCCCATTTCGGGACTCCAATTGGTATTTGTTAGAGCAGTTACAGGGTAGTCTGGGAAGACTGGCAATCTCTTGAATTACATAGATTATGTGTGATCGGGAGCACTGAACTGTTGATTGAATATCTTTTTACATCTATTCTCATGTATTTTTCTTTTAACTTTCTGTCTCAACTAGGACAAGAGCACTGCCGGGATGGGGGAGGGATGGTTATAATTTTGATGGAGTCAAATACTATGTATATGTACGTTTCTATGGAAAGATATAAACCAAATAAAATATCTGTTAAAAAAAAATAAATAAATGAAATAGTTATACACATTATGTATTTTATGTGTTTTATTGTATTAATAAATGTTTGTATATTTTCTTGATGTAGCAATGTTCCTATAATGGTACATTTACACGCGGCCACAGGAAGGTAGGAACAGGCAGGCATCGGATACAATTGTGCCTGTTGCCTTGAAAAGACCTCGATGTGGCTGCGTGTAAATCAGGACTTTCCTTCCTGTGTCTTCCCTGAAGGAAGGAAAGTCCTGAATTACACGCTGCCACATCGTGGTCTTTTCAAGGCAACAGGCACAATTGTGTCCGATGCCTGCCGGTTTCTACCTTCCTGTGGCCGAGTGTAAATGTACCATAAGAGTTGTTTCAATTAAAAGGTGATTTTTTATGTGAGGGAAAAGATGGTAATACTCTGTATGCAGATGATTGCTTTGTTCATCATGTGATTTTATGTCACTTCCTGTTCCAGCCTGTTTGGTGATGTCAGTTTTTTGCAAATGAGAATGTATAAAGTGTTTCAGTACTAGGGGATGGATGTACATCTGTGATTTTTATCCTGAAGAAGGGGGCTTGCACCCCCGAAACACGTAGAAAATAAAAAATCACCATCAAATTTTCTGAGTTTTGGAAGTGAATATTTTCTTCAGGCGGTAGCACGGTTTCGATACCCCGTTCCACTGTATTCCTTCTTATCACAGTACATATTTTTAGTTAGCTATTCCGCAGCACCTTACAATGCCAGCTACAACGTGATAACAGATAATAGTGAATGGTAAAATTCCTAGGAAGAAAACTTCCTATCTGAGAGCAGATAAACAAATAAACAAACTAAATAGCAAACCCACAGCTCAGAATAAGACAAAACATAAGCAGAACCCTAAGCACACAAAATTGTGCCAGAAAATATCAAAAAAATATTCACTTATCTTGCAAAGATCTCCACAGAGCAGAAGAAACCAGAGAGATGTGAACTCCTCCAGGAACAAAAGACAACTGGCAAGGAATGATCCACTTCCAACCATTATATGCTCCAAGAACCAGATTGCCAATCCCCCTCACCTGTGAAGCCCACACAGTCAGCTGTATCACCAGCAACAACCACCGGAGCGAGCTCCAAGGAATTCACAACAGGCTACAGCGCTGACTACCAGACACTGCTACTAGCTCAAAAGGATTGCCTGGACTAGATGCAGTAAAAAATTGTTATTAGATAGACAGGCGGTGTAGCTTGCTTCACAGGTGGGCTACACTGCTGACTACCAGACACTGCTACCAGCTGGAAAGGATTGCATGGACTAGATGCAGTAAAAAATTGGCTACTAAAGACAGGTGGTGAAGCTTTCTTTTCAGCAGTGCTACACTACTAGCCCAAAAGGATTGGCTGAGCTAGATTTGGCCAGATGCTGTGAAAAAAAGCTTGCACAGCACTGGCACAGACCTTCCTAGCAAAAAGTGCTATGAAATGCTCTAACCTAGCCCTCAAAAGGGCTGATATTACAACTTGTCCCTACTTCTATGAACTAGCCCAGTAGCCCTCAAAAGGGCAGATATTAAAACTAGTCCCTACTCCCTAAACAATCTCTCTATCTAACTTGAAATTCGCTCGCTATCTGGCTGAGTAACTTACACTGTAATACTCTATAGCGCCCACAGCAGCAGCAGTGCCATCTGACACAGAGCTGCAGCAGTGAGGAAATGGTGGTGACGGGGAAAATGGTTGAGTCTTATAGGGCAAGGACATGTGACATTCACAGCCAATGACACATGCCCTTACTTGTGTGCAAAAAATGCACTTTGCTGTGTGTGTGCTGATAGGCTGACAGACTGCACCGCCCCACTGTAAATGCGGGAAAGAAAAAAAAAAATGAAGATCGGCATTATTTGAGCACAGATCTATCCCCCGCCCCCTTCCCACCCACTATACACTGAAACTGTATAGTAACATTGAATAACAGTATTACTGTGATATTCCAGTTACGCTTTTGGTGAACAAAACCTGAATTGCCGTATTTAAAGCAAATTGTTTGCATTCGTCGAATGACTCGAACACCACCCAAAACAGGTCGAATTTGAAATTGGCGAACATTTTGAATTGAACACCGCTCATCTCTAGTCCAGAGACATTGTAGAGTGGAGTGATTTCTGTGTAGAGAATTGCGTGAAGACATCTTTTGCTGCAGTCTCTGCTGTGACATTGCTTGCATATCTATCAGAGTATGAGGATGTGTTCTCAGAGAAGGATTGTCAGGATTTGCCTCCTCACCGTGTATACGACTGTCCTATTAACCTCATTCCTGGAGCTAAACTACCCAAATCCAGGCTGTATAATATATTTCGTACTGAGTGGCAGGCCATGAAGGATTTCATTTCCGAGAGTCTGGAGAATGGACGTATAAGATCAGTTGTGGCAGGATTCTTTTTTGTTAAAAAAAGATGGGGCCTCCGTCCTTGTTTGGATTTCCGTGAATTAAATCAGATAACTGTCTGTGATCCATACCCCTTCCCTCTAATTTCTGATTTGTTCAGTCAGATTGTGGGAGCTAAATGCTTCTCCAAGTTTGATTTGAATGGGGCCTACAATCTGGTTAGAATCAGAGAGGGTGATGAATGGAAGACTGCTTTTAATACCTATGAGGGCAATTTTGAGATTCTTGTGATGCCATTCGGGCTCACTAATGCCCCTGCAGTTTTCCAACTCTTTGTGAATTATATTTTCTATCATTTGGTGGGTGGATTTGTGGTAGTTTACTTGGATGATATTTTTATCTACTCACCCGATATGGCGACACATCAGTCTCATGTTAAACGGGTTCTACAGATTTTAAGGGACAACTAACTGTATGCTGAACTGGAGAAATCTGTATTCGCCAGGTTTAGTTTCTGGGGTATCTGTTGTCACCTTCGGGTTTTTGGATGGATCCAGAGAAGGTCTGGGTGGTGCTTAACTGGGATCATCTGGAAAACGTGACGACATTACAACACTTTTTTGGGTTTACAAATTTCTACCAAAATGTATTAAGAATTATTCTGCAATTGTGAAACCCATCACAGACATGACAAAGAAGGAGTCAGATTTTTGTAAGTGGACAGACTCCGCTCAGAAAACTTTCTCCTCCTTGAAGAGATAGATGCTTTGCTACTGCACCTATCCTATTTCAACCCAATCTTTCTCCGCCCTTTATTGTTGAGGGGGATGCATCCAAGGTGGGGATGGGGACAGTGTTGTCACAAGGGCTGTCCCACGGTAAATGGTTGCCATGCGCCTTTTCCTCCAAAAAATTATCGACAGCCTAAAGAAATTATGATGTCCGTAATAGAAGACTTTTGGCTATTAACTTGGTTTTTGATGAATGGCGTCACTAGTTGGAGGGGGCTGTCCATCACATCACTGTCATCACTGACCATAAGAACTTATCTTGCCTTGAATCCACCAAGTGTCTCAAACCCAGGCAGGCTAAATGGTCCTTGTTTTTTTACAAGATTTAATTTCACCGTCACCTTCCATCCGGGGGTTGAAAATGTGAAGGCAGACGCGTTATCACATAGTTTCCCTAGTGGTAGTAATCTAGAGAGCCCCGTTCCCATATTACAAGAGAGGGTGCAGAGGGGATCCTGCAGATATTTGAGGAGTACTACCGCGACTTATACACATCCAAACTTGGGGTACCTAGTGACGCCATTGACAGTTTTCTGCTTAGCGCTGACCTGCCCAGGCTGAGTGCCCTGGACCGGGATAGTTTAGAGGGACCACTGACGTTGGAGGAACTAGAGGAAGCCATGGCATCCATGACTAATAACAAGGCTCCTGGGGCGGATGGGTTGCCGGTAGAAGTATATAAGCTTCTGGGGGAGGTGATGCTACCCAGACTGCGGGAGGTTCTACAGATGGCTATGGAGGAGGGACAATTGCCCCAGTCTATGAGGGAGGCGACCATAGTGGTTATACCCAAAGAAAACAAGGATGTCACGAAGCCAGACTCGTACAGACCCATATCTCTACTGTCGACTGATGTCAAGTTGTTGGCCAAGGTACTGTCGGGCCGGCTGACTCGGGTGATTACTGGTGTGGTGCATCCGGACCAGACTGGATTCATGCCGGACAGATCGACTGCCATTAACTTACGTCGGCTGTTTCTGAATATTCAGATGGCTGCTGATAATTCTGGCCACAGAGTGGTGGTGTCCCTTGATGCACACAAGGCCTTCGACAGTGTGGAGTGGGAGTATCTCTGGCGGGTCATGCATCATATGGGTTTTGGTCCGGTGTTCACAACATGGGTGCGGTTGCTGTACTCTTCCCCGCTGGCCCGGATTAGGGTGAACGGAGGAAGGACGGATAGATTCAGTCTGACGAGGGGGACCAGACAGGGCTGCCCTCTCTTCCCGTTACTGTTTGCCCTGGCCATTGAGCCGTTGGCGGCGGTATTGAGACAAACTAATTCGATTACTGGATTTAGATATGGTTCGGTGGAGGAGAGGGTAGCCCTGTATGCTGACGACATTCTACTATTCTTACAAGACTCGAAGGACTCTCTGACTAATGCCATGGACATAGTGGATAGCTTTGGACGTCTGTCTGGTCTCCAGATTAACTGGGGTAAGTCACATTTGATGGAGGTGGACAGTGTGGAGGATCGAGGTGTGGAGGAGGTGGCCCATACGCTTTTAAAAAGAGTGAAAGTGTTCAAATACCTAGGTATTCATATTGCAGCACCGATTAAGGAATTTCTAGATCTTAATGTGCGGCCGATAATTGGGCTTCTGAAAGCTAAGGCGGACACGTGGAGTAGGCTGCCCCTATCGGCGGTGGGTCGCACCAATCTGATTAAGATGGTGTTAATGCCAAAGTTACTTTATGTTTTACACAACTCCCCTGTGTGGATTCCACAGGCAATGTTCCAGCGTATTACAGCAATTTTTAGGGATCTGGTTTGGGGAGGCAAACAACCGAGAATTAAATTGGAGACATTGCAGCGACCCAAGGAGGAGGGAGGTCTTGCCCTGCCCAACCCTTGGATTTATTTCCTAGCTGCTCAGGCCCAACATCTGAGGGGATGGGTGGACGGGGCGAGACAAGGCTCGCTTCAGGCTATTCTGGAAAATTACATTAATAGACGCCCGTTGGTACAGGGTTTAGAGATGGGTCTGTTTGGGAGGGCCGGTAGGAGGTGTCCGACGTTTGACCTGGTGCATAGACTGCGGACGAAGGTGAAGACTCTCAGGGGGGTCAACGGGGCGACGGTGTATACCCCAATCTGGAATAATATGCATCTTGGGGAATTCTATAAAATGGGAGAATTGAGGGAATGGACTTGCAGAGGGATAGTATGCTTACATCAGGTGATCGACCGACATGGCCTCAAATCATTTGAATCCTTGAAGTCAGAATTCAGTCCGACGGATAGGCATGGCTTTCAGTATGCACAGGTTAAACATGCATATCATAAACAGAGTAAAGTAAGGAATTTGTGCATACTGACCGATATTGTACTGGACTACATTTGCATGTCTGGAAGATCGAAGGGGGTGATTACCTCGGCCTATGCTGACCTATTGCATACATTCCTTCTGCAACATCCTGTGAAAGCGAAGGTGAGGTGGGAAAGGGATGTGGGAGTTCTGTCTGAGGATAAATGGAACACAATTTTAGAGTACATCCCCAAATTATCTTTAAGTGAACCAGGTAGAATGTCCCAGCTCTTGCTTGTTCACAGGGCATACCGGTCCCCAGTCTTTCTGCACAGGATTGGGCTGCGGTCAGACTCAGAATGTCCGAGATGCAGGCTAGAAAATGCGGGCATCCTGCACATGATCTGGGAGTGTCCATGCCTCGCATCCTTCTGGATTGTAATCCTCACCCTAATAGAAGGGAAATATCATTGTGTGATTCCGCGAGACTCGGTGGTCTGCATACTTGGGTATGTGGAGGAAATAGAGGTAGACTCTATGGGGAAGATAGCCATAGCTCGCCTCCTGTACATAGCCAGGAAACTCATTGCCAAATATTGGATCTTGGAGGAAACACCCTCCAGGCAGGAGTTTCTTAGACAAGTCTCTTATGTGATTAAACTGGAAGAAAAAATATACTTTAAGAGGAAAAATGCTAAATACCTGGACCGCCTCTGGGCACCGTGGAAATAATTGTGCTGTCTCTGGCAGACGCCAGTCTAATATAATAACTGATAAGTACAGCTTGATACTAGTGAGAACACTGTCAACACTAAATGTATGGGAGCGTGTTAGTATTTGGAATAGATTGATTGTTGTCTAGCCTGGGTAAGGGAAAAGGGGGGGGCTGTTGTTTTGTGGGGAGGGGGACAGTTTTTGGGAGGTTTATACAAGGGGGAAAAATTGACATTGTGAAGGATTGTATTATGCTTTGTTATTCCTTGCTGATTCTAATAAAATTTATCTGATTTAAAAAACAAGAGAGGGTGGTTGTTTTGCCTCTTTACCCGGATTTAGAGTGGAAGGTGTTGAAGGCTTAGGGGGTCCTCCTGTCTCCTGCCCCTCAAGGTACCGTTACACACAGAGATATCTGTGCAGACATTGCTTGCAACTCTCACTGGTTGCAGTGAAATCATGGACACATTGTTCCATTTTGTACACGGCAACAAAATGGAACAATGTGTCCATGATTTCACTGCAACTAGTGAGTTGCAAGCAATGTCTGCACAGATATCTCTGTGTGTGATGGAACCTTTAGGGAGGCTCTTTGTACCACCTAATTTGCACCTCAAGGTAATTAAAGATTACCATGACTCTGTACTGGCAGGTCATCCAGATAGTAGCACTATCTTGGATGTTTTGTCTCGTCGGCTTTGGTATCCAGGGTTGCAGAAGGACGTAACTAACTTCGTGTCTGTTTGTAGTGTTTGTGCATGTGCTAAAGTTACGCATACCCATCCGTCTTGATCTCTCCTACCATTGTCCATTCCTGAGAGATCATGGACACATCTATCTATGGATTTTATCTCGGACCCTCCTGTGTCTGCAGGCAAGACAGTGGTTTTGGTAGTGGTTGATTCAGCAAGATGGTACACTTTGTGGCATTACCAGCACTTCCTAATGCCAAGACACTGGCACAAGTGTTTGTCAGTGAAATTGTGAGACTTAATGGGATTCCCTCCAATGTGATCTCAAATCGCGGTTCACAGTTTGTTTCTAAGTTTTGGAAAGCCTTTCGTTCTCAATTAGGGGTAAAGTTGTCCTATTCTTCTGCCTTCCACCATCAGTCTAATGGGCAGACTGAGCACACAAGTCAAAATTTTGTCTCCGAAAACAAGGAGGATTGGGCATCTTATTAACTGTAGCCGAATTTGCCATAAAAAATCGTCACCAGGAGTTCACCGGCAAGTCACCATTTTTTGGTGCATATGGGTTTCATCCTCAGTTTGGTACCTTTAGTGGTAAAGGTTCTTCGGGAGTTCCTGTGGAGGAAAAATTTGTCTCTTCACTCTCTTCTGTATGGTAGGGAGTGCAGAGTAACTTCACTCATGGGTAACAAATACAAATATATGGCTGACAAGAAGTGCTCGCCAGGTCCGAACCTTTGTATGAATTACTATGGTTGTCTACCAAAATATCAAGCTGAAGGTTCCTTCATGGAAGCTGGGACCTAGGTTTATTGGTTCTTATAAGATGACCGCCATCATTAACCCTGTAGCGTTTTGTCTGGAGTTACTTCAAGCACTCAGGATTCACAATGTGTTTCATAGATCTCGTCTCAAAAAATATGTGCCTTCATCTGAGCCGCCTTCTTTGCCGCCAGAGCCGATCTGTGTGGATGGAAATCTAGAATTTCAAATTTGTAAGGTTGCGGGTTCTCACAAGTTGTGACGTTCCCTTCAGTATTTGGTGCATTGCAGGGGTTACGGTCTCAAGGAGAGGATGTGGGTGCCAACGTCAGAGTCAGAGGTGTACGGCGCAAGGCTGGTCCGTGCATTTCACTTCTCCCATCCTGCCCAGCCTGGCCCTGAGTGTCCGGAGACCACTCATAGAAGGTAGAAGGTGGTGGTGGTGGGGGTTATTGTCACAGGTGTGTCAGGAGGCACAAATGAGACTGTTGAGGCCACTCGCAGAAGGTCACTGCATTTGGTCAAACAGTCAAAATCCTAAAAAATGTATCTGTTGCTTTAAGAGGCATTTCTCTTTTAGTGACAGCTGGAGGTTACTAGAACCCAGCTGATCTCTTACCTTGAACTGTTTATTTATACCCCTTGACTCCCAGGATGCACTCCTGGTGGTAGCTTGTCAGGTGTTTGGAGGTAGCTTCTCGGCTCAAGCAGTGAATCCTGGAGTTTCTGTTGGATTGCTGTGTGGATCTTCTCAAGCTAAGGGCAGCTCCACACTGGCGGCGCGGCATTGCGGAGTCCGCGTGCGGCTGTGCATTGCGGACTCCGCAATGAGACCAGGCAATGCTGGCCCAATGGCATAGTGTGCCATTGCGGCCGGCATTGCGACATGCTGCGGTGCGGAATTCTGTCCGCAGCATGTCCATTTTCAGTGCGGACGCCGCACTGCCGCATCCCAATTAGATTGAATGGCAATGCAATCTGCAATAGCGTACGCAATAGACTGCAATAGTGTCCACGATAGACTCCGCACTGACAGCCGCAATTTCCTCCGCAGCACCGCAAATAGTGTGCAAGAGGCCTAAGTGTTTCTTCCCTTCCCTTTTTGTTTGTATCCCTGGTGTGTATCTTTAGTTGGTAGCCGGGCTGACTAGTGTTCAACCGCTCTGATCCTTATGTAGTTGCAGTTTCAGTCAGGACAGTCAGGGAATAGGTATCCCGCCCGTTGACAGTTGCAGAAACTATATAGAGTCATTAGGGGAAGCAGGTGTCAGCGCAAGTTTATCTAGGGGTCCTAATCTTCCCTTTTGCCCTAATCATCAGGGATTCCTTATCCCCCTTTGTCGTCCTGTGCTGGGTGTCTCCCTACACCCAGCGTGACATTGGCATTTTAGAATTTGAAGTCCCCTTTGTATCTTTCAGGGCAATTCAGGGCCTTGGAGGGTGAGTCAATGTGGAGGAGATGTGCCATTTTCATTATATTTGGATGCCAACCTCCGCTGTTAGGTAGAGGCATCTCAAGGCCTACCAGGGTCAGCTTAGGGCCAGCTAGGGCTACCTTCTGCTAGTTGTTATTTCACTTACAATGTTATCACATGGAGGTGTATATTTCATTTTTTAATTTTTAAATATTTTAATATATTAATAAAATTATTTTAGTAGTAATTTTTATGTGAACTTATTAACATTACCAATACTCCTGAGCAACTTTTTTCATATCCACTTACATAATTGATTGCAGACCGGAACTGGATGTCACGTTTTACTTGGCACCTGATTGGTGCACCTGAAACCGAAAAAAATGATCACCATATTGGCACACTCAAGAAATGTGCAAATATACCAACTGCATTCTGCTGCTTTTCCTCGTGTCTGGGTCCGCTCCTCAGTCCACTGCCGCCTCCTCTTCTCCGTCGCTGCCTAATCCACCTCCATCGCCGCTGCAGCACCACCTCAGAGTTTGCCACACTCAATGCACATGACAGTGACCAAACATGGCGGGCACATGAGCATTGAGATCGTGCTGCCAATAAATGATGTGACTGTCATGCCCCTAGCACCACAGAGCCCACGCCGCAATTGACATCACCTCCCTCACAATAGAACTGGGCAAAGTCGTGAGACCCCATCCTTACATCACTGCAGTCCAAATAAAGCTCCTCACCGGCCTCACAACAGAAATGGGAACAGCCATGAGACCCAATCCTTACATCTTTGCAGTCCGAATAAAGGACATTAGTGCACAAGGGGGCAGGGGGACAGTGAACAAAGGGGGTAGAGACAGTGCGCACAAGGGGGTCAGAGACAGCATACAAAATGGAGGCAGAGACAGCATGCACAAGGAGGACTAAGGGGTGTATGGCTACCATGCATGACAGTGAATGCACAGACCAATGATGTCCAGGGCACTACATACAGCGGAGTGACCTGCTGCACTCACCTGTGGCTGTTCCCTGATCTCCCTACCATCTCTATATGGGTTCTTTCAACCCATTGCCAAGCAGGATACCTTGTCCCTTGCTGTCCCTCAAATTAACCCTCAATAGGGAAATGGCTGGCGGGAACACTAGTCTCAGTCACAGCAATAAACAAGACAAGAGGGAAAGGGAGACAGACAGGGAACAACAAGGCAACTTCACACCTGCTGCCACACTCCTTGACAGCAGATGGCTTAGCAGTAGTCAGCTCTCCACAGAACTTCCTTCTCTACAGGAAACTTGCCAGGAATAGGTTTAATCACCAGCAAAGGATGCTGGAACCATGTGATCATATAAAGGAGATGGAACTGATCACAGAGTAGCCACACCTAGTAAGGAAACTAAGGAGTCTGCTAGCAGCAGAACTGACATTAACTCATGAACTGCCAAAGGAAAGAAACATGTTTAAAATGAAATCTCAATAAAGAAATTAGACAGAGATCCTAAATCAGTCACAAGTCTTCGAAGTGAGAGAGATCATTGTAACACAGAGACAGCGCGCACAAGGGGGGCAGAGGCAGCGCATACCAGGGGGCAGAGACTCAAAAGGAAAGATCATATGAGGAAAAAAGATAGCATAAGAGGGGAGAGTGCAGGGTGGAGAAAGATAGCACAAAAAGGGAGGCAGGTCAAAGGAGAGAGCACAGAGGGAAGAAGACAGCACAGGTAGGAGAGAGTAAACAGGGCAGAGTGCACAGGAAAGAAGAGATGGTCCTCGCTCCCAGTGCCACAGAGCACACCCCCATCCTGATGTCACCCTTCCGATGTGATAGCATCAGGCCCTCATCAGTATATTTAGAATTAATAAATGGAAAGACCATCATTTCACCATAAACCAGTCATGACCAGGTGATACTCACAAACTTTTAGGTAAAGTAGGGAAAAAATTGTCAGAACAATTGTCCATTAGCCAAGAATCCCTTGTGGAGAGCTGCACAAGGATTTGGAATCAGTAGGTAATGTTTCAAAGAAAACAATAGCGTAATGTACTCAACTTTCATAGCCTCAATGCATGCTCACCATACAAGCCTACATTGCTGAACAAAAAGCATTTTCAAGCACGTTTACATTTTTCTCAACAACATTGAAATAAGCCTGTGAAATACTGTGAGAATATAGTCTGACCAGATGAGACTCTTTGGGTGCCATAATGCTCACAAAAAGGTATTTCATATCACCCTTTAAACAGCATACCAACAGTGAAATTTGGAGGTGGGAATATTAGCGTGTGGGGCTGTTCTTTCCCGTATACTCACTGGCAAACTTGAATTATACAAATTGAAGCAAGAGTGAATAAACAAATGTATTGAGACATTCTAGATAAATATTTGCTACCATTTACCAGGATAATAAACATGAAATTAGGGTGGATATTTCAGTAAAGATAATGATCCCAAAAACACAGCAAAGAAACTCAATTGGTTTCAGAGAAATAGAAAATAAAGCTGCTAGAATGGCCCAGCCAATCACCTGACCTGAATACAATAGAAAATTTATGGAAGGAACTAAAGCTCAGAATGCATAGAAGGAGCCCACAAAGCCTTTAGGATTTCAAGAGTGTTTGTGTAGAAGAATAGGCCAAAATCACACAAAAGCAATGCATGCTACTAGACTCTCCATGCAGGAGACAATGTCTTGACAATGTCATCACCAACAAAAGATTTTGTATGAAGTATTAAATACATTTCACTAAGTGTGTCCAATACTATTTCCCTGTCTCATCAATAACTATTACATATCAACAAATATATGGACATCTACTGTTTGATTTCTTTGCCCATGTGGGTTGAATGGGTTTTCACTTACATCTGATGAGAAATTCATGCCAATAGCATCTTTAGAGATATATTTACTTAGAAAATTTACAAATTGCCTTATTCTATACTTTTTGTATCCGTTGTATATCTGATCTACAATGACTGTTGTGAATAAAATAATGAATTATTTTTGTCTGTGTTATGTTTCATGCAAAATCTTTCCGTGTTGCAGGTAGAAAAAGGAGACACGGGACTTTCGGGACCACCAGGAGAAAAGGTTTTTAACAAAGAATTAAAAGTTATATTTCAATGGAAAGTAATATACTGGATCATAGTTTAGGATAAATAGTTAAAGATACTGGTAATAAAAGCTTAACACTTATTAATAGGGACAAGGATAGGTGAACATTTCTAGATTATGATGATTCAGCTAATAAAGCAGGCTGCAGTGTTCAGAACAGAAACTGTTCGGGCAATTACAAGTGGTGCTAGTAACTTGGGGCACAAGGAGGGCCCCATCATTTCAGTGAGTTTGAGACATCTTCCACCTTGCAGACTTTCTTACCTCTCTAACAATGAGGAGTAGTGTGAAAATAACATTGAATAACATTTAGTAATTTACCTACAAAAAAGCACAAACTAAAAACTATTTTCTTTTTTTTTTTTTTGTTATTATTTCACATATTGGTACAATCCAAGCAAATACAAAATGTAAGAAATTAACATATAGAACAAGGAAAGTTGTCAGTGATGCATTTTAGAATATAAAGTAATATGTTTCCAATTTTAAACTGAATCCTGTATAGTACTAATTAGAATTAAAAATGGGTATGCTAGAGTGCTATGGTACCGTCTCGCGCAACCATATCGCCGGCGAGATGGCTGGCAATTCCCGAATTCGGCGATGTGGAAACCACATCGCATGTGCGTATTGCGTGTGGCTTGGTGATTCTACGGCGAGAAATCGCTGGTGGAGCGTCGCCTGGTTGCCCTGCACTACAGTGAAATCAGGCAATATCCACGAGGTGATTTCAGCACATCATGGCGTGTGACAGGGTGATATCGAAGTACACAGCGATCCTGAAATCAATCCCGTAGTCGTGCTTGGATGGTGTTTTTTTGCGCCACATCAGCGGCGATTGGTGGGTCATACTGCGTTCTGATTGGCTGGCCGTGTCCGAGGCGCCTTATTTGATAACCTGTGCGTTCACGCAAGCCTGACCAATGGGAACGCAGTTCCGTCCACCAATTACAGTGATAGGGGCGCGGTGAAACACACTCCAGCACGCCCCTATTGAAATAGTATGGCCACATCGCTGCTACGATTGTGGCATGTGACGCGGCGATGTGTGAAGGGAAGCTTGCTTCTGGTCTTCTGCAGGCGATTTCCAGGACGCAGGATCGCCGAAGATCGCACGCTAGATAGCTACGTGTGACATCTCCACAGCTATGGGAAAAAAGTGCCTGAAACCTGCGTGCTCACGTCAAATCGCTGGCGATATGGAAGCCATATGGCGGCGTGTGACGGTACCTTTAACTATTTATTGATTCATGAGCAGCTAATTGCTCTACTATTTTTTGCTACTTGTAGGTGCTTCATCGTGAAGTTTACTTTGCAGTTACTTTTAATAGTGCAATTAATATCAATATTTTTTTTATTTTCACTTGACATTAAAGAGAACCTGTCATCAGATTCATGCTACCCAAACTATGATCAGCATCATAATTCAAATTGTGCGATAGCAGCAAGGTATGTTTTACACTATTGCATTTCAGAGTAAATTTTATAAAGCCGGCCTTGGACTATGTGTCTCTGTTGACTAGCCTGAGGCAGGTCCCTCCCCAACGTCTATCTAACCCGACCCCCTTAGCTGATGGGTCTCTCTCTATGTACAAATACAAGAAGAGATCCATCTTCAAGTGGAGTGGAGTGGGAGATGGAGACTGGTGAACTAAATCAAGGTAGTTAGCGGAAACACATAGTCCATGTCCGGCTTTACAAATGTATATTTTTTGTTTGGTTGTGACATTTCAAGCCAACATTCATAATAAAACATTCCTAGTTGCATTCAAGCAGTCAGTGTCTAATTCATGCTGCCTGTCATTTGAGCAGCTTGAATTTGATGACATGTTCTGTTTAACACATTTTTGTATCAGACAGTATTTGAGCGCAGTTTCTTTTTTTACATAGGGTCATCAAGGTTCACCTGGGAAAGATGGACAAGAAGGTGCACCTGGAAATGTGGTGGGTTTGCTAATTTTTTTTTCATTCTTAATACTTTATATTGTGTGTGAAACCGCTCTCAAATCTTGGTCCTTTTACCAAAACCTGGCTCAGAGTCTAATGTACGGTATATATGGATAGATAGATAGATTAGATGTATTTTTAGCCTCAGACTTTATTTTACCATTTTAACAATGCATGTTTTAGTGTACTACTTTGTTACATACTTTTTTTCAACTCTGGCATTTGTGTTTTAAGGCCTCGATACACATTAGAGAAACAATGAGTAAACAGCCAACCTTGGCAGGATCAGCCAACCATCTAATGTTTATCGGGGTCTCCCAACCATTCCCTGACAGTTCATGTTTGGGGACAAGATTGAAGTCCAACCATTACATCTCTATGCCAATAAGCTGCTGCTCTCTTCATATAGAACATAAAGATAGAAATGAGCAACCTTTTCCGAACAAGGTTTCAACTGTGTATATTTATATACACGGGGAAATATGGGGGTAGCAGCATTTGTGGTGGTTATTTTGCTGCAAGCCGGCCTGGTGCACTTCACAAAATAGATGGCTTCATGAGGAAAGAAGATTATGTTGCAATACTGCAGCAGCAGTTCAAGACATCAGTCAGGAAGTTAAAGCTTTGGCGGAAATGTGTCTTCGGAATAGACAATGACCCAAAGCATACTGCCAAACTGGTTACAAAGTGGCTTAAGGATAACAAAGTCAATGTTTTGGAGTGGCCATCACAAAGCCCTGTTCTCAATGGTATTGAAAATTTATGGGCAAAACTGAAAAGGTAGATGTGAGCAAGGCGACCTACAAATATGGCTCAGTTACCCCAGTTCTGTCAGGAAGAATGGACCCAAATTCCTATCAACTATTGTGAAAAGATTGTGGAAGGATATCAAAAAGGTTTGACCCACATCATACAGTTGAAGGGCAATGGTACCAAATACTAATGAAATGTATGTAAACTTGTGACTTTGCAGAAAGTAATAGAAAGGCCTTAAAACATTTTCTCTCATTAATCTGACATTTGGCAAAAATAAATGATTACAGTATTCTTAATTAGAGATGAGCGAATCTTTTCAAATTTGGGTTTGGCTCGGTTTGCCGTACAGATACATATGTTCACTGAATAGATCAGCGAACAGTTCGCTGAACTAACGAACCCCATTCAAATAAATGGAAGGCAAAATCAAGTCCTTAGAAAACATCTTCAAAGTGGCCCAAAATCTGCAAAACAAAGTTTATAGTGTTTTGTAGTGGAGCCCTGCTTTTTTGGCACAGACAGCTTGCTAGATTATTACTTACCAAGCTTCAGCGTTGCTATCGCCCTGCTTCTGGACCCACTCATGAACCTCCTTATTGGTTGGATAAAGTTATAGTTTACCCCGCCCACTTTCTCTGCTGGCATCTGTAATTCGTTGCCGGTATGGCAGCCAAACTGATGTCAGATTACTGTAAAAATAAATACATTTTGATTGTCAGCCAAGGTAGCCCAGGCAGATGAGGGTTGAAATTCTCAGCGTGGTAAGGCCAAATTGTTCTCGGTCGACAAAAAAATTGCAGCCTGCGGTAGAATTGGCGCCTCCATGTGAGATGCCAAAACAGGTGGTTACCACGCTCTTCCAGTTGCCCTGGTGCCAGTGGCAGTCTGTGTTAAAAGGGGTTAATGTCATCTGAAGTTAAATCACCTGACACTAAGCCCAAGATTGATAATGTCAGGCCTATGGTAGACACAGCCATTATCAAACTATATGTAAGTATTAAAAGCACACAACACAGAGAAAAATCATTTATTTGGAATAAAACATATAGACATCAATGTTTCTCCTCTTTTATGACCACTAAGCATACCCTCTGATAGTAATCCACAACCAGCACAAGTTGTACCATGAAGCACCATCTTAGCTTTGCTACATCTCGATGAGCATAGAGTTTGGGAACATGACTTCCCACCAGAAGTAACACTCCAAACACTGGCAGCCAGCTTTTTGAGCTAAGTGGTGACGTTAGACAGTTCATCTAAAGATAGGGTCCTCAGATCAACTCTCTCACGGCACCACGATGAATCCAGGTGAATGGACATGTGTCTGCAGACAAGGATGTAGCATCAATTCATTGAAGGGTATGTTTGGGCTTAATAAATGGGTGACAGGGGTTGTCTTTGTGTTTTATTTACAATAAAGGAATTTTCTCCTTGTGTTTTATCTCTAATAAAGGATTTTTCTCTGTGTTTGTGTTTTTAACTATTTAGTCATTGGATTGGAAATGTGTGCATGTTATTGACACCTCAACATTACAAATTTAGGGGTTGATGACATCTGACCATACTCATCTATCATTAACCTTTTCTATTACCCTGATTGACACTGCACCAAGGATGTGGGAAGAGCCAGGGTGATGTGCTCACATCATATGGAGACACCAGTTTAGGGGTGGCTGCCGCCTGCTATTTTTAGGGTGGTGAGGGCCCATGAAAGATGGCCCTTCCCACCCTGAGAGTACCAAACCCAAGCTGTTGGCTTTACCTTGGCTGGTAATGCAAAATTGGGGGGAACTCTATGCTGTATTTTTTCAAATTACTATATTATTTATAAATAAACAATTTAAAAAAATAGCTTGGCTTGACCTCTGTTTTTGATTACCAGCTAAGGTTAAGTCACCAGCTGTGGCCAGCTGGCTGCAGCCGGATGCTGTCTAGCTGACAATGAAAAATAGCGGGTACCACATGTTGTTTTTTTTAATTAATTATTTATTTGAAGCTAAATACAATGCTAAAACACACTTTAATGCAACATGAAAGGCACTGAAGGGTAAAAGCTTACAATATACAGGGATGGGACATTTTATAGTTATTTGACATCTATCACTAAATCTACCTATTTTTTCATCTAATTATAAATCTCTCTCTACTTTCCATCTATCTATTCTTTCCATCCATCCATCTATCTATTATCTGTTGTTTCTTTGTATCCATCCATCCATCCACCCACTTGAACAGCTGAAAACTGTGTAAATTTTAAAATCTCAAAAATTAGAAGGCTGCATCCACCCCAGGAGTGATGCCTCCAATACATGTGCTACTTCTGGTGCTGCACCCCAGCTCTCTTGCTGTCCTAGTGCATTGGCAAACAGGATAATGGTATTAGGAGTTGATGCCAGCTGGATAATGTCAGCTGACATCAAGTCCAGAGGTTAGTAATGCCGAGGCATTAATCAGATGCCCAATATTACTAACCAAGTCAGTAAGGACACAAATAAGCACACCAATAAATATTTTGTTTGAAAATGAACCCCTTCATGACTGGGGAATTTTTCAGTTTTCATTTTCGTTTTTTGCTCCCCTGCTTTCAAGACCATAACTTATAGACAAATGATAGTTTGTTTTTTGCGGGACGAGATGTACTTTCATATGCAATAATTTATTTTACAATATAGTGTACAGGGAAATTGCAAAAAAATTCTAAATGCAATGAAATTGCAAAAAAAGTGCAATAACACGTTTGTTGTTTGGGTATTTTAGTCGCTATGTTCACTATATAGTAAAACCGAAATGACGGAGTCATGCTTCGGGTCGGTACGAGTTCGTCGACACCCAACATGTATACCTTTACTGGTATCTAGGTGGTGAAAAAAAATTCAGAAATTTGCAAAACAACAAAAACTGACTTTTTGCGCCATGTTCTGCGACCCGTAGCGTTCTCATTTTTCGGGATCTGGGGCTGTGTTATGGCTTATTTTTTACGTTTTGAGCGAATGTTTCTAATGATACTATTTTTGGGGGGATCCGCAGTTTTGCTCGCCCATTATTGCATTTTGCGGCGACCAAAAAAACAGAATTTTGGCGATTGGACCATTTTTTCCGTTACAGAGTTTATGGCTCTCATTAACAGATTTAATACGATGATAGATCAGGAGATTCTGAACGTGGTAATACCAAACGTGCATTTTTTTAAAAAAAATTTAATACTTTTATTGTGATTGACCTTTTATATATTTTTTTTTTTACAGGTTTTTAAAAACTTTATTTTTTCATTGATTCCTATTTTTACACTGCCTCTTTAAGAGGCACCTTGCGCTGCCAACCACAACATGAAACCGCTCTGTGACAGCATCCGGGGTCTAGCCAGGACCACGGGCTGTCACATGAGCACCGGAGATCCCGCAATACTCCAGAGCAGGCGAGGAACAGCGCGTTCCCCGCTGCGGCCGCCTTGGATCCCGCTGTCAGAGATTGACGGCGGAATCCAAGGGGTTAACAGCGCCGATCGGATCCCGGATCCGATCGGAGCTGTTAGCCCGACACCTCAGCTGATCACATCAGCTGAGATGTCGGCTGTTTGATTTGAGCTCCGCGCCGTAGCTCACATCAAGCACCCCTTACCGGCCCAGGACGTTGTACATCGTCCTGTATCGGCAAGGAGTTAACCCCAACATATTACTCTTTCATAATTTTTTTCTTTTAATTAAAAATCCATTTTTAAAGTCTCCCATTCCATCAACCCCCCAAAAAAACATGTGAAAAATAATTAGGAAAATTTTTTTTAACTCAAATAAATCCTGAAGTAGTTCCAGTATATGGGGGACAAAATTAGTGACTGCATCCTCCATATGGTGGGACAACAGGCACTGCACAACTTATGGCAGTGTGACAAGCCGTGACTGCACTGAGGTTGTCTCAAGTTACACAGCGGATATCACGTAGCAGGGAATTCAGTGGCATCAGCGCTCGTAACACCAGCTGTCAGGCGAGAGCCGTGATAATGAGTGAGATGTAACAGGTATATCTCATCCGTATCGTGAACCAGTGTGTGTGAGGAGCAGTGAAGTCAGGGAGTGCAGTGCAGCTTAAACTTGCGAGATAGCCCTTGTGTGACCCCCACAAGTCTGAATTACAGTATTCTTTGTGATGGCACCACTTTCCACACTGTCACCATTGCCAGCATGCCTGCTCTCACAGCATATTGGGGAAGTGTGGCGCCCCGCCAAGCAGGCATCACAGAGGGGTACTGCACCCGTAAAAGAGGTGCAGATGCTTCAGCTGCAGGTGTACCCTAGGATGGTGGGTGGGACCTGTTTCCAGCACTCCCACATTAGCCTACACGGTGGAAGGTTACCCGGGAGGGAATAAAATCACCTCTAGAGGGTTCAAGCAAAGTCTTTTGCCAGGTCGGAGTCTTAGGTCGCTTGGCTGAGGGACCAGGAGGAGAGATGGAAGAAGGAGAGAGGGTTTAAGGAGACGAGAAAGAGCTTTCCAGGAGAGGAGCCGTTCTGGGAAAGAGGGGCCATTGATAGGTTCTCCTAGACAGCTTACCGGGCACTGGAGCCCGAAGTCTGCTGGAAGCTTCAAGCCCAGTAAGAGAATCCGGATTCCCGCGGAGTCTTCAAGTCTCCCGGGCACCAGAGCAGTCCACAAAAAGGGTACTAGGCACCGCCAAAGGAACGAGTGGCCAGCCAGTAGAAGGTTACCCGACGGTAGCTAAGGTGAGAGAGGACAGGAGGTCAGGCTGGATTTTAAATCACCAGTCTTCACACCGAACTGGAAAGCAGGAAAGAACAGACATGGGTTAGTTAAAGAAGGCACACCAAGGGTTCCCCCATACCACCTGGGATCCACTTGCAGCCACCCGTTAAGCTACCTGTTTTTTGTAACATCTAAACTGCTGAACTGTGAACTTTGTATGATGCCGATGCAAATTAACAGTAAAGTACCCGGAGGAAAAGTGACTTTGCCTCTGTCTGTATTTCCTTCCATGAACTTGTTCCCTATTCAGGAATACTGCCCTGGAGGTCCAGCCCTACCTGTAGGGGACTTTTCCAACTAGCCACACTACCATCTACCTCCGGCGGACTGTGGCGGCGCTGGTGACTCCTCACCAGAAACTACAGGTGGCGTCATGACAACGTGTAAATATAATCCCCTGTTTCTATACCCTTTTTCAAAGAAGTCCCCCAGGACACGGGATCAGGAGCAGCCACCACTCCCCGTGACAACAGGAGCGTTAACCCCTTGGAGCCTGATACCCGAGTACCCCAAAGCTTGGGGCTCGACAGAAGCTGTCTGTGAATCTGACCCCCCCATATGCTTGTTAGGCCCTTTGCCCACGGCATGTTGTTTGATGCTTTTTGAAGACCCAGATTTTGAGAATGTGCATCCAAATCTGCATGGCTATCCTGATGTCTGCAAAGTCTATGACTGTTCAAAAGTGCTGTGCCAACGTTACTTTTTTTTACATGGAGATTTGGTGCAGATTTTGGTGCCGAAAAAAGAAATTTGCAGTATTTCTGCAAGGAACAAAAAAGCAACATGGACACAGCTCTTCTAAACTCTCATACACTTGCGGGCTTCAGGATAGACATGCAGATTTTTATGCATATTCTTAAAATCTGCACAAAAAAGCATCAAACATTGCACCGTGGGCACAGGGCCTAAGAGGTACAGGGAGAGTCACAGCTGTGATGGAAGAGCTGGAGGGTGCCTCTTGCACCCTGGCTACCTTCACAAAGGTTTTAAAGCAGGGAAGGGCAACTCCAGTCCTCAAGGGCTGCAAAGAGTGCACATTTTCAGATTTCCTTAGCATTGCACAGGTGGTAATTTTATCAGCTGCATATGTGATTATTCCAACACCTTGTGCAATGATAAGGAAATCTTGAAAAAAGCACTGTTTGTGGACCTTGGGGACTGGAGTTACCCAGCCCTGATATATAGGAGTGTGTAGTATCTTGCATTTCAATATTCCACATCTTCAGGTCAGGGGCCTGCGGCTTTTTTGCCACCATTTGTAGAGGAGTATCAAATCACCTCTTTTAAAAAAAGCACATGTTGTTGGCACATGATTAGAGATGAGCCACCCCCCTAGTGTTCCAATTCGATTCGATTCGTCGAATTAGTGATTTGTTCGTCGAATGTTTGTCGAATGTTCGACGAACAACTCGAACTCCATTGAAATCAATGGCAGGCTACAAAAAACACAGAAAACACCCTCAAAGGGCTCCAAAAGCTGCCAAACTACTGGCAGCTTGCAGGTGGGGGCCGATATCGAGGGCTGGAGGTGGCTGGGGAGGCTGAAATCAGAGCAGGAGGTCACGTGGTGCCGCTCATTTGCTATTCATGATATGCACTGCATCCTCCCGTCCATCAGCGGGGGGGATGCAGTGCATATCCCATAATACAGGCTCTCCCCGTACCGTAGTTATACAGGCTCCCCCAGCATATATACAGGCTCCATCGTAGGTATACAGGCCCCCCCTCACAGTTTTGCGGCCCCCCCTCACAGTATGCCCCTCATAGTGTTCCCCTCTGCTCCCCCGTCCTCCTATGTGCTCCCCTGTGTCTCTCCTGTGCTCCCCCTCTCCTCCTCCTCCTCCTCCATTCTTCTCACCTGTCCTCGCTCCTGCACGTCCTGTACGCTCCCGATCAGTGGCGTAACTACCGGCATAGCAGCCGTAGCGGTCGCTTTGGGGCCCGGCGCTTGTGGGGGGCCTGGGACCCAGCGCCGCTACGCAGCCGCTGCTATGCCGGCAGCTGTGCGCCTGCGATATGGTACCTGACCTGTTGTGTGTGGCCGTCAGGTGTGGGGCCCGGCGGGGGGCGACCATGCCCGACGGGGCCCCCCGGCGAGAGGGATGCCGCAGCGGCGCAGCCGCTCCTATTCAAAGCGGCCGCAGGCGCCGCACACAGTGATCAAAGGGGCTGCCGCCGCCAGTCTGTAGCCTGCTGCCTGCCTGCCTGACCCTGTGTGCAGGGCCGGCGTTAGGGGCAGGCAGCCCAGGCATTTTGCCTAGGGCCCCAAGCTTCAGAGGGCCCCCGGATTATAGCCGGCGGCGCGGCAGCGCCGCGGCCGCTTGCAGTGCTCTGCACCGCGCTCCGGCTTCATCCGGCGTCTTCCTGGTGACCGGCGCCGGCCCGGGCGCAGCCGCAGGGAGAGACGTCACACAGGAAGCAGCCAGCCAGCCAGGAAGAAGTCGGAGCGCGGTGCAGAGTGGCGTCGGCGAACAGCGGTAGCGGCAGCGGCAGTCAGAGTAAGTATATCATGGATGTACAGACAGTATTCTTTTACAGGGAGGGGAGGAGGGGGCCCTGTATGCACCACCAGTGGGCCCTGGGGCCCAGGCCCCTGTATGCACCACCAGTGCGCCCTGGGGCCCAGGCCCTGTATGCACCACCAGTGGGCCCTGGGGCCCAGGCCTCTGTATGCACCACCAGTGGGCCCTGGGGCCCAGGCCCTGTATGCACCACCAGTGGGCCCTGGGGCCCAGGCCCCTGTATGCACCACCAGTGGGCCCTGGGGCCCAGGCTCTGTATGCACCACCAGTGGGCCCTGGGGCCCAGGCCCTGTATGCACCACCAGTGGGCCCTGGGGCCCTGTATACACCACCAGTGGGGGCTGGGGCCCTGTATACACCACCAGTGGGCCCTGAGGCTGCTGTAATACTGCTGGGGCCTGTATATACCACTGGGGAGGCTGCTGTATACCACTGGGGCTGCAGTATATACTGCTGGGGCCTGTATATACCACTGGGGAGGCTGCTGTATACCACTGGGGCTGCTGTATATACTGCTGGGGCCTGTATATACCACTGGGGAGGCTGCTGTAATACTGCTGGGGCCTGTGTATACCACTGGGGAGGCTGCTGTAATACTGCTGGGGCCTGTGTATACCACTGGGGAGACTGCTGTAATACTATTGGGGCCTGTATATAGCACTGGGGAGGCTGCTGTATATACTGCTGGGGCCTGTATAAACCACTGGGGAGGCTGCTGTAATACTGCTGGGCCTGTGTATACCACTGGGGGGGCTGCTGTAATACTGCTGGGGCCTGTATATAGCACTGGGGAGGCTGCTGGATACCACTCGGGCTGCTGTATATACTACTGGGGCCTGTATATACCACTGGGGAGGCTGCTGGATACCACTCGGGCTGCTGTATATACTACTGGAGCCTGTATATACCACTGGGGCTGCTGTATATACTGTATACAACTGTACGGGTACTATTTTTATTTCATAGTTTGGGGCCCCACTCTCAATCTTGCCTAGGGCCCCACTTGGTCTAAAACCGGCCCTGCCTGTGTGTTCTCTGGCTCTGCAGCAGTCTGCGAAGTTGGTCTCCGCCCCCTGGCCGGCCTGTGACCTCGCTCCGAGCGAGTCCTTCCTTAGTACTTACTGACCCACCGAGTGACCGGTCACAGCACAGCAGACAACAAGCAGGATTGGAAGGAGGGGAGCTGCTGCTGCACTGAGCCCGGAGCGAGGGTGAGAGGCGCCGCTAATAACAATATTATATTTATGAGTAGCCGGCAGCATGGGGGGGCCTGTATATACCCTGTGTGTGCTGCTGGGACACTGTGAGGGGGGCCTGTATATACCCTGTGTGTGCTGCTGGGACACTGTGAGGGGGGGCCTGTATATACCCTGTGTGTGCTGCTGGGACACTGTGAGGGGGGGCCTGTATATACCCTGTGTGTGCTGCTGGGACACTGTGAGGGGGGCCTGTATATACCCTGTGTGTGCTGCTGGGACACTGTGAGGGGGGGGCCTGTATATACCCTGTGTGTGTTGCTGGGACACTGAGGGGGGGCCTGTATATACCCACTGGGGCCCTGTATATACCCACTGGGGCCCTGTATATACCCACTGGGGAGGCTGCTGTATACCGCACTGGGGCTGCTGTATATACTGCTGGGGCCTGTATATACCACTGGGGAGGCTGCTGTATACCACTGGGGCTGCTGTATATACTGCTGGGGACTGTATATACCACTGGGGAGGCTGCAGTATACCACTAGGGCTGCTGTATATACCACTGGGGAGGCTGCTGTATACCACTGGGGAGGCTGCTGTATATACCACTGGGGAGGCTGCTGTATACTACCACTGGGGAGGCTGCTGTATACTACCACTGGGGAGGCTGCTGTATACTACCACTGGGGAGGCCTGTATACCACACTGCTGGGAGCTGTATACCTATGCTGGGGTCCACCCTCAGCTTATACACGAGTCAATAGGTTTTCCCAGGTTTTGGGGGCAAAAGTAGGGGGGTCGGCTTATACACGAGTATATACGGTAAGCTGGGTGGCGTCAGACTGTTAACATCGATTCGGTAAGGGGGTGTGCCTTGAAGGGGGCTTGTCATTGGGGGCGTGTCTTGGAGGGGGCCCCGTTCAAAAGTTTGCTATGGGGCCCTGCCAGTTCTAGTTACGCCCCTGCTCCCGATGTCTCCAGCGTCTCCTGCGATGTGCTCCCAGGACCTCGCGTGATGTCATATTGATATCACAGCCGGTTACCTAGTAACCGGCAGTAATTACACTGCCGGTTACTGGTTAATGTCTGTCATGTGATTATGACATCATGCCAGGTCCTGTAGAACAGAGGAGAGGTGAGGATGACCTGCTTTGTTATTTTTAACCCCTGCACTCCGGAGGAGTGCATGAATGGATGGGTGTGTATGTATATATATGTGTGTATGTATTTATGTATGTGTGTATGTATGTGTGTATATGTGTGTATGTATGTGTGTATGTATGTATGTGTGTATGTATATGTATGTATGTGTGTGTGTATGTGTGTGTATGTGTGTATGTATGTGTGTGTATGTATGTATGTGTGTATGTATGTGTGTGTATGTATGTGTGTATGTATGTGTGGTGTGTATGTATGTATGTGTGTGTATGTATGTGTGCGTATGTATGTATGTGTATGTGTGTATGTATGGGTGTGTATGTATGTGTGTGTGTATGTATGTGTGTATGTATGTATGTGTGTATGTATGTGTGTGAATGTATGTATGTATGTGTATGTATGTATGTGTGTATGTATTTATGTGTGTGTGTATGTATGTATGTGTGTATGTATGTGTGTGTGTGTGTGTATGTATGTGTGTGTATGTGTGTATGTATGTATGGATGGATGGGTGTGAGTGTGCGTGGATGTGTGCTTGCGTGGTTGTGAGCGTGCATGGATGTGTGCGTGCGTGGATGTGAGCATGCGTGGATGTGAGCGTGTGTGGATGTGTGCGTGCATGGATGTGAGCATGCGTGGATGTGAGCGTGTGTGGATGTGTGCGTGCGTGGATGTGTGACACCGGAACTCCCGGTGTCGCAGCTATCTGCTGACAGAGCCTGCTGTGACGTCACAGTCACATGATCGGCGGTCATGTGACGTCCTGTCAGCAGATAGCTGCGATGCCGGGAGGACACTGGGACCTTGCGGGACCCTGCCGACCTCCCTGAAGATAATTTATTCACTGCTCTGCCGGCGCTACCGCCGGCAGAGCAGTGAATGGGCTGTCACAGTAGGGTTCACCTGAGGTGAACCCTGACTGTGAAAGTCATTTTGCAGTCTGCTCTGAAATAATAAAAAAAAACTGCGTGGGGCTCCACGCAATTTCTATGTCTAGCCAAGTACAGCTAAGCAGCTGGGGGCTGGAATCCGCAGCGCAGGGATGCCCAAGCGTTCTGGGCACCCCCCACTGCGAATTGCAGCCCGCAGCTGCCCCAGAAGATGGTGCATTCATTGAAGCGCCATCTTCTGGCGCTGAACCCCGCTCTTCCAGTGGCCCTGGTGCGGTGGCTCACTGGGTAATAAAGGGGTTAGGGCCAGCTTTTTATTATCAGCTGGCCCTAAGCCCGAAATTTATGGCGGTCACGCCAATATTAGACATGACCGCTATGAATTTCCAGTAATTAATAGAAAAAAAACACAACACAGAGAAAAAATAATTTTATTAGAAATAAAACAGAACACAATTAGGGACTCCAACTTTATTTAAAAAATCCTATTCCGTCCGATATACTCCACAACGAAGGTCCCACGACGATCGCCTCCGACGTAGTCCATAAACGGAATCTTCACTGCCACATCCCTCTGCATAGACTCACGTCTATGCAGAGGGAGAGCAGACTGCAAAATGACTTTCATAGTCAGGGTTCACCTCAGGTGAACCCTACTGTGTCAGCCCATTCACTGCTCTGCCGGCGGGAGCGCCGGCAGAGCAGTGAATAAATTATCTTCAGGGAGGTCGGCAGGGTCCCGCAGGGTCCCAGTGTCCTCCTGGCATCGCAGCTATCTGCTGACAGGACGTCACATGACCGCCGATCATGTGACTGTGACGTCACAGCAGGCCCTGTCAGCAGATAGCTGCGACACCGGGAGTCCCGGTGTCACACATCCACGCACGCACACATCCACACACGCTCACATCCACGCACGCACACATTCACGCATGCTCACATCCACGCACGCTCACATCCACGCAAGCACATATCCACGCACACTCACACCCATCCATCCATACATACATACACACACATACATACATACACACACATACATACACGCATACATACATACACACACATACACACATATACACACACATACACACACATACATACACACATACATACACACACATACATAAATACATACACACATACATACATACATATATACACACACACATACACATACATACACACATACATACATATATACATACACATACATACACACATACATACATACATACATACACACATACATACACACATACATATACATACAGACATACATACACACATACATACACACACATACTCACATTCATACACAAATACATACACACACATACATACACACACACATACATACACATATACATACACACACATACACACACATACATACATACACACCCATCCATTCATGCACTCCTCCAGAGTGCAGGGGTTAAAAATAACAAAGCAGGTCAACCTCACCTCTCCTCTGTTCTACAGGACCTGGCATGATGTCATAATCACATGACAGACATTAACCAGTAACCGGCAGTGTAATTACTGCCGGTTACTAGGTAACCGGCTGTGATGTAAATATGACATCACGCGAGGTCCTGGCAGCACATCGCAAGAGACGCTGGAGAGACTGGACACCGGGAGCATACGGGACGTGCAGGAGCGAGGACAGGTGAGAAGAATGGAGGAGGAGGAGGAGAGGGGGAGCAGAGGAGAGACACAGGGGAGCACATAGGAGGACGGGGGAGCAGAGGGGAACACTGCGAGGGGCATACTGTGAGGGGGCCTGTATACCTACGATGGAGCCTGTATATATGCTGGGGGAGCCTGTATAACTACGGTACAGGGAGAGCCTGTATTACGGGATATGCACTGCATCCCCCCCTCTGATGGACGGGAGGATGCAGTGCATATCATGAATAGCAAATGAGCGGCACCACGTGACCGGCCGCTCTGCCTGTATATACCTATGGGGGAAGCTTGTATATATGCTGGGGGAGTCGAATCATTTTCAAACATAACCTAGAACTTCCGAATTTGATGCAAATTGTTCGACATCGACGAATCACTCGAACACCGCCCAAAACAGGTCGAATCTGAGATTGGCGAACATTTCGAATCGAACATAGCTCATCTCTACACATGATGTATTTCTTCACATTTTAAAAACACAAGCAGTAATCATTTTAAAATAGGCACTTAGAGAGAAAACTCATCAGCCAATCAGTGCAAGCTGGAGAAGGAATTCATTTTTGCCAAACCAGCAAGGGAAAGCACACCGACACTAAACTTGGGAAGGGGAAAAATAAAACTAACAAAAAAAATGCCTTACTCTTCTCAGAACTCCAAACAGTCCTTATGTGGCCAACAGTGCTACTTTAAGATGGGTCATAAACCCAACAAAAGGCCTTTTATAGGACAGTCCTCTTTAATCGGAGTAAAAAGACAGTACCTGCTTCTTGAACACTGACTGGGATGTATGAGGTCGTTCTGCACTGTTTTGCACTGTAGTCCACTGCCTGACGGTTTCAGGGGGTCTCAGGGGCTAGTCCTCATGGGGCATTCTCCCCCGCTACCTGCCCCCAGCACACCCCATCATGGGCACCACTGGAAAAGAGAATGGGGCAATTAGGGGATGAACACCCCCTCTAGAAGACATGGGAGGAACTCAGGCAACCCTGACAGACCCTTCAGGTTCATTGGCCCTTGTGGGTTTCTCTACAGCTGGCAAGATAACAAAATTTAGGCATAGCCAGAAGCTGACACTCCATCCTCTCAATGTCGGCCTTCTGTTGCCAGTCTTAAAATTCTTCTCTGGTGGCGACCCGACTTAAGCCTACTGCATTCCACCCCTTGCTGTCTTTCATCTTCATGAGATTGACTACCTCCCCAACATAGAGGGTGCGCAGTCATGAAGGCAGATGGTCCCGCAGCAAGGTGGACCACTTTATGTAGTTTTCGTCACTAGTCCCATCTTCAGCTAGAAACCCAAACCCCCTCTTTTGAAAGAAAGTTACCACCTGGACCTGGGTACATTGCTCCTCAAAGGCGTTACACTTTGGCCCCTGTAACCAGTCTCGGACGATGGCATTCGAGAGCCTAATTTCTTCCAGAAATGACATGGGCCAGGGTGGTTCATGCCTATAAGGATACCTGCTGCGAGGGGCTTGGGGGCCCACATAGCATTCTCCTAGTAGAAGACCTGTGGCTGGGGTGCTATAAAAGGCAGGAAAACAGTGGCTTTACCACTCCTACCTCCGTAAGTCCTCTTCCTCGGTTTGCCAATCTACCAGCTGCAGCACTATCTGCAGGATTAATAAGGCTAAGCATGCTGCAGGATCCTGACTCCGACTTGTGCTGGCCCCTGGAATCACATCTCCAAAGTGCACACTGCAGGCACACGGTAGCACAGTGTTGCTGCATTGTACGGGAATCCCAAAATGGTGCCGATCTCCACGTTGTAGCATATTTCCTATGCCTAGAATAATATTGTGTGCCAATTTTGTTGCCTAGCTCCTCATTAAGCCTTCCATGGGATGAAGGCACCTAAATTACAAATCCTATTCCCCATGCCACAAGTAACACCTGGGCTTGCAGTTGGGGGGAGCGATTATTTAAGCCTGTCAAAATTTGAAGAAGTAAGAAGTAGTTTTTCTCAGCTTAGCAGCAATTCATATGAAATATTGAATACGGCTAGTGAGCAATGCATGGACAAGTCCAAGATTAATACTATATTAATTCATGTGTGCACATGCCAAAAATCTTTATTCTAAATGTATGGAATAAAAGGAATTTTAGGGATTGCACATTTTCAAGAAGTAATATGCATAGTGTGGTGTTTCATGACTGTGAACAGACTTATAAGACCACGAGATGGTGGCCCGATTCTAAAGCATCGGATAGTCTAGAATATGTATGTAGTTTATTCATGAAGATTTAACAATAATGCAAGGAGTACACGATATCTATCTATCACCTACCTATGTGTCTATCGTCTATGTATTTTTTGGATATTTTATCTTAATAAACTAAGGTTCTTGGTACACATATTGGCCAATACCTGTTTGCCCATCAACCAGCTTCAAGGTGATTTTAGATCTGATGGGTCCCTATCCTACCCTGTCACTCTTTCCTTGGGATCAGCTAAGCCTCCATTTTTTACTATTTCTCAGTGGGAGGACTCACTTAAATCAAAGAAACAATGAGACATCATACACAGTGCTGACCACTGACCCACCATATACAGTGCTAACCACTGAGCCACCATACAATGCTAACCACTGAGACCATACATGCAACACTGAGCACCATACAATGCTAACCACTGAGCCACCATACACAGTGTAACACTGAGCAACCATACAATGCTAACACTGAGCCACCTAAACACTGAGCCATCATATGCAGTGTTTACCACTAAGCCACCATATACAGTGCTAACCACTAAGCCACCTAAACAATGAGCTACCATATACAGTGCTATCCACTGAGCCACTAAACAATGAGCATCATATACAGTGCTAATCACTGAGCCACCATATACAGTACTAACCACTGAGCCACCATACATTGTTAACACTGAGCCACCATACAATGCTTACCACTGAGCCACCATACAATGCTAACATGAGCCACCATATACAGTGCTAACCACTGAGCCACCATATACAGTGCTAACCACTGAGTCCCTTACAATTGTAACCACTGAGCCACCATACAATGCTAACCACTGAGCCACCATACAATGCTAACCACTGAGACAAGTTAACATGAGACATCATATACAGTGCTAACCACTGAGTCACCTAACAATGAGATATCATATACAGTGCTAACCACTGAGCCACCTAAAATAACACTGATCATCATACAGTGCTAACCACTGAGCACCATACATGTAACAACTGAGCACCATACAATGCTAACCACTGAGTTACCATACAATGCAAACCACTGAGCCACATATACAGTGCTAACCACTGAGCCACCATACAATGTTAACCTCTGAGCCACCATATTACAGTGCTAACCACTGAGCCACCATATACAGTGCTAACCACTGAGCCACCGTACAATGCTAACCACTGAGCCACCATACAATGCATAACCACTGAGCCACCATACACTGCTAACCACTGAGCCACCATACAATGTTAACCTCTGAGCCACCATATACAGTGCTAACCACTGAGCCACCATATACAGTGCTAACCACTGAGCCACCATATACAGTGCTAACCACTGAGCCATCATACAATGCTAACCACTGAGCCACCATACAATGCTAACCACTGAGCCACCATACAATGCTAACCACTGAGCCGCGTTCAGCGCCGACCAATCAGAATAGCGGCGTGCGCCATGACGCCATATTTCAAATATACTGTACTTGTACTTGCCTTCGGCGGCAACCAATGAGCTGCCTCTGTGTGGCGCGCGATTTCAGCGACAGACACACTCAAAAAACCCTTAGACAATTATATAATAGATGAATGTTAAGCATATATAGGACATATGCTATTTTTTTCTGAACTGCTAGCAGATAAGTGTAGAAGAGGTGGCCTCATATGCTGCTGACCCTCTGCAAAAATAAAAGTTTCATTTTTAAACAAAAAAAAAAAATGTAAAAAAATTAAACATTGTAAAAAAAATTAAAAGCTCTATGAAAGGGATGTTTAAAGGAGATTTTAAGGTTCCTAGATTTACCAGCTGCTGACACATCTGGCTCTGTTCCAAAAATTCACAACCTGCAGGTGTCCCAACACTTGTAGACTCAAGAAACTTAAAACTTTCTTTTAAACTTTTATTAATTTGTACAGGTTGAAAGAAACCAGTAGACATGAAGGCGATAAATAACGCCTAACTTACCGACAAGCATTTTGGCCCCAAAATGTTTTGGGACTATTTTAAAATGTTGAACTTTTCCCCTGAACAAAGCCACATTTGTCAAATTTTTTAGTAAATTGCTTGGGTTTCCTGATTACTAACTGAATCGTCAATGTTCATGCCAAATTTGAAATTGGCAAACATGTTCGGGGAAAGTTCGCTCTTCTCTAAACCTAATTGACTTAAAATGGGAAAGGTTTTCTTCTGAATTCATGCCACATAGTGAGAAAAACATGCTCGTTTGGCTTTATATGTAACCAGCTCTAGAGCCCAGTGTTGCCCGGGCATAGTAACTAACTGTTCTAAGTTATAGAACAAAACAGTGATGTCACAACTGAATGTTAGCCTTTAAACCTCTGAGTCATGCCACTGTATTTTATTTGTGTCTGCTGAAGCCTACATGTGGATTTGCATTTGATTCTATTGTGACTATTGTGCCTACAAGTAGTATTCAACCCCCTGCAGATTTAGGTGGTTTGATAATAATAATAATAATTTATTAATTTATATAGTGCTATTAACTCCATAGCACTTTACATACATGAGTAATGCTGTCTCTCTTGGAGCTCACAATCTAAACATCCTATCAGTATGTCTTTACAATGTGGGAGGAAACCAGAGTGCCCGGAGAAAACCCACGCAAACACGGGGAGAACATACAAACTCCTTGCAGATGTTGTCCTTAGTGTCCTTGGTGGGAATCGAACCCAGGACCTCAAGACCCCAGTGCTGCAAAGGCTACAGTGCTAACCACTTGAGCCACCGTGCTGCCCTATAAGATGTAAATAAGTTAGAGCCTTCAAACTGCAAACGAGAGTAGGATTTATTAACAGAAGCATAAATCTTACAAACCAAAAAGTTATGATGCTCAGTTGAATTTTAATAAATTTTAAACATAAAATTGTGGGTCAATTATTATTCAACCCCTAGGTTTAATATTTTGTGGAATAACCCTTGTTTGCAATTACAGCTAATAATCTTCTTTTATAAGACCTGATCAGGCCGGCACAGGTCTCTGGAGTTATCTTGGCACACTCCTCCATGCAGATCTTCTCCAAGTTATCTAGGTTCTTTGGGTGTCTCATGTGGACTTTAATCTTGAGCTCCTTCCGCAAGTTTTCAATTGGGTTAAGGTCAGGAGACTGACTAGGCCACTCCATCACCTTGATTTTTTCCCTCTTGAACCAGGCCTTGGTTTTCTTGGCTGTGTGCTTTGGGTCGTTGTCTTGTTGGAAGATGAAATTACGACCCATCTTAAGATCCTTGATGGAGGAGCGGAGGTTCTTGGCCAAAATCTCCAGGTAGGCCGTGCTATCCATCTTCCCATGGATGCGGACCAGATGGCCAGGCCCCTTGGCTGAGAAACAGCCCCACAGCATGATGCTGCCACCACCATGCTTGACTGTAGGGATGGTATACTTGGGGTCGTATGCAGTGCCATCCAGTCTCCAAACGTCACGTGTGTGGTTGGCACCAAAGATCTCGATCTTGGTCTCATCAGACCATAGAACCTTGAACCAGTCTGTCTCAGAGTCCTCCAAGTGATCATGAGCAAACTGTAGACGAGCCTTGACATGACGCTTTGAAAGTAAAGGTACCTTACAGGCTCGTCTGGAACGGAGACCATTGCGGTGGAGTACGTTACTTATGGTATTGACTGAAACCAATGTCCCCACTGCCATGAGATCTTCCCGGAGCTCCTTCCTTGTTGTCCTTGGGTTAGCCTTGACTCTTCGGACAAGCCTGGCCTCGGCATGGGAGGAAACTTTCAAAGGCTCTCCAGGCCGTGGAAGGCTAACAGTAGTTCCATAAGCCTTCCACTTCCGGATGATGCTCCCAACAGTGGAGACAGGTAGGCCCAACTCTTTGGAAAGGGTTTTGTACCCCTTGCCAGCCTTGTGACCCTCCACGATCTTGTCTCTGATGGCCTTGGAATGCTCCTTTGTCTTTCCCATGTTAACCATGTATGAGTGCTGTTCACAAGTTTGGGGAGGGTCTTAAATAGTCAGAAAAGGCTGGCAAAAGAGATAATTAATCCACACATGTGAAGCTCATTGTTCTTTGTGCTTGAACTACTTCTTAATACTTTAGGGGGACCAAACAGAATGCTGGTGGTTTGAGGGGTTGAATAATAAATGACCCTCTGAATTAACTTTTAACGCGTTAAAAAAAAAAAAAAAAACTTAAAAAATCTTTTTGGCTGCAGTGCATTTCCCACTTCCAGGCTGATCTACAGTCCAAATGTCACAATGCCAAGTTAATTCCGCATGTGTCAACCAGCTAAATCTGCAGGGGGGTTGAATACTACTTGTAGGCACTGTACTTACACACACATACATACATACATACATACACACAGCTTTATATATTAGATATGAATGGATATGTGGCTGCATTATGATATATGAAGGGCTATGAAGCTGCATTCAGCTATATGAAGGGCTATGAGGCTGCATTATGCTATATGGAAGGCTATAAGGGTGCATTATTCTTTATTGAGGACTATAAGTCTGCATTATAATATATAGTCCTGCCCCTAAAGGGGGCTGGGCTATCTATGTGAAGGTGTGGGCTTTGAAGTGGGTGGGGCTATGTGGAGGGGCATGGTTTTAATACATACAGACACACACACATACACTCAGCATTATATATTCGATGTATGGAAACTTCAGGTTTCAGGGTGTGTATATATATATATATATATATATATATATATATATATATTTTTTCTGGTCATCATAATGGGAGACCCAGACAATGGGGTTTAGGGCACTGCCCTCCGGAGGTCACCCTAGGTACTACAAGTTTGTAGACACCGCCTCCTCCGCTTATAAACCCCTACCGCAGGGAACATCCTCAGTTTTAAACTTAGTGTGCTCGGAGGATCACGCTTTGCTTGCACTTCACTGCATTCTCACAGCTTACGTGATGGCGTCTGAAGACAAGGTAAAATGGTTCCGGTCGGGACCTGCGACAGTCTCCCCGCTCACCCTTGTGGAACACGCAGGTGGAGGTACCGGAGGGCCTAGAGCCTGGACACTTGTGTGTTCTCCCGGTACGCTGTCGCGCTCCTTTCCATCCCTCTCTGGGGGGCTCTGGAGAGTGGGAGATAGGAGCCTTGCACAGCTCCGCTCCGTCCGAGGCCTCCCTAAATGGTGCTTACAGACCGGACTGGAGCCAGCCCAGTCCGAGGCCTCCCTAAATGGTGCTTACACTCCGGACTGGTGCTGAACCCCCGTCCGAGGCCTCCCTAAATGGTGCTTACAGACCGGACCGGCACTGAGGCACTCTGTGTCTCCTGTGTGCCTGGGGGTAGTGTCTGGCACTTTATGTGTTACATGACACTCAGACCGCGCGTTACCCTTGGGTCCGCGGATCTGCTGGTGTACCCTGTGCTAGGGTCACCCTGGCTGACCGCCCTGTGTGTCACAGGGGCTGAGGCGGTGGGCTGCGGATGTCTCGTGCATGCAGTCTGTATGTTGTGTTTTTTTCACACTAATTCCCGCGCTGCGGGCTCTGGCGCCTTCATGTTGAGGCTGCTTGGAGGATGGGAAGCAGCCCGTGCGGTGACGTCATCGATGGGCGTGTGTGTGTGCTTCCCGCGTGTTTTCGGCGCCGCCCACAGTTTCACTGTCGGCGGCCATCTTTACCCTCACTTCCCGGCTGGGATCTGTATGCAGCGTGCGTCTGCACTCCAGGGGAGACCGGAAACCTTCGCGGAGGTCACACACACACACCGCTTCCTCCTACTGCTTTGCTGCGGTCGGTAAGCCACCGGGACTCCCGGTTTTTGTCTGCAATTTGGCTTATTTTCCCCTACTGCGGCGATGTCCTCAGTTAGGAAGCGCGCTGCCAAGGCGGCAGAGACCACCGTTACCTGTGCTACATGCAATGGGACACTGGTGGAGGGGTCCTGCAATAACTGCGGACGCCCAGAGGCCCGGACTGATACTGCTGAGTCAGCAGCTCCGGTGCTATACCCTGAGGTCCAGGTGGTCCCAGGGCCATGGGAGACTCAGAATAAGATCAATGAATCTCTGTTGTCCCAGCTGTCCTCCATGTCGCAATCCCTGGAGGCACTTAATAGGAGGCTGGATAGCCCAGTTACTCCATCCAGTTACCCCCGGGCGTCTCCCTCTTCTGCTGTGAGACCCCTTAAGCGGGCTCGTCGTGAGGAGTCACCTGAGCTCCAGGCTCTCTCTGAGGAGGAGCGTTCCTCTGATGGTGAGGAGGATGATGGGGGTTCAACTTTCGGGTCTGTGTCTATATCTGAACCACCAGACGGGGTGGAGGATCTGGTGTCCTCTATCAACGAGACCTTACGTCTCGTGACACCCCCTGAGGAGGTGACGGTGCACCCGAAGGAGGTCTATCAATGGCTGCGGCCAGAGGCTAGACCAAGTGGTTCCTTCATGGACCACACGAACTTTGGAAGGGTAGTTAGAGCTCCCAGGTTACATCCTGGGCGGCGTTATGTCCGTAAACCCAAGGACAATCGCTTCCCCTTCCCCCAGGAGGTGCTTCAGGAGTGGTCGCAGTCCCCGAAGGTGGATGCTTCCATGACCAGGATTGCTGCGCGCTCCCTTTTCTCTGCCTCTGATAGCTCCTCGCTGAAGGATGCGACGGATAGACAGGTCGAGCAACTCGCCAAGTCTTCCTATGAGGCTGTGGGGTCTTCATTTGCCCCTAACTTTGCCACGGTCTGGACCTTACAAGCGATTACTACCTGCTTGGATGGTATCTCTGACCTGGCAAGATCCAGTCCAGAGGTCCTAGCACTTACCGAGAGGGCAAGGGCCTATGCGGACTACGCCAGGACGGCGACTCTGGAAACTGCCACTCGCTCAGCTGTGGCTTCGGCCAATGCTATAGCGATCCGCAGGTTGTTGTGGCTGCGTCTTTGGGACTCAGATGCCACATCCAAGAAGATTTTGCAGAATCTTCCGTTTGCTGGTGACAGGCTTTTTGGCACCGAACTGGACAAGCTGATAAAGGATTCTGCTGAGTCTAAGATACCGCAGAATAAGCCTAAGCCACGGTATACCGTTAAAAGGAACCCAAAACAGTGGTCCTTTCGTTCCAGCTCGCAGTCATCAGCACCGTCCGCTCGCACGGACCGAGGGGGAAAGCCCGCTTCTCAGTGGCGCTCTAAGAGTCGTCCAAAGAAGCCGGCGGGGGCGGCAGCTGCCACCCCCAAACCCGCCTCTACATGACTCGCTCTCCCTTCCTGCCTCCCCACAGGTGGGGGGCCGCTTGTCTCGCTTTCAGGACAAGTGGCTACTTCACGTTCAAGATCAGTGGGTTCGAGACGTGGTCTCGCGAGGTTACAGGATAGAGCTGACGTCAAAGCCGATATCCCGATTCCATCGGTCGGTCCCATCACCAGAAAAGGCTCAGGCTTTTTACCAGGTGTTGGAGGGTCTCCGCAGGGACGGAGTGGTGGTCCCGGTGCCTTCCGGAGAGAGGTTCAGGGGTTTTTACTCCAACCTCTTTATCGTCCCGAAGAAGGACGGATCCTTCCGCCCAGTACTGGACCTGAAGTTGTTCAACCATCACGTGTTGGTTCGGAAGTTCCGTATGGAATCACTGCGCTCCGTGATCGCAGCTGTGTCACAGGGGACTTCCTAGCGTCCATAGATATCAGAGACGCTTACCTTCACGTGCCCATTGCACCAGCTCATCAGCGCTGGTTGCGATTCGCAGTGGGGGAAGAACACTTCCAATTTGTGGCGCTGCCGTTCGGGTTGGCGTCGGCACCGCGGGTGTTCACAAAAGTGATGGCCTCCATGATGGCTCTCCTGCACATGCAGGGACATGCCGTCATTCCCTATTTAGACGACCTGCTGGTCAGGGCGCCATCAGAACACCTCTGTCAAGAGAGCCTGGATGTGACCATGCGGTCCCTGGAACAGTTCGGTTGGCTCCTCAATATTCAGAAGTCAACGCTAGTTCCGACCCAGTCTTTGACATATCTGGGCATGGACTTCAACACAGCCTCAGCCCTGGTGTCTCTGCCACGAGTCAAACAGATGGCGATCCAATCAGGAGTGCAAGCAGTCCTCCTGTCACCACAATCATCCCTACGGGTGTTGATGAAGCTGGTGGGGTGCATGGTGGCAGCAATAGAGGCGGTGCCGTTCGCACAATTTCGCCTCCGTCCTCTTCAGCTGGAGATTCTCCGCAGGTGGGACAAGAGGACGATCTCTCTGAATCGGCTGGTGACCCTTTCCCTACCGACCAGGGATTCCCTGCAGTGGTGGCTACAGCCACATCACTTGTCTCGGGGCCGGTCCTTCATCAAACCGTCATGGTTAGTGGTGACCACCGACGCCAGTCTGAAGGGCTGGGGGGCGGTGTTCTTGCACCACAGGGCCCAAGGCCTCTGGACTCAGTCGGAGTCGGCGTTGCAGATCAACGTACTGGAGATCAAGGCGATCTATCTGGCACTCCTGGCGTTTCAGAGATTCCTCTCAGGACAACCCATTCGGGTTCAGTCCGACAATGCGACGGCCGTCGCTTATATAAATCATCAAGGAGGAACCAGGAGTGCAGAGGCTCTGGCCGAAGTCCACCGCATCCTATCCTGGGCGAGAGGACAACAACTGCCTGATCTCCGCAGTTCACATCCCAGGGGTCGAAAACTGGGAGGCCGACTATATGAGCCGGCAGGGGATGGACGCCGGAGAGTGGTCTCTTCATCCAGACGTCTTCCAGGACATCTGCAGCAGATGGGGCACTCCGGACGTGGATCTGATGGCCTCGCGGCTGAATCATCAGGTTCCGCAATACATGGCGAGGTCATGGGACCCCCAGTCTCTGGGAGCGGACGCCCTGATCTTGACTTGGTCCAGATTCCATCTACCATATGTGTTCCCGCCTCTGGCTCTGATTCCCAGGGTGCTGTGGAAAATCAGGTCGGAATGCAGGGTAGCCATTCTAGTGGCTCCAGACTGGCCCAGGAGGTCCTGGTATCCGGACCTGTGGCAACTGTCAGGCGGACACAGGTGGGCTCTTCCAGAACGCGCAGATTTACTCGCGCAAGGCCCATTCTTCCACCTCAATTCCAGGGCCCTCAGATTGACTGCATGGCTCTTGAGGCCTGGCTGCTGACATCCAGGGGTTTCTCCCCTACGGTGGTTGCCACTATGAATCGGGCTAGGAAGCCAGTTTCCAGGAAGATGTACCACAGAACGTGGAAAATCTTTTTTACTTGGTGTGCCTCTGGCGGACGGTCTCCGTGGCCCTTGTCCATCCCGACGTTGTTGGCTTTCCTACAGTCGGGTTTGGAATTGGGATTATCCCTTGGCTCTTTGAAAGGTCAAGTATCAGCACTTTCTGTGCTGTTTGACAGGCGATTGGCGCTCCTCCCGAAGGTCCGTCAATTTCTGCAGGGGGTGTCACGGATGGTTCCGCCCTACAAGAGACCTCTAGACCCTTGGGACCTTAACATGGTCCTGGCGGCATTACAGAGACCTCCGTTTGAGCCGCTAAGAGATGTTTCTCTATCGCGTCTGTCCCAGAAAGTGGCTTTTCTGGTGGCAATTACGTCTCTGAGGAGGGTATCAGAATTGGCTGCACTATCGTGCAAGTCACCCTTTCTGGTGGTTCACCAAGACAAGGTGGTGTTGCGTCCACGGCCAGAATTCTTGCCGAAGGTGGTTTCAACTTTCCACCTGAACCAGGAGATTGTTCTCCCATCATTTTGCCCCGCTCCCGTTCATCAGGTTGAACGCGACCTCCATACTCTGGATCTCGTGAGAGCTATACGCATTTATGTGTCCAGGACCGCCTCCTTTAGGAGTTCGGATTCCTTATTTGTTCTTACGACAGGTCGCTGTAAGGGGTCCGCGGCATCGAAATCGACATTGGCCAGATGGATTAAGGCTTCCATCCAAGAGGCTTACCGGACTTCTGGTTTGCCTCTCCCGGTGGGATTGAAGGCTCACTCTACCAGAGCCGTAGGTGCCTCCTGGGCTTTGCGACATCGAGCGTCTGCTCTACAGGTGTGTCAGGCGGCCACTTGGTCCAGCCTGCACACTTTCTCTAAGCACTATATGGTGCATGCCCATGCCTCTGCGGATGCAAGTTTGGGCAGGTGGGTTCTCCAGGCGGCGGTTGCCCACCTTTAAAAGGGAACCATGTGTTATCCGTCTTGTTGAGGAACTCTTCCCGCCCTGGGGTATTGCTTTAGGACATCCCCATTGTCTGGGTCTCCCATTATGATGACCAGAAAAAAGAGAATTTTGTTTACGTACCGTAAATTCTTTTTTCTTTAATCATCAATGGGAGACCCAGCACCCACCCAGTTGTTCCGTTGCATGTTTTGCATTTGCTCTGTTCTCTGTTGAGACAGTGTTTGCCGGGTTGTTGAACCGTCTGTGCACGGCATTCTTCCCGATGTTTCGGGTGTGGTTTATTTCCTCCTCGCAGCTTGTGGACCAAACTGAGGATGTTCCCTGCGGTAGGGGTTTATAAGCGGAGGAGGCGGTGTCTACAAACTTGTAGTACCTAGTGTGACCTCCGGAGGGCAGTGCCCTAAACCCCATTGTCTGGGTCTCCCATTGATGATTAAAGAAAAAAGAATTTACGGTACGTAAACAAAATTCTCTTTATATATACACATACTATACATACACACATTATGTATACGCAGATTATACATATATCCAAATTAAGTGGATAAATAGCCAGCTTACCCCACCGGGATTTCAAGGTTCCAAGCACCTTCGTCTGAATGTCCTATACGGATTTAAGAGTCAGAGTAAACTCTTTATCTGTACAATCCAATGGAAATAATCATGCAATTATCCAGCAATGCCATTTTATTAATTAAATATTAAAGGAAAACTGTCAGGTCAAATATCCACATGTAACTGCTATTATTTTCTAATTCCTCGCGCTAAACTCTCTCTATTGATGTATTTCTTTTATGTGTATTCCCATCCTATCTTCTGTAAACGTCAAATAAAGAGATTCATTCCATCTGTCACTCACAGTGAATGATCCACTTAGTTCTCTGCTGTCCACTCCCCATACATGAATATGCATGTCACATCACAGCACAGGAGATTAGTAGGAGAACTGTATTCTCCTCTCTGATCTGTGTGCAGCATCATAAGAGATGAATTACAACACAGAGACTGTCACAGCAGGGTTTAAAGCAGCTTTACATAGCACACACACACAGCAGCTTTACAGAAACAAATGGAGTCTAGATAAGGGAGACCTGCAGTAGCTCTCTCCCTCCGTGGTGATATCAACTGAACAGAGCTGTAAGTAAAACCTGACACTGCACTGTTAGCAAAGGGAAGAGGGAGGAGAAAGCTGCTAAGAGGGAGTGCATAATTACATGACAGTTTATACAGCACAGGAATAGTCGTCTGTGCTTATAATGGGACAGGACTAATGCAGCAGCTCTCTGCAGGGATTGACAATGGTTATAACAGGGAAACTACAAACGGTACAATAATGATTTTACTTGTTTTTAAAAGATCTGCCCATGCACTATTCAAGGGTAATATTAGTATCATACTGAAAAATTACCTGACATTGTCCCTTTAACTTTTATTTTATAGGTATAAAACTGGTCCAACTCTCCACACAGATATGAATGTTATATTATCCTGGTAGTCCCTAAGGACTACGTGTTTCAGCACCGCATTTGCCTTCTTCAAGGTCCATCATGATGGACCTTGTATCAGATTGCCTCAGACTACAGCACAGTTGCTAAACAATGTCAGGATCAGTGCAAACTCCTCTTTCCTTGGTACAAGCTTCTGGTCTCTCATCTGGCTCCTTCTCTGCTCTGTCAGGATCTCTGTTGCCTCTTCTCTGCTGGCACACGACACTGCTCCTATCAGCTGTTGGCTTCACACAGCTCAGTCACAATCTCTGTTGCCCTTTCTCCTCTGGCACATCACACTGGTCACTATCAGCCTGCTCTTAGGAGCTGTGACTGCAGCAGAGCAGATGTGCACTCCCAAGTGAGAGCAATGCATTATGGAAGTTGAGGGCAGCTGTGGTAATACACACAGTGTTAGCAGTCACTGACGGATGTTGGCCACACCCACACATCACTAAAATGCAGTTTTTAAAAGAGCACAGAAAATTGTGAGAAAATAAGTCATATGACACAAAAAAGCATTGTCTTAGCTGCTATGTGAACCATTATTAACAACCAGTGCAGTATTGTTTTTTTTGTGTTTTATTTTTTTTAACCCCTTCCCGACCTATGACGTAGGAGGACGTCCTGGGCCGGTAAGGGGTGATTGATGTGAGCTCCGGCGCAGTGCTCACATCAAAGCCCCGACATCTCAGCTGATCTCATCAGCTGAGATGTCAGAGTAACAGCACTGATCGGATCCGGGATCCGATCGACACTGTTAACCCCTTGGATCCCGCTGTCAATCACTGACAGCGGGATCCAAGGCGGCCGCGGCAGGGAACATGCTGTTCCCCGCCTGCTCTGGAGATCCCGGCGCTCACGTGACTGCCCGGGGTCCTAGCTAGACCCCAGATGCTGTCACTGAGCAGTTTCATGTTGTGGTTGTCAGACACTGCTAACCACAACAGGTCCGCGATTCTGAGAGATACAGATGAGCTGCAGCTCACCTGTATCTCCCAGAAGCGATCGGACTGTGCAGCAAGGTGCCTCTTAAAGAGGCAGTGTAAAAATAAGAATAAATAAAAAAAATTAAGTTTTTAAAAACCTGTAAAAAAAAAAAAATATATATAAAAGTTCAAATCACCCCCCTTTTCCCCCAATCACAATAAAAATATTAAAAAAAAAACAAAACACATGTTTGGTATCGACGCGTTCAGAATTGCCTGATCTATCATCGTATTAAGTCCGTTAATGAGAGCCGTAATCTCCGTAACGGAAAAAATGGTCCAAACGCCAAAATTTCACTTTTTTGGTCATCGCCATATTGCTATAAAATGCAATAACGGGCGATCAAAACTGTGGATTCCCCCAAAAATGGTATCATTAGAAACGTTAGCTCAATACACAAAAAATCACACAATCCCAAATCCCGAAAAATGAGGGCACTACGGGTCGCAAAGCATGGCGCAAAAAGTCAGGTTTTTTTTTCATAACTTCTGAATTTGTTTTCACCACTTAGATACCAGTAAAGGTATACATCATTGGTGTCTACGAAGTCGTACCGTCCCGAGGCATCATCCCGTCATGTCGGTTTTACCATATAGTGAAAATGGCGACTAAAATACTCAAAAAACAAACATGTTATTGCACTTTTTTTGCAATTTCACTGCATTTAGAATTTTTTTGCAATTTCCTTGTACACTATATGATAAAATAAATGATTGCATATGAAACTACAACTTGTCGTGCAAAAAACAAGCTGTCATATGTTTATATTGATGGAAAAATAAAAAAGTTATGGCTCTTGGAAGCAGGGGAGCAAAAAACGAAATTGAAAAATGAAAAATTCCAAGGTCATGAAGGGGTTAATTTTTGTTTGAAGGAAAGGAAAGGAGAGGAAGAAAGCGCGCCAATCTAAATGTAAATGTATAATTAGATTGTAGGTGTATGTAGATGGCACTCACCTTTTATAGGTCTTGTTAACGTGCGTATCGGTCACTAGGGACCATTAAGTATCCAGGTGTAGATTTCCTCAGTATTCGGTATGCTGCAAATCCCTAGTAGCTAGTATGTAGCTCAGACCGAGTTACCATAGGAGTATATATCCATTAGAGTTTTTACCAGGCTATTTGCGCTCCCAGAGGTCTATGATCCAAAACTTCTTGTAATTCATAAAGGGTTTTTATTATTTCTCAAGATAAGCATATCCAACGCGTTTCGACAGTAAAAAATGTCTTCCTTAGGTATATTGTTAAAAGTGTTCCAAAGTTGTCGACAGCTTGAGGGTTCCTTTACAATATTGAAAATGTTATGCTATTTATGATCAAACTAGCTGTAGTACCCGGCTACGCCCGGGTTAATAAATAACTGATGTTAGCCATAACAAAATAGAATTTGAATATGTCCTATTAATGACCTGTAGGAAAATAGAAGCTGAGCTGTGATTGATTGCTATAGGCAGCCTAATAAATCTCCAGCCAACAGTAAACCCTCCCCCTGACCGGGCAGTATATGTTACCTCACACATACACATAATAGACAGCTCATGTGACTGACATCTGCCTCAATTCCCTATATGGCACATGTGTTGCACATTGGCTGTTTTTAATCAGATGTTTATGTTTGGAAATTAAAGATAGCACACGTATGAGGCGAGTTGTGTGAGGTGATTTGTGCATATCTGTGTCTGTGTGGTGTCTGTGTCCTTGGGGTGTGTGTATGTGTGTGTCCCTGTGGGGTGAGTGCATGTGTCCCTATAGGGTGTGTATGTGTGTGTGTGTCCCTGTGGGGGGGGGGTTCTGTGTGGTGTGTGTCTCTGTTGTGTGTGTCTCTTTGTGGTGTGTGTGTCCCTGTGGGGTGAGTGCATGTGTCCCTATAGGGTGTGTATGTTCCTTTGGGGGGTCTGTGTGGTGTGTGTTTATCTGCGTTGTGTGTGTCTCTTTGTGGTGTGTGTGTGTCCCTGTGGGGTGAGTGCATGTGTCCCTATAGGGTGTGTATGTGTGTGTGTCCCTGTGGGGGGTGTCTGTGTGAGGTGTGTGTGTCTCTGTGTTGTGTGTGTCTCTTTGTGGTGTGTGTGTGTCCCTGTGGGGTGAGTGCATGTGTCCCTATAGGGTGTGTATGTGTGTGTGTCCCTGTGTGGGGGTCTGTGTGGTGTGTGTGTGTCTCTTTGTGGTGTGTGTCCCTGTGAGGTGAGTGCATGTGTCCCTATAGGGTGGCTATGTGTGTGTGTCCCTGTGGGGGGGGGTGTCTGCGTGGGGTGTGTGTCTGTGTTGTGTGTGTCTCTTTGTGGTGTGTGTGTGTGTCCTTGTGGGGTGAGTGCATGTGTCGCTATAGGGTGTGTGTGTGTCCCCTTGGGGGTGTGTGTGTCTCTGTGTTGTGTGTGTCTCTTTGTGGTGTGTGTGTTGGTTCGGGTGCGTGGTGAGTATCCAATGTTGGGGCTGCACCTTAGCGACTATACACTTGCTGTTACTCTTTGTGCGCGTGTGGTGTGTATACATGTCACCATGCATGGTGAATATCTCATGATGGTGCCCAACCTTAGTGACTATATGCTGGTATGTGCTGTTAGTCTTTGGTGCTATCATTAAGCCCCTCTCATTCACAACTGTCAACTGGTAACTGTCACTTTTTCCCCATTATGTAGATAGGGGCAAAATTATTCGGTGAATTGGAATGCGCAGGGTTAAAATTTCACCTCACAACATAGCCTATGACGCTCTCGGGGTCCAGACGTGTGACTATGCAAAATTTTGTGGCTATAGCTGACAGCTGTCGATTTTCCTCCAACACTTTTCCATTCACTTTTTCCCCATTATGTAGATAGGGGCAAAATTGTTTGGTGAACTGGAATGCGCAGGGTTAAAATTTCGCCACACAACATAGCCTATGACGCTCCCGGGGTCCAGACGTGTGACTGTGCAAAATTTTGTGGCTGTAGTTGCGACGGTGTAGATGCCAATCCTGGATATACACACACACACACACACACACACACACATACACACACATACATACATACATACACATATTCAGCTTTATATATTAGATTATATTACACATTTTATCTGTCATAATCAAATTTTACTATGCTCTATATACATACATTTAATGTGTTTGTTTTTTATTATTAGTATGTGCTTCTGAATATACCAAACTTGTGTAGCAGCTATATAGCAGGTGTGGCATTAACTAACCTTAGTGGTCCACACCCTATTTAGCATAATACTATTTCCTATAAAGCTATCCACAACTTTGGAACACTTTTAACAATATACCTGAGGAAGACATTAACATTTTTCTTGTAGTCTTTAAAGCATTTAAGGTTTTTTTTAGAATGATTTTTTTCACTTTTTTTTAGATATGTTTGAAAATGAATGCAATGCTAAAATGCTGACAAAAAACTCAAGAAGACATGTGGCATCTCTCCAGGGAAGGATTTAGCCCTGGGGTGGACTACCATAACCACCAGATTAAGTGGCCCAGGGTTGGGTCCTTCCCTGGAGGGATATCTGGCTAGTCCCGTGCTTTGAGACTCTTAATTGAGGCTCCATGGATTCCATTTGCATATTCAAATTCCCGAGGGGCAATGCATCATGGATTTCACTGTGTTTGAGCGCTTTAGCCGGCTGCCCACAGTGTTTTCCTTGACTGGTCTCCCTGAGATCAGTGAGAGCTTTGTGATGTGGCATCTTTGTGGCATTTTAATAGCCTTCCCATTGACTTCTATTGTAAAATATGGAGCAGTATAATAGCAAAAAACCTCTGAAATATTGACAGGTCACTTCTTTCCAATGTTTATAGTTTGTAAAAGCCTGAAGCTAATTAAAAACAAACAAAATACTGAAGGTATGAACACCATTGTGTTATTAAAATGAATAGGAGAAATCTTTTAAGAGTCTGTACAGTGATTTGTCAAGTGGACATATTTGTAGGATGTGCTCTTCCTTAAGGGGGTGTCACACGCGTCAATGTCGTCAGCGATCTGATCGCTGACGACATTGACGGCTGATCGCTGGTGAGCTGTCACACAGACAGACTCACCAGCGATCAATTGACCAGTGACATCATGGAAACGATTTAAATATCGTTTCCACGATGTCCTGCTCCCGCTGCCAGCCTGCTGGAAGCGGGAGCAGCCTGGTCTCCAAGGTACACTGCGGGTAACTAGGCAGCGTGCGCTGCCTAGTTACCCGACGTGTACCTTAGTTACCAGCCTCCTCCGCTCACCCGGTGAGCGGAGGAGGCTGGTAACTAAGGTACACAGTCGGGTATCTAGGCAGCGCGCGCTGCCTAGTTACCCGCAGTGTACCTTGGAGACCAGCTCCCAGCGCTTGTGACAGGCGCTGGGAGCTGGAATATCGCTAGTCCCGGTGTCACACGCAGCAATGCTGCGTGTCCACCGGGCGACAATCGCCAGGTTTCAGAGCTGGTTCTGAAACCTGGCGATCATCAACCAGCGATTTATCGCTGGTTGATGCAGTATGTCACACGCGTCAATATCGCTGCAACGTCACGTGCAGTCGATATCGTGCAGGCGATATTGACGCGTGTGACACCCCCTTTAGTGATGAGCGAGTACTAAAATGCTCGGGTGCTCGAAGCTCGGGCCGAGCGTCCCGAGATACTCGTGTACTCGGCCCGAGTAACGAGCCCAATGTTATCCTATGGGAGACACGAGTATTTTTATGAAATGACTGCCGGCTGCCTGGAAAAACCCTAAAAATGTCACAAAAGTCTCAGAAGAGTGCTGAAATGACATGGCAACACTATGGGGAAGACCCCTGGAAGCATTTCTCACTCAAAAGTCACAGCTGTGAACAATGTTGTCCGAGTTTCACGCCAATTTTACGGAGTCTCCAGAAAACCTTCCAAAATGACACCAAAATGAATATTTAGGGTGGAAATGTTAAGGGCACATACCCAATAGTGAGATACAGCTGGTGTATGTCACTTTTTGTGATTACATAAAAGATTTTACGTGAAAACATTGTGCGACACTCCGATGACCCTGACAAGAGACGTACATGAAGCCCTGTCTACAAATAAAGTGCCCATTTTGAGGAACTGGGTCTATTGTAGTATCTTCCTTTGCAAGGGCAGTCAAAAATTGGGAGGTTCACCAATGCCCCTGGATACAGACATGCAGGATGGCCTGTAAACAAGAACTGGGTGTATTTTAGTATAGCCCTTTGGTCAGGGCAGCCAAAAATTGGGAGGTTCAACAATGACCCATGCTTACAGACATGTAGTAGGGCCTGTAACCCTCAAGTGGGTGTATTTTAGTATAGCCCTTTGGTCAGGGCAGCCAAAAATTGGGAGGTTCAACAATGACCCATGCTTACAGACATGTAGTAGGGCCTGTAAACCTCAAGTGGGTGTATTTTAGTATAGCCCTTTGGTCAGGGCAGCCAAAAATTGGGAGGTTCAACAATGACCCATGCTTACAGACATGTAGTAGGGCCTGTAACCCTCAAGTGGGTGTATTTTAGTATAGCCCTTTGGTCAGGGCAGCCAAAAATTGGGAGGTTCAACAATGACCCATGCTTACAGACATGTAGTAGGGCCTGTAACCCTCAAGTGGGTGTATTTTAGTATAGCCCTTTGGTCAGGGCAGCCAAAAATTGGGAGGTTCAACAATGACCCATGCTTACAGACATGTAGTAGGGCCTGTAACCCTCAAGTGGGTGTATTTTAGTATAGCCCTTTGGTCAGGGCAGCCAAAAATTGGGAGGTTCAACAATGACCCATGCTTACAGACATGTTGTAGGGCCTGTAACCCTCAAGTGGGTGTATTTTAGTATAGCCCTTTGGTCAGGGCAGCCAAAAATTGGGAGGTTCAACAATGACCCATGCTTACAGACATGTAGTAGGGCCTGTAACCCTCAAGTGGGTGTATTTTAGTATAGCCCTTTGGTCAGGACAGCCAAAAATTGGGAGGTTCAACAATGACCCATGCTTACAGACATGTAGTAGGGCCTGTAACCCTCAAGTGGGTGTATTTTAGTATAGCCCTTTGGTCAGGGCAGCCAAACATTGGGAGGTTCAACAATGACCCATGCTTACAGACATGTTGTAGGGCCTGTAACCCTCAAGTGGGTGTATTTTAGTATAGCCCTTTGGTCAGGGCAGCCAAAAATTGGGAGGTTCAACAATGACCCATGCTTACAGACATGTAGTAGGGCCTGTAACCCTCAAGTGGGTGTATTTTAGTATAGCCCTTTGGTCAGGGCAGCCAAAAATTGGGAGGTTCAACAATGACCCATGCTTACAGACATGTAGTAGGGCCTGTAACCCTCAAGTGGGTGTATTTTAGTATAGCCCTTTGGTCAGGGCAGCCAAAAATTGGGAGGTTCAACAATGACCCATGCTTACAGACATGTAGTAGGGCCTGTAACCCTCAAGTGGGTGTATTTTAGCCTAGGCCTTTGGCCAGGGCAGCCAAAAATTAGGAGGCTCCACATTGTCCCTGGATAGAGACGTGTAGGAGGGCCTCAAAACTCAAAATTTTTCACATTGAAAAGATGCGGGTATCCTGTCTTTGTAATGCCCATTCAAAAAGAATGGGCGTAAAAATTTACCACTGGGGGTATACCTGAAACAACAGCCAAACTATTGTAACGGTCATCATGGTGGCACATGAGGAGAAGGAGGAGCAGTCCAGCGATTAGTCAAGGAATAGGAAGACGATGTGGTGGATGATCCAGTAGCTGACCCAACCTGGCAGGAGTATATGCAGAGCGAGGACAGCAGTGCACAGGGGGAGGGAGGCATAGCATCCCAACAGGCAGTATGAAGCAGGGTCGGGTACGCAGGCATAAGGCAGGCAACCGTTCCCCGGAACAACAACACGACACAAGGTGCCTGTGCAAATGTTATGTCTTCCCGAGTCTGGCAGTATTTTCAGTTGGCTCCAGATGACTCTAAAAAGGCCATCTGCAACACCTGCCATGCCAGCATCAGCAGGGGTACGAAAAGTAGCAGCCTGACCACCACCAGCATGATCAGGCACATGTCAGCCAAGCACCCGACTTTGTGGAAAGTACAACAGAGTCGAGGAGCGGTGCTTGCTGATGTCACTGCTACGTCTTTGCCTGTTGTGCGTGCGAGCCAATCCCCTGTCCATGCTGGCTGCGAACAAGCCTCCGGCCCTGCACCTGAAGTTGCCCACGTACAAATTACACCACCATCAAGCACGTCCTTGTCCCAGCGCAGTGTTCAATTATCCATTCAGCAAACATTTGAACGGAGGCGCAAATACGCTGCCAACGCCCCACATGCCACAGTCCTGAATGATCACATTTCGCGACTCATTGCGCTACAAATGTTGCCTTTCCGGCTGGTGTAGACGGAAGCATTCTGCGACTTGATGGCGGCTGCTGTCCCATGTTACTCGGTCCCCAGCCGCCACTATTTCTCCAGATGTGCCGTCCCCGCATTGCATAACCACGTGTCCAACAGCATCACACGTGCCCTGAACAACGCTGTTTCAGCCAAAGTCCACCTAATAATAATAATAATAATACAGCTTTATTTATATAGCGCCAACATATTACGCAGCGCTTTACAATGTAGGGTTAGAGTACAGAAAATATAATACAGTAAGTAATTACAGTAGAGAACAAATACAGTAGAATAATTGGATACAAAACAATAGGCATAGAATCAATGTAAAAAAGAAAATACAAAAAATAAAGCAAGAAATGAAGGTAACCCTGCTCAAAAGAGCTTACAATCTACAACGGGATAGGGGTTGCACAAGGTACAGGGGCTTATTGCACTGATGGTCCAGGCATCTGAGGAAATGGGGCATAGAACTAAGCTTACATGGATGGTCATTATACAGTCTGTGTAGACCTTTTTGGTTTGGTGGAGTTTGTAGAAGAGTAATGTCCAGAGGGATAGGCCACTATCTACAGTACAAAGGACTTCTATTAGGGAGTATGATAGGCCGCCTTAAAAAGATGCGTTTTTAGGGATCGTCTGAAGCCATGCAAGTTGTGGATAGTCGTGATTTCTTTTGGTAAAGCATTCCAGAGGTTTGGTGCAGCTCTGGAGAAGTCTTGGAGCCGGGAGTGGGAGGATCGGATTATTACCGATGTCAGTCGAAGGTCATTTGAGGAACGTAGAGCGCGAGTGGGGTGATAGACAGAGATGAGGGAGGAGAGGTAGGGGGGTGCTGCACTGTGAATAGCTTTGTGGGTGATAAGAAGCAATTTGAATTTGATGCTGTAGTATACGGGCAGCCAGTGCAATGACTGGCACAGAGCAGAGGCATCTGAGTAACGATTGGCCAGATGGGTGATCCTGGCTGCTGCATTAAGGATGGACTGGAGAGGATAAACTCTGGTGAGGGGGAGGCCGCTTAATAGAGAATTGCAATAGTCAAGGCGGTAATGGATTAGGGCCACGGTGAGGGTTTTTGTTGTTTACAGGGTGAGAAAGGGACGGACTCTGGAGATATTCTTCAAGTGTAAGTGACATGAGCGGACGAGACATTGTGTGTGGGAGGAGAAGGAGAGATCGGTGTGAAACATAACACCCAGACAACGAGCCTGCTGCCTAGGCATTATCGTGGTGCCACAAACTGAGAGAGAGATGTCCGATTTAGGGAGGTTAGTGGATGGGGGGAGCAGAAGAAGTTCAGTTTTGGAAAGGTTTAGTTTCAAATAGAAAGTGGACATGATATTGGAAACTGCAGCTAGACAGTCATTGCTGTTCTTTAATACCTCAGGGGTAAGGTCAGGGGCTGAAGTGTATAACCACAGACACGTGGACAAGTGCTTGTGGGCAAGGCCGCTACATCTCCTTGACAAAACACTGGGTTAATATTGTGGAGCTCGACACAGTCTGAGCGAGGGACGGAACACGACCTCACACAAGGATAGCAGCCCTACCTCTGTCAGGGTTTCACCGACACTCTACAGCTCCGGAATGTCATGCTCTTCAGCCTCCTCCTCCTCCTCCTGCTCATCCTCATCCACTGTACCCTCCACACCAGTCCCAAGCTGGAAGCACTGCAGCACTGCCTCTGCGAAGCTGGCAACAGGCTGTGCTGAAGCTAGTCTGCATAGGTGACAAACCCCACAATGCAGAAGAGGTGTGGACAGCTCTGAAAACAGCAGGCAGATCACTGGCTCACACCTCTGAACCTAAAGCCAGGAAAGGTCGTGTGTGACAATGGACGGAACTTGGAGGCAGCTTTGAGGCGAGGCCAGCTGACGCATGTTCCATGCGTGGCCCACGTGCTCAACCTGGTGGTTCAGAGGTTTGTAAAGTCATACCCAGAGCTGTCTGAACTGCTGGTAAAAGTTCGCCGTCTGTCTGCACATTTCCGCAAGTCACCTGCTGCTTTAGCCGACCTTGGCGGATTTCAGCGACGTTAGCGTCTTACGGCCCACAGACTGGTGTGTGATGTCCCCACGCGTTGGAATTCAACTCTGCACATGTTGGTCAGGATATGTGAGCAGAAGAGGGCAGTTGTTGACTACCTGCATCACCTAAGCCGTCGGGAAATGGTTCAAACTCCACACATAACACCTGAGGAGTGGAGATGGATGTCCGACCTATGTACCGTCCTCCAAAACTTTGAGGACTCCACCCAGATGGTGAGCGGCGATGACGCCATTATTAGCGTCACCATATCACTACTCTGCCTTCTAAAACGGTCTCTGCTGAAAAACAAAGAGGATGCATTGCAGGCTGAGCGCGATGACTTGGAGCAAGAAACAGTAGTGGGTGTGGGTGAAAACACAGAGTCCAGCCTCATCTCATCACAACGTGCAGTGGAGGACTATGACGAGGAGGAGGAGGATGAAGACATGGAGCAACTCTCTGGCCAAATTGAGGATATGACATGCACACCAGTCATACCCTCGATTCAGCGTGGCTGGCCAGAGGACAGGGGAGATGAGGAGGAGGAGGAGGACAGCATGTTCAGTCATCGTGTTGGTCTGGATACTAAAGTGATGGCTGTTAAGAGTCTGGCGCACATGGCTGACTTTATGGTAAGCTGCCTGCCTCGTGACCCTCGCGTTCAGAACATCTTGGCCGACAATCTGTACTGGTTGGCAACACTGTTAGACCCACGGTACAAGGAGAACTTTATGTCTGTCATTCATGAGGCGGAGAGGTCAGCCAAAACGCAGCAGTTCCAGAAGGCCATAGTCACGGAAGTAGGCAAATCATTCCCCTCACAAAACGCTAGCGGCATAGGTCAGGAATCGGTGGACAACCAAGGCGTACGGCCGAGAGGGGCACAAGTCCAATCCGCCAAAGGTAGGGGAACAGTCTTTACGAGGTGGGACAGTTTTCTCAGCCCCTCACGTACCACAGCCCCTGAGGTGCGGGGTAGTGACACAAGAAATGCTAAGTTTGGTCAGATGCTGAAGGAGTACCTTGCCGATCGAACAACTGTACTGCGAGATTCCTCTGTGCCTTACAATTATTGGGTCTCCAAGCTGGACACGTGGCATGAATTGGCTCTCTACGCCTTGGAAGTCCTGGCCTGCACTGCCGCTAGCATTTTATCACAGCGTGTTTTCAGTGCCGCAGGTGGAATCATTACTGATAAACGCAACCGCCTGTCAACTGAAAATGCTGACAGGCTGACTGAGATCAAGATGAACAAGGGTTGGATTGGGCCAGACTTCACCACACCTCCAACAAATGACAACTGAATTTAAATTTTGTAATGGGAATTTGCCATGTACCTCCACTGACCCATGGGTACACACTTCTGGACTTCCGAGTGTACAAGTGTGGGATCAGTAATGTCTGTGGACGTGCACTCAGCCAGTTGGTAGGAAGGAGGATCAGGTTGGGAAATGTGCGGTGCAGTATCACGGCTACTGACAATTGACCGTGTGGAAGACAGGGTGTTTTTGGAGGTGCCAATCAGACTTGAAGCATTATCCGCTATCCAAATAACAAGCTGTTGACACTAGTGTTGGTTCAAGAGCGTAGTACTGCAGCGGGCCCCAACAATTTGGGACAGGACGTGTGACCGAGTAGATGTGCCACTTTCTTGTTGCGAAATTAGTGCTTGCACACGACCTCGGCCTCTGCCTGCACCACCATCACGTTCACCTCCTTGTTCCTTGCCAACGCCCTTGTGCATTTTGCTTGTATACAGCGACAACAGTCACAGGAGAGGATTTTAGTCCCTAACCTGTATCAAGGTATGACATACACCAGTCTGGTGACTGTTCAGATCACAAGAGATTAGGATTTTAGTTCCCTAACCTGTATCAAGGTATGACGTACAACAGTCTGGTGACTGTTCAGATCACAAGAGATTAGGATTTTAGTTCCCTAACCTGTATCAAGGTATGACGTACAACAGTCTGATGACTGTTCAGATCACAAGAGATTAGGATTTTAGTTCCCTAACCTGTATCAAGGTATGACGTACAACAGTCTGGTGACTTGAATGGTTTTAGGAGAGGATTTTAGTCCCTAACCTCTATCAAGGTATGACGTACAACAATCTGCTAACTTGAATGGTTTTAGGAGAGGATTTTAGTCCCTCACCTGTATCAAGGTATGACGTACAACAGTGTGGTGACTGTTGAGATGACAAGAGTTAGGATTTTAGTTCCCTAACCTGTATTAAGGTAGTACGTACACCTGTCTGGTGACTGTAATGGTTTCAAGAGAGGATTTTAGTCCTTAACCTGTATTAAGGTACTACGTACACCTGCCTGGTGACTGTTGAGATGACAAGAGTTAGGATTTTAGTTCCCTAACCTGTATAAGGGTATGTGCACACTGGGCGGGTTTTCGGCGGTTTACCTGTGTAAACCGCCGTTTTGCATACATTAGTTTTATTTAAATTTATGTTAATCCAAACCGGCGTTTGGATTAACATTGAAACTAATGTAACCCGCCCAAGGCTGTGCACATACCGGCGGTTACCTAGCGTCATCCGTTGCTAACCCGCAGGTTTCCCAGCGGGTTAGCAAAGAATGATCATGTTCTAAAAAACGGCCGGTTCTGCAGCGGCTGCAAGCAGAATCATGTGCTGCTTCCAGCCGCTGCAGAATCGCCGCCGAGAACCCGCTGGGCAGCCGCCGGATACCGCCCGCACATACCCGCCAGGAAGCCGGTGCACGGCGCCGGAGCTTCCTGGCGGGTCCCGCCCAGCCGCCGACGACCAACACGCCAGGTAATGTGAACTTACCCTTAAGGGTATGACGTACAACAGTGTGGTGACTGTTGAGATGACAAGAGTTAGGATTTTAGTTCCCTATCTTGTATTAAGGTAGTACGTACACCTGTCTGGTGACTGTAATGGTTTCAAGAGAGGATTTTAGTCCCTAACCTGTATTAAGGTACTACGTACACCTGTCTGGTGACTGTTGAGATGACAAGAGTTAGGATTTTAGTTCCCTAACTTGTAGAAACTTATGACGTACAACAGTGTGGTGACTGTTGAGATGACAAGAGTTAGGATTTTAGTTCCCTAACCTGTAGAAACGTATGACGTACAACAGTGTGGTGACTGTTGAGATGACAAGAGTTAGGATTTTAGTTCCCTAACCTGTATAAAGGTATGACGTACAACAGTGTGGTGACTGTTGGGATGACAAGAGTTAGGATTTTAGTTCCCTAACTTGTAGAAACTTATGACGTACAACAGTGTGGTGACTGTTGAGATGACAAGAGTTAGGATTTTAGTTCCCTAACCTGTATAAAGGTATGACGTACAACAGTGTGGTGACTGTTGAGATGACAAGAGTTAGGATTTTAGTTCCCTAACCTGTATTAAGATAGTACGTACACCTGTCTGGTGACTGTAATGGTTTCAAGAGAGGATTTTAGTCCCTAACCTGTATTAAGGTACTACGTACACCTGTCTGGTGACTGTTGAGATGACAAGAGTTAGGATTTTAGTTCCCTAACTTGTAGAAACTTATGACGTACAACAGTGTGGTGACTGTTGAGATGACAAGAGTTAGGATTTTAGTTCCCTAACCTGTAGAAAGGTATGACGTACAACAGTGTGGTGACTGTTGAGATGACAAGAGTTAGGATTTTAGTTCCCTAACTTGTAGAAACTTATGACGTACAACAGTGTGGTGACTGTTGAGATGACAAGAGTTAGGATTTTAGTTCCCTAACCTGTATAAAGGTATGACGTACAACAGGGGTGGTGACTGTTGAGATGACAAGAGTTAGGATTTTAGTTCCCTAACCTGTATAAAGGGTATGACGTACAACAGTGTGGTGACTGTTGAGATGACAAGAGTTAGGATTTTAGTTCCCTAACCTGTATTAAGGTAGTACGTACACCTGTCTGGTGACTGTAATGGTTTCAAGAGAGGATTTTAGTCCCTAACCTGTATTAAGGTACTACGTACACCTGTCTGGTGACTGTTGAGATGACAAGAGTTAGGATTTTAGTTCCCTAACCTGTATAAATGTATGACGTACAACAGTGTGGTGACTGTTGAGATTACAAGAGTTAGGATTTTAGTTCCCTAACTTGTAGAAACTTATGACGTACAACAGTGTGGTGACTGTTGAGATGACAAGAGTTAGGATTTTGTTCCCTAACCTGTATTAAGGTAGTACGTACACCTGTCTGGTGACTGTTTTGATGACAAGAGTTAGGATTTTAGTTCCCTAACCTATATTAAGGTAGTACGTACACCTGTCTGGTGACTGTAATGGTTTGAAGAGAGGATTTTAGTCCCTAACCTGTATTAAGGTAGTACGTACACCTGTCTGGTGACTGTTTTGATGACAAGAGTTAGGATTTTAGTTCCCTAACCTGTATTAAGGTAGTACGTACACCTGTCTGGTGACTGTAATGGTTTGAAGAGAGGATTTTAGTCCCTAACCTGTATTAAGGCAGTACCTACACCTGTCTGGTGACTGTTTTGATGACAAGAGTTAGGATTTTAGTTCCCTAACCTGTATTAAGGTAGTACGTACACCTGTCTGGTGACTGTAATGGTTTGAAGAGAGGATTTTAGTCCCTAACCTGTATTAAGGTACTAAGTACAAGAGTGTGGTGACTCTAATGGTCACAGAAAAGCTTGGATTCCAATCTGTATCACCCTGCCTATATCCTCCTAGATTAGTCCTGAGAAGGACTGTTCTGGTCACTGGAAATCTTGGACTCCGATCTGGATCACCCTGCCTATGTCCTCCTAGATTAGTCCTGAGAAGGACTGTTGTGGTCAGCAGCAGTTTGCAGCCCTGATCCGGATCTACCTATGAGGGCCGCAAATCTGTCCCTAATCAGCAGCAGACACTCTCCCTACACTCACTGTCTGGATGGCTGTGTGCCGAGCACAGCGCGCCGGGAGTTATAAAGGCTCGGTCACGCTGTGCAGGGCGGCCAATCACTGCTATGCCACAACTAACAGGGCTGTGGCATTGCAGTGGTCTGTCAGCCAATCCCTGCACGTGGGCTGGCTCTCAAAAGAGCGCCAACATGGAGAGATGACGACCACGAGCATAGCACGAGTATCGCGAGATTACTCGGTGCTCGGCGAGTCGCCCGAGTACAGTGATACTCGTGCGAGTACCGAGTAGTGGCGAGCATGCTCGCTCAACACTACTCTTCCTGCATCTTTTTTCAGCACTCAATATCATGTGTCTTTTAAGCAGACGACACCTTGATCTTGAAGCTTAGTATTGTTTAATTTGGTCTTTCCTGAGCACTTCTTTAATGTTTTTTCCATTAGCATTCCTTTCTTGGTGCTTTTTTTCTGCTTTTTTGGTCAGATTTATTTTACTGGTGTTTTCCACATTTTTTTTTTAATTCCTAAAGCAATGAAGAAACGCTGACAAAATTCCCAAAAAATAACTAGTTGTCATTTGAAAAATATATATTGCAATCTGAGAGTCCTCAGTGGTTGATACCTTTTAATGGCGAACTGGAAAGATGGTAAACATAGCAAGCTTTCGATACACTAAGGTCTCTTCATTAGGCTTAAAGGAAACCTGTCAGGACATTCTACCCTCCTAACCTACCCCTACCTGTCCCTGCACCTTGGTAGCTGTTCCCCAACCACCCCTCTCTGACCTAAACATGCCCTATAAAGATTTAGAAAATTACTTTTTAACTTACAAGCAGTCTCCATCACAAGACTGGGTAGGCAGGCTCCAGGGCTCCATCGTCCCGTCCTCATTGGCTCTTGGGGTGCCCCGCTGGGCATCATCATTCTTTCTGTTTTTACATCTCCTTTTCAATATCCCGCCTTCAGGTAGTGATAGGTCATTCTGCCCCAACCTAACAGGTTCCCTTTAATGAAGAGGCCTAAGTGTCTCGAAAGCTTGCTATGTTTACCATATTTTCAATTAGCCATTAAAAGGTATCAACCACTGAGGACTCTCAGATTCTAATAGTTTTCTATCTACTGGCTAACACGGTACAAACATTTTTTACCTTAGGTGTCATTTGGACATTTTTTTTAGCCTTTCTATTGACCTATTGACTTGCAATGTAAAATTATCAGGTCTTCCTAGTGGATATCACCTCTAGAATGAGAACCCAAAGCATTTACAACACACTTTAAAAGCCAGAGCACTTGAGCATATGAACAGAAAGTTGTTTTCCCATAGAAATGAATAGTATACAAGAAAAATGCAGTTTAACAGCATCCATAGTTGAACAATGGATATGAGTTTTCTTGAAATCACTTTCACTTTGCTTAGACAGATAATTGGACAGATATCCTGCACACAAAAAACACGGCATAATAAAGGCAATATATAAGTTAGTTGGAACATAGCCTAAGGGCTATTAACCCCTTCACCACCCAGCCTATTTTGGCCTTACTGCCCTTGCCATTTTTTGTAATTCTGACCAGTGTCCCTTTCTGAGGTAATAACTCTGGAACGCTTCAACGGATCCTAGCGATTCTGAGATTGTTTTTTCATGACATATTGGGCTTCAAAAATAGAAAATTTGGTGACAATTTGGAAAATTTCGCAATTTTCAAATGTTTAATTTTTATTCTGTTAAACCAAAGAGTTATCTGACACAAAATAGTTAATAAATAACATTTCCACATGTCTACTTCACATCAGCACAATGTTTTTTATAGGAAGTTATAAGGGTTCAAAGTTCATCACCAATTTCTCATTTTTCCAGCAAAATTTACAAAACCATTTTTTTAGTAACCACTTCATATGTGAAGTCCCTTTGAGGGGTGTACATGACAGAAAACACCCAAATCTGACATCATTCCAAAAACTGCACCCCGCAAGCTACTGAAAACTACATTCAAGAAGATTATTAACCCTTCAGGTACCTCACAGGAATTAAAGCAACGTAGAAGGGAAAAATGGACATTTTAGCTTTTCTAACAAAAATGTTTTTTAGCCTCAATTCTTTCATTTTCACATTGGCAACAGGATAAAATGGATCCTAACATTTGTTGGGCAACTTCACCCGAGTACACCGATGTTCATAAACCACTGTTTGGGCTCACAGCAGGGCTCAGAAGGGAAGGAGCGCCATTTGATTTTTGGAGCTAATTTTCCATTCAAAAAGTCAAATGGCGCGCCTTCACTTCCGAGCCCTGCCGTATGCCCAAACAGTGGTTTATGACCACATATGAGGTATCAGTGTGCTCAGGAGAAATCGCCCAACAAATTTTAGGATCTATTTTATCCTGTTGTCCATATGAAAATGAAAAAATTGAAGCTAAAAGAATTTTTGTGAAAAAAAAAACTTTTTAATTTTTACGGATCAATTTGTAAAGCACCTGGGGGTTCAAAGTGCTCGCTATGAATCTAGATACATTCCTTGGGGGGTTTAGTTTCAAAAAGGGGGTCACTTGTAGGGGAGCTCCAGTGTTTGGACTCTGCATACACGACATGGTGTCGGCTAACAATTCCAATTGTTAGTGGACACCATGTCGCATATGGAGAGTATGTAGTGTATGTCAGGTTGGTGTATGTAGTCTAGTATATGTAAGGGTGTGTGTGGTGTAGCATACATCAAGTTGGTGTGTGTGATGTATACTACACCACAAACACACCAACTTGACACGCGCACACACACCAACCTGACGCACACGACACCACACCAACCTGGCAAACACTACGTCAGGTTGGTGTGTGTGTGGTGTAGAGTACGTCAGGTTGGTTTGTGAGGTGTAGTGTACATGTGGTTTATCATACACCATACACACCAACCTGATGAATACTACAACACACACACTAACCTGACGTACACTACCACCACATACACACCAACCTGACTTACACTACACCACTCCAACCTGACATACACTATGTCAGGTTGGTGTGTATGTGGTGTAGTGTATGTCAGGTTGGTGTGGTGTAGTGTACGTCAGGTTAGTGTGTGTGTGGTGTAGTGCGCATCAGGCTGGCGTGTGTGTGATGTGGTGTATGTGTGGTGTAGTATACACCACACACACCAACCTGATGTATACTAGACCACACACACCAACCTGACATACACTACAGCACACACACACACCAACCTGACATACACTACACCACACCACACATCAACCTGACGTAGTGTACATCAGGTTGGTATGGTGTAGTGTAAGTCTGGTTGATGTGCAGTGTTGTATAGTGTAGTGTAGGTCAGGTTGGTGTGTATGGTGTAGTGTACATCAGGCTGGTGTGTGTGGTGTAATGTATGTCAGGTTGGTGTGTGTGCGGTGTAGTGCACATCAGGTAAGTGTGTGTGGTATACACCACACACACCAACCTGACGTACAATACACCACACACACCAAACTGACGTACAATACACCACATACACCAACCTGATGTACACTACATTGCACCACACATCAACCTGACGCAGTGTACATCAGGTTGATGTGTGTGGTGTAGTGTACGTCAGATTGATATGTGTGGTGTAGTGTACGTCAGGTTGGTGTTGGTGTGCGTCAGGTTGACGTGTGTGGTGTAGTGTATGTCAGGCTGGAGTGTGTGGGTTCTGTAGGAAATGTCAGGATGTGTTCAGTCTATGAACGTGTGATAGACTTTGAAGCACTGTTTCATACACAGCCCAGGTTTGTCAGGACAGGTTTCACATTGAAAATGTGTGTCCCTTCTTATCCCCCTTTTATAGCAGACCTGGCACCTTTTTTGTGATCTTGGCTTGATCTTAGCTGTTTGCAGCATCTCACCGGGAAAATGTTGCCCTGGCACCATACAGGAAACTTGAGTTGCAGGGGTGCTGGGGCTCGCACCTTCCTCGCCTCCAGACATCAGGGCCTTTATCAACACCTCCTGGAACTGAAGGAAGGTGTTGGTGGTCTGGCCTGCACATCGTGATAGCACGTATGTGTTATACAGTGCTATCTGTACAATGTGCATGGCCAGTTTTTTGTACCACACCTTCACCTTCCGCATAGCACTGTAGGGCTGGAGGCTTGATCAGAAAGACCAACTCCCCCCATGTGCTTGTTGTACCCCAGGGCACAGTCCGGTTTGTGGACCTGTGTTGGGGTACCTCTAATGGTGGTGGCCGTGGTGCCGGGACCATGGATTTTGGTCAAGAAAAAGAAGTCTCTTTTGTCTTTGAACTTGACACAACCATGTTGTCGCTACATTGGGCTCGGCTCTCACCCTTTGGGAGAGGCTGCCCAATTAGCGACAAAGGAGACCCTTCTGGTTTCTGCACACAGTACCACAAGCTGCGGTAGCTCTGCCAGAGAGGGATTAAAAGAGTGGGATGCTTGTGGTAAAGTTATCATCGTACAGATGATAGCCTTTATCAAGCAGTAGGTGGACCAAATCCCACACTATTTTCCCACTCACCCCCAGAGCAGGTGGACATTCTGGGGGCTGGATCCTGGAATCCTTCCGTTCATTAAACTCTAAAGCTGTGAGTGTACTCTCACAGCTTATAGAGTTTGATTCCGTACCTTGCCCTCTTACTGAGCAGGTATTGACGGAATTGAAACCTCCCTTTGAAGTGGATGAGGGATTCATCCACACAAATTTCCCTTTGAGGAATGAATGTACACTTCAGCATACTTGTTGCTGAAGTATTCGATGACCTGACCGAATTTTGAACAGTCTATCAAAGTCTGCGTTGTCTTTAAAATGGAGAAACTTGTGAATGACGTCAAATCGTTTGCGGGTCATCACCATGCCAAATACTGGAGTTTGATATAAAATATCAGTACTCCAGTATTGGCAGATTTCTGGTTTCTTCACAATCCCCATGTGAAGGACCAGTCCCCAATATTTCATCATTTCTACTGAGTCAACAGGACTCCAAGTAGAAAATAATGAATTTAGGATTTTGGCCAAAAATTGCTGGGCGTAGAGGTTAGTCTGCTCCACCATGAGACTGACAATTGCTTTAGAGAAATAGACTTTCAAAAAGTCTATTTCCCTGAGGTTTGCAGTCTCGAACTGGATTCCTGATTGGGGAACGAAATCAGGAATCCGTAGAGCAAAATTTTCAGGGGCGGGGGTCCAAACGGGAGGACTAGTGCTAAGTTGGGCGTGACTAGCACTAGGTTGTGGGTTACTCACACTTGGCTGTGGGTCTTCCTCCATTGCCTCCGGCTCTTCTTCTACGGCCTCCAGGCTCTTCTCCCCGGGCTCCAGACGATCTCTTGTCCTCTAACACCTTTGTGGTGGCGAGTAGGTGTCACTGGAGGAGGAAGAGTGGGAGGATTAGAGTAAAGTGGGGTCCTCTCCCTCACTATCTGTTTCGGAGGCAATAATGGCATATGCCTCTTCAGCTGAGTACGCTCTTTGTGACCATGATGACTGGGACGACCGTAATGGGAGGGACATTTTGAGTGTGCTGTGTGCATGTGTAAAAAAATGTAACTTTATTGAAGTGTGTGTGTATGTGCGAGTGATTGGTGAAACTTTCAGGTGGGGCTGTCAGGTGCAGGGGGAGTATGGTGGGGCCTGTCAGGTGCAGGGGTGTAATGCGGGGGCTCTCAAGTGCAGGGGTGTAAGGCAGGGGCTCTCAGGTGCAGGGGTGTAAGGCCGGGACTGTCAGGTGTAGAGGGGAAGCAGGCGGGGGCTAAGGAAATTGCAGGAGTCGGCAGCGGCAGCAGCAGGTTACAGGGCAGGGGGGGTGATCAGCGGGCAGAGAGGTGATCAGCGGGCAGGGGGGGTGATCAGCAGTTGGGGGGGTGATCAGCGGGCAGGGAGGTAATCAGTGGGCATGGGTTATTATCAGCGGGCAGGGGGAGTGATTAGGGGTCAGGGGAAGATCAGCGGGTAGGGGGGTAATCTGTGGGCAGGGGAGGTGATCAGCGGGCAGTGGGGGTGATCAGCGGGTAGAGGTAGTGATCAGCAGGCAGAAGCAGTGAACAGGGGCAGGGTGGTGATCACGGGCGGGGGGGTGATCACCGAGTGGGGGGGCTGATCCCTGAGCAGGGGTGGGCTGATCACTGGGGGTTGATCAGCGAGCAGGGGAGTGATCAGCGGGCTGGGGGGTGATTAGTGGGCAGGGGGGGGTGATCAGCGGGCAGGGGGGTGATCAGTGGGCAGGGGGGTGATCAGCAGGCGGGGGGGCAGCAGCAGGTGGGTGAGAGGGAGCAGAGATGGGGGGGATATCAGAGGGCAGGTGGGGCGTTCACAGGATGGGGGAGCGAGGGCAACAGAAGGCAGCAGGAGGGCGCAGGAGAGGAGAGGATTACCGGCAGCAGGGGACAATGAGCAGCAGCGGCAGCGACGGCGGTGGCAGCAGAGATAGGGGGCAGGGGGGGGGGTGATTTCTAGATGGCAGAAGTTCGGCAGTCGATGGTGGCGGCAGCAGTAACCTCTCTCTTCAGCTCTTCAGCCTCTACAGACGGGATGAGGCTAAAGAGGGAGGGCACCCACAAGTCTCCCCTCCCGATCTGATTGGACAGCTGGCGTCACATGGACGCTAGCTCCAATGAGATCTGGGGGGAGGGCACCAAGGTCACTGTGCTCCTGCCAATGGCTGGTGCTAATGCAGCACAGGCCATGGCTGGAGTTTAGTATTTCACCAAATATCATTGGTGAAATACTACAATCACTGTGATTGGCGGTTTGACGTTCAACAGCCAATCACAGTGATCATGTGCATGGGGGAACAAAGCCACTCCCCCGGGGTCAACTAGAGGTGCCTACCTATGTGCAGCTCTGGTGACTTTTTGCTGACCCCAATCACCAGAGCTGCACGGCCGCAAACCCGCCATGACGGGAAGGCACCGAAACCCATGATGTTGTACAATGTCAAAGGTCGGTAGGGGATAATCTTTCTGATTAGCTACCCCTTGCCTGTCCATCTGCAGAAGAACTACAACTCTCACAGATGGCTAACTGCTGATTGCAGAGTATTGCCACAGGACGACTAACCAAGATCTTCAATTTGTTTTTAAAACTTTCATTTGTTAAATCCCATTTCTGCATGCAGTATAGACAATGAACCTACAAAGAACAGGATCATCTCAATGAATTAGAATATCATCAAAAAGTTAATTTATTTCAGTAATTCAATGAAAAAAGTGAAGCGCATATATTATATAGGGTCATTACAAACAGAGTGATCTATTTCAAGTGTTTATTTCTGTGAATGTTGATGATTATGGCTAACAGCCAATGAAACCCAAAGGTCTTTATCTCAGAAAATTAAACTAGTGAGGATGAAGGGTTAAAAACTGCGCTGCTGTATTCCACGAGACATCAAAGGATAAATATAATATTGATTTATTAGGCAGCGCTCAATGAAATGCCATTAAACTTGGCAATATGATATTGATTTGTCCTGAGGAAGGGGCCAGGGAGCCTTGAAATGCGTTGAGTAATCAATCAATATTATATTCACCATTTGATGTCTCGTGGAAAACGGCAGCGTGGTTTTTAACCCTTCATCTTCCCTACTCTACATGTACCACACTGGGTACTACAGCAGCTGTGATATGCTTTTATAGTGGTTGTGACTCACAACCACACAAGGTGAACCTCTGATAACTATTTAGGTCATATGTTATCTGTCAGACCCTTCATCCTCACTACTTAAATTTTATGAGATAATGATCTTTGGGTTTTCATAAGCCATAATCATCAACATTAACAGAAATAAACACTTTAAAATCGATCACTCTGTTTGCAATGACTCTATATAACATATGCGCTTAACTGTATATACTGAATTACTGAAATGAACTTTTTCATGATATTCTAATTCATTGTGATGCACCTGTACCTTAATTGCATCAATTAGTTTTAGAAATGGTGAGCATTTAGTATTCCATTGGATCTGTTTGCAGATATAATGTAAAGTTTTGAGTGATGGCAGGCTTCAGAAGTAAATCAATTTACCGTACATGTTTTCTCTAACTAAATGTTGTAAACACAATTTGTTTGTTTCTTATTCCATTTAGGGACTGAAAGGAGAAAAAGGTGACCAAGGTCAAAAGGTATGTTACTAGTCATTTTCTATGACATGGTTTTAAATAAGAAAAATGATTTTACTAACAAGCATTTGTTTTAATTATAAACCGTATGTAAATGACATTGCTGTGTGTGCAAAAGCAAGGCATGATATAAAGGCCTGTTCTCAACATTGAAAGTTTTCACCCATCCACAGGTCAGTTCCAGAACTTGGACCCCCTCCAATCAGTGAGATATGACTATTCCATTCCATCAGAGTGGGAATGTTACAGCCAATCAGCAGTTGGTGATTGGCTATAAATCTTGTGACAGAGCAAACATTGCAGGAAGGATGGTATTATTATTATTTATTATTTTTATAGCGCCATTTATTCCATAGTGCTTTACATGTAAAAAGTACATATAAAATAGAGCAAAGGGCGCTCTTGAGTTATACCTGGTGGTCTAGTGAGGGTAAATTTAGTAAGGTATCACTCACCTTACCTGGTTGTGCTCCCGCCTGGAGGGTTAAGACACGCTTGAGACCGCTGGTCCACATTGTAAGCCAGATCTCAGAAGTTAAGTGACTGGAATGATGTCACCGCAGGTCCTTGCAGGTCCTGGATACCAGGATTCCAATGCCCAAAGCAGCTCCTGCAGCAGCACCCTCGCACATGGACGATAAACAAATGAAAACATTGTGGTGCGTTATAGTAAGTATAGTAGATGTAAAAGGGTCCTTACAAACCTTTATTATATCACAATTCAGTTCAGCAGCAGTATGCTGCCTTCATCAGGTAATAAGGAGTATTACACACAATGGACCTATATACTGTATAGCAATATTTTGCCAATAGGCGGGTATCTACTAGAATGACATCATTTAACCTTTAAGGTGCCTACAAACATTTTAGTACCTACAGTATAAGCATGGATGAAAGGCCAAGATCACCTTTAATAAAAATGAAAGACACACCTAATATTAAAAACACTATACAATACAATATAAAGAGAACAATGAAAATGAATATGCAATTTCCAGCAATAAAATGCCTAATAAAAAAGTACCTATATAAAATGTATGTGAATAATAATAATATAAAGGTTAAAAAAGCATAAAAAATTATAAAAAGTGGGAAACCTGAACCTACTTTATCCATTACTAAAAAAGGAAAAATATTTATTATTCAATAAATTGGTTGACATTAATGATTAGGAGTTATTTCAACTAACCACTTCCTGCAGACTCAGGTTTAACCACTCACGGGACAAGGTTCTCGACTTGTATATAAAAAATCTTTATTGACGAGACTACTGTACCTATTATATACAGTATCAGCTATCTGATCGATAATGATTAATCTCAATTGTTTAGGATCTTTTCGGTGCTCAACAGAGAAATGTTTCAAAATACTGTGAAGCTGAAATGCGATCTGGATATTATGTCAGTGTTTATTCAACCTGGCATACATTTGCATTTTGCGGCCCACATATTGTAGGCCGCAAATGCATTGCAGCAGGTAAATAACAAACAAAGACAATTCACATTACATTTAATGGGGAACACCTCCCCCGTGGAATGGGAAGCGAAGGATTTTGCGTCATTCACAATGATATGGCAACAAAGGCACATTGATGTATTACAACAATAACAACCCTGCCTCGGAGCTACAAGCATTCTCACTTGCTTAGAAACTAGGGATGTATTACTGTGGGCATGAATGTACCCAGCATGGAGCAGGGAGTGGCAGCTGCTTCCTCCCCAGTAGGGAACCTTTCACCCTTTTTGGCCTTTCTAACCCCTGCCCAGTGGTGTATCTCGTGGGGGAGCTGGTAGGGCATCTGCCCCAGGTGCAGTAGGCAGGGGGACACCATCCGGACTCATGCTGCAGCACACAAGGTCTCTCCCCACTGGATGCATCTTCCACCCTCCCCCAGCTGTGTGAGCTGGTTGTTCTCTGCTCCTGCTATCAGCTGACACAAATTTACCGCTGTAAGTGAGGCGCGAAGCTCATTGGTCGCTGTGTGCTGGCGCCGACCAATGAGCATAGCGCCTCACTTACAGCGCTAAATTTGAAATTCAAAGTCCTCCATGTATCTCAATGGGAAGTGAGGCGCTATTCTCATTGGTCGCTGTGTGCTGGCGCCGACCAATGAGCTTCGCGCCTCACTTACAGCGGTAAATTTGAAATTCAAAGTCCTCCATGTATCTCCATAGGAAGTGAGGGGCGAAGCTCATTGGTCGCTGTGTGCTGCCGCCGACCAATGAGAATAGCGCCTCACTTCCCATTGAGATACATGGAGGACTTTGAGTTTCAAATTTACCGCTGTAAGTGAGGCGCGAAGCTCATTGGTCGCTGTGTGCTGGCGCCGACCAATGAGCATAGCGACTCACTTACAGCGGTAAATGTGAAACTCAAAGTCCTCCTTGTATCTCAATGGGAAGTGAGGCGCTATTCTCATTGGTCGCTGTGTGCTGGCGCCGACCAATGAGAATAGCGACTCACTCACAGCGGTAAATGTGAAACTCAAAGTCCTCCATGTATCTCAATGGGAAGTGAGGCGCTATTCTCATTGGTCGCTGTGTGCTGGCACCGACCAATGAGAATAGCGCCTCACTTCCCATTGAGATACATGGAGGACTTTGAGTTTCAAATTTAGCACTGTAAGTGAGGCGCTATTCTCATAGGTCGGCGCCAGCACACAGCGACCAATGAGAATAGCGCCTCACTTCCCATTGAGATACATGGAGGACTTTGAGTTTCAAATTTACCGCTGTAAGTGAGGCGCTATTCTCATTGGTCGGCGCCAGCACACAGCAACCAATGAGACTAGCGCCTCACTTCCCATTGAGATACATAGCGGTCTTTAGAGCTGTGGAAGGCCAGGCCCTTGGTTCTATTTTCGGCCACGGCGCTCGGCTCTCGTCGGTCGTCGCCGGGGCCGGAAACTCGCAATGGCCGCTGCGCGGCCATTGCTCGTGCCCCTGCAACGGCTCGCAATGGCCGCTGCGCTGTAGCCGAAAATAGAACCAAGGGCCTGGCCATGCACAGCTCTAAAGACCGCTATGTATCTCAATGGGAAGTGAGGTGCTATGCTCATTGGTCGGCGCCAGCACACAGTGACCAATGAGCATAGCGCCTCATTTACAGCGGTAAAGTTGAAACTCAAAGTCCTCCATGTATCTCAATGGGAAGTGAGGCGCTATTCTCATTGGTCGCTGTGTGCTGGCGCCGACCAATGAGAATAGCGCCTCACTTACAGCGCTAAATTTGTAACTCAAAGTCCTCCATGTATCTCAATGGGAAGTGAGGCGCTATTCTCATTGGTCGCTGTGTGCTGGCGCCGACCAATGAGAATAGCGCCTCACTTACAGTGGTAAATTTGAAACTCAAAGTCCTCCATGTATCTCCATAGGAAGTGAGGCGCGAAGCTCATTGGTCGCTGTGTGCTGGCGCCGACCAATGAGAATAGCGCCTCACTTCCTATTGGGATACATGGAGGACTTTGAGTTTCAAATTTAGCGCTGTAAGTGAGGCGCTATTCTCATTGGTCGGCGCCAGCACACAGTGACCAATGAGAATAGCGCCTCACTTCCCATTGAGATACATGGAGGACTTTGAGTTTCAAATTTAGCACTGTAAGTGAGGCGCTATTCTCATAGGTCGGCGCCAGCACACAGCGACCAATGAGAATAGCGCCTCACTTCCCATTGAGATACATGGAGGACTTTGAGTTTCAAATTTACCGCTGTAAGTGAGGCGCTATTCTCATTGGTCGGCGCCAGCACACAGCAACCAATGAGACTAGCGCCTCACTTCCCATTGAGATACATGGAGGACTTTGAGTTACAAATTTACCGCTGTAAGTGAGCCGCTATGCTCATTGGTCGCTGTGTGCTGGCGCCGACCAATGAGCATAGAGCCTCACTTCCCATTGAGATACATAGCGGTCTTTAGAGCTGTGCATGGCCAGGCCCTTGGTTCTATTTTCGGCCACGGCGCTCGGCTCTTGTCGGTCGTCGCCGGGGTGGGAGACTCGCAATGGCCGCTATGCGGCCATTGCTTGCGCCCCTGCAACGGCTCGCAATGGCCGCTGCGCCGTGGCCAAAAATAGAACCAAGGGCCTGGCCATGCACAGCTGTAAAGACCGCTATGTATCTCAATGGGAAGTGAGGCGCTATGCTCATTGGTCGGCGCCAGCTCACAGCGACCAATGAGCATAGCGCCTCACTTACAGCGGTAAATTTGAAACTCAAAGTCCTCCATGTATCTCAATGGGAAGTGAGGCGCTATTCTCATTGGTCGCTGTGTGCTGGCGCCGAACAATGAGAATAGCGCCTCACTTACAGCGGTAAATGTGAAACTCAAAGTCCTCCATGTATCTCAATGGGAAGTGAGGCGCTATTCTCATTGGTCGCTGTGTGCTGGTGCCGACCAATGAGAATAGCGCCTCACTTAAGCGGTAAATTTGAAACTCAAAGTCCTCCATGTATCTCAATGGGAAGTGTGGCGCTATTCTCATTGGTCGCTGTGTGCTGGCGCTGACCAATGAGAATAGCGCCTCACTTACAGCGGTAAATTTGAAACTCACAGTCCTCCATGCATCTCCATAGAAAGTGAGGCGCGAAGCTCATTGGTCGCTGTGTGCTGGCGCCGACCAATGAGAATAGCGCCTCACTTCCCATTGAGATACATGGAGGAATTTTACAGCGCTAAATTTGAAACTCAAAGTCCTCCATGTATCTCAATGGGAAGTGAGGCGCTATTTTCATTGGTCGGCGCCAGCACACAGCGACCAATGAGCTTCGCGCCTCACTTACAGCGGTAAATTTGAAACTCAAAGTCCTCCATGTATCTCAATGGGAAGCGAGGCGCTATTCTCATTGTTGGTTGTGTGCTGGCGCCGACCAATGAGAATTGCGCCTCACTTACAGTGGTAAATGTGAAATTCAAAGTCCTCCATTTATCTCCATAGGAAGTGAGGCGCGAAGCTCATTGGTCGCTATGTGCTGGTGCCGACCAATGAGAATAGCGCCTCACTTCCCATTGAGATACATGGAGGACTTGAGTTTCAAATTTAGCGCTGTAAGTGAGGTGCTATTCTCATTGGTCGGCGCCAGCAAACAGCGACCAATGAGAATAGCGCCTCACTTCCCATAGAGATACATGGAGGACTTTGAGTTTCAAATTTACCGCTGTAAGTGAGGCGCTATTCTCATTGGTCGGCGCCAGCACACAGCGACCAATGAGCTTCGCGCCTCACTTACAGCGGTAAATTTGAAACTCAAAGTCCTCCATGTATCTCAATGGGAAGTGAGGCGCTATTCTCATTGGTGGTTGTGTGCTGGCGCCGACCAATGAGAATTGCGCCTCACTTACAGTGGTAAATGTGAAATTCAAAGTCCTCCATTTATCTCCATAGGAAGTGAGGCGCGAAGCTCATTGGTCGCTATGTGCTGGTGCCGACCAATGAGAATAGCGCCTCACTTCCCATTGAGATACATGGAGGACTTGAGTTTCAAATTTAGCGCTGTAAGTGAGGTGCTATTCTCATTGGTCGGCGCCAGCAAACAGCGACCAATGAGAATAGCGCCTCACTTCCTATAGAGATACATGGAGGACTTTGAGTTTCAAATTTACCGCTGTAAGTGAGGCGCTATTCTCATTGGTCGGCGCCAGCACACAGCGACCAATGAGCTTCGCGCCTCACTTACAGCGGTAAATTTGAAACTCAAAGTCCTCCATGTATCTCAATGGGAAGTGAGGCGCTATTCTCATTGGTGGCTGTGTGCTGGCGCCGACCAATGAGAATAGCGCCTCACTTACAGCGGTAAATGTGAAACTCAAAGTCCTCCATGTATCTCTATGGGAAGTGAGGCGCTATTCTCATTGGTCGCTGTTTGCTGGCGCCGACCAATGAGAATAGCACCTCACTTACAGCGCTAAATTTGAAACTCAAGTCCTCCATGTATCTCAATGGGAAGTGAGGCGCTATTCTCATTGGTCGGCGCCAGCACACAGCGACCAATGAGAATAGTGCCTCACTTCCCATAGAGATACATGGAGGACTTTGAGTTTCAAATTTAGCACTGTAAAAGAGGCGCTATTCTCATTGGTCGGCGCCAGCACACAGCGACCAATGAGAATAGTGCCTCACTTCCCATAGAGATACATGGAGGACTTTGAGTTTCAATTTTAGCGCTGTAAGTGAGGCGCTATTCTCATTGGTCGGCGCCAGCACACAGTGACCAATGAGAATAGCGGCTCACTTCCCATTGAGATACATGGAGGACTTTGAGTTTCAAATTTACCGCTGTAAGTGAGGCGCGAAGCTCATTGGTCGCTGTGTGCTGGCGCCGACCAATGAGCATAGCGCCTCACTTACAGCGTTAAATTTGAAACTCAAAGTCCTCCAAGTATCTCAATGGGAAGTGAGGCGCTATTCTCATTGGTCGCTGGGTGCTGGCGCCGACCAATGAGAATAGCGCCTCACTTCCCATTGAGATACATGGAGGACTTTGAGTTTCAATTTTACCGCTGTAAGTGAGGCGCTATTCTCATTGGTCGGCGCCAGCACACAGCGACCAATGAGAATAGCGCCTCACTTCCCATTGAGATACATGGAGGACTTTGAGTTTCAAATTTACCGCTGTAAGTGAGGCGCTATGCTCATTGGTCGCTGTGTGCTGGCGCCGACCATTGAGCATAGCGCCTCACTTTCCATTGAGATACATAGCGGTCTTTAGAGCTGTGCATAGCCAGGCCCTTGGTTCTATTTTCGACCACGTCGCTCGGCTCTCGTCGGTCTTCGCCGGGGCAGGAGACTCGCAATGGCCGCTGTGCGGCCATTGTTCGTGCCCCTGCAACGGCTCGCATGTCATGTGGGCGCCGGGCGTCCACGGCCACGACGACAGAAGTAACGCCGAAACTTACGGAAGTGCGTTAGGGGAATTATATATTAGATACCGTATATGTATTATACTTTGTCATGCATTGTGTGTCTTCTATGGGATGTATCAGATTTTCTTCACACTGCTAGATTTGATGTCACGGGTAAGAGGGAGCTAAATGTATAATACATGCTAATTCCATTACCTTATTGTTACATTTTCAGAGTGCGCAAATGTAAAGAAGAGTTGAAATCAGAATCCAAGATTAATAATTTTTTTATTCCTTGCAGGGTGAGAAAGGACAAGATGGACAAAGCATAATTGGACCACCTGGACCTCCTGGGCCTTTAGTGACAATTCAAGAAGTAAGAAAATTCTGTAGATGTCCTGAGTATAATATTGTACATGACAAAAAAGGTTAAAGAGAAATGCACTAGAATGAAAAGAAGCGCAGATAGGGTCTTACAATGTTTACTAGCCTCACCATGTATAAAAGTTATCTGCTCACCTGGGAAGGTTGTGTCGCACACAACCACCATGGAAGCGGGAAATAACAGCTGCTGCAGGGTTCACACTCCTTACGGTCACCGTAGTTAAAAATCTGAGAGAGACATGTGTACCTGATCCCTGAGGAAGGAGTCAGCACTGGCTCCGAAACACGTAGGAGGAATAAAGGTATGATTTTTTGATGAACATCGTTTATTTGCCTTGATTTAAGCAGCGCTAGTCCAGGTACACATGTCTCTCTCAGATTTTTAAAAAAAAGTTAAAGGGAATTGTCAGCATGTTTTTGCTATGGATTCTGAGAGCTGCGTGATGTAGTGACAAAGAGCCTATATCTTTTATGTCTGTTAATCACCCAACTTGTGACGTCACCTCACTCACTGTGGTTGCTATCCAGCTTGAATGAGCCTCTCCTTGTGCGGTGTCATACAACTTACCAAGCTGTGCTGCATCTATCTCTGGATGCAGCCAAATTCTGCAGGAATTTTTGTGCACTTTGTCCTGTAGCATTCTACTTCCTTATCTCTGCTTGGCTAGTGCAATATCAGGTAGCTCTTCTCTCTTTACCTTGCCTAAGCATAGTTTTTTTGTCAGTTCCTTTTTGTGTTCTGATCACCAGCTTCTCTACTGGACTCTCCTGCTACTGACCAAGCTTGACTCTCAGTAATCCAGATCTGTCTTCTCCTGACCCCGGCTACGTTATCTGAACCTGTGCTGCCTGCCCCGATTTTGGCTTTTTTGACTACATCTATGTCTATTTCCTTGGACTTTACATGCATGCCTTGACCCTTGCAACTACCTGCAGCCCAGGATAGCCTCAACACCAGAGAATCTACTAAAGGCCAGATAATCGCTTAGTTATGCCCCCAAGTTAATCCCAACTAATGTAGCAGTTGTCCACATCCACCAATTGTCACAGTATCACTTACTGACTGTTTAATGTAGTTTTGATAGAGAAAGCTACACATCCCTGAAATCAGATCTCTGTACCTACAGTTGAAACCAGAGGTTTACATCTAATATATAAAGCTGAATGTGTGTGTGTATATATGTATGTTTGTATATCCGGGATTGGCATCTACACCGTCGCAACTACAGCCACAAAATTTTGCACAGTCACACGTCTGGACCCCAGGAGCGTCATAGGCTATGTTTTGAGGCGAAATTTTAACCCCACGCATTCCAATTCACCAAACAATTTTGCCCCTATCTACATAACGGGTAAAAAGTGACAGTTACCAGTTGACAGTTGTGAATGAGAGGGGCTTAATGATAGCACCAAAGACTAACAGCACATACCAGCATATAGTCACTAAGGTGGGGCCCCAACATGAGATATTCACCACGCACGGGAACATGTATACACACCACACGCACACAAAGAGTAACAGCAAGTGTATAGGCGCTATGGTGCAGCCCCAATATTGGATACTCACACAAAGAGACACACACAACACAGAGACACCCCCCACCCCCACGGGGACACACACACACCCTATAGTGACACAAGCACTCACCCCACAGGGACACACACGCACACACAGCACAGACACACACACCACACAGACCCCCCCACAGGGACACACACACATAGCCACCCTATAGGGACACATGCACACACCCCAGAGGAACACACACACCACAAAGAGACACACACACCACACAGACCCCCCCCACAGGGACACACACACATACAAACCCTATAGGGACACATGCTCTCACCCCACAGGGACACACACACACACACCACAAACAGACACACGCAACACAGAGACACACACACCCCACACAGACACCCTTCCCCCACAGGGAAACACACACACATACACACCCTATAGGGAAACATGCACTCACCCCACAGGGACACACACACACACACACCACAAAGAGACACACACAACACAGATACACACACACACCACACATACCCCCCCACAGGGACACACACACACATACACACCCTATAGGGACACATGCACTCACCCCACAGGGACACACAGACACCACAAAGAGACACACACAACAGAAACACACACCACACAGACCCCCCCCCCCCCACAGGGACATACACACCACTATAGGGACACATGCACTCATCCCACAGGGACACACACATACACACACCCCAGGGACACACACACCACACAGACAGACACAGATGTGCACAAATCACCTCACACAACTCGCCTCATACGTGTGCTATCTTTAATTTCCAAACATAAACATCTGATTAAAAACAGCCAATGTGCGACACATGTGCCATATAGGGAATTAAGGCAGATGTAAGTCACATGAGCTGTCTATTATGTGTATGTGTGAGGTAACATATACTGCCCGGCCGGGGGGAGGGTTTACTGTTGGCTGGAGATTTATTAGGCTGCCTATAGCAACCAATCACAGCTCAGCTTCTATTTTCTTACAGGTCATTAATAGGACATATTCAAATTCTAGTTTGTTATAGCTAACATCAGTTATTTATTAACCCGGGCGTAGCCGGGTACTACAGCTAGTACACTATATTAAAGGACACATATGCATGTTTTTCTCACTATCTAACATGAAATAAAAATAGACCTTTCCCATTTAGGTCAATTAGGATTACAATAATTATTTATATTTGCTAAATGTCAGAATAATGAAAGGGAGAGAATGTTTTAAGCCCTTTGTATTACTTTCTGCAAAGTCACAAGTTTACATACATTAAGATTACTCTGCCCTTAAACAATTTGGAACAGCCCATATGATGCTGTCATGTGTTTAGAAGCTACTGATAGGTTTATTGGTAACATCCAAGTTAATTAGAGACACACCTGGTGATGTAGTTTAATGCACACCTGAAACACACTGCTTCTTTCATGGGAAAGTCTGGACTTGCACAAGTCTGGTTCATCCTTGGATACAATTTCCAGATACCTGAAGGCTCATCTGTACAAACAATTATATGCAAGTACAAACAAGATGGGAATGTCCAGCCATCATACTGCTCAGAAAGGAGATGGGTTCTGTGTCCCAGAGTTGAATGTGCTTTGGTCCGACCTGCTAATCAACCCAAAAACAAAAGCAAATGATCTTAGGAAGTTAATGCAGAAACTCCACAGTGAAACGAGTACTGTATCAATAAAGGCTGAATGGCTGCTCTGCCAGGAAGAAGCTATTACTCCAAAAGAAACAAACAAAAAAAAAGCTTGATTAATTTTTGGAAATGCCCACAGGAACAAAGACCTACATGTTTGAAGACATGTCCTGTAGTCTGCCGAAACTAACATTGAACTGTTTGGCCAGAATGACAATCGTTATGTTGGAAAAAAAGAGAGAAGCGTGGAAGCCTAAGAAGATCATCCCAGCTGTGAAACACGGGGAGGTCAGCATCATGTTATGTGGTTGTTTTGCTGCAGGAGGCATTTTACAAAATAGATGGAATCATGAAGAAAAAAGTTTGTATGGCAAAACTGAAGCAACATCTCAAGACATAAGCCAGAAAGTTATAGCTTGGGCAAAAATTGGTCTTCCAAATGGACAATGACCCAAAGCATACTGCCAAACTGGTTACAAAGTGGCTTAAGGATAACAAGGCTAATGTTTTGGAGTGGCCCTGGCAAAGCCCTGATCTCAATCCTATTGAAAATTTATGGGCAAAGCTGAAAAGGCAGGCATGTACAAATCAGCCTACAAAAATATGCAAATAAGTCTGTGGAGCCTCGGTTAGGAGTCTCAAACACGGGACTAGCCAGATATCCTTCCAGGGAAGGATCCAGTCAAGGGGTGGCTCCTTGCGGAGAACACCATAACCACCATGTTAAGTGGCCCTTTTAGTCAATATCCAGCTCTTTTACAAGCTTAGAGATATGACAAGGGAATACCAAGACCAGGTATCCATCCACAGACAGCTGTTTCGGGGTGTTGCCCCTCATCAGTGTGGAGTAGGATTCTGGCTAGGTGGAAGCAAGGCCTAGTAGACCAACATCACAAAGTATTCACTGATCTCAGGGAGACCAGTCCAAGAAAACACTGCGGGCAGCTGGCTAAAGCGCTCAACACAGTGAACCTGGCCTTGGTATTCCCTTGTCATATCTGTAAACTTGTAAAAGAGTTGGATATTGACTTAAAGGGCCACTTCATTTGGTGGTTATGGTGTTCTCCGCAAGGAACCACCCCTTGGCTGGGTCCTTCCCTGGAGGGATATATGGATATCCTGTGTTTGAGACTCCTAACCGAGGCTCCACAGACTCTATTTGCATAATCATATTTCCCAGGGGGCAATGTGCCTAGGAATTCACTGTGTTGAGCGCTTTAGCCAGCTGCTCGCAGTGTTTTCTTGGACTGGTCTCCCTGAGATCAGTGAATACTTTGTGATGTTGGTCTACTAGGCCTTGCTTCCACCTAGCCAGAATCCTACTCCACACTGATGAGGGGCAACACCCCGAAACAGCTGTCTGTGGATGGATACCTGGTCCTGGTATTCCCTTGTCATATCTCTAAGCTTGTAAAAGAGCTGGATATTGACTAAAAGGGCCACTTAACATGGTGGTTATGGTGTTCTCCGCAAGGAGCCACCCCTTGACTGGATCCTTCCCTGGAAGGATATCTGGCTAGTCCTGTGTTTGAGACTCCTAACCGAGGCTCCACAGACTTATTTGCATATTCATAATTCCCAGGAGGCAATGCGCCTAGGAATTCACTGTGTTGAGCGCTTTAGCCAGCTGCCCGCAGTGTTTTCTTGGACTGGTCTCCCTGAGATCAGTGAATACTTTGTGATGTTAACCTACAAAAATGGCTCAGATACACCAGTTCTGTCAGGAGGAATGGGCACAAATTCCTACCAACTATTGTGAGAAGAATATTCAAAATGTTTGACCCAAGTCATACAGCTTAATGGCAATGGTACCAAATACTAATGAAATGAATGTAAACTTGTGGCTTTGAAAAAGTAATAAAAATACTTTAAAACATATCTCTTTTATTATTCTGGCAAATATTAATAACTATGGTAATCCTAATTGACATAAGGCAAGAAAGGTTTATTCTGATTTCATGAGATTTTATATAATGTATGTAAACTTATGGTTTTAACTGTATACCATATACAAACGTATATCAACAATACATGGGAAAAAAGACACAACCACAGGGGAGTAATAAATAAAAAAATAGTGATGCCACACATCAATCACCTGCTGTATAGCACTAAATCCTGGTGGTTGGTTCCCTTTAAAGATAAACTATACACTTCTATATTTTTTTAAAGCATTCTTACTTTGTAGCATTTTTTCCAGAAATGCCTAAAACATTTGCATGGTGCTGTATAATTGAATAGGTGAAATTAACAAACCTAACTATTAAGCCCACTGTACACATTAGACTAAAGTTAGCCGAGCTTGTTGACATCAACATGTTTGGCTGACAGTTTAACGTGTATAGGGCCTCGGACAAAAAATTATCGGAGTAGCTAAGTGTCCGGTATGTACAATTTTAGACTGCAGATCTATTTGTTCTCTCTGAGAGAAGCCGCTACAAGAGATATCTGGCAATGAGTCTCTCACTGAGAACACAGGGGTGCTCGGCAGATAAAGTGTTCCTGTTCCTGTGCGAGTCAGCTCAGATAGCTGCCAACTGAATGGACGGACAAGCCATCATTCATCTCAAAGCAATATAAGGTGTATGGAGGAGCTTTACTATAGAGTGTGCGTATGTGAGGGGGGATTGCTCCATTTCTTTATTATTTTAAAAGTATTTTTTAAAACTGCAATATATAATTAATAATCTGTTCTTTTTTAACAGTTACTACTCAATGACACAGAAGGATTGTTAAACCTTTCAGATATTGTGATACGCCCAAGTGCACAAGTGAGTATATTGTGGCTAAACATATTATCCATTATCTCATGACCCAAAGTAGACAATTTTATAGAAATATATGAAGCTGTTGTGTTTGGGTGGGGAGACCCACAGTCAGTCGTTACATCGCTATACAAGCTCAGACCATGATTCATAGACGTCTGAAGTGAGCCTAAAGGCCCCGGTACACGTAGCGATATCGTTAAGCTTTTGTGACATTGCAGCGTCCGCACCAATGATATCCGTGTGTGTGACACGCACCAGCGATCGGCCCCCCACTGCAAGATCATTGATCATTAACGAATGGCCTGGACCATTTTTCGATCGCTGATCTCCCGCTGGCCAGGCTGCATCGCTGTGTGTGACAGGCAGACTTACCAGTGATCCCCAGTCTGTGCCCGAGACCCTGAACGATCCCAGCGTCCGTCGGGTGTCGGCCACAGAATGGGGATCGCTGGTAAATTTGCCTGTCTGGTATCTCACCAGTGCTCACATAGCGATTTTCCAGCAATCCCGGGCAGGTCGGATTGTTGGTGGGATCGCTGGAGCATTGCTATGTGTAACAGGGCCCTAAATATGATTAAAATTTAGCAATACTCTGTTTTCTTTTTTCTTGTTGTCTTAAGGACTCTAGTCCTGTATGTATTCGCATGCTATTATCTGAATGTAGTCTACACTGTGGCTTTAAATATTTATTTAACAGGGACAAATATTTTTGGAAAATAGTGTAATAAAAATCCACATTATTCAATCAATATCACAGGCACTAAGCTTGGTGATACTTTTTCTTTTGTCACTCTAGAATCTATTGTACTGTTAATCCTACCATAGTGACAGCTTTACAATGTTCAATTGTGGCCTGTGCGATGCATCATGTAATGTGATAATCTCACATGGCACCATGAAACAAGCTACCAAGCTGGCAGACAAAGTTGAGAGAGATCTTAGAAACAGAAAATCAGGTTTTATTTTTACGATAAATGTTCAAAGATGCATTTGTTTTTAGAATGGATTAAAATATGATTTTCTGGATTAGTATTTAATGTTGATTTGCTAATTTTGACTTAATTTATTGCTAATCTTTAAGGGGCTAAGAGGACCAAAGGGTGATACTGGTGTCCCTGGATTACATGGAAAAAAGGTAATGACAAAAACATGATAATGTTTAAATGTACTAGTTTATATAACGTTGTCAAAGATAGTGGTAGTCATGACTAAATTGGAATGTGCTTGTAAAAAAAATGAAAAGCTTGATACAGAATAACCTAGGATGGTCTGTATTACCAAAAGTGGCAAATGCTGGCTATATTACATTGCCGGTTTGTGTGTCAAACAGTCACTGCTAAAGCTGTGCCCATGGCTATTTAAATGTTTAAATGCTACTGGCAATCTCTGACAGCAGCAATTGAATAGAATGCATGCCAGCCCTTGACAGCCATAGTAACCCATCAGACCTCCGCAGAGATGCACCTATCTGTTACCATGGTAGTCGAATCACTAGCTAAACTGCCATTGCTACTGCCATCTTGGTACAAGTATGAAGAGCCATTGCAACAGAACATGAGATTTACCCTATATCTGTACTGTGGTACCTTAGTGTATAGTATTACCGAAAAGATGGTCATAGTCATAAAGGGGTTGTCCAGGTGTACAGTATGTGTGTCTGTGTCTGTATGTGTTGCTTTACCAATTTATGAACATTTTTGCTTTTTTTTTTTGCAAGTTTGATATCACTGTACTGAAACAACAAACCATAAAACAACCATGACAGAATAGCTTTTTCTCCTTCGCCTCATTGGGGGACACAGGACCGTGGGTGTTATGCTGCTGTCCACTAGGAGGCGACACTAAGCAATCTTCAAAAGAGTAACAGTGGCTCCTCCTCCTCAGTATACACCCCTGGGGCAGGCACTGCCTCCTCAGTTTTTGCTTAGTGTCGAAGGAGGCACACGACCATTTTTACTCTCTATTTTTTTCTCATCTTTTTCTTCCGATGAAGAAAAGTAGGTCCGGTGTGACCCCCGGCATGCTCCCTCCTCGGCCACCCACTGTTGGGGTCGCTAGGTTGAGGTTGAGAATCCATACATATGCCGTACTCCTTTCTCGGCCTCCCACTGTTGGGTTGCTGGGTTAAAGTTGAGACAGCCCAGCATAACATCCACCTTCCTCATTCCCTTCGGTCTGAGGTGAAGTAGAAGCTGACGGCCTGCCAGATGACGTCCCCCTAATCACCCCTGGGTGTTTTAGGCAGTGGCACCACAGGTATCAGCAGCCCCTGGCTGCAGGGGCTGGAGATTGCACGGCTGCCTGCAGCACAGACTTGCAGGATATACAGCTTCAAGATGCTGAGGCTGCATGGAGGGGGCTCTTGCACCAGCACAGGCTTCCAGTGCTTATGCACAGCCTGCACAGCTGAGGGGCACACAGCACAAGGGTGTGCAGCTGCATCCACTGGAGCAGCTTGCACACACTGTGGAGCATCCCCTTAATATACTGGCGGTTCCCCCGCCAGTACCTTCCTCTATACCCCCGGGATTTTCTTTTCCCGTTTTTCTGGGCCCCCCAACGCCGTTTTCGCGCCTCCGCGCCGGCCCCTCACTATTTCTGGAGGCCTCAACTAATTGAGGCCCCGGCTTGGGCCTAGCGCGGAGGCCGCAACCCCTGCACCGCCCCCGTCCCGCCCCGCCGGATGACGCTGACGCGTGTCATACGGGGGCGGAGCCGAGAACGGGCGCGTTTTCCAGCACAGGAGCCCGCCCGTTTAGCTCCGCCCCTTCCTCCTTCTCCTGCACGGACGCCATTAGTCCTGCACGTGGACCCGGCCTCAGCCATCCGGGGGGACACAGGATCCAGGCGGCCTGTCACAGCGGCGCTGGGGGCTGGTAAGACCTCTGCAGGGATCTCCTCTGCAGAGGTTCTCTGTCTCTCTCTCTCCCCTCTGTATCCCCCTGCAGCAGGCACTGTTAGACCACAGTGACCCTACTCAGCCCCTCAACTAAGGGCCCAGGCACCTAGCTGGACAGCTAGACAGTGCCTGATTACACAGGGGACTCCTGGTTACCTTATATATTTCTCACTGGCCCATACCACAATGTCTGGCAATAAGAGTAAGAAAGGCTCCAAGGCAGCCAGCACTTACTATGCTACCTGCACTATTTGTCAGGCTGACCTCCCTGCAGGATGCACCTCGCCACATTGTGAGAGCTGCACGCAGGCTGCGGACACTGAGACCCCCACTACCCGGGCTTCTAACAGTGCCCCTGACCCTACCCCTGCGTAGGCCACGGTCATGTCTCAGAATATGACGCAGTCCATGGACAGATTGTCTGACACACTGCTGCAGTTTATGCAAGCCCGTTCGCCACCTGCACCCGCTGTTCAGGCTTCTGCGTCGCAGCCGGAAGTCCCAGAACCGCGACAGACTGCTGACCCTGCCCCGTCAGCCTCCGACTCTGGCCGTAAGAGACCACCACCTTCTCCAGAGTCCACTGCAGGCTCTGCAGCCTCTGCATCCCGAAGGCGTCAAGATGACGTGCAGGACTCCGAAGGTCTCTGCTCTTCGAGCTCGGAGGATCACTTAGATGACTCCCTAGATTTGGATACGACCGATACGGTCGCGTTGGTGGAGGATTTAATTACTTCCATTAACCAGGTTCTGGAGGTGTCAGACCCTCCGGCTGATACTCCAGAGCATAAGGTGTCCTTTAAAAGGGCCAGGAGACCACATAAGCATTTCTCGGACCATCCAGAGTTCCAGGAAATCCTCAAAAAACATAGGTTACACCCTGACAAAAGGTTTGGTAACCGTAAGGCGCTGGAAACGCGTTATCCTTTTCTGCCTAAGGTCACCCAGGATTGGACAGATCCGCCACAGGTGGACCCTCCTGTTTCTCGTCTCGCTACTAAGACCCTCCTGTCCTTACCGGACAGTTCATCCATAAAGGACGCCACTGACCGTCAGGTGGAGCAGATGGCGAAGTCCGTCTTTGAGGCCTCAGGCTCTTCTCTAGGGCCAGCCTTTGCCTCGGTTTGGGCCTCAAAGGCTATTATGACTAGAGCTAATTCCGTACACTCGGCCCTTCGGTCTTTGCAGGTCGATCCAGCCTTGTTAGACCAGGTTGCCCAAATAGCGGTGACCGCCGAATACTCCATGCACGCTGCCTTCGATTCAGCTAACTGTGCCGCGGCTGCGGCTTCCAACGCCATAACCATCAGGCGAGCCCTCTGGTTGAGAGAGTGGAAAGCAGATGCAGCGTCTAAAAAGTCGCTCACCTGCCTTCCGTACAACGGTGGACGTTTATTCGGCGAAAAGCTGGATCAATTGATTTCAGATGCCACTGGGGGTAAGAGTACCTCTCTTCCACAACGTCAGATTAAGCGACCCTTCTCTCGTCGCCAACAAACCCGTTTCCGGTCCTTTCGGAACTCCTTTGGTTGGTCAGTCTCGAAACCCCCGACGACGGCCAATAGGTCCCCCGTAGGGAACGCACCCAGACGACACGGAAGACTGGTGCAAACTGGCAGTCCCATTCACGCCAGTCCAGATCCAAGGGCTCAAAGCCCAGCAGATTTTCTTCTTCCTGACTCTCCCCCTTCGGGAGACACTATTCAGGTTGGCGGCCGACTTTCTCGCTTTCGTCAGGTCTGGCTCGCTTCTACCGACGACAAGTGGGTACACACCTTGGTGTCTACCGGATACGCCATAGAATTCACGGCCCATCCTCCAAATTTTTTCTGTCAATCCCACCTGCTCATCCCCCCAAAGCTCGCGCCTTCTTTCAGGCGGTCGATTCCCTTTTGAAAGCCGGCGTCATCATTCCGGTACCGCCAGCCAAACGCTTCCAAGGGTTCTACTCGAACCTGTTTGTGGTACCCAAAAAAGGAGGGGCTGTTCGCCCCATTCTAGATATGAAACAGTTAAACTCCTTCGTGAAGGTTCGGCATTTCCGCATGGAGTCACTGCGCTCCATCATAGCGTCCATGGAGAAGGACGAATTTCTCGCGTCCATCGACATACAGGACGCTTACCTCCATATCCCGATCGCGACAATTCACCAGCGGTTTCTCCGATTCGCCATCGACCGGGATCATTATCAGTTTGTGGCCCTCCCGTTCGGCCTAGCGACGGCCCCCAGGGTGTTCACCAAGGTCATGGCGGCTGTCATGACCATACTGCACACAAGAGGAATGGTAGTCCTACCATACCTAGACGATTTGCTCATCAAAGCTCCCTCCTTCAGGGAGTGTCAGCAGAGTGTTTCCATCACGGTGGACACCCTGCGTCGGCTAGGCTGGTTGGTGAATCTGCGGAAGTCATCGCCAGTTCCGTCACAATTTCTAACATTCCTCGGGATGCTTTTCAACACCCCCAGGGGTCTGGTCCTCCTCCCTCAGGACAAGGCGAAGGCCCTTCGACAGGGGGTCCACAGTCTTCTACGGCCGTGTCCTCATTCGCTTCGGTTCGCCATGAGAGTCTTGGGAAGGATGGTTGCCTCTATGGAAGCGGTGCCGTTTGCTCAACTTCACCTCAGGCCTCTCCATCGGGCAATTCTGACTTCGTGGAACAGGAATCCTTCTGCCCTGGACAAGTTATTCCGTTTGTCACCTGCAGCAAGGAGTTCCCTCCATTGGTGGCTCAAACCTCGTTCCCTCACAAGGGGGAGGTCCTTTCTACCGGTTTGCTGGAAGATAGTCACCACCGACGCAAGCCTCAGCGGATGGGGAGCGGTACATCGTCATCACACAGCGCAGGGAACATGGTCCCCAGCGGAGTCGGCCGAGCCCATCAATCTCCTGGAAATCCGGGCCATATTTCTAGCTCTGAAGGCCTTTCATTCCATGCTAGCAGGCACACAGGTACGGATTCAGTCGGACAATGCCACGGCCGTGGCATACATCAACCATCAAGGCGGAACACACAGTCTCCAGGCCATGCACGAAGTGCAACGCATTCTCCACTGGGCAGAATCGACGAACTCAACGCTGTCAGCAGTTCATATCCCAGGAGTGGAGAACTGGGAAGCGGATTTTCTCAGTCGCCAGGGCATGGACTCGGGAGAGTGGTCCCTACACCCCGACGTGTTCCAACAAATCTGCCGTCGCTGGGGGACCCCGGACGTAGACCTGATGGCATCTCGCCTCAACACGAAGGTTCCCATGTTTATGGCCAGATCTCACGACCCGCAAGCACTAGGGGTGGATGCCCTAGTTCAGAACTTGTCCCAGTTCCAGCTGCCTTACATCTTCCCTCCTCTGCCTCTCATTCCCAGAGTAGTGCGGAAGATAAAACAAGAGGGCATTCAACTCATTCTCATAGCCCCAGACTGGCCCAGACGGGCATGGTACGCCGATCTCGTCCAGCTCGCGGCGGACGTTCCTTGGCGCCTCCCTTGTCGTCCCGACCTTCTGTCGCAGGGCCCGTTTTACCACCAGAATTCAGACGCCCTGAATTTGATGGCGTGGCCCTTGAGACCTGGGTACTAACCCAAGCGGGTTTCTCCCCTGCCGTTATTCAGACCATGATCAGAGCACGGAAGTCGGCATCGGCAAAGATTTATCATCGCACCTGGAAAGCTTTCTTCGCATGGTGCTCTTCTCGAGATCAACCCCCTCTTCCCTATTCCTTGCCGCTAGTTCTAGGGTTCCTTTAGTCGGGGTTGGAGTCTGGTCTCTCACTAGGTTCCCTTAAGGGTCAGGTTTCGGCTCTTTCAGTACTTTTTCAATGTCGCCTTGCTGTTAAGCCGCAGGTTAAAACTTTTCTCCAGGGAGTTAATCGCATCGTCCCTCCGTACAAACGACCGTTAGATACATGGGACCTTAACCTGGTACTTACGGCTCTGCAGGAACCTCCCTTTGAACCTCTTCGGGATATCTCCCTCCACTTTCTGGTTCTAAAGGTGGTTTTTCTAGTGGCTATCACTTCTCTTCGCCGAGTGTCCGAACTCTCGGCGCTTTCCTGTAAGCCACCCTTCCTGGTGTTCCATCAGGACAAGGTCGTCCTCCGTCCGGTGCCGTCATTCCTGCCTAAGGTTGTCTCCTCTTTCCATTTTAATGAGGATATTTCATTGCCTTCCTTTTGCCCTGCTCCAGTTCACAGGTTCGAACGAGCCCTGCATACTCTGGATCTCGTCAGGGCGCTTCGCATTTATGTCTCCAGAACTGCACATTTCCGTAAGTCAGTCGCTCTGTTCATTCTGACGGAAGGCCCCCGTAAGGGTATGCCAGCTTCCAAGGCTACACTGGCTAGATGGATTAGATCAGCTATCCAAGAGGCCTACAAGATGAAAACTACTCCTCTTCCAGCGGGGATCAAGGCACATTCTACCCGAGCCGTGGGGGCCTCCTGGGCCATTCGGCACCAAGCCTCGGCTCTCCAAGTGTGTAAGGCGGCCACTTGGTCGAGCTTACACACTTTTACCAAGCACTACCGTGTTCATACCTAGTCCTCGGCGGACGCCAGTCTGGGTAGGTGCATCCTTCAGGCGGCGGTTGCCCACCTGTAGGTATTTCTCTGTTCACTGACTTGTTCAGTATCATTAGTTCCATTGTCTTTCCCACCCAGGGACTGCTTTGGGACGTCCCACGGTCCTGTGTCCCCCAATGAGGCGAAGGAGAAAAGGAGAATTTTGTATACTTACCGTAAATTCCTTTTCTCTTAGCCTCTAATTGGGGGACACAGCACCCACCCTGTTGGCCATACGGCCTTGTTTCTAGTGGTTTTTGTTACTCTTATATTGTTACCTTTTGGCCTTGCCAGGCTTTGTTGGTATTGGTTAACCTTGTTACTTCTCCTACTGCTTTAGCACAAAACTGAGGAGGCAGTGCCTGCCCCAGGGGTGTATACTGAGGAGGAGGAGCCACTGTTACTCTTTTGCAGATTGCTTAGTATCACCTCCTAGTGGACAGCAGCATAACACCCACGGTCCTGTGTCCCCCAATTAGAGGCTAAGAGAAAAGGAATTTACGGTAAGTATACAAAATTCTCCTTTTTTTTTACAATTTTACTTTACTAAAAAAATGGATAGTGGCATTCAAATTTACAACCTGCCCTGTAAAAAAACTAATATTGGCAGAAAAGTGAAAGTGAGACTTTTAGAAAATGGGGAGGGAAAAATAAAAATGCAAAAAGATGACACAGTCTTTAAGGGTTTAAAAAACTTTGAATTATAACATGAAACATGTGCATGTGCAGAGTAAGGATGAGCAAATACGAACTGTAAAGGGCACCTAGCGCCTGGTGCTGAGCCCAGAATACAGACTTCTAATTGTACGTCCATGTTCCTATTTGGTTCGCATGCTAAATAAAGATTTTAAAAAAAAAGGGGAAAAAAAGCGCGCAATAGGTCTTATCCAAATGATTGGAAGTAAATCTCTAATATGGACCTACTCACCTGGTCCAGTTGTGAGGGACACAACAACCACGACCACACAAAGGTAGCATCCACTGAACTGCAGCAATCCACCGGTGAGGTTATATGAAGATAGAAAGAAATTCGGCTTCCTGGATCACGCTGTTCTTAGTCATCATCCAAGGAGTTAATCCATGGAACCCATAAATCATGAAACAATCTTTTATTCCTCTTTAAAACTCTATGCACTTCGTGTACCCACTGTACACTTCCTTGCAGTTGGAATTACACCGCCACCACATATCACACTTATTAAATATAGCCATTCCCCGGAAATGAGGTGGATGCCACGTCACAGGACCCAAACAACACACAATAATGGATAGTATTAAGTATTTTCATGTTACTAATTTGCAGTTTCCTTAGAGATTTAGCCCAATTGATCCAATTATTGCGTGATACACTATGGAAAGATTCCTATACTATAGATGTATCCTCCCTCTATTCAAATATAAGACATGATTTGGAATTATTTAGGTTTGGGACGTTTGTAGAGGAAGACGCTCGTATGAGGTTTATACTTAATAACAACTTTTTTGACTTTCAGGGGAAACTGTACCATCAGCTACTCAGTACAGGGATGGGCTCGAAGGTGGCACCAACTTATGCTAATTTATTCATGGTCACCTTCGAGTCCATCCACATAGAGAAATCCAATTATTCTGAATATATTATATTCTTTATAAGATATATAGATGATTTATTCATTATCTATAATAATGAATGTAACAACATGCATCAGTTCCTTGAGAACCTTCAGAGAAATGATTGGGGTCTTACTTTGTCATGGGTGTGTAATCCAGAGAGTATTGATTATCTTGATCTGACAATTTTTCTCTGATTTTTCTATATAATACTTTCACACTACCACAGATTGAGTCACCCACCAGGACCATGGGATAGCCAGAACCGGGCCCTCTGGATGTCGTCTGGGGGCTGCGGGGTGCCACGGTGACGTGACCCGGCTCCATTGTCTCGGGCGAGTCAATAAAAAGGCTGAAATAAAGTTTTTAGTAAGAGATTGGGATGCCACCCGTGGTTTGTGGCCAGCTGTAGCCACTGCTGCAGTCGGGTCCTCTGGAGATGATGGGGGTTGAAGCCAGAATATGCGCCCTCCACGGGTAGGAATGTTCCCTAGGGCCTCAGTGTAGGTGGTGTGGATGAAAGGAAAGGAGATTGTCAGTATTTCCGGGCAGCTTCCAGCTGCCAGCTTACCATAGCAATCAGCCCCGCTCCGGGTGCGCAATTAGAAGTCACATGCAGTTATGAGCTTTCACGGGTTTTACTGAAGCTCTACAGTTCTTAAAGTACACAGTACACTAGTGGCTTCAGTCCCGGATTAGCAGTTGGGACGGCTCATCAGCAACACCCCCTCTCTAGTTCCTCTCGGACCTCTGCTCTCAGTCCTGCACACAGACTTCTGTTCAGCGGTCACAGGCTTTTCTTAGGGTACCCTTCCGGGCCTTCTAGCTCTCATTCGACGGACTTCCCTTCGTTGTGTCGGGGGTTGGGTCCAGGACATAAAGACCCCGTACCCCACTGATACTCGTGGTTGGGGCTTGTAGCTTCCCTGCCACTTCAACAGAGCCAGCACCCTGGTTCCGTTACGGTCCCTCGGTGTCCCCACTAACTCAGACATACCGGGTACCCTTTCTTGCTTCCCTCAGTATGCAGCCTGGGACACGGGCTACCAATACAGTGGGACAGGCTGCTAGGTCCAGATTCTTCCTTTCTGGTGTCTGTTAGCCACGCTGCCGGGTGCAGGGCTGTGGAGTCGGAGTCGGAGTCACTGCCCATTTTGGTGGAGTCGGAGTTGGAGTAGGTAGAAAATGTTCCGACTCCGACTCTTAAAATATATAATGAATTGGGTCTAGTAGTTCAATGCAGAATGTGCTGAATATTATTATTATGAATTATTATTATTATGTTCTATCTAAATATCTTTATTATTATGTCATTATAATGATTAAAGCCTAATGTTACCATTGACCTACAATAATTTTACCACTTAAAAACGAGCCATGAATGAAGGAGTCGGAGTCGGAGTTGGAGTCGGAGTCGGAGCCAGGGAAATTCAGGAGTCGGAGTCGGAGTTGGAGTCGGTGGTTTGATTTACCGACTCCACAGCCCTGGCCGGGTGTCTCTCACTAGGTGTTCTTTCCTCCTCCCGACTTAAGACTCAACTAACTTGGTGTTCCTTGGTTTTGTTTCTGTTCCTTCACCCCTTACCAAGCTCCTTCTCAGCTCTCCACCCTCCACTTGGTTCCTCCCACTATCCTTTGCCTGACATGAAGTAACTAGGACTAGGGATCGGAGATTGTGTTACATAGTAACATAGTATTTAAGGTTGAATGAAGACCTTAAGTCCATCTAGTTCAACCCATAGCCTAACATGTTGGGTGTTTGTGCAGGGTGACCAACTTACCAGTCCCAGCTACTATATCACTTAGTGGCGACCGGTACGCAGGGGTTCCACAAGCTTATAACAGGCAATTCTCCTTTCTCATACAGCCCACGGCAGCTCTTTCTCTCCCCTTCTGAGTGTTTAAAGGAACATACTTTATCTTACACTGAAAAAATTCAAAACATCAAGTTTCACATTTTAACAACACTACAAGACTTCCCCCTAGCGGAAAATATATTGAGACCACCTTTTACAGTAATAATAATAATTGATACAACTACTTTCTGTAATTGGTTTCGATGTTCAATTTAAAAGGAATATTTACTCTTCAGGAAGCAAACTCATCATCCTCACTAAGGCTGGCTTCACACTTGCAGATGCATCTGCAGCGTTTTGCAGATGCATCTGCAAGTATCAGCATGCAGACCACGGCCGTGGTGTGAATGCTCTCATTGATTCCTATATGTGAGCCGTAAGCAGGCGTATGCCTGCTTACAGATCACACTCTCCCGCCCGCACTATGGACGCGAGATGTTGCGTCCAAGGTGCGGGGCGGGAGTGTGTGATCTGTCAGCAGGCATACGCCTGCTTACGGCTCACATATAGGAATCAATGAGAGCATTCAGACCGCGGTGCGCCCTATTATAAACATAGGGACCGCGGTCTGCATGCTGATACTTGCAGATGCATCTGCAAAACGCTGCAGATGCATCTGCAAGTGTGAAGGCAGCCTAACAGGAGAAGAAGACCAAGTTAGCTCATAGTAGGGACAGATCACTGAACTATCTGTCCACTTCTTCAGAAAACTTTGGAACAATACACCTTGCAAAAGGGAGTCTCGTCATCAGGTTGTCTCACTTGTAGATTAAAACATTTATAATGCTCCTGTTCTCCAAGACTGATTATGATGGTAGGATACATCCATTGATAAAGATCCCACATAAAAAATCCTTTAGGACTCAGCACCTTGACATTTCACACCCAGCATATCTTTGCACCTTTCACAGTATAATGATTCATTCACATGTTGATACATTCAGTGATCTATTTCCCAGTGATCTTAAATTAACAGACAATTTAAGACCCCCTTCACACTGCGTTTAAGGGATTCCGTGTCTATATGTTTTGAAATGGATAGCCAGGGATCTGTTTTGACCTCCCATGTATCCCTTTGAGCACGGATTGGTCCAATATGGCCATCCGTTGGTGTGATTTATGTCAGGAATCCATTTGTGTGTGCTTTTTTCATGTACCCAGAATCAGAGACTGCTCCGATTTTGGGCTGCCTTCAAAAAAGCGGACAGAAACTGATCCGTCGTGGTCCGCATCAAATAACATGGGGGTTTATGGAGACGGATCCGTGAAATGGATTCGTTTTGCTGTACTGACCATGCTCAGAAGCAAGGTACATCTCCTCCCACCTCTATCTCTGCTAAATGATGACGGATCCGTTAAAAAACAGTCCATGGACATCAGTTGGCACAGATCCGTGCATGTCCGTGTGATCCTTTAGACTCAAGGATCCACACGGATGTGCAAAAAACGCAGTGTGAAGGGGGCCTAACACAGAGTCCCCTATCTCAATCACTCATGAACACATGTCATGCATCATTCAAAGGTTCTGTTTTCATGAACACACATACAAACAACTGTCTGAAGGCCACTTCACACACACAGATATCTGAGTCCAATATCTGAACAGATCTCTGGTTGCAGTGAAATCATGGATACATTGCTCCATTTTGTGGCTGTGTACAACATGGAGCAATGTATCCATGATTTCACTGCAACCAGAGATCTGTTCAGATATTGGACTCAGATATCTGTGTGTGTGAAGTGGCCTTTAGCTTTGTACCACACCATGCAACCAGTTAGTTGACACAGATGTATTATCTTATTTTCGAACCCTCATACAGACAAACATGAAATTAATTCACATGACCCTCATGGTGATGCAGAATTTCTGAACTCATGTTTACAACCTTATTCAGAAATCCACAGAAATCCAGAGAAAGTGAAATAATAATAAGTGTAAAAATGAAGGCTAAGTTCTTAGGGTACCTTTACACGTCGCAACATTGCATGCAATTTCACTTGCAACTTACTGGTTGCAGTGAAATCATGGACACATTGTTACATTTGTACACAGCAACACAATAGAACAATGTGTCCATGATTTCACTGCAACCAGCAAATTGCAAGTGAAATTGCATGCAATGTTGCGACGTGTAAAATTACCCTTACCATTGCTGCAGATATAATTTCACTGTCTCAAGAATTCCTTGGGGCTTCTTCCGAATAGGCTGGTTAGCCATGGCAAAAACTGTTGTAGCTGTGTTGTTCTCTGACCCAAGGTCAGATAAGGGGATCACCAGTGAGTTTCAAATTTTGTACCAGACCTTAAGACGAGACTTTATAGAAAAATGAGCTGTAAACCATAATCATCAACATTTACAGAATTAAACACTTGAAATAGATCACTCTACATAGATCACTCCAATCATTTTTAATCCAATTTAATCCAACTGAGCATGTTTTGTAATCTAATTGTCTCCCAGACAAAGATTCTTGAGCAAAGTGTTCTGCTGTATAGCGTATACAGTATAAATACCTGTATATATTTGTAGGAGCTGCCATGTTTACTTTTTTAACTTTAGACCAGTTCATAGCTTTGTATAATACATTTTATGTATAACATCATATTTGTCATTATAATTGTCATGTCATTTCAGGCTACTAACTTTCATATTTATTATTTCAGGGTGAAAAGGGGAATCCTGGTGCTATCATAGCAGCTGACGGTTCTTTAATATCTAAACTATCAGGAGTACTAGGAGAAAAGGTGAAATTGTACTAATTTTTATTAAATATTTACAATGCACAGTATATTCACTTATATATATATATATATATATATATATAATTGTGAAAATAAATCCTTTTCTTTGCTATAGCAGGCTACCTGGGTGTAGGAAGCTCCTTCACATGTAATGTTTCCCTTTATGATTTTTCAGTAAAATTGAGAATTAATACCATTATTGCAAGTTGGAAAATTTAAATGAAATCTGTCAACAGGTTTTTCCCATGGAATCCAATAGCAGCCTGATGATAAGGATCAGATTCCCTGATTGCAGCGATATATACAGTGGCAGACAAAAGCGTCTGATGGGTCCCAGAGCAAAATTTGGACCTGGTCCCACTCCACTGCACGTTGGTCAGAAGTATTGGCTCTTGTAGCGTTCTAAATCCTATAGTGACATACAGATTTCCCCCTCCTCCCCTTAATTATGTAGTAATCTCCCCCATCCTGGTACATATGTTTCCCATTCTGGTATATATGTCCCTCATTCTGATATATACAAGTGCATCTCAATGAATTAGAATATCATGAAAAAGTTATTTTTTTTCAGTAAGTCAATACAAAAAGTGAAACAGATATTACCGTATATACTCGCGTATAAGCCCAAAATTTGGGCTGAAAAGTCCCCCCTCGGCTTATACGCGAGTATACAGTATATATACATATATATACATCATATATGTATATATACAGCAGCAGCCCCGGAGGTATACAGGCCCCCCCATCAAGCTCCAGGGCCCCCCCCCTTGCAGCCTGTAAAGTAAAATCATACTTACCAGTGTCCTGTCGCGCCGTCCGCAGCTTGCCGACATCACGATCCCGGGCTTCATTCTCGTCTTCCGCATTCCTTTAGTCACGGGCAATGACGTCATTGCCCGCGACTACAGGAAGTCGGAAGCCGGAAGACGCTGAATGAAGCCCGGGATCGTCATGTCAGCAAGCTGCGGACGGCGCGACAGGACACTGGTAAGTATGATTTTACTTTACAGGCTGCAAAGGGGGGGCCCTGGAGCTTGATGGGGGGGCCTGTATACCTCCGGGGTTGCGGCTGTATACAGCCCTGGGGCTGCGGCTGTATACAGCCCTGGGGCTGCTGCTGTATACAGCACTGGGGCTGCTGTATACTACCTAAGGGCTGCTGTATACTACCACTGGGGCTGCTGTATACACCACTAGGGCTGCTGTATATACCTCTGGGGCTGCATATACCTCTGGGGCTGCATATGGGGCTGCATATACCTCTGGGGCTGCATATACCCCTGGGCTGCATATGGGGCTGCATATACATCTGGGGCTGCATATACATCTGGGGCTGCATATACCTCTGGGGCTGCATATGGGGCTGCATATACCTCTGGGGCTGCATATGGGGCTGCATATACCTCTGGGGCTGCATATACCTCTGGGGCTGCATATGGGGCTGCATATACCTCTGGGGCTGCATATGGGGCTGCATATACCTCTGGGGCTGCATATGGGGCTGCATATACCTCTGGGGCTGCAAATGGGGCTGCATATACCTCTGGGGCTGCATATACCTCTGGGGCTGCATATGGGGCTGCATATACCTCTGGGGCTGCATATACCTCTGGGGCTGCATATGGGGCTGCATATACCTCTGGGGCTGCATATGGGGCTGCATATACCTCTGGGGCTGCATATACCTCTGGGGCTGCATATGGGGCTGCATATACCTCTGGGGCTGCATATACCTCTGGGGCTGCATATGGGGCTGCATATACCTCTGGGGCTGCATATACCTCTGGGGCTGCATATGGGGGCTGCATATACCTCTTGAGCTGCATATGGGGCTGCATATACCTCTGGGGCTGCATATGGGGCTGCATATACCTCTGGGGCTGCATATACCTCTGGGGCTGCATATGGGGCTGCGTATACCTCTGGGGCTGCATATACCTCTGGGGCTGCATATGGGGCTGCATATACCTCTGGGATTGCATATACCTCGGCTGCTGTATACTACCACTGGGGCTGCTGCTGTATACTACCACTGGGGAGGCTGCTGTATACCTCACTGCTGGGGGTTGTATACCTGTGCTGGAGTCCACCCTCGGCTTATACGCGAGTCAATAAGTTTTCACAGTTTTTGGGGGCAAAAGTAGGGGGGTCGGCTTATACACGGGTCGGCTTATACACGAGTATATACGGTATATCGTCATTACAAACAGAGGAATCTACTTCAAGTGTTTATTTCTGTAAAAGTTGATGATTATGGTTTATAGCCAATGAAAACCCAAAGGTCATTATCTGAGAAAATTAAAGTAGGGAAGATGAAGGGTTAAAAACCGCACTGCCGTATTCCACGAAACATCAAAAGGTGAATATAATATTGATTTATTAGTCAATCTTTGGACTGCTGCCCTTCCATGGGCAGTAATCTTCTGAACCCTGTTGTAAAACCAGATGCATGTATATGGGTTAAAAGGTGTCAAGGTTTGTTGGGGTTCTGCCTAGTGGAATGGTTTGTTCCATTCCTGTCTGGGATCGCCTTCTTGTGCTTGTATCATCAGACAGACGTCAACACAAATGGTGGAAAAGAAAAGGTCGTGCTGGGTGTTAAAGTGAGCCTATCACGTAGACAAATGCAACTCACCTGCAGATATGGAACTTGCCTGTTGCCTGCACATAGAACCCAATTTCAAATAGGAAATTAATTTTATTCCTCCTGGCAGCATTCCAATGTTACTCACAGGGGTGGCGTCAGTGTGGGTTCACTCACCACTCTGTGTATGGAGAGAGGCGGCTGTAATCACACCTCACCTACTGACTGACAGCTTCCTCTAATTCAGAGCCACTGCCACCCACTGGCCTGGTTGCAGCTGCTGCTCTCCATACACAGGGCAGTGCCTGAAAAATGGGCTCCTTCCATTAGTCCACCCCAATGGTCGAGGACAAATGTTGTCTATTCCAGGATTAATGTAAAAACCGATGAAGACAAGCATCACCCAGCTAAATAGTGGGTGATTCTTGTTATACCACATATGTCAGAAAGAAACAAATATTCTTTTTACAAACGCTGGAGTGTGATTTAATCCCCTATGTCACCAGTTATGTAATAAAGTTGGTACTCAACTTAATTGATGGGGTCACCGTTCAGGATTGCTGTCCTCTAACTTCATACGTATTCTTAGTATGACCCACCACGAGGGATGCCGGCGCATACCTAAATGTGATCCGTATTAACTACATATGCCTGAGGAGAGCGGTATCTGCGCATGCACTATTCAGGGCTATCGCTGCCCAGGCGCTGTGTCACAAAAAGTCATGTGATCGTCGCATCAGTGACGATGCTGTAGTTCGAGATCATGTGACCGCTACGTCACTATTGATCAGAACTCCCGTGATCTTGTGACAATCACGTCACTATTGATCGTATCCCCCATGATCATGTGACCACCACATCATCAGTGATCACATTACTCATGATCACATGACCGCACGTCTAGGGTATATGTGCCCAGCTGCCTTGTCTCTTCAGCGGCTTATGTTCCAAAACATTTTGAGTTAGCCCTTCTTCCTTCTGTTCCGTTTTCTAAATTTTCCTGGTTATAGGCTTCTGTTTTCCTCCATCTACATGATCTCCTACTTTATCCACAAATTATATACCTCTTTCTCTATGTAGAATTTTTACTTCCTTGCATTCCCCTTGCATTTCCTTTTGGCCCTAATTTCTACTTCTGTTTTCAATATGTTGGCTAAACTGGGCAAGTAACTTTTAAAAAGATCTCTCATTCTGAAGGGTCTGCATTGCCCAGAAAACATACAACACTATTGAACCTTCGCTGCAAAGAACTCTATGTAGTTTTTTGTCAGGAAACACAGTTATTTGAATAAACCCTTCAAACCTCCCAATATTAGGTTTTCACTGATTACTTATAGCATATCGCCAGACCCAAATCTAGGACTTCTTGTATTTTAATCTCATGCTTTTACCCTAGAAATTCTTGTAGTTCTGCATTGATGGAAAGAATTGCCTACTCATGGTCCAAAACTCTATAGCAGGGGTCCCCAAATCCAGGCCTCAAGGGCCGCCAACATTGCAGGTTTTCATAATTTCCTTAGTATTGCACAAGGGTTGAAATCATTACCTGTGCAGATGATCACATTAGCACCTGTACAATACTAAGAAAATCCTGGAAACCTGCACTGTTGGCGGCCCTTGAGGCCTGGAGTTGGAGACTTCTGCTCTATAGCCTCCCATAGGGCCATGTGTGCTTTCCTAAACTTGCAAAATCAGGTTCTCCCCATGTAATTAGCAGAGATGATGCTATTTTTAGAGTAAGTGTTGGTCCTGGGGGCAACATTAATGTGGCACTTGAATCCACTTTAGATAACACTAAGAGGATGTCTTGTCTCCCACGTTCTGTGTTGATATGTGCTTTGGGTTCCATACAAATGAATCATCTGATAAATACATGGCAGCTATTATACCCAGCAGAAAAAGAATTCTCTTTCTACTCGTCATAAGTATTGTATATACTATGATTGATTTTTTTTTTTTTAATATATCAAGATATTAACCTTCTCCATTCAGCAAAAATATTTATCTTCTTTTGTGACCATGTAATTATCACATTTATTATTGAACTACCTATTCACATACCTAAAGGGCCCATTTCACGTTACGTTATCGTTAGCGATATCATTTGTATGTCACGGCTTTTTGGATAAAGCAACGACGTGGTAACAACGTCGTGGCGTGTGACAAGTAGATCATTGATTAATCGGCTGAATGTTAATGGGAGGTTTTTGAACCGGACCTAAAACCAAACGATGATTGTTCATCCAGTCTGCAGCGTCGGTGTGTGTGACACCTTGATAACGATGTCGTTAACGACTTCGCCTATTCAGAACTGATGGACGTAGGTGATCAAACGACTGCAAGTATCGTTCACTTGTCGCGGAATCATTGCTGCATCGTTAACGATATCTGTATGCAGTGGCGGATTATAATGAGGTCAAATGGGGCTACCGCCCCGGGCCCAGGTCCCCAAGAGGGCCCAACCTCCAAAAATAAATAGCCCCCAATGCCCCTATTATAATCCAGCAGCGCAGCATCCCAGTGTCGGCGCTGATTTAAAAGATGCTCGGGGCAAGGGGCCACCCCCTTAATGATGTGCGGCGCCGCAGTCAGCAGGGCAGAGTGCGGGTGCGTGCAGCTGTTGGAGGACGGAGCCACCATCCATGCGTACCTGTCTGCCAGAGAGGAGCTGATTGCTCTGAGTCTGAGTCTGCTGTGAGGTGAGAGCTCAGCCTGCACTCACAGACCCTTTGGCGACGGAAGAGCAGGTGCCCAGGCTGCCTCAGCCTGATCTATTGTATATTTGTGCTACTCCTGCTCCTGTGCCTGCACTTCACATCAGTGCATTGGCAGCAGCAGGAAGCTCCGTATGTAATGTGATCTAACAGTCACAACGGGGTCAGTGTATAAAAAGACTACAAGCAGTGCAAGAGCCTAGGAGGACTGTCCAAAACTACATGGGGCAAGTGCAGGTACTGGACACTGTGCCCCTCTGCCCCTCCATCTTGATGTTTTGCTTGTATCATCATGTATGTAATGGATATATAAATGCATGATGTGAGCAAAATATCCAGATGCACTTGAAATGATGCATCATTTTGAATACCTCAGTGTGCACTTCACCCTCCATCTTGGATAGAGTTGCATGATGCAGCATTTCACATGCCCCAGGCTACTGCAGCGCACTGTGTGTTTGCTCCATCTGGATATTTTGCTCACATCATGCATTTAAATATCCAATGGCGTAACTAAACTCCAAAGGGCCCCTGTGCGAAATCTGGACCTGGGCCCCCCAGTGTTACGTATGTCTGTATATGTATGTAGGTGGGTACAGAGATAAATTGTATAGTACACATTATACGTGTAGACGTGTGTACATATATGAGCTGTATGGTGCATGTGTGTTCTTATTGTGCATGTATATAACTTTATGTGTATGTATTATGTGCTCCACATACACTGCCTATGGAGCATTGGACTCTGTGTGGACTCTCAAGCTGGGTAGAACAAAGACTGTGGTGGGTCCAGAGCCCGCACTGCCCCTTTACCTGCAGGCACTGGGATCTCCTGGTACTTCAGCTCCACAGAGGGACCCTGAGCCCTGGTTGCTGTGCCCGGTGGGGGATTGACCACCGCACTTGCCGCTGTGGTGGCACTGACATGTTGGTGGCTGGTGATGTTCGTGCCCTCAGTCAGTACGAGCACATGTTTAGCCTGGCTGCTTGTGAGGAGATGGCAGAGAGATGGGGCACTCGGCATCCCTCATCCTCGCCACTTCTCCACTCCTTGTGCACAGGTCTGTTGTTTTCAGGATCCGCCCACTCCTGCCCTCTTTCAAGGGCCCTTGGTCTCCTCCGCTCCCCGCCTGTTGATTGGTGGCTCCCGCTCGGCTGAAGCATGCCACTAATTTTATTAATAGTGATGGGAGCAGCCAATGCCAGCACCGGGTGTGGGGGAGCAGAACACGCTTGTGCAGGGGGCAATCAGGGGGGGCAGGAAGCAGCTGCAGCCAGCAGACATTACACCGACTGGGAATAGGACAGGAGACTGGGAATGTTTAGAGTGTATCATAGTTAACTTCTACCTATTAGTGTCCCGGCCAATCACAGGCCACGAGCTGCCTGAGCAGTCAATCACAGGCCAGAATCTGATGTCATGCGCTGACTGGCATGTGATTGTCCGCGACAGTGGCGGGGGGCAGAGAGAGAACTGTGCTGGACTTTATGCATCCAGAGGCCGTGATCAGCCGCCTGGGGACATGGATGTGCGTCCCTAGGTACGCACATCCATATAAAGCAGGTGCAGCGGTCACAGAAGTCGGTGGGCGCTGGGCCCCTGTACCTCCAGGCCCGGTCACACTTGCGACCCCTGCGAACGCGGTTGTTACGCCACTGTATATATCCATTACATACTTGATGATACAAGCAATATATCTAGAAGGAGGGGCACAGTATGTGGGACCAGCATTTGCCCCATGTGTTCTTCTGTATGTGTGTGGTTTGTGCAGTTTGTGTTATTGTGCATGTATGCCTGTCTGTACTCTTGTGCATGCGTGTGCCTGTCTGAGTTCTTGTGCATGCATGTTCCTGTCTGCATTCTTGTGCATATGTACCTTTCTGTATTCTTGTGCATGCATGTATTTGCGTTCTTGTGCCTGTATTCTTGTGCCTACGTTTGCTCCCTGTTTGCATTCTTGTGCATGTGTATCTTTCTGTGTTCTTGTGCATGCATGTGTTTGTGTTCTTGTGCCTACGTTTGCTCCCTGTTTGCATTCTTGTGCATGTGTATCTTTCTGTATTCTTGTGCATGCATGTGTTTGTGTTCTTGTGCCTGTATTCTTGTGCCTACGTTTGTTCCCTGTCTGCGTTCTTGTGCATGTGCCTGTCTGCGTTCTTGTGCATGTGTATCTTTCTGTGTTCTTGTGCATGCGTGTGTTTGCGTTCTTGAGCCTGTATTCTTGTACCTGCATTTGCTCCCTGCCTGCGTTCTTGTGCATGTGCCTGTCTGCATTTTTGTGCGTGCTTATGCTTGTTTGAATTCTTGTGCCTGCACATGCATCCTGTCTGCTTTCTTGAGTGTGCCTATTTGTGTTTTTGTGTGTGTGTTCTCCTGCTGTATACAGGGGGCTGTGTGTGGGCTCCTGCTGTATACAGGGGGCTGTGTGTGGTCTCCTGCTGTGTACAGGGGGCTATATGTGGGGCTCCTGCTGTATGCAGGGTTCTATGTGTGGACTCCTGCTATATGCAGGGGACTGTTTGTTGGCTCCTGCTGCGTACAGGAGGCTATTTGTGGGCTCCTGCGGTATACAGGGGCTAAGTGTGGGCTCCTGCTGTATACACAGGGCTATGTGTGGGCTCCTGCTGCGTACAGGAGGCTATTTGTGGGCTCCTGCGGTATACAGGGGGCTAAGTTTGGGCTCCTGCTGTATACACAGGGCTATGTGTGGGCTCCTGCTGCATACAGGAGGCTATTTGTGGGCTCCTACTAGGTTCTATGTGTGAGGTCCTGCTGCCTTAATTTCCAACCCCTACTCTGTTATATATAGTTCTATCTATGTTATGTATAGCGTGCCACTGTTTTTTCCTTGTTTTCCTTTCATGGATTTGCACATGTGTGTTAATCATGTGACTTATCACACGCTGAGTATTTGGTCAGTTTTTACCTCAGTATTTGTAAGGTCTCGTGCACATGTTCAGTATTTGGTGAGGTTTCTTTACCTCAGTATTTAAGTTTTGTTCACAGAGGGTGTTTTTGCAGCATTTTATTTTGCATGGTTTTTCATTATTTCTTTCATTTGCTTTTATTTTTTTTACTTAAATGGAACACAGCTAATCTGTTTCAGGTAAAGATGAGCCGTCACATGACGCGTCACATGACGCATCACATGACCCGTCACATGACCTGTCACATGACCCTGGGGCCCACAGAGTCTGAACAGCCCCGGGCCCTGGCTACCCTTAATCCACCCCTGTCTGTACGTATGACATTTCACTAGCGATCATTGAACTACGTTCAAGCGATCTAGCTCAGGTCGGATTGTTGGTCGGCTCTTAAGCGATTGCATTGGCGATTAAATAGATCCTTACTTCCAGATTCCTGGACGTGAAACATTGCACAGAAGAAAATTAACACTAAATTTACCAATAACTCCTGAGTGTTTGCTGACCTATGTGTAGTCAATGAAGCCCACAAATGTGTAGTGCTAGGGATTCTCATAAATATAGCACACACATTAAATATGAACAAGCCTTTAAGAACTTCCAATTATTGGAGTAAATTAGTGATTTAAAAATGTTATGTAAATATTTCCCAACTGATGAGACAATGGTTGCTATTATGCTTTTTGCTATGCATCTACAGAAGGTAAAGACAACCCAATCTAAATGTTGATGTTATTACTATAGCTATAAACATGCTAATACGAATGCTAGTTCTCTGGCTAGGGCCCTGAGGACACAGGAAGCTAACACATACTGTGTGAGCGCAAAGATTAGGCAAGGGTGTATTTGGACCATATCATTTGTATGCAGACTCCAAGCTATGTAGTCTTGAATGTTTATTGGATGAAGCATATCATGTGATGTGTATTTATTTAATGAGGGAGAATTTGGTCTAAGGATAAGCAACATCAAGGTGTACAGAATTATTAGGCAGTTTTTTTCTCAAGCAAAATGGCCAAAAAGAGATTTAGCTGAATCTGAAAAGTCAAAAATTGTTCATTGCATTAATTTCTGTAAAGTACCTGAAGGATTAACACACTTCCTGAATGCAGTTTTTAATAATTTATGGGGAACAGCTTTGAAAATGGGTCTCGGAGCTTTCTGACATATAGATCAAAAAAGTCATTTGAAAAGTGAATTGGTCCCAAAATATATAGGTTTTTGTAAATTACTGCTAAACATTTAACTTTTCTAACATCCTTACAAAAAATAAGAAATTTCAGTAATGGTGCTGTGGTAAATGTTACTTGTTAACCATTCTGTGTTATAATAACCAGTGTCTGACTTTCAGAATTGTTGGGATTTCTAAAGAAATTACAAAGTTATAACAATATAAAGTTACACTTCAGATTTGAAAAAATTGGCCTGGTTAGGAAGATGAAAAGTGGCTACTCTACAAAGAGGTTAAACTAAATGAGAAGCATAGAAAGAGAATTGAAGCACACCACGTCTGGTAGATGATTACGGTGGGGTTTCCTGCAGCCGATGGGTGCCGCTATCAGCTGGTGCATACAGCTCAAATATAATTCATGGAAAGTAGACAAATCTCCAATCGGTAAAATCCATTTGATTTAGAAATTTTAAAACAGGGGATTCATTAAAAACACAAGCTATGCGTTCAGGCATAAGGAGCCCCTTTTCAACCATAAGACAAAATAAAATACTACAGGCATATTCATATACAAGGTGTATACTGGGGGTGAATACGAGGTTTTCCAATGAATACAGCAATAAGCAAATAACAAGCTATGCGTTTCAGGCGTAAAGAGACCCTTTTCAACCATAAGACAAAATAAAAGAGAAACAGACATATATACAAGGTATATACTTGGGGTGAATACAAGGTTATCCAATGAATACAGCAATAATCACAATGCAAAACAGGTAAAATGCTTTTTTTTAGTTGTATGAGTCATGAAAGCACACACCATAACAGCATTTCAAATGGAGAAAATTCACATTGGTTAATATTTATACTAGCTGTGAGCCCGATGCAAATGCATCGGGATTCTAGAACGTGGCAATATTATTTGCATTAATAGCATTATTATTACCATTAATAGCATAATTATTAGCATTAACAGCATAATTATTAGCATTAATAGCATTATTAACAGCAATAATAGTACTATTAGTAGTATTGTTATTAGTATTAATAGCATTATTACCATAAATAGCATTAATAATAGCGTTAATAGCATTATTATGAGGAGTAATAGCATTATTAGCATTAATAAAATTATTAATAGCATTAATAGAATTAAAAATAGCATTAATAGCATTATTAATAGGATTAATAGCATGATTATTAGAATTAATAGCATTAATATTAGCATGAATAGCATTAATAGCATTATTAATAACATTAATACCATTATTAATAGCATTAATAGCCTAAATAATAGAATTAATAGCATAAATAATCGCATTAATAGCATGAGTATTAGCATAAAGAGCATTAATAGCAATATTATTAGCATTAATAGAATTTTGAATAGCATAAATAGCATGATTATTAGCCTTAATAGCATTATTAATAGCGTTAATATGATTATTATTAGCATTATTAGCATTAATAGCATAATTATTAGCATTAATAGCATTATTATTAGCATTAATAGCATTAATAATACAATTAATAGCATTAATATTAGCATTAATAGCATTAATAGTATTATTAATAGCATGAATAACATTATTAATAGCATTAATAGCATTAATAGCATTATTAATAGCATTAATAGCATAAACAATAGAATTAATAGCATAACTAATCGCATTAATAGCATTACTATTAGCATAAAGAGCATTAATAGCAATATTATTAGCATTAATAGCATTTTGAATAGCATAAATAGCATGATTATTAGCCTTAATAGCATTATTAATAGCGTTAATATGATTATTATTAGCATTATTAGCATTAATAGTAGCATTAATAGCATAATTATTAGCATTAATAGCATTATTATTAGCATTAATAGCATTATTAATAGCATTAATAGCATTAATAATACAATTAATAGCATTAATATTAGCATTAATAGCATTAATAGTATTATTAATAGCATTAATAGCATTATTAATAGCATTTATAGCATAAATAATATAATTAATAGCAATATTATTTGCATTAATAGCATTATTATTACCATTAATACCATAATTATTAGCAGTAATATCATTATTATTAGCATTTTTTTTTATTCTTATTTTTTATGTTATTATGTATAATTTTTTATTTTTTTTTTATTATTTTTTAATTATTTTTTTTATTATTAAATTAATTTATTATTTGTTATTTTAAGTGAGCCTGAGCCTGAGACACAGTTCTCCTTCAGGTCCGCTCAAAGGGCTCATATTATTAGCATATTATATTTTTTTTTATTATTATTTTTTATTTATTTTTTTATTATTTTTTATTTATTTTTTTATTATTTTTTAATTATTTTTTTATTATTTTTTTATTATTAAATTAATTTATTATTTGTTATTTTAAGTGAGGCTGAGCCTGAGACACAGTTCTCCTTCAGGTCCGCTCAAAGGGGTCATATTATTAGCATATTATTTTTTTTGTATTATTATTTTTTTTTTTTTTTTTTATTATTTGTTATTTATTTTTTTATTAATTTTTAATTATTTTTTTAGTATTTTTTTTATTATTAAATTAATTTATTATTTGTTATTTTTTTTTTTTAAAACCTCTTTTTATTGGTATTTTCAATAATATATAATTACAGAAAAAATAAACATTTGTTATATAAACATGTATATCATTATGGATTAATGTATCTGCAAGTACAATTTAACAGGTTCTGTTTTAAAAGTATTACATAACATAACATAGTTCACTTTCCCCTACCAAGTCAGGGTTGTAAATATCCTTCTTTAAGGTTACACTTTCAGACCTGTTTCAAGACATCTTACATTTTCAATTTCCCCAGAGTTCCCCCTAAATCTTCTAATAGGTACCACGAGGTCCCTTTGAGTGGGTATAGTATCTGACGAATCTCTTCAGTTGACATTTGGGATTCCATTAAGCCCCTCCATTTTCCCATGAATGCTGTGGTACCATTTTCCTTGTCCCGAAGAACTTCCCTCCTGTCTACTTCCAACGCTTTCTTTAAACCTGCCATCACCTCTTTTTTCCCCGGCATCTCTGGTTTAATCCAATATGTTAGTAGCAATCGTTTTGCTAGTAATATTAAAGTGTGAGCTAATTTCAGCCCCGCCCCCCTGCCTTGTGGTGCTTCTATATCTTGGAACACCCATACTTTCGGGTCTAAATCAAAGGTGATCTTACATATTTGTGAACATATATCTCCAATCAATTTCCAAAATGCTTGTACCTTCGGACAATTCCAAACGCCATGTATCATGTCCGTCTTTGATTGGTCACATTTAGGACAACTAATTTTCCTGTCAGGGTTGGTTGTTGATGATGGAATATTAAAACCATAGACTAGCCCATGAATTATTCGGAAGTGTGAATCTCTCCACTGCTCATTTATTACATTATGTCGTACCTTGTTCCAACCTGCCAGGATTTGTTCCTCCACCATGTCATGCTCTAGGTATTTACGCCACTGTTGAAAAGGTGTCATTTTTCCTCTGGGTAATAATATTTCTCTCAGTATCCCGTAAATCTCAGATATTGTGAGTTGGTATAAGTCTAGTGTTAGTAGTCTGTCCCAGACATTGCTTTTAGCTTCTTTTGTTAGGTCTTTCAAATTGGCCATGATATGGTGCCTCAGCTGCAGGAACTGTAAATCTTGCGCACCTCCCAAATTATAGGTCTCTATCACTTCATGTTTTGTCATCCACCTGGCTCCTGGCATATAAATCAAATCACTCATTTTATGTATCCCTTTTTGTTTCCATTTGCCAAAGAGAGCATTTTCCCTTCCCATTGGAAAATCCGGGAAGGCCCAAGGGGTTAGGTACTTGGACACCTTCCATGACAGACCACACTTTTTCCTAACTGCCTTCCATGACAAAATAGTGTCTCTGAAGACTGCTGACAATTTTATATGAGTTGGTAGACCTTTCATTGACGTATGGAGTAGTGATCCCCTATCCCAAGGCGCACAATATGCCTTCTCTAACTTTTTATCTGAATACCTTTCTGTGTCTTTAATCCACTCAGTTACATGTCTAAGGAGACATGCCAAATTGTACCCTCTGATGTCGGGGAAATTTGTACCTCCTCTCTCCTTCCCTCGAGTCATGATTCCCAGTCTCAGTCTTGATCTTTTGCCCTTCCACAGAAAATTAGTGAATGCTCTATTTAACCTGGCTATATCCGCCCTTTTCAAGAGTAGAGGTAGAGTCTGAAGAGGATATAGGAGTCGAGCAAAGCTGATCATTTTCACTAAATGGCTGCGTCCCAACAAAGATATTGGTAGCTCCATCCATTTTTTTAGCTCTTTCTCAATTTTTTCAATGAGCGGTCCGTAATTAAGGGTATATATTTGCTCCGACGTCCTTCCCAGTCTCAGTCCCAGGTACTTGACAAAAGATGGCGCTATTGGTATGCCTATTTTTCCCAAGACTCCTCCTCTGTCTTCCCCTCCTCTGATTTTTAAAAGTTCACATTTTTTTTTGTTCAACCTGAAGCCCGAGAATCCACCGTAGCACTCTATTGTATTTAGAAGTGTAGGGAGATCCCTAATTGGATTGTTCATGAATAATACTATGTCATCCGCAAATAGAGCAGATCTCAATGTTTGTTCTCCCACTGATATGCCTTCAAAGGGATTACCATTATTTATGTATCGTGCCAATGGTTCTATAGCCAGATCGAACAAAAGTGGAGATAACGGACACCCCTGTCTTGTGCCCTTCTGCAGTGGAAATGTGGGGGATAGAAAGCCCGGCGTATGAACTCGGGCTGTTGGATTGGAATACAGAGATCTCAGATATTGTCGAAATCTCCCCTGTATCCCTATGCGATCCAATACCAGACCCAGCCATGGCCATCTCACATTATCAAATGCTTTTTCTGCGTCTAAAGTGACCATGGCTGGGTCTCCCGCTCCCTCTTTATTTCCGAACCGGACCACATCCAGTGCCAAGAGGACTTTGCGCACATTTGTCACTGCTGATCTTCCTTTTATAAACCCCGTTTGATGGCTTTCAATCAGATCTGGCAATACCTTCGCTAATCTGTCCGCCATTAGTTTGGAGAGTATCTTCAGATCAATGTTAATTAAAGATATGGGTCTAAAATTTGCTGGGTCATCCCCCCCTCCCTCCCCCTTTGGCAATACCTTTATATAGGCCATATTCATAGCATCTGATATGGGTTCTCCCGACAATATGTTATTATACATTCCCGTCAATACCGGTGTTACTTCTTCTCTTAAAATTTTATAAAATTCCCCTGTAAACCCGTCCGGTCCTGGAGCTTTCCCATTACCTAGGTTTTTGATTGTATGTGCCACCTCTTCTTCTGTTATTGGCCTATTTAGATCTTCCAGATCAAGTTCTTCGACCTGGGTAAGGGGTATCTTTTCTAGCCATTTATTCCCCTCCTGAGTGGTTATGTCTGAGGCTTCATATAATTTCCTATAGTATTTTTCCAATATGGAATTTATTTCCTTGGGGTTCGTTGTGGTATTTCCTTCTTTTCCGCGTAGTGCTCTGATCGGGTTAGGCAGTCTCCTCCCCTTAGCTAAACCCGCCAATAACTTTCCCGCCTTATCTCCAAACCTGTTGAGATCAGTTTCCAATTGACCTTTTATTGATATTTCTCTCTTACTGGCCCACATCTCAAATTCTGTTTTGGCTTTGACCCAAGCGTTTTTGTCGCCAGGTTCTTGTGATTGTCTAAACAGCTTATAGGTGTTTAACACCTTTTTGCTTGCCGTTGTGTAGCCTTCTCTTATAGCCTTTTTTTGATTAAAGGTGTGAGCCAGTATGAGGCCCCTCAGAACCGCCTTTCCCGTCTCCCACAACAGACGTTGGTCTTCCTTGTGCTCTATGTTATCGGAGACGAAGCCCTCCCACCATTCTTTCAACTTCACCTTGAATTCACCATCCTTTGCCAAATATGAGGGAATCTCCATATGAAGTCTGTTCCTCTCGTGTGCGTCTCTGTTATTTCAATGGATATCGGGCTATGATCAGAAATGACCATACTTTCTATTGTGGCCTCTTCTGTCCTCCGCCACAATTGCTCGGACGCCAAAAATAGATCAATACGCGACCAGGAACTGTGCGGGTGAGAGAAGTGGGTGTAATCTAGTTCTTGTGGGTGCATCACTCTCCATACGTCAATTAGCCCTGTCTCTTCCAAAAGTTCTGCAAGATCCCCACTCTTTTTTGCTGATAGAGCTTGATCTCCCCTCGGCCCCCCTTTTTTCCTGTCCATATCTTCTAACACTACTTCATTGAGATCTCCTCCCATTAGGATATTGACTTCTCTATCCCCCAAAATTGAAATGGATAGGTCTGTAAAGAATTGGGTTCTTGAGGTGTTGGGTGCATATACATTATATATGCTTAGTTGTTGTTCCTGAAGCTGGAGCACCACCTGCAGCCTTCTGCCATCAGAGTCATGTGATACCGATATTAAGTTGTGGGCCAAATGTTTATTAAGCAATGTCAGCACCCCTGCTTTTTTATCTCTAGCACCTGAGATCCACCCTGCCCCAACCCAAAGCTTCTGCATATATTTTAGCTCGTGCGTCTGAAGGTGGGTCTCCTGGAGAAGGGCTATATCAGCTTTTAATTTTTTTAGATGGCGTAAGATCATATACCGCTTATTTGGGGACCTCAACCCCTTCACATTCCATGATATTATTCGCAACATTGCACTAGAACTCTTCTCCCCACGTACTCTATGTCTTTTTTGTGTAACATTTTCTTCAAGTGAGCCCCTCTTAATTGTCTAATATCTTGTGTAATAAAAGTGAACATTTCAAGTATAAAACCTTTTGCTTTTTGTAACGCAAGCTTAACATCCAATAATGAATTCCAACAAGTTTTAATCCCCCCCTGTTTTCCCATTCTCAAGGAGTATCTGTTTCTCCTCCCTCCTCTCCTTGGATGCATAAACCTTCTCGTGACTTCCCTTGTACTGTGGAGGATAACTGCTCCCCGCGCCTTTAGACACAATAGTTACTCATAATCACCTCTGCTTCTCCCCTCTCGCCCTCTAGGTATATTTATGAATGGCGTTCTCCTATTCCCCCCCCCCCCATCACCACATTACCAAGATACCTGTCAACATCGCGACTCTCTTTGTGAGTAGCTCTTTTCAATTCAAGGATTTTCTGTGGAACATTAACCTTTCTCTCCCCCTTTTTTTTTTTTTTTTTTTTTTTTTTTTTTCTCTTCTTAACCCCTTATGTTCCATCACTTGGCAGAGCCTAGAGTAAAGCTAGTAGTAACCATATCAATTAAACAATCCTATTGATGACCCTTCCCTCCTCCCCCACCCTCTCTCCACACATTGTCTGTTTATTTTGACCAATATTCACGTGTCATTTCATGGTCATCTACTTCCATCTTGTTGTCGTCCTGACTGTCCTCTGCCATCCGCATATGGAAATCCTGGTCCCTCTTTGTTTGTCGCTACCTTCTCTGCGTAGGTTTGTTGTGATGGGGGTATCCGTGAGTCCTGTGTGAAATTAGACGACCTCGCTTTCTGAGGAGATGATGATGGCTCCTGCCGAAGAAAGTCCATGGCCACCTTAGCGTTGATAAACGACATCATCTCGCCCTGTCCGTTCCTGAATCTTAGTGTTGCGGGAAAAGCCAATTGAAATCTTATGTTTCGTTTGTACAAAATGGTGCAAGCCGTGCTGAAATTCTTCCTTTTACGTGCTACTTCTGCCGAATAGTCCTCATATAGTCTAACTCTGTGACCTTGTATTACCAACGGGATCCTCCTGGATCGGAATTCTCTCAGAATGGTTTCCTTATCCTTATAATCCAGGAATCTGGCTATAATCTGTCGTGGTCCTTCTTTCGGGTCCTTCGGGGGACCGACCCTATGGGCTCTTTCCACTTTACATTGTCTCTTTAGTCCCATAACTTTGGGTAGCTCTGTCTCCCATATCGCATCTAATTGTCCTGGTAAAAAAGTCTCTGGTAGGCCGACCATTCTAAGGTTATTTCTTCTGGATCGGTTTTCCAGATCATCTACCTTTTCTTCGGTGTATGCAGAATGCTTTTGTAAGGCTGCTATGTGTCTCTCCAATATCACAATTCTGTCCTCAGCCTCTCCCAGCCTCCTCTCTGCCTCCTGCAACCTCTCTCCATGCTGCTCTGTGACTTGCTTGAGCCCAAACAGTGCTTCTGTGACAGTGTCTTTCAGGGCTGATGTAATGTCTGCCACTATGTAAGGGGCTATGGCTTTTGCTAGCTGGGCGACATTAATAGGGCCAGTGATGCATTCAGCTTCCTTCCCCTCCAGTGTCTCCTCATCCTGTGGCTCCCCAGGTTGAGCATTATTCTCCCGCCCTTTCTCCAGTACCTCTGCATAATCCAGCGACTGGTTCTCTGGTCTTTTGTCTCTGCCTGAGACATTGCACATCTCCTGTGTGTTATGCCGATCGGCCGCCCCTTCTCCCTTGTCTGCGGGGGTGCCGCGATCTCTGTTGCGGATGCTGTTCCCCGCCGCGAGTGCTCTGCCTCCTCCTGCGGTCGCCATTTTCCCTGGCGCGTTCTTCCTCCCGCTCTGTGCGGTCGCCGGCTCCTCGCGTCCCGAGCTCCTCAGGACGTAGCGGTCCAGGGTCCCCGATGCTTTGGGAGTCCCCTCCGAGCTTTTGGGAGCGTTTTGGGGCATTAGGTTTGTTGTATCCTGCGGGTTAGTGGCGCGGTCTCAGGAGCTTCTCCTTCACGCTGCCATCCTCCTCAGAGCCGGAACCGGAAGTTCCTATTTGTTATTTTAAGTGAGCCTGAGCCTGAGACACAGTTCTCCTTCAGGTCCGCTCAAAGGGCTCATATTCTTAGCATATTATTTTATTTTTTATTATTATTTTTTATTTATATTTTTATTATTTTTTAATTATTTTTTTATTATTTTTTTAATATTATTTAATTTTTTTTTTTATTATTAAATTTATTAGTTATTTTAAGTGAGCCTGAGGCTGAGACACAGTTCTCCTTCAGGTCCGCTGAAAGGGCTCATATTATTAGCTTTTTTTTTTTTTTATTATTATTTTTTATTTATTTTTTTATTATTTTTTAATTATTTTGTTATTATTTTTTTAATATTATTTAATTATTTTTGTTATTATTAAATTTATTAGTTATTTTAAGTGAGCCTGAGGCTGAGACACAGTTCTCCTTCAGGTCCGCTGAAAGGGCTCATATTATTAGCATTTATTTATTTTTTTTATTATTATTTTTTATTTATATTTTTATTATTTTTTAATTATTTTTTAATTATTTTTTAAATATTATTTAATTATTTTTTTTTATTATTAAATTTATTAGTTATTTTAAGTGAGCCTGAGGCTGAGACACAGTTCTCCTTCAGGTCCGCTGAAAGGGCTCATATTATTAGAATTTTTTTTTTTTAATTATTATTATTTTTTATTTAATTATTTATTATTTTTTATTTATTTTTTTTATTATTAAATTTATTTGTTGACATACATTAGCGGTGTGTCGGCGAATTAACGGCCGGGCCCCTGGTTCTATTTGTCGGCCCGAAAATCGCGGACACACCGCTAATGTATGTCTATGGGCAGTGAGGTCGAATTCTGATTGGTCGGCGTCAGCAGAGAGCGACCAATCAGAAATCGGGCTGACTGCCCATAGACATGCATTAGCGGTGTGTCCGCGATTTTAGGGCCGACAAATAGAACCAGGTGGGCGGCCATAAAATCGCCGACACACCGGTAATGTATGTCAATGGGAAATGAGGTGCTCTTCTGATTGGCTGAGGGCAGTAGACAGCGACCAATCAGAAGAGCGCCTCACATCTCATAGAGATAGAATGGCGGATTTTTCGTCAATTCTATCTTAATGAGAAGTGAAGAGGACGTCGGAGCTGGAAGTTGGCGGAAAGAAGACAGGGGTCGGACGAAGAGTCGGAGATGGCGGAAAGAAGAGAGAAGACCGGCGGGGCCGGAGGAAGAGGACGCCTGGCCGGACGGAGGACTTGTGGATCGGACGGACGATCAGATGACTAAGAAGGCATGTAAGTGATCGACGGGGGCGTTAGGTTAGGGGACGGCGGGGGCTTCGGGTGTAGGGCCTTAGGTGTTAGCGACAGCGGCGGGGGAAAGCGGCGGGAGCTTAGGAGGCGGCGGGGCTTAGGGGGTAGGGGCTTAGGTGCGGCGGGGCTTAGGTGCGGCGGGTCGGGGCTTAGGTGCGGCGGGGCTTAGGGGGTAGGGGCTTAGGTGCGGCGGGTCGGGGCTTAGGTGCGGCGGGGCTTAGGGGGTAGGGGCTTTGGTGCGGCGGGTCGGGGCTTAGGTGCGGCGGGGCTTAGGGGGTAGGGGCTTAGGTGCGGCGGGGCTTAGGGGGTAGGGGCTTAGGTGCGGCGGGTCGGGGCTTAGGTGCGGCGGGGCTTAGGGGGTAGAGGCTTAGGTGCGGCGGGTCGTGGCTTAGGTGCGGCGGTGCTTAGGGTGTAGGGGCTTAGGTGCGACGGACTTAGACTTAGGGGTTAGGGGCTTAGATGCGGCGGGGCTTATAGGGTAGGAGCTTAGATGCGGCGGGGCTTATAGGGTAGGAGCTTAGGTGCGGCGGGGCTTAGGGGGTAGGGGCTTAGGTGCGGCGGGTCTTAGGGGGTAGGGGCTTAGATGCGGCGGGGCTTAGAGGGTAGGGGCTTAGGTGCAGCGGGGCTTAGGGGGTAGGGGCTTAGGTGCGGCGGGGTGGCGGCGGACAGTAGGGGCTTAGGTGCGGCGGGGCTTAGCGGGTAGTGGCTTAGGTGCGGCGGGGCTTAGGGGGTAGGGGCTTAGGTGCGGCGGGTCGGGGCTTAGGTGCGGCGGGGCTTAGGGGGTAGGGGCTTAATTGCGGCGGGTCGGGGCTTAGGTGCGGCGGGGCTTAGGGGGTAGGGGCTTAGGTGCGGCTGGGCTTAGGGGGTAGGGGCTTAGGTGCGGCGGGTCGGGGCTTAGGGGGTAGAGGCTTAGGTGCAGCGGGGCTTAGGGGGTAGGGGCTTAGGTGCGGCGGGTCGTGGCTTAGGTGCGGCGGTGCTTAGGGTGTAGGGGCTTAGGTGCGACGGACTTAGACTTAGGGGTTAGGGGCTTAGATGCGGCGGGGCTTATAGGGTAGGAGCTTAGATGCGGCGGGGCTTATAGGGTAGGGGCTTAGGTGCAGCGGGGCTTAGGGGGTAGGGGCTTAGGTGCGGCGGGGCTTAGGGGGTAGGGGCTTAGGTGCGGCGGGGCTTAGGGGGTAGGGGCTTAGGTGCGGTGGGGCTTAGGGGGTAGGGGCTTAGGTGCGGTGGGGCGGCGGCGGACGGTAGGGGCTTAGGTGCGGCGGGGCTTAGGGGGTAGGGGCTTAGGTGCGGCGGGGCTTAGGGGGTAGGGGCTTAGGTGCGGCGGGTCGGGGCTTAGGTGCGGCGGGGCTTAGGGGGTAGGGGCTTAGGTGCGGCGAGTCGGGGCTTAGGTGCGGCAGGGCTTAGGGGGTAGGGGCTTAGGTGCGGCGGGGCTTAGGGGGTAGGGGCTTAGGTGCGGCGGGTCGGGGCTTAGGTGCGGCGGGGCTTAGGGGGTAGAGGCTTAGGTGCGGCGGGGCTTAGGGGGTAGGGGCTTAGGTGTGGCGGGTCGTGGCTTAGGTGCGGCGGTGCTTAGGGTGTAGGGGCTTAGGTGCGACGGACTTAGACTTAGGGGTTAGGGGCTTAGATGCGGCGGGACTTATAGGGTAGGAGCTTAGATGCGGCGGGGCTTATAGGGTAGGAGCTTAGATGCGGCGGGGCTTATAGGGTAGGGGCTTAGGTGCGGCGGGGCTTAGGGGGTAGGGGCTTAGGTGCGGCGGGTCTTAGGGGGTAGGGGCTTAGATGCAGCGGGGCTTAGAGGGTAGGGGCTTAGGTGCGGCGGGTCTTAGGGGGTAGGGGCTTAGGTGCGGCGGGGCTTAGAGGGTAGGGGCTTAGGGGGTAGGGGCTTAGGTGCGGCGGGGCTTAGGGGGTAGGGGCTTAGGTGCGGCGGGGCTTAGAGGGTAGGGGCTTAGGTGCGGCGGGGCTTAGGGGGTAGGGGCTTAGGTGCGGCGGGGCTTAGGGGGTAGGGGCTTAGGTGCGGCGGGGCTTAGAGGGTAGGGGCTTAGGTGCGGCAGGGCTTATGGGGTAGGGGCTTAGGTGCGGCGGGGCTTAGGTGCAGTGCGGACATTGGGGGGGAGGGGCTGTGCGGACATTGGGGGGGAGGGGCTGTGCGGACATTGGGGGGGAGGGGCTGTGCGGACATTGGAGGGGAGGGGCTGTGCGGACATTGTGGGGGGTGCTGTGCGGACATTGTGGGGGGTGTTGTGCGGACATTGGGGGGGGTGCTGTGCGGACATTGCGGGGGGGCTGTGCTAGACTGTGGATGGGGGCTGGCGGCGGAGGTGTGCGGGCAGTGAGGGGGGGGTGTGCGGTGCTGGAGGTCGGTGCGGGTGTGGGGAGCGTTGCTGGGCTGTGGATCGGGGCTGGGGGGAAGCACAGGGGGAAGCTGCATAGTCGGAGGTGGTGTGTGGGTAGCGGGGAGCAGAGGCGGCCATTGCGAGTCGGCTTAAAACTGCTCGCAATGGCCGCTTCGCGGCCAATGCTTCGCGCGTATCCACATGACCACGCCGGAAGTAGCGCCGAGAGGGGCGCTTTTGCGATTCGCGATTATATAATAGATAGGTTATACATAATCATGATATTTGCGATCCTTATATATCCAAAATAAATAGATATGAAAAAGAATTAGTCTTATTCACATATTATATCTCCAAAATCAATTATTACAAATAGATGGAAGAATAAATAACTCCTCCCTAATACATATAGATCACAATTTTAGTAGATATAAAGTAGATCATTTTTTAAATTAATCCCAGTGGGTAAACAAGTGTCAAACCTCAAGATCCATTATGCTTCTCTAAAAATAATTATTTTTTGCCACCTGCCAACTCGGATCGGATAATTAACCCTTTCTATAGCATAGAATAAAAAAACAGTTCGGTCTGCAATGTAGCAACAGAGATTGAATTTTTGAGGTTATCATTTGAGCAATACTTGGAGTCTACTACTGACTGACACCATGCAGAACACTCAGTCTGAGGATGGATTTACGCATGCAGAGACTTGCTTCAGTTTTTCATGACCGTGATGAAAATACTTCTAATTCACCTAATATGAGAAATTTTATGTATCAACTGAAAATATTGCCTACAAAAGAGTTAAGGAAATGGTGTGACAATAATGCTCTCAAATGCTATGCCAATAAGAAAATTATTCCCCCTGACTTGAGGATTGAGAAAATAACCATATTTGTATTTTCAGATGAGTTTACTAAGAAATGGTATGAAATTCTCACAAAATGTTCCTTGGAATTACTGGACCTTATTATAAGTAGTGAGGAAATTAGATTATCTAAGTTGAAACATGACAATTGATGATTTGAAAACTTCATTGCAACCTTTTGTGAACACTTTTTAATATAAAGAACTAAATAAAATGATGATAGATAATCTCAATAGTATGGAGAATGTAATCACTGGTACTAAGAGGTCAAAATATCAGAGGGACTTCAAGGAAATTTACACATGGAAAAATAAATATGAAACTTTTGCTAGTGTGGCGCCCCACCAATCAGGCGTCACAGAGGGCTACTGCATCCGTAAAAGAGGTGCAGATGCTACAGCTGCAGGTGGACCCTAGGATGGTGGGTGGGACCCATTTTCAGCACTCCCACATTAGTTTATACAGTGTGAGGTTACCCGGGAGGGAATAAAAACACCTCTAGGGGGAACAAGCAGGGTCTTAGACTTGGTCTTTGCCTCTAGAGCTTCGCTCATAGGTCACTCGGCTGAGGGACCAGGCAGAGATGGAAGAAGAAGAAAGGGTGTGAGGAGAAAGAAGCTTTTCAAGAGAGCAACTGGTTTGGGAAGAGGGGCCGTCATCAGGTTCTCCCAGACAGCTTACCGGGCACTGGAGCCTGCAGACTGCCATAGCTATAAGCACGACAGAGAATCCGGATTCCCGTGGAGTCTTCAATTCTCCTGGGCACCAGAGCAGACCGAAAGAGGGTACCAGGCACCACCAAGGGAACGAGCGGCCAGCCAGTAGAGGGTTATCCGTCAGCAGTGAAGGTGAGAGAGGAAAGGAGGTTAAGATGATTCCAAGTCACCAGGCTTCACACCACAACTGAAAGCAGCAAGGAACAGACGGGGTTAGAGAAGGAAGGCACACCAAGGATTCCACTATACCACCTGGGATCCGCCTGCAGCCACCCGATAAGTTACCTGTCTTCGTAACATCAAAAGTGCTCAACTGTGACTTTGTATGATACTAATGCAACTGAACAGTGAAGTACCCGGAGGAAAGTGACTTTGCCTCTGCCTGTGTTCCTTTGAATGAACTTGTTCCCCATACAAGAACGCTGCCCTGGAGGTCCAGCCCTACCTGTAGAGGACTTTGCCAACAAGCCGCATTACCATCTACCTCCGGCGGACTGTGGCGGCGCTGGTGACACATCACCAGAATCTACAGGTGGCATCACGACAAACTGTATATAATCCCCTGTAAATAATCACCCCTTTTTGAAGATATACCCAGGACACAGGATCAGGCGCGGCCACCACTCCCCGTGACAACAGGAGCGTTAACCCCTTGAAGCCTGATACTCGAGTACCCAAAGCCTGGGCTTGACACTAGACCTATTCTAAAACAACAGGGCCATCATAAGTCTAGTCTTTTTACCCCTGATACTCCTAAATGAGTCTTTTTCCCTGAGAAAGGAGAGAATTCAGATACTGAAACAGATTTACTCAAATAGAGGTAAAAAAAACCTTAAAAGATCTAGAAGATGAGGCCAACTAGCCTGGAAGTGCCGCAGGACTGGAGAGGAGATATCCACTGAGGAAGAAATAAATAATGTTCATAATATGATACATTGTGATAGCGTTCATGTTCTTTCCCCTACAATTTTGTTAAACGGGAACCTGTCAGCTAGTTTATGCCCCTCCAGTTATCACTGTCTATACCTGTAGCTTTATAATACCAGTCTAATCATCCCTGTCTGAGCTCATAGTGTAATGTGAAAGGTGAAAAAAAAGCATTTCTACACTTACATTTCCTTATGTAATGAGGCAGTCAGTCCCCAGCTTGGAGGACAGGGATGTTTGGCATGTTAATAGTTAACATTTCAGCCTTGTGCTAGAACATGTTGGGAGACCTGATGTGATTTCACAACCATGTGACTACAATAGGCGAAGCTAAGTTATCATAGAACATAATACATTTGCTGGCTTTGCTCCGCCCACTATGGTCACATGATCGTTACATCACACAGGTCCTTTAGCCATCCAAGTTAAAAGTGAGTTAGCTACTATTCTGCCAGACAGTCTCCCTCCTCCAAGGTGTAGACTGAAATGTAAGTGTATAAATGCTTTTTTTTCACCTTTCACATTACACTATGAGCTCAGACAGGGATGATTACACTAGTATTATCAAGCTGCAGGTACAGATAGTGATAGCTGGGGAGGCATAAACCACCTGACAGGTTCCCTTTAAATATTTAGATTGAGGTTTTGGTAAAGGCTTGAATTTTGTCCGTATTCAGACTTCAATCTGTTTAATACTCTGTATGATGTAAATAAATTTGACAGGCTCTTGACTGTCAAGAGACATTTTTCTCTGATTCAGCTGATTCTAATAATACAAATATAATCTCACAGCATGACTGCTTAAAAAATAAATATGATTTTGTCCAGCTGAGTCATGGAGAAAAATTTACATTCTTGGTGTTACAGATATAGAGGGCAAAAGTGAAAAAAGATTGGTGACTGACAAATTTAATAATCCATTTTATTACCCTTTAAAATCTAGGGTGCCAGCTCTTAATTTGTTTCAACAATTACAGTAGTTGAAAAAGATCTAACAAAAATTTAAAGCTATCAATATCAGTGTTCCAAAAAAGAGATAAAATCTAAACCCACATAAATTTAAAGCAATTTAGAATCTGCAGGCACTTAAGGATCTTTTTGTCAGAAAGTCAAACAAGGTGGGTGTAGTAGTTGTTCTTGAAAATGCACTATATAAAAATCTAGCCTTAAAATATTATATTATATGATACTAAAACTTATAAGTAGGGATGGGCAAACCCGATCGGTAAAGTTTGGGGTCAGTACCAAACACCTAGTGTTCAGGCACAGACCCCAAACCCGATCTTCCTTGAGATGGCCATGTTACAATTCGGAAATCCAAAGAGGGATTAGTGCTTGTATGATCCACACTTCCATCGGGATGAAAAGACCAGGGAGAGGCTTCAAGCTCTTATTTTTATGTTGGTGCAAGGACGGCACCAAAACTCGTAGGAAATAAAGGAGCATTTGAAGGAGCCTTGTTTCCCTGGTCTTTCATCCCGAGATTATACAAGCACTAAACCATCTTTGGATTTCTGGATACGACACCACTATGCACGTGGGAGTGCAGATCCAGCAGCAGCTGTCTATGCGAATATACTGGTTGTGGGTCATCATAACCAAACCAGGTGAGCACATACACTCACGGGAGAGGCATCTTATATAAACGATAAGACCCATTTGCACCTTTTGTGTTTCCTTTTTAATCTAGACATGTTACAATTCAGGTTGACATTCGCGTGGGGGTCGCTCATTAACTTTCTGGGTATTCACTGCTGAGGGATGCAACAATCACAGATGCTGTCACAGAGAGTGGGTGTCTGTGATTAGATGTTGGCATAACCTGGAAATAGCTCATACATTTTAGCGGCTGACGAAGGAAAGTTCCCCCAAGATCAGAGCTCATTGCCTTCCTGTGATTTCATCCCACACACAGCCAGCAGTGTGTTTCAGCTTCCGCAGGGGATGGACATCCCAAAAGATTCACAAGGAGGGTTGTTCTGGTGGTAGTAAACATGGTTAATAATGTTTTTTTTCTAATAAATTATTTTTCTCTGCGTGTTCACATTTGAAAATAAAATATTTTTCATGGTGTGGTGTTTTATTTAATATTTACTTAGAGGTTCGTAATGGCCGGGTCTAGCATTGGCCTGGCATTATAAACCTCGGGCTTAGTGCCAGCTGGAAATATTCAGCTGGTATTAACCCCTTTATTACCCAGTTTGCTGTCATCAGACTGCGGGCTGCAATTTGCAGCATGTGGATGCTGAATGCTTGGGTCTCTCTGCACTGAGGATTCCAGCCCCCAGCTGCCTAGTCATACATTGATAGCAAGCAAAAATACTGCAAAGTCCTATGAAATTTTTTCATTATTTTAAGAAATAATTTTTGAAAAAGGGCTCAGCTGTGTTTGGATTACCAGCTGGGTATAAATGGGCAGTTGGGGGTGGGTGACAGCGCATAGCAGCCTAGTTGTACTTGGCTGGAAACCAAAAATACAGTGAAGTCGGGTGTCTTTTTTATTATTATTTCAAGAAATTATTTAAAGTGAACTTGTCACCAGATATTTGTAAACTAAACTAAAAGTGCCACCTTCAGCAGCACCTATCCTGCATTTTAAGAAGGTGGCTATTATGCCCAGACTCCCCCTGTAACCCAAATAAATAACTTATAAAAATCTCTCACCCTGTATGATAATTACCTGTTTCCGGTCCGATGGGCTTTCTTGCAGATCAGTCTGTCCTACCTCTCCTGACATCCACGCCGCCTCTCCTTGCCATCTGACAGCCTCTTTTTCTGAATGATGTGGATAATGCCTCCCAGCTTGACAGGTTTACTGTGCTCTGCCCTACTGTAGGCAGAGCCTAGAACTCATCTACTCATGCATACCTCGCAGGGGTCTCTGCACATGGCTCCTGGCTCCAGGTCTTCTACGTGTGATGTGCAGTGACATCACTGAGGGCACTAGAGTTCAAACTTGTGGGATAGCCACTCCATGAGTATGAACTCTTGTTATCTTTATGACATCACCACCAGTCACTGCAGAGAATTGGTCAGTTCCTGCTCTCCAAGCGTATTGAGGATTCGATTAATGGTTATGCCCGCCATATGCCTGCAGAATTTTGACTTCAAGGGACATCCTTGGGACTGCAGCGGACACCTTTTTTTGATGGAATGGTAATGTTTTAACCCCTTCAGGACCCAGCCTATTTTACCCTAAAGACCTTGGCATTTTTGGCAATTCTGACCAGTGTCCCTTTATGAGGTAATAACGCTGGAACGCTTCAATGGATCCTAGCGATTCTGAGACTGTTTTTTTGTGACATATCAGGCTTCATGTTAGTATTAATTTAGGTAGATAATTTTTGCGTTTATTTGTGAAAAAATCAAAAATTTGGCAAACATTTTGAAATCAAATTTTCAATTGAATTGTATTCTGCTAAACCAGAGAGTTATGTGACACAAAGGAGTTACCGTATATACTTGTGTATAAGCCGACCCGTGTATAAGCCGACCCCCCTACTTTTGCCCCCAAAACCTGGGAAAACCTATTGACTCGTGTATAAGCCGAGGGTGGACCCCAGCACAGGTATACAGTCCCCAGCAGTGTGGTATACAGCAGCCCCAGAGGTATATACAGCAGCCCCAGTGGTAGTATACAGAAGCAGCCCCAGTGGTATATACAGCAGCAGCAGCCCCAGTGGTTAGTATACAGCAGCCCCAGAGGTATATACAGCAGCCCCAGTGGTACTATACAGCAGCCCCAGTGGTACTATACAGCAGCCCCAGTGGTAGTATACAGCAGCCCCAGTGGTAGTATACAGCAGCCCCAGTGGTAGTATACAGCAGCCCCAGAGGTAGTATACAGCCGCCCCAGAGGTAGTATACAGCAGCCCCAGAGGTATATACAGCCCCAGAGGTATATACAGCAGCCCTAGTGGTGTATACAGCAGCCCCAGAGGTATATACAGCAGCCCTTAGGTAGTATACAGCAGCCCCAGTGGTGTATACAGCAGCAGCAGCCCCAGGGGTGTATACAGCAGCAGCAGCCCCAGGGGTGTATACAGCAGCAGCCCCAGGGCTGTATTCACAGCAGCCCCAGGGCTGTATACAGCAGCAGCCCCAAAGCTGTATACAGCAGCAGCCCCAGGGCTGTATACAGCAGCAGCCCCAGGGCTGCATACAGCAGCAGCAGCCCCGGAGGTATACAGGCCCCCCATCAACCTCCAGGGCCCCCCCCCCTGCAGCCTGTAAAGGAAAATCATACTTATCAGTGTCCCGCGCTGTCCCGCTGCTGCCGAACACGATCCCGGGCTTCAAACCGCGTCTTCCCGGCTTCGTTTTGTCGCGGGCAATGATGTCATTGCCCGCGACCACAGGTACACGGAAGACGCGGATTGAAGCCCGGGATCGTGTGTCGGCAAGCGGCGGGACAGCGCGGGACACTGATAAGTATGATTTTCTTTACAGGCTGCCGCACAAGGGGGGGGGGGGGGCCTGTATACCTCTGGGGCTGCTGCTGTATACCTCAGTATATATATATACTCGCGTATAAGCCGAGGGGGGACTTTTCAGCCCAAATTTTGGGCTGAAAAACTCGGCTTATACGCAGTATATACGGTAATAAATAACATTTTCCACATGTCTACTTTACATCAGCACAATTTTGGAAAAAAACTTTATTATTTTTTTTTTTTTTTATAGGAAGTTATAAGGGTTAAAGTTCATCAGCAATTTTTAATTTTTCCTGCAAAATTTACAAAACCATTTTTTTAGTGACCACATCACATTTGAAGTCCCTTTGAGGGTTGTAAATGATAGAAAAACCCAAAATTGACACCATTCCAAAAACTGCACCCTCAAGCTACTCAAAACTACATTCAAGAAGATTATTAACCCATCAGGTGCTTCACAGGAACTAAAGCAACGTGGAAGGAAAAATGGACATTTTTCTAACAAAAATGTTCTTTCAGCCTCAATTCTTTCATTTTCACATTGGTCCAGCCAGGTACAACTTGGCAGCTATGGACTGCCACCAACCCCCAGCTGCCTCGTTGTACCTGGCTGGCAACCAAAAATACAGCGAAGCCCATTTCTTTTTTATTTCTAGAACGAATTCTAGAAAAAAAAATGACGTGGGGCTCCGCTATATTTTTGGCCCAGCCAGGTACAACTTGGCAGCTGGGGGCTGGAATCCTCAGCATGGAGAGGCCCAAGCGTTCTGGGCCCCCCATGCTGCAAACTGCAGCCCGCAACCGCCCCAGAAAATGGTGCATTAATTGAAGCGTCATTTTCTGGCGCTGTACCGACTCTTCCAGTTGCCCTGGTGCATGTGGCAAACTGGGTAATAAAGGGGTTAATACCAGCTTTTTTATTGGCAGCTGGCACTAAGTGTACCGTTACACTTCGCAACATTGCATGCAATTTCACTTCCAATTTGCTGGTTGCAGTGAAATAATGGACACATTGTTCTATTTTGTGGCCGCGTACGAATGTAACAATGTGTCCATGATTTCACTGCAACCAGCAATTTGCAAGTGAAATTGCATGCAATGTTGCGACGTGTAACGGTACCCTAGTCCGAGATTCATAATGTCGGGCCAATGTTAGACCCAGCCATTAGGAATCTCTAATAAATAGTTAAAAAAATACATCACACAGAGAAAAATAATTTTATTACAAAAAAACACATACAATTAAGACTCCATCTTTATTACTCCCACTCCCTCCGACGTATACCAAACCGATGGTCCCACGACGTTCAATCACCTCTGCTACATCTGGGGACTGCAGCAAGGGATCAAGTGTCCTCTTGTTGTAGTCTCTTGGGTCACGGTGATTGTGCACTGTATGGCAATAATCTGCCATACAGTGCACAGGACACTGACCCCATGGACTGCAACAAGAGGACACTTAATCCCTTGTTGTAGTATTTGGGGTAAGAGTCATGGTGCACAGTATTGCAGATCATTGCCATACAGTGCACAATCACTATGACCCAAGAGACTACAACAAGAGGACACTTGATCCCTTGTTATAGTCTTTGGGGTCAGAGTCATGGTGCACAGTATGGCAGTTCATTGCCATACAGTGGACCACGACGCTGACCCCAAAGACTACAACAAGGGATCAAGTGTCCTTTGTTGTAGTCTCTTGGGTTACGGTGATTGTGCACTGTATGGCAATGATCTGCCATACTGTGCACCATGACTCTGACCCCAAAGACTACAAGGGATCAAGTGTTCCCTTGTTGTAATCTCTGGGGTCAGCGTCATGGTGCACTGTATGGCAATGATCTGCCATACTGTGCACCATGACACTGACCTCAGAGACTACAACAAGGGATCAAGTGTTCCCATGTTGTAGTCTCTGGGCGATCATTTCCATAGTGATTGGCTGCTAAGTGCTGTGATCGCTGTGATCACAGCACTTAGGGGGTCAACAGAGCCAGGGCACAGCAATCACACAGGTGCTGTACCCTGGCTGTGACACCACTCCTCTGCACCCTTATCTCCATGCTGTGAGATGACTGTGCAGAGGAACCGACAGAAGCAGCAGAATGGTGTCAGGAAGTGGACAGCGCAGAGAAGACCGGAGGACAGAAGACGGAGAGGCCGGAGGACAGAGGGAGAAGAAAGAAGACAGGTGAGGAAGCCTGGAGCAGGAAGAGGAGAAGGGGAGGATGTGATCACCGCGGGCAGCATTGATCACCGCCGGAAAGCAGGGGTAGGGAATGGAGGGCTGGGGGGAATATCGGAGAGCAGGGGCGGGAATATCGGAGGCCAGGTAGAGAGATCGGAGGCCAGGGGGGAAATCGGACACCTGGGGGGCAAATTGGCGGCCAAGGGGAGACAGCGGAGGGCCTGGAATCGGCGGCGCAGTCTAAAGGCTGAGGAGGGAGGAGACCCACCGGTCACGCCGCCCCCACATCTGATTGGAGAGAGATGCTGTCTCCAATCAAATCTGAGGGGGGTGACACAGGACCCCTTCTCCAGCCAATGCCTGATTCTATCCAGCATCAGGCCTTGGCTGAATTGTAATATCTCACGAAGTTTGATTGGTGAGATATTACATTCACTCCGATTGGCAGTTTCACTTTTAAACTGCCAATCGGAGTGGTCCTAGCCCCAGGGGGGGGTACTAAGCCACCCCCTGGATTATAGTACAGGTCCCTCCGTACCTGCGGCTCTGTTAACCCTTCAGTGACCCCGGTTAACACAGCCGCAGGAAGGGAAACCCGCGATGACGCAGCATATGCGTCATGGGTCGGGGACGAACATGTTTTCATGACGCATATGCTGTGTCACGGGTGGGAAGGGGTTAAAAAAGATATTTTAATTTGAAAAATTGTTGAAAGAGGAATTTTTGGGTGAGTTTATTTTCAAATAAAATATGTAATGGTGTTGTTATTTGTGTCCTCACAAAGTCAGACACTGCTACGGGTGACGTAACTCACTGTATCACTGAAGACGGTGCAGGCAGTGTGATTGCATACTCTTCCCGTAGAGGATACTTGTTCTCTCCCTGCAGACTCTGAATGAAGGATCGTGGAGGGGTATGTGGGAGTAATAAAGATAGAGTTAAGATATCTGTTTGTTTTTTGTACTAATAAAATGAGTTTTCTCTGTATGTTGTGTATTATTTACTATTTACTAGAGATTCATAATGGCCAAGTCTAACATTGGCCTGACATTATAAATTTAGGGCTTAGTACCAGCTGTCAATACAAAGCTGGCATTAAACCCTTTATTAAACAATTTGCCACTGGCACCAGGGCAACTGGAGCAGTTGGGTACAGTGCCAGAAAATGGAGCTTCTAATGAATGCGGGCTGCAATTCACAGCGAGGGGGCCAGAATGCTTGAGCTTTCCCATGCTGAGGGTTCCATCCCCCAGCTGCCTAGATCTATTTGCCTTGCAGTCAAAAATACAGCAAAGCTCCACGTCATTTTTTTTTAAATTATTTTATTAGATAACTGCAAAAATTACTATGTTAGGCTTTGCCGTATTTTTGGCTGTCAGATAGGTACAACTAAACATCTGGAGGTCATTGGCAGCCTGTAGCTGCCTAGTTGTACCTGACTGGTAACCAAAAATACAGTTAAACCCCATGTAATTTTTTTAAATTAAGTCAAATGATTAAAAAAAAAAACTTATGTGGAGCTTTGCTGTATTTTGGTTTCCAGGTACAACTAGGCAGCTGGGGTTGGAATTCCAAGCTTGGGGGCAGCCCAAGCATTCTGCAGCACACCCCCCCCCCCACACACACTGTAAATTGCAGCCCGCCGCCGCCCCAGGAAATGTTGCATTCATAGAAGCAACATTTTCTGGCACTGTTCCCGACTCTTCCCGCTTCCCTGGTGTATTGGCAAATTAGGTAATAGTTTTGGGAGTTGATGCCAGCTGGGTAATGTCAGCTGGCTTTAAGCCCAGATGTTTGTCATGACGAGGTGTCAATTAGATACCCAACATTGCTAACCAAATCAGTGAGGACTCAAATAACCATACCAATAGATATTTTATTTGAAAATAAGCTCCACAAAACATTTCTCTTTCAATCATTTTTTTTCAAAAGTTAAAATTAATCTTTTAAAATGTTACCATACCACCAAACAAATGATGTCCATCGCAGTCCGATGGATGTCCCTCAAAGTAAAAAATCGGCTAACATATGGAATGCACGATCATTGATCACATCCTCTCTCCATACGCTGGGCGAGCAGGAACTGCCCGACTCACTGCCGTGACTGGCAGTGACATCACAAAGATTATTAGAGTTGCTGCTCACAGCTGCACCACAAAATGGTGCATTCATTAGAAGCATCATTTTCTGGCACTGCAACCCGACTCTTCCAGTTGCATTTGTGCCAGTGGCAGACTGGGTAATAAAGGGGTTAATGCCAGCTGAATATTACCAGCTGTCACTGATTCCAAGGTTCATGACGTCAGGCCAATGTTGGACCCGGCCATTAGGAACCTTTAAGTAAATATTAAGTAAAACACCACACCATGAAAAATATTTTATTTGCAAATGTGAACACACAGAAAAAAAGAATCTATTAGAAAATAACACAGAAACACTACTCGTAATTATGTTTATGACCACTAGAACAACCCTCCACCTGAATCCTTTGTGATGTCCATCCCGTTCGGAAACGGAAACACACTGACGGGGTGACGTCATAGTAAGGTTAACCCAAGTTCAGCACCAGTGATGCAGCTGAGCTCAATGATGTGACTAAGCTCACATTGGGTGAACTTTCCTGAGTCACCCCGCTCAGTAGATGCTAAAATGTAGAAGCTGTTTCCAGGTTACGCCAACAGCCAATCACAGACACCCATTCTCTGTGACAGCGTCTGTGATTGGCTGTTCCACTTCTCAGCAGCAAATTCCCCTGAAAGTTAATGAGTGGCACCAGAAGTACAAGCAGCCGGACGCTGGAATGTATAAAGCCCATTTCACATGTAAGCCTGGGCAGCGTTTTGCTTCATTTGCGTTTCTATGCGTTTTTAGCGGTAAAACCTCATGCATTTTTGCCCCCATTGATTACAATTGAAAACGCATGCAAAAACGCATGTGTTTGCAACAACGCAAAATGCATGCATTTTTGCAAATGCAGCCCTAGACGCAGCAGCCCATGTGTTTGGCTGCGTTTGCAAAAACGCATGCGTTTTGCATTTTTGAAAATGCACATGCGTTTTTGCTTGTGTTTTAAATGTGTTTTCCTTTGAAATCAATGGGGGGAAAAAACGTATGTGTTAGGATGCGTTTTTACAGCTAAAAATGCATTGGCTAGGGTCACACATGCAAATCCATTTTTTGAAGCACTTAGAAAAACGGATCCGTTTTTCTAAGGGTGCCAATAGTGTCCCCTGATGTCCAGGACGTTTTTTGGAATTAGTCATTTTTTCTGAAAAAACGCATGCGTTAATGTATACATTAATGCATGGTACCTATAAGTACTATGCGTTAACGCATGCGTCTCCCATAGGGCCCCATGTTAAAAAAAATATGCGTTTTTGAAAGGACCCCAAAAACGCTGCTAGCAGTGTTCTTGGGCTGCTGCGGAAAAACACAAGCGTTGTTTGAAAAATGAACGTCCACGTGCGTTAACGCATATGCGTTTTTGGACTTTGAAAAAAAAATGGCCAAAATGTTCCCAAAAAGGGATTTAGCCCAAAAACGGATTTTACTTGTGACCCTGGCCATAGGCTGGGGTCTCACATACCAATCCGCTTTTTGAGGCTTTAGAAAAACTGATCTGTTAAATTTAGGGTGCCAATAGTGTCTCCTGAGTTCCTGGACTTTTTTGGCCTTAGTCATTTTTTCCCCAAAAACAGATGGTGCCTATATTTACCATGTGTTAACGCATGCGTTTCCCATAGGGCCCCATGTTAAAAAAAGCGCATGCACTTTTTTTCTACACCCAAAAACGCTGCTAGCAGCGTTTTTTTGGGATGCTGAACAAAATCGCATGAATTTTTGAAGACACTTAAGTGCACCATCCGTTAACGCATGTGCGTTTTTGGGCTTAGAAAAAAAAGACAAAAATTATCCCAAAAACGGATCCAAGGTAAAAACGGATGCCACGTGTGACCCTGGCCAAATGAAGCAAAACGCAGCCCAGGTGTTACGTATGGGCTGCCTATTTTCATGAGTGCTGCTGCTGCTGTTGTTGAATTGAGCCTTTTTTTCCCTTATTCAGTGTGCGGCTCATCAGGTGAGGTTGCTGCATGTTTGTGTGTGGATATGACAGGTGAGCTGAGGGGCCTGTCTGGGCTGGCTGCTCCCCACCCCTCGGCCATAAATGGGTCAGCTCACATCCACCTGATGTCGCTGATTCAGTTCACTTCTGTTCTGTGGCCTTGGAGTGCATACGTTGATCTGAAACTGCTGCTAGTTTTTCCCATTGGTGGTTGCTGGGTCCTGTGGTTCGTGGGTGGAAGTAGGGGTCTTATGCCTAGGGCTTCTTAGGAGCTTTAGGGTTTTAGGCTAGGGGCTTGGACCTCCTCACCTTCAGAGGTACCTCCAAGTACAGGGCGAGTCAGGGACCCCAGTATCAGGGCCAGAGTAGGCTCCCCTGACTCCCTACGCCCAGCTCCATCATACTTCTGGTTACCCCGGCCACCCCAGCGTGACACCAGGTTTAGATGTGAAATGGGCCTAACACTTATGTTAAATCACTGTTTTCTTTCTTTTAACAGCCCCCCAGCCCTCAACTCATAACTTTAAAGTCTGAGTTCGGGGTTCAGACTCATGTTTGAGCCAAATTCAGCCCCAAACTTGGACTTTAAAAACAATCTGGTCAGGTCCGCCGAACTTGAACATTGGTGGATTCACCCATCACTACTTCTAAGGTTTTACCATTCAATCCAGGTACAGTGGGTACGGAAAGTATAGACCCCTTTAATTTTTTTACTGTTCCAAAAGGTTCATTTTTTTCTCATTAAGGTACATTCTGCACCCCATCTCGACTGAAAAAAAACAGAAATGTAGAAATTTTTGCAGATTTATTAAAAACAAAAACTGAGATATCACATGGTCATAAGTATGACTCAGTATTGAATAGAATTACCTTTTTGAGCTAGTTCAGCCATGAGTCTTCATGGGAATGGTGCACCAAGTTTTTCACATCTGGATTTGGGGATCCTCTGCCATTGTTCCTTACAGATCCTCTCCAGTTCCGTCAGGTTGGATGGTGAACATTGGTGGACAGCCATTTTCAGGTCTCTCCAGAGGTGCTCAGTTAGGTTTAGATCAGGGCTCTGGCTAGGCCAGTCAAGAATAGTCACAGAGTTGTTCTGAAGCCACCCTTTGTTATTTTAGCTGTGTGCTTGGGGTCATCGTCTTGTTAGAAGGTGAACCTTTGGCCAAGTCTGAGGTCCAGAGCATTCTGGAAGATGTTATCATCCAGCATATCTCTGCACTTGGCCGCATTCATGTTTCCTTTAATTGCAACCAGTCGTCCTTTCCCTGCAGCTAAAAAAAAACCCCATGGCATGATGCTACCATGACCATATTTCACTGTTAGGATTATAGTGGGCATGTGATGAGCAGTGCCTGGTTTTCTCCATACATACCGCTTAGGGTTATCACCAAAAAGTTCTATCTTCATCTCATCAGACTATAGAATCTTATTTCTCATAGTCTGGGAGACCTTCATGTTTTCTTGCAAACTCTATGCGGGCTTTCATATGTCCTACACTGAGCAGAGGCTGGTGGAGGGCTGCAGTGATGGTTGACTTTGGGGAACTTTCTCCCATCTCCCTACTGCATCTCTGGAGCTCAGCCACAGTGATCTTGGGGTTCTTCTTTACCTCTATCACCAAGGCTCTTCTCCCATGATTGCTCAGTTTGGCTGGACGGCCAAGTGTAGGAAAACGTCTAGTGGTCCCAAATCTTTTCCATTTAAGGATTATGGAGGTCCCTGTGCTCTTAGGAACCTTGAGTACTGCAGAATTTCTTTTGTAACCTTGGTGAGATCTGTGCCTTGCCACAATTCTGTCTCTGAGCTTTCTGAGCAGTTCCTTTGAGCTCATGATTCTCATTTGGTCTAATATGCACTGTGAGCTGTGAGGTCTTATATAGACAGGTGTGTGCCTTTTCAAATTAAGTTCTATTAGTTTAATTAAACACAGTGGGACTCCACTGAAGAAGAAGAACCATCTCAAGGAGGATCACAAGGAAATGGACAGCATGTGACTTAAAGGGATCCTGTCACCCCCAAAACACCTGTAAACCTATTAAAACCTGTCCCTAGAGCATATTAACACTTTCCCTACACTCTTTTTACCTCCTAAATGCAGTAAATGACATTGCCTAAAAACGTTTTATAAGTACCTGATTACTGATGATAATGAGTGACTATGCTATTCATAGTCACTCATCAAGACTGCCCCTCTGCTTCATAGCACGCCTGAATAGGCGTGATCTTCATAGCAGATTCAAATTGCCGCCTCCCTGCTGTGCCCTGTGTCGTCCGAGGCTGCTGTGTGGCTGGGTGACGCGATCCGCGTCATTCCCGGCGCCGGGTGACGTATTTACACCGGCGCCGCCCTGTCAGCTTCAAAATGCGCACTGCGCATGCGCATGGGCAGGCGCAGTGTGCATTTTGAAGCTGACAGCGCGGCGCCGGTGTAAATACATCACCCGGCGCCGGGAATGACGCGGATCGCGTCACCCAGCCACACAGCAGCCTCGGACGACACAGGGCACAGCAGGGAGGCGGCAATTTGAATCTGCTATGAAGATCACGCCTATTCAGGCGTGCTATGAAGCAGAGGGGCAGTCTTGATGAGTGACTATGAATAGCATAGTCACTCATTATCATCAGTAATCAGGTACTTATAAAACGTTTTTATGCAATGTCATTTACTGCATTTAGGAGGTAAAAAGAGTGTAGGGAAAGTGTTACTATGCTCTAGGGACAGGTTTTAATAGGTTTACAGGTGTTTTGGGGGTGACAGGATCCCTTTAAATAGGAGTGTTTGATTAAAGGGTCTGAATATTTATGACCATGTGATATGTCAATTTTTCTTATTTAATAACTTTGCAAAAAAAATTCTACATTCCTGTTATTTCAGTCAAGATGGGACGCAGAGTGCACATTAATAAGGAAGAAAAAAGAACTTTCTTTTAATTTACTAATTGGCTGCAATTAAACAAAGAGTGAAAAATTTAAAGGAGTCTGAATACTTTCCATACCCAATGTATTTTGTTTATGGAATCCCTATATAAACTTGATGAAAGTATCTCATTGGGTATTTTTAATGATTCCCCATTACTGCAATATTTTACGGTTTACCCAAAACTATAAAGGAATTTTCCCCCACCCCTTCGTTCTATAATTTCTGGGATGGTATATTTATGTGAAAATTTAAGTGGGTGGCTAGATGATCATCTTTAGCCTCCCAGGGTATTTAAAAGACAGTACAGAAGTGCTGCCTACCTTTTGACAATTTCAAGTGGAAGAGTGATTGTTTTTTTCACCTGCGATTTTGTCAATCTCTATTTGATAATTCCACATCATCTGGCAGACATTGCTATACAGCACGACTTAAATAAATATAGCACCTGTTCCAGTGAAATAAAAGAGGTTATTATGTCGGTATTGCAATTCTGTGGAAACAAAACCTTTTTTCATTTGATTCTACATTTTATCTTCAATTGGAAGGCGCCTCAATGGGCTCACACTTCCTCCCTTCACTTGCAGTGCTGTTTATGGTATAGTGGTAGGAAAAGACAATTTATAATATACTGTACACAATCCATTTTATGGCAGTATTGCTTTGTATGATAATTTACTATTTGTATGATCTGATCGTCCAACGACCATACTGACCCCTACTTCTAAATGATGATTTTAATCTCTAATTTATATGATCTGAACCAAGTAATTGTATTGCTTTTTCGGCACTGTAGCTTTGCGGTGATACACAAAAAGGGACAGTCAATGTATCCCTATAAAGAAAAGAAATAGCAGGTAACATTCTTCTATTATCCTCTAACTGTCACTCTGCTCACACTACCAAAGTGTTATTGCATGAAGAATTCATTAGAGCTTGTCAAATATGCTCTAGTGATTGTGCTTCCCAAATGGAAAGAGTAATCATTAAACACAGACTATTAGGCCTGTTTCACATCTATGGCATGTGTGCGTTTTGCAAAATGTGCGTTTTTAGTAGTGATGAGCGAGTACTAAAATGCTCGGGTGCTCGAAGCTCCGGGCCGAGCATCTCGAGATACTCGTGTACTCGGCCCGAGTACCGAGCCCAATGTTATCCTATGGGAGACCCGAGTATTTTTATGAAATGACTGCCGGCAGCATGTAGAAACCCTAAAAATGTCACAAAAGTCTCAGAAGAGTGCTCAAATGACATGGCAACACCATGGGGAAGACCCCTGGAAGCATTTCTCACTCAAAAGTCACAGTTGTGAACAATGTTGTCCGAGTTTCACGCCAATTTTACGGAGTCACCAGAAAACCTTCCAAAATGACACCAAAATGAATATTCAGGGTGGAAATGTTAAGGGCACATACCCAATAGTGAGATACAGCTGGTGTATGTTACTTTTTGTGATTACATGAAAGATTTTACTTGAAAACATTGTGCGGCACTCCGATGACCCTGAGAAGAGACGTACATGAAGCCCTGTCTTGACATAATGTGCCCATTTTGAGGAACTGGGTCTATTGTAGTATTTTCCTTTGCCAGGGAGTCCAAAATTGGAGGTCACCAATGCCCCTGGATAGAGACGTGCATGAGGGCCTGTAAACCTGAAGTGGGTGTATTGTAGTATAGCCCTTTGGCAGGGCAGCCAAAAATTGGGAGGCTCCACATTGTCCCAGATAGAGACGTGCATGAGCCTGTACTGAATGAGGGCCTTGATATCAATGTCCCAGTGCGTGAGAGGCTGTAAACCTGAGTGGGTGTATTGTAGTATAGCCCTTTGGCAGGGCAGCCAAAAATTGGGAGGCTCCACAATGACCCATGCATACAGACATGCATGAGGGCCTGTAAACCTCAAATGGGTGTATTGTAGTATAGCCCTTTGGCAGGGCAGCCAAAAATTGGGAGGCTCCACATTGTCCAGGATAGAGACGTGCTAGGAGGGCCTGTAAACTGAAGTGGGTGTATTGTAGTATAGCCCTTTGGCAGGGCAGCCAAAAATTGGGAGGCTCCACATTGTCCCAGGATAGAGACGTGCAGGAGGCCCTGTAAACCTGAAGTGGGTGTATTGTAGTATAGCCCTTTGGCAGGGCAGCCAAAAATTGGAGGCTCCACATTGTCCCAGGATAGAGAGTGCAGGAGGCCTGTAACCTGAAGTGCGTGTATGTAGTATACTTTGGCAGGCAGCAAAAATTGGGAGACTCCACATTGTCCCTGGATAGAGACGTGCAGGAGGGCCTCAAAACATTTTTCCCATTGAAAAGGAGCGGGTCTTCTGTCGTTGTAATGCCCATTCTAAAAGAATGGGCGAAAAAATTTACCATTGGGGGTATACCTGAAACAACAGCCTAACTATTGTAATGGTCATCATGGTGGCACATGGGGAGAAGGAGGAGCAGTCCAGCGATTAGCCAAAGTGCAGAACTGTGTACCCATGGGTGAGTGGAGGTACATGGCAAATTCCCATAACAAAATTTAAATTCAGTTGTCATTTGTTGGTGGTGTGGTGAAGTCTGGCCCAATCCAACCCTTGTTCATCTTGATCAGAGACAGCCTGTCAGCATTTTCAGTTGACAGGCGGGTGCGTTTGTCAGTAATGATTCCACCTGCGGCACTGAAAACACGCTCTGACAAAACGCTAGCGGCAGGGCAGGCCAGGACTTCCAAGGCGTAGAGAGCCAATTCATGCCACGTGTCCAGCTTGGAGACCCAATAATTGTAAGGCACAGAGGAATTTCGCAGTACAGTTGTTCGATCTGCAAGGTACTCCTTCAGCATCTGGCCAAACTTAGCATTTCTTGTGGCACTACCCCGCACCTCAGGGACTGTGGTACGTGAGGGGCTGAGAAAACTGTCCCACATCGTAAAGACTGTTCCCCTACCTCTGGCAGATTGGACTTGTGCCCCTCTCGGCCGTACGCCTTGGTTGTCCACCGATTCCTGACCTATGCCGCTAGCGTTTTGTGAGGGGAATGATTTGCCTACTTCCGTGACTATGGCCTTCTGGAACTGCTGCATTTTGGCTGACCTCTCCACCTCAGGAATGAGAGACATAAAGTTCTCCTTGTAGCGTGGGTCTAACAGTGTTGCCAACCAGTACTGATTGTCGGCCAAGATGTTCTGAACGCGAGGGTCACGAGCCAGGCAGCTTACCATAAAGTCAGCCATGTGCGCCAGACTCTTAACAGCCATCACTTCAGTATCCAGACCACACGATGACTGAACATGCTGTCCTCCTCCTCCTCATCTCCCCTGTCCTCTGGCCAGCCACGCTGAATCGAGGGTATGACTGGTGTGCATGTCATATCCTCAATTTGGCCAGAGAGTTGCTCCATGTCTTCATCCTCCTCCTCCTCGTCATAGTCCTCCACTGCACGTTGTGATGAGATGAGGCTGGGCTGTGTGTTATCACCCACACCCACTACTGTTTCTTGCTCCAAGTCATCACGCTCCGCCTGCAATGCATCCTCTTTGTTTTTCAGCAGAGACCGTTTTAGAAGGCAGAGTAGTGGTATGGTGACGCTAATAATGGCGTCATCGCCGCTCACCATCTTGGTGGAGTCCTCAAAGTTTTGGAGGATGGTACATAGGTCGGACATCCATCTCCACTCCTCAGGTGTTATGTGTGGAGTTTGACCCATTTCCCGACGGCTTAGGTGATGCAGGTAGTCAACAACTGCCCTCTTCTGCTTACATATCCTGACCAACATGTGCAGAGTTGAATTCCAACGCGTGGGGACATCACACACCAGTCTGTGGGCCGGAAGACGCAAACGGCGCTGAAAGCTGGCAAGGCCGGCTGAAGCACAGGTGACTTGCGAAAATGTGCAGACAGGCGGCGAACTTTTACCAGCAGTTCAGACAGCTCTGGGTATGACTTTATAAACCTCTGAACCACCAGGTTGAGCACATGGGCCACGCATGGAACATGCGTCAGCTGGCCTCGCCTCAAAGCTGCCACCAGGTTCCGGCCATTGTCACACACGACCTTTCCTGGCTTTAGGTTCAGAGGTGTGATGCCAGTGATCTGCCTGCTGTTTCAGAGCTGTCCACACCTCTTCTGCATTGTGGGGTTTGTCACCTATGCAGACTAGCTTCAGCACAGCCTGTTGCCGCTTCGCAGAGGCAGTGCTGCAGTGCTTCCAGCTTGGGACTGGTGTGGAGGGTACAGTGGATGAGGATGCGCAGGAGGAGGCTGAGGAGCATGACATTCCGGAGCTGTAGAGTGTCGGTGAAACCCTGACAGAGGTAGGGCCTGCTATCCTTAGTGTGGGAAGGACGTGTTCCGTCCCTCGCTCAGACTGGGTCCCAGCCTCCACAATATTAACCCAGTGTGCCGTCAAGGAGCTGTAGCGGCCTTGCCCACAAGCACTTGTCCACGTGTCTGTGGTTAGGTGGACTTTTGCTGAAACAGCGTTGTTCAGGGCACGTGTGATGCTTTGGGACACGTGGTTATGCAATGCGGGGACGCATATCTGGAGAAATAGTGGCGGCTGGGGACCGAGTAACGTGGGACAGCAGCCCCCATCAGGTCGCGGAATGCTTCCGTCTCCACCAGCCGGAAAGGCAATATTTCTAGCGCTATGAGTCGCGAAATGTGAGAATTGAGGACAGTGGCATGTGGGGCATTGGCAGCGTATTTGCGCTTGCGTTCATAGGTTTTCTGAATGGATAATTGGATGCTGCGCTGGGACAAGGACGTGCTTGATGGTGGTGTTATTTGGGCAACTTCAGGTGCAGGGCCGGAGGCTTGTTCGCGGCCAGCATGGACAGGGGATTGGCTCGCAATCACAACACGCGAAGACGTAGCAGTGACATCAGCAAGCACCGCTCCTCAACTCTGTTGTACTTCCCACAAAGTCGGGTGCTTGGCTGACATGTGCCTGATCATGCTGGTGGTGGTCAGGCTGCTAGTTTTCGTACCCCTGCTGATACTGGCATGGCAGGTGTTGCAAATGGCCTTTTTAGAGTCATCTGGAGCCAACTTAAAAAACTCCCAGACTCGGAAAGACCTAACATTTGCACAGGCACCTTGAGTCGTGTTGTTGTTCCGGGGAACGGTTGCCTGCCTTCTGCCTGCGGACACGACCCTGCTTCGTACTGCCTGTTGGGATGCTACGCCTCTCCTTGTGCACTGCTGTCCTCGCTCTGCATATCCTCCTGCCAGGTTGGGTCAGCTACTGGATCATCCACCACGTCGTCTTCCTCTTCCGCACCCTGATCCTCCTCCTGACTTCCTGGAAATTGTGTCTCATAATCGTCCACCCCTTATTGAGACACGTTGCCAACGTTCCATTCATGAGAACGTGGCTGCTCAAATATTTGGGCATCTGTACATACCATCTCCTCATCACCCACTTCAACAGGAGCTGGCGAGAGGCCAGATTCTGCGAATGGATACATGAACAGCTCTTCCGAGTGTCCTAGTGTGGGATCAGTAATGTCCGTGGACGTGTACTCGGCCTGGTGGTAGGAAGGAGGATCAGGTTGGGAAATGTGCGGTGCAGTATCACGGCTACTGACACTTGACCGTGTGGAAGACAGGTTGTTTGTGGAGGTGCCTATCTGACTTGAAGCATTATCCGCTATCCAAGTAACAACCTGTTGACACTGGTCTTGTTCAAGAGCGGTGTACTGCTGCGGGCCCCAAGAATTTGGGACAGGACGTGCGAGCGAGTAGATGTGCCACTTTGTTGTTGCGAAATTAGTGCTTGCACACGACCTCGGCCTCTGCCTGCACCACCATCACGTCCACTTCCTTGTTCCTTGCCAACGCCCTTGCCAACACCCTTGCCATTTTGCCTGTATACAGCGACAACAGTCTGGTGACTGTTCAGGTCACAGGAGAGTAGGATTTTAGTCCCTAACCTGTATCAAGGTAGTAAGTACAACAGTCTGGTGACTGTAATGGTCACAGGAGAGAAGGATTTTAGTCCCTAACCTGTATCAAGGTAGTAAGTACAATAGTCTGGTGACTGTAATGGTCACAGGAAAGTAGGATTTTAGTCCCTAACCTGTATCAAGGTAGTAAGTACAACAATCTGGTGACTGTAATGGTCACAGGAGAGTAGGATTTTAGTCCCTAACCTGTATCAAGGTAGTAAGTACAACAGTCTGGTGACTGTAATGGTCACAGGAGAGTAGGATTTTAGTCCCTAACCTGTATCAAGGTAGTAAGTACAACAGTCTGGTGACTGTTCAGGTCACAGGAGAGAAGGATTTTAGTCCCTAACCTGTATCAAGGTAGTAAGTACAACAGTCTGGTGACTGTAATGGTCACAGGAGAGAAGGATTTTAGTCCCTAACCTGTATCAAGGTAGTAAGTACAACAGTCTTGTGACTGTAATGGTCACAGGAGAGTAGGATTTTAGTCCCTAACCTGTATCAAGGTAGTAAGTACAACAGTCTGGTGACTGTAATGGTCACAGGAGAGAAGGATTTTAGTCCCTAACCTGTATCAAGGTAGTAAGTACAACAGTTTGGTGACTGTAATGGTCACAGGAGAGTAGGATTTTAGTCCCTAACCTGTATCAAGGTAGTAAGTACAACAGTCTGGTGACTGTAATGGTCACAGGAGAGAAGGATTTTAGTCCCTAACCTGTATCAAGGTAGTAAGTACAACAGTCTGGTGACTGTAATGGTCACAGGAGAGTAGGATTTTAGTCCCTAACCTGTATCAAGGTAGTAAGTACAACAGTCTGGTGACTGTTCAGGTCACAGGAGAGAAGGATTTTAGTCCCTAACCTGTATCAAGGTAGTAAGTACAACAGTCTGGTGACTGTAATGGTCACAGGAGAGAAGGATTTTAGTCCCTAACCTGTATCAAGGTAGTAAGTACAACCGTCTGGTGACTGTAATCGTCACAGGAGAGTAGGATTTTAGTCCCTAATCTGTATCAAGGTAGTAAGTACAACAGTCTGGTGACTGTAATGGTCACAGGAGAGAAGGATTTTAATCCCTAACCTGTATCAAGGTAGTAAGTACAACAGTCTGGTGACTGTAATAGTCACAGGAGAGTAGGACTTTAGTCCCTAACCTGTATCAAGGTAGTAAGTACAACAGTCTGGTGACTGTTCAGGTCACAGGAGAGAAGGATTTTAGTCCCTAACCTGTATCAAGGTAGTAAGTACAACAGTCTGGTGACTGTTCAGGTCACAGGAGAGTAGGATTTTAGTCCCTAACCTGTATCAAGGTACTAAGTACTACAGTCTGGTGACTGTAATGGTCACAGGAGAGAAGGATTTTAGTCCCTATCCTATATCAAGGTAGTAAGTACAACAGTCTGGTGACTAATGGTCACAGGAGAGTAGGATTTTAGTCCCTAACCTGTATCAAGGTAGTAAGTACAACAGTCTGGTGACTGTTATGATCACAGGAGAGTAGGATTTTAGTCCCTAACCTGTATCAAGGTAGTAAGTACAACAGTCTGGTGACTGTAATGGTCACATAAAAGCTTTGACCCTGATCTGGATCACCCTGCCTATATCCTCCTAGATTAGTCCTGAGAAGGACTGTTGTGGTCAGCAGCAGTTTGCAGTCCTGCTCCGGATCTACCTATGAGGGCCGCAAATCTGTCCCTAAGCAGCAGCAGACACTCTCCCTACGCTCACTGTCTGGATGGCTGTGTGCAGAGCACAGCGCGGCCGGGTCTTATAAAGGCTCGGTCACGCTGTGCAGGCCGGCCAATCACTGCAATGCCACAACTAACAGGGCTGTGGCATTGCAGTGGTCTGCCAGCCAATCCCTGCATGTGGGCTGGCTCTCTAAAGAGTGCCAACATGCAGGGAGGAGGACCACCAGCACAGCACGAGTATCGCGAGATTACTCGGTGCTCGCCGAGTAGCCCTAGCACAGTGATACTCGTGCGAGTACCGAGCAGCGCAAAGCATACTCGCTCACCACTAGTTTTTAGGCGTTTTTACCGCTAAAAACGCATAAAATTGCTAGCGTTTTTTGTCCCATTGATTTTAATGGAAACGCATGTAAAAACGCATGCAAAAACGCATTAGCGTTTTCAAAAACGCAAAACGCATGCGTTTTTGGAAATGCTGCCCAAAATGTCGGGAAATGCGTCCAGCGCGGCGTTCGCAAAAACGCATGCGTTTTGCGTTTTTGAAAACGCTAATGCGCTTTTGCATGCGTTTTTACATGCGTTTCCATTAAAATCAATGGGACCAAAAACGCTAGTGTTTTTATGCGTTTTTAGCGTAAAAACGCCTAAAAACGCACATTTTGCAAAACGCACACATGCCATAGATGTGAAACAGGTCTCATATAAAAACATAGAAGCATGGCTAGGGTCACACTTAAGGCCCAGTTACACACAGATAATTGTGCAGATATTGTTCACAACATCTCTGGTTGCAGTGAAATCATGGACACATTGTTCCATTTGTACACACCACAAAATGGAGCAATGTGTCCGTGATTTCACTGCAACCAGAGATCTGCGAACAATCTCTTCGACTGTGAAGTGTATCACTATGCCTTCGTTAAAAATGCAACCAGGAATCCCTACTACATGGTAATAAAACTTTGGATATGGATAGTACACCTGGTATAGAACAAACATATAAAATGGATGAGATTAAGGACAAAAAATCGACACAGATTCGATTAATAATTTTTTTTTTTTCCAATGCCTTTATCTTACAACTTGGTGACATTAAAAATATATTTTTAAATTATCTACAGGTAATGAATCAAGATAATGCATTAAAAAAATCCTTGATAATGAATGTAAAGTGGTAGCTAGAAGGGGAAAATCGCTAGTTGATTATATCTCGCCTAAGCGGCCGTCACACGCACAGATATCTCTTGCGATATTGTAAGCGATCACGTGCACGCGCGATCGCTTACAATATCGCTCACATCGCTGGTGAGCTGTCACACAGACAGACTCACCAGCGATGTGGAGCCGCGATCCCGCTGGTTACTATGGTACACATCGGGTTACTAGGCGCCGCGCGTCGCTTAGTAACCCGACGTGTACCATAGTTACCATCTCCCAGCATAGGCTCTGCCGCTGGGAGATGGTTCTATCGTGGTGTCATACACCACGATGAAGCAGATCGTGACATCGTTCATCGCTAGATCTGAGCTCCGGAGCTCAGATCTGCGATGTCAGATCAAGCGATTTTACATAGTAAAATCGCTTGATTACATGCAAGATGCCAAAACGATATCGCTTAAGCGATCAAAAAGGAGATCGCTTAAACGATATCGGGCTTAAAATCATTGCGTGTGACGGCCGCTCTAGTATATTTACTACAGAGGATAAACAGGTAACTTGGCTAACTGTAAAGGTTATTATCGATGGAGGTTCCAGTTGCTATTACCGTATATACTCGTGTATAACCCGACCCGTGTATAAGCCGACCCCCCTACTTTTGCCCCCAAAATCTGGGAAAAACTATTGACTCGTGTATAAGCCGAGGGTGGACCCCAGCACAGGTATACAGCCCCCAGCAGTGTGGTATACAGGCCCCCCCGATGGTATACAGGCCTCCCCAGTGGTAGTATACAGCCCCCAGCAGTGTGGTATACAGCAGCCTCCCCAGTGGTATATACAGGCCCCAGCAGTGTTACAGCAGCCTTCCCATGGTATATACAGCAGCAGCCCCAGGGTATATACATCAGCAGCCCCAGGGTATATACAGCAGCAGCCCCATGGGTATATACAGCAGCAGCCCCATGGTATATACAGCAGCAGCCCCATGGATATACAGCAGCAGCCCCAGGGTATATACAGCAGCAGCCCCAGGTATATACAGCAGCAGCCCCATGGTATATACAGCAGCAGCCCCATGGTATATACAGCAGCAGCCCATGGTATATACAGCAGCAGCCCGAGGTATACAGGCCCCCCCCATGCTCCTAAACCTGTAAAGGAAGATGATTATACTTATCACTGTCCCGCTGCCTCCCCGCTCCTCCATCTGCATCGCGCTCCTCCATCTTCATTCACCGGCTTCCGACTTCCTGTGTTCTGCGCCGACAATGACGTCATTCGGCGCCGACAGGAAGCCGGAAGATGGAGGAGCGCGATGCAGATGGAGGAGCGCGATGCAGAGCGGGGACGGCAGCGGGACAGTGATAAGTATAATCATCTTCCTTTACAGGTTTACGGAGCATGGGGGGGCCTGTATGCTGATGGGGGGCCCTGTATACCTCTGGGGGGGAGGCGCCCGTATAGTGACTCGCGTATAAGCCGAGGGGGTAACTTTTCAGCCCAATTTTTGGGCTGAAAAACTCGGCTTATACGCGAGTATATACGGTAATTGCAAAACTACTTTTCTTAGATTGACTTCACACTGCAGTTTTTCCCTGATCAGTGTCCATCAGTGTTTGGGTGCCAAAACCAGGAATGTCTCCAAAACTCAGAACAGGTGTCAATCTTTCAATTATAGTTTTTCTCTGCAAGTTCCTTCCTGGTTCCTCTCCTGGTTTTGGCACACAAACACTGATGGACACTGATCAGTGAAAAACTGCAGTGTGAAGTCAGCCTTAGTTAAGATGGTGCAGTTGTTTCCATAAATAATATTATCAATTGCGATACTCATCATGTTATATATATTATTGAATGCACCATTTGTCAAAAAAGTATGTAGGTTGCACAACCCGCACAGTTAAAAAATGTAGCTCAGAAAATATTGCTAATATTATAGCAAAAAATGGCAAATATTCAGGGGCTGTGAGGCGTTTTGTCAGTTACCACAATGCAGACCTTAAGGCCACTTCACACACACACACACAGATATCCGAGTCCAATATCTGAACAGATCTCTGGTTGCAGTGAAATCATGGATACATTGCTCCATTTTGTGGCTGTGTACAAATGGAGCAATGTATCCATGATTTCACTGCAACCAGAGATCTGTTCAGATATTGGACTCCGATATCTGTGTGTGTGTGTGTGAAGTGGCCTTAGTGGTTTTTCATTCCATGCAATAGAAAGGGTTATGATCTGAGGTAAAACTGGCAAAAAATAGTTTTTTGGAGACAAGCAAACTGGGTCTTGAGGTTTGACACTTGTTTACCCTCTGGGATGAATATAAAAAATTGATCTACTTTATAGCTACTAAAATTGGGATCTATGGCCTTGTTCACACATACCGGCGTTTTTGGCACTTTCTGCGTTTTCTTGCAATTTTTGAAAAACGCAGATGCGTTACCATATGGTACATTTTAGTGTAGCTGCGTTTTTAAGCTTCACCTGCGTTCTTTTTCCCCTCATTCCAAAAAATGCTGCATGCAGCGTATTTGGGTGCTGTAAAAAAACGCAGGGGTTGTTTCCAAAAACACATGCGTTTTTTTTAACATGGGGCCCTATGGGAAACGTATGCGTTAACGCATGGCACATATAGCACCTGCGTTAACGCATGCGTTTTTAATGAAAAAATGACAAAATTCAAAAACTTCAGAAAAACGTTCAGATCCACAGGGAACACTATTTGGCACACTTAGAAAAACTGCTCAGTTTTTCTAAGTGTTAAAAAAACGCATTGATATGTGTGAACAAGGCCTCTATTATGAAAGTGAGTTATTTATTCTTTCATTTGTAATAATTGGTTTTAGGCTGGGGTCACACACACAGATATCTGGGCAGATATTGTTCACAGATCTCTGGTTGCAGTGAAATCATGGACACATGGTTCCATTTTGTGGCTGTGTACAAATGGTGAAATCTGTCCATGATTTCACTGCAACCAGAGATCTGTGAACAATATCTGCCCAGATATCTGTGTGTGTGACCCCAGCCTTAGAGATATAATATTTGGGTAACATGAATTCTTTTTCATATCTATTTATTTTGGACTAGATTGCGGCCCGATTCTAAAGAATCGGGTATTCTAGCATATGGTTAGCAGGGTATACGGGGGCTCAGTGGTTAGCAGAGTATACAGGCGGGTCTGTGGTAGCAGAGTATACAGGCAGCTCTGTGGGTAGAGGAGTATACAGGTGGCTCTGTGGTGTAGCAGAGTATACAGGCGGCTCTGTGGGTAGCAGAGTATACCGAAGGGTCTGTGGGTAGAAGAGTATACAGAAGGCTCTGTGGGTAGGAGATTATACAGGCGGGTCTGTGGGTAGCAGAGTATACAGAAGGCTCTGTGGGTAGCAGAGTATACAGAAGGCTTTGTGGGTAGCAGAGTATACAGGCAGCTCAGTGGTTAGCAGGGTATACAAGCGGGTCTGTGGGTAGCAGAGTATACAGAAGGCTTTGTGGGTAGCAGAGTATACAGGCAGCTCAGTGGTTAGCAGGGTATACAAGCGGGTCTGTGGGTAGCAGAGTATACAGAAGGGTCTGTGGGTAGGAGAGTATACAGAAGGCTCTGTGGGTAGGAGATTATACAGGGGCTCTGTGGGTAGCAGAGTATACAGAAGGCTCTGTTGGGTAGCCGAGTATACAGGCAGGTCTGTGGGTAGCAGAGTATACAGGCGGGTCTGTGGGTAGCAGAGTATACAGGCGGGTCTGTGGGTAGCAGAGTATACAGGCGAGTCTGTGGGTAGCAGAGTATACAGGCGGGTCTGTGGGTAGCAGAGTATATAGGCGGGTCTGTGGGTAGGAGATTATGCAGGCGGGTCTGTGGGTAGCAGAGTATACAGGCGGGTCTGTGGGTAGCAGAGTATACAGGCGGGTCTGTGGGTAGCAGAGTATACAGGCGGGTCTGTGGGTAGCAGAGTATATAGGTGGCTCTGTGGGTAGCAGAGTATACAGGGGCTCTGTGGATATCAGAGTTTGATGTGGCAGGAGGCTGGAGCGGTGAGGAGAGGTGGCGCTGGAGGAGTGAGGAGAGGTGGCGCTAGAGGGGCGAGGAGAGGTTCCGGCTGGAGGGGTGAGGAGAGGTCCGGCTGGAGGGGTGAGGAGAGGTCCGGCTGGAGGGGTTGAGGAGAGGTGGCGCTGGAGGGGTGATGGAGGAGGGTGCAGCTGGAGGGGTGAGGAGAGATGCGCTGGAGCGGCGACATGACCGCTCGGCGGCAGGACGTGGCTGCGTGCTGGGGCTGCTCGCAGCCCCAGTCACACGCCATTGTCCTCTGCGGCGGGGTGGGGGTTGCAGAGAGGGATCAGCCCCTCCCCTCAGGTCACACATGTGACCTGAGGGGAAGGAGCGGATTGGGCGGTGTGTGGTAAACCCAGGACGGCCATGCGATTGGTCCAGGCGCCGAGTCCTGGGCAATGGGATGGGCGTCCTGTGTGTACAATAGAGCGGGCAATCTGCTTGCTGGGGCGGCGGGCCAATGGGAGTGAGCGGGGCGTGTCAGGCTTTGCAGCCTGACACGCTGGGCTCACTCCCATTGGCCGCCGCCCACAGGATGACGTCACTGGCTCCCGGCACCCGGCCACAGCCCCTACACCGCTACTTCACCAGCATGGCGACACTGAGGCCCCAGCGGTGAGAGAGCGGCGAGGGGCAGAAGCCACCACCGGCATCCGGGTAGCGTCTACCTCGCGGTGGCCGCAAGGCCAGTCGCGATGACGCGGGGCCGACGGTTGGCAGGATGGCGGCGGTGTCAGCTAGTGAGGCTGAGAGGATGGAGGAGGCTGAGAGGATGGAGGAGGCAGAGGGGATGGAGGAGGCAGAGGGGATGGAGGAGGCTGTGAGCATGGAGGAGGCTGTGTATATAGGGAGGCTGTGAGGATTGAGGAGGCTGAGGGGATGGAGGAGGCTGTGAAGATGGAGGAGGCTGTGAAGATAGGGAGGCGGTGAGGATGGAGGAGGCTGTAAGGATGGAGGAGGCTGTGAAGATGGAGGAGGCTGAGGGGATGGAGGAGGCTGTGAGGATAGGGATACTGTGAAGATTGAGGAGGCTGTGAGGATGGAGGAGGCTGGGGGGATGGAGGAGGCTGAGGGGATGGGGAGGCTGTGAGGATCGAGGAGGCTGTGAGGATGAGGAGGCTGAGGGGATGGAGGAGGCTGAGGGGATGTAGGAGACTGTGAGGATGGTGGAGGCTGTGAGGATGGAGGAGGCTGAAGGGGTGGGGAGGCTGTGAGGATGGAGGAGGCTGTGAGGATGAGGAGGCTTTGAGGATGGAGGAGGCTGAGTGGATGGAGGAGGCTGAGGGGATGTAGGAGACTGTGAGGATGGTGGAGGCTGTGAGGATGGAGGAGGCTGTGAGGATGGAGGACGCTGAGGAGATGGAGGAGGCTGAGGGGATGGAGGAGGCTGAGGGATGGAGGAGGCTGTGAGGATGGGGAGGCTGTGAGGATGGAGGAGGCTGAGGGGATGGAGGAGGCTGTGAGGATGGGGAGGCTGTGAGGATGGAGGAGGCTGAGGGGTTGGAGGAGGCTGAGGGGTTGGAGGAGGCTGAGGGGATGGAGGAGGCTGAGGGGATGGAGGAGGCTGTGAGCATGGAGGAGGCTGTGTATATAGGGAGGCTGTGAGGACGGAGGAGGCTGAGGGGATGGAGGAGGCTGTGAAGATGGAGGAGGCTGTGAAGATAGGGAGTTGGTGAGGACGGAGGAGGCTGTAAGGACGGAGGAGGCTGTGAAGATGGAGGAGGCTGAGGGGATGGAGGAGGCTGTGAGGATAGGGATACTGTGAAGATTGAGGAGGCTGTGAGGATGGAGGAGGCTGGGGGGATGGAGGAGGCTGAGGGGATGGGAGGCTGTGAGGATCGAGGAGGCTGAGGGGATGGAGGAGGCTGAGGGGATGGGGAGGCTGTGAGGATAGGGAGGCTGTGAAGATGGAGGAGGCTGTGAGGATGGAGGAGGCTGTGAGGATGAGGAGGCTTTGAGGATGGAGGAGGCTGAGGGGATGGAGGAGGCTGAGGGGATGGAGGAGGCTGAGGGGATGTAGGAGGCTGTGAGGATGGTGGAGGCTGTGAGGATGGGGGAGGCTGTGAGGATGGAGGAGGCTGAGGGGTTGGAGGAGGCTGAGGGGATGGAGGAGGCTGAGGGGATGGAGGAGGCTGTGAGGATGGAGGAGGCTGTGAGGATGGGGAGGCTGAGGGGATGGAGGAGGCTGAGGGGATGGAGTAGGCTGAGGGGATGAAGGAGGCTGAGGGGATGGAGGAGGCTGTGAAATTCTTATACTTACTCTCCGCCAAGCGCTATGTGCTGGGAGTAGTAGCAGGCATAGTGCTGATAGGACCTGCCATGATGTCAGAATGACATCTGCGTTCGGCGCTGTGATTGGGCCGCTCGCGGTCACATGATAAGTACGTCACATATCACATGACTGCAAGTGGGTCAATCACAGCGCAGTACGCAGATGTCATTCTGACATCATGGCAGGTCCTATCACCACAATGCCTGCTACTACTCCCATTAGCAAGCGCTCGGCGGAGGGTAAATATAAGAGATGAGACTGGAGCGGGGGAACGCGGGGAGCGCAAGCGGGGAGGAGCGCGGGCAGGGCAGGAGGAGCGGGGGGCAGAAGGAGGAGCAGGGGGGCTGCGTGGAGGATGCGGGGCCGAAGATTGGCAGGATGTCGGCGGTGTGGTGTGGTGTCGGGATGGCGGCTCGCGGTGGGCGCTAAAGCTTGGATCACCCTGAGCGGGTGTAGTGCCCAAGCCACTTCCGTCGTGTGACGTCATTTTTGTCCCTTGAAGACGGAAGTGGCTTCGGCTTTTATATATATGATATATAAAGATCACAACTATCATGATTATGTTTATGCTTATATATATTACCCAATGTAAATTTTCTCCATTTAAAATGCTGTTATGTTGTGTGGTTTCATGACTCATATAACTACAAAAAGCTTTTTACCTGTTTTGCATTATGATTAATGCTGTATTCATTGGATAACCTCTTATCCACCCCAGTATACACCTTGTATATGTATGTTGTGAGGCATGCCGGCGCTATAGCACGTGGCTGGTATGACTCACTTGGCCTGCTGCAATCTTGTTAACACAGGGTTAAGTGTGAGTTAGATCTGTAGTGGTACACAAGGGGTTAACTGTAGCTAGGTCTGTGGCTGAGCGTGGTGCTGATTGCTCACTGGGTTCCAGGTGTGGGTGTGGCAGGGAGCATATAACCTGCCTGGCCAGTGTGAGCAGGGGTCATTCAGCTGAGAGATTCTCAATGTGTAGATGTGAGTCAGAGGAATCCTCTCCCTTTGGGACGTGGAGGGAAGCTTGCCTTTCTCCATGTGGGAGGCAGCTGTCCCTCTGACATGAGTGCGTGAGCCTGTGGCCAGACGCAAGGGCTAAGATGGCTCCTGAAGTTGGGGAACCTTGGCTGAACCAGGAGGGTGCTCGACTCGGATGTGGGGTGCAGCCGTGGACCTGGAGACCTGCCTGGTATGGAGGTTTGGTGGTGGCTGGTGACCTGAAAACACGTAGTGAGGAGACCTCGGGGATGCCTGGTTTACTTGGTAGTTAAGGTTTGCTAAACCGTGGTCTGTGCCTGCAAAAGGATGCAGTCCATGGATGTAGAATGATGGACTGTGTGTGTATGGAGACCATGGATGTATTAGGATGGTCTGTTCGTAAGCATTTGTATCTCTGTGAAGGCCCTACAGGAGATGACTGTAAGCATGATACATAAACTGTGCCGGGCTGGCATAGCCGACTTTGGATCCAACTGGATAGTGTATATAGGACCCATTGATAATGTAAATAGTGCTGGGCGGGCATAGCCGCCATTGGGTCCGACTGGATAGTCTGTATAAGACCCGTTAATAATGTAAATAGTGCCAGGCAGGCATAGCCGCTATTGGCTCCAACTGGATAGTCTGTATAGGACCCATTGATAAATGTTGCCGGGCAGGCATAGCCGCCATTATATAACTGTAAATAGTATGATGTAAAGTCTGTAGAACTGTAGTGTATTATGTGATATGTAAACTTAAGTGCTTATGTGCAATGTCCTATGTGTTATACATGCTACCCAGTTTATGTTATATGGGGGGTGAAAAATAAATGGGTGGACATTTATTACTTTTAAGTACGAATTGGTGTCAATTACACTGCAAGCGAGTCCTCTGTATGCACTGGTCATGTGCTACCTCAAAATGTCTGTAGTGTTTTATTTTTTCTTAGGCTTTAAAAAGGGTTACTTATGCCTGAAACGCGTAGCTTGTGTTTTCAATGAATCACCCTGTTTTAAAATTGCTAAATAAAATTGTGTTTACCGATTGGAGAAGTGCCGGATTTGTCTACCTTACATGAATTATAAAAGAGAAGCAATGACTTTTTAAAGAAAGTATTTTTTCCTATTTTTTCCATTTTTTTGCTAGAATGTGCCAGCTCTAGTGATGGGCGAATCCTAAATTACTCGGAATCGCTTGACTCTAGCGAGTCCGAGCACAGGACTCGCTACTCGCTACTCGTTGCGAGTCTAGCGAGTCCAATGTTAATGAATGGGGAAGCGAGTAATAGCGAGTAGTGTGAGATTTACAAATCGCAGATGTGTCTCGGAAGCTTCAGCCTGAAGCAATCCTAGTTTTGTCATTTATTTGCATTGGACTCGTTTACTTTGCAACTGTAATCGCTGGGAAACTCGCACAGATAAGAGTCCTGTCTCCTCTGTGCTGGCTGCCAGCTCCATGGTCCTAGAGCCCGCCTGCTGCCTGATGTAGCAGTGCTGAGATTGTTCTCAGTCTGCTCATTCCCTGTGTACAGACATGAATGTCTGTGCACAGAGATGATGTAGCAGAGCTGACATTGTTCTCAGTCTGCTCATTCCCTGTGCATATACATCTATATCTATGCACAGGGATTAGCAGAGAGGACATCGCGTTTTGGACTGCGTCGGACGGAAGAGGATTTTTTTAATTAAAGATGGAGTCTCTAATGGCTTTTTTTTTTATTTCTAATAAACAAATTTCTCTGTGTTGTGTTTTTTTTAAAACAATTTAATAGAAATTCATGGCGGTCATGTCTAATATTGGCGTGACCGCCATAAATTTCGGGCTTAGGGCCAGCTGATAATACAAAGCTGGCCCTAACCTCTATTACCCAGCGTGCCACCGCCACCAGGGCCGCTGGAAGAGCGGGGTTCAGCGCCAGAGGATGGCGCTTCAATGAACGCGCCATCTTCTGGGGCGGCTGCGGGCTGCAATTTGCAGCGGGGGGTGCCCAGAAAGCTTGGGCATCCATGCGCTGCGGATTCCAGCCCCCAGCTGCTTAGCTGTACCTGGCTAGACATAGAAATTGCGCGGAGCCCCACGCATTTTTTTGACTCCGACTCCGAGACGACTCCGAGACGACTCCGACTCGACTCCGACTCCGAGACGACTCCGACTCCGAGACGACTCCGACTCCGACTCCGAGACGACTCCGACTCCGAGACGACTCCGACTCCGACTCGACTCCGAGACGACTCCGACTCCGAGACGACTCTGACTCCGAGACGACTCCGACTCCGAGACGACTCCGACTCCGACTCGACTCCGAGACGACTCCGACTCCGAGACGACTCCGACTCCGACTCCGAGACGACTCCGACTCCGAGACGACTCCGACTCCGACTCCGAGACGACTCCGACTCCGAGACGACTCCGACTGGGAGACGACTCCGACTCCGACTCGACTCCGAGACGACTCCGACTCCGAGACGACTCCGACTCCGAGACGACTCCGACTCCGAGAGGACTCCGACTGGGAGACGACTCCGACTCCGACTCGACTCCGAGACGACTCGACTCCGAGACGACTCCGAGACGACTCCGACTCCGAGGCGACTCCGACTCTGAGGCGACTCCGACTCTGAGACTCCGACTCTGAGGAGACTCCGACTCCGAGACGACTCCGACTCCGAGGCGACTCCGACTCTGAGGCGACTCCGACTCTGAGGCGACTCCGACTCTGAGACTTTGACTCTGACTCTGAGACTCTGACTCTGACTCTGAGACTCTGACTCTGAGACTCTGACTCTGAAATTCATTAAATAATAAAAAAAATGCGTGGGGCTCCGCGCAATTTCTATGTCTATCCAGGTACAGCTAAGCAGCTGGGGGCTGGAATCCGCAGCGCAGGGATGCCCAAGCTTTCTGGGCACCCCCCGCTGCAAATTGCAGCCCGCAGCCGCCCCAGGAGATGGCGCATTCATTGAAGCGCCATCCTCTGGCGCTGAAACCCGCTCTTCCAGCGGCCCTGGTGGCAGTGGCACGCTGGGTAATAAAGGGGTTAATACCAGCTTTGTTATACAAGCTGGTATTAAGCCCGAGATTCTTAATGTCAGGCCACGTTTGACCCAGCCACTAAGAATCTCCAATAAAGGGTTAAAAAAACACAACACAGAGAAAAATTTTTATTTGAAATAAAAAAAAAAGCCATTAGGGACTCCATCTTTAATTAAAAAAATCCTCTTCTGTCCGACGTAGTCCAAAATGCGATGTCCTCTCTGCTACATCCCCTGTGCATAAATATAGATGTCTATGCACAGGGAATGAGCAGACTGAGAACAATCTCAGCACTGCTACATCATGTCTGTGAGCAGGCAGGTTCTAGGACCCTGGAGCTGCACAGAGAAGACAGCTGGACTCGGCTCGCAAAGAAACAGCAGTTACTTTGCGAGTTTCCCTGCTATCACTGGCACAGTAGCCGAGTCTAATGCAAACAATGGCAATCCTAGTTTTGTCAGCGTTTCTGACAAAACTAGGATTGATATTGATTTGCATTGGACTCGTGCGAGTAATCACTGGGAAACTCGCAGAGTACCGAGTCCTGCGAGTCCCTTACTACTCGCCGAGTAACGAGTCCTAGCGAGTAGATTCGCCCATCCCTAGCCAGCTCTGAACAGTCCTAAAACTGCTTGCTCCCCTCATGCTCCTGCACTCCATCCAAGTACACTATAATGATTGTAGTAATACAAGGAGGGAGGGTCTGTGTTTGAGCTTTCTCTTTATTTTTTATTTGAATGTAGACTTTCAGCACCTTGTTTGAAATGCATAATCATGTACAACATGTAAAACTAATAACAAGTTTACCTATATATAAGCTCTTAGCCTAAATCAGCCTTTTTAAATGGAGACATTGCTCTGAAACATTATAAAACTCACCATTAATATTGTCATTCATGATAGGCTTATTAAACTTTTTACTTTTGTTTTTAAAATCCGATGAATGAAGTTGAGGAGCTGAAGCTCAGTGTGAGCCCAATTCACTATAGTGGGACCAGAGGTGGATTAAGTGGATCATGGGCCCGGGGCAGTTCATAAAACCTGCGCCCCCCCCCCCCCCCCCCCGCCAAAAATATTTTCTGCAAAAATTTTGTAGCTCTTCTCAGAAAAACCGTGCACATGATGATTTTTAGGCATCCAAATTAAAATATTTATTAGAACATGAAAACGAAGATAAATTACTTTTTTTTTTTACAAAAAAGTGCATATGGTCAAAAAATATACCCTATATACTTGCGTATAAGCTGAGTTTTTCAGCCCAAAAAGTGGGCTGAAATTTCCCCCCTCGGCTTATACGCGAGTCACTACACGGGCGCCCCCCCCCATCGGTATACAGGCCCCCCCCATCAGCATCCAGGGCCCCCCCCATGCTCCGCAAGCCTGTAATGTAAGATGATTATACTTATCACTGTCCTGTCGCCGCCGTCCCCGCCGCTGCCATCGCGCTCCTCCATCTTCATCCAGCGTCTTCCGGCTTCCTGTGGTCGGCGCAGACAATGACGTCATTGCCTGCGCTGACCACAGGAAGCCGGAAGACGCTGGATGAAGACGGAGGAGCGCGATGGCAGCGGCGGGGACGGTGGCGACAGGACAGTGATAAGTATAATCATCTTACTTTACAGGTTTGCAGAGCATGGGGGGGGCCCTGGATACTGATGGGGAGGGCCTGTATACCTTTGGGGCTGCTGTATACTACCTTTGGGGCTGCTGTATACTACCTCTGGGGCTGCTGTATACTACCACTGGGGCTGCTGTATATACCTCTGGGGCTGCTGTATATACCACTGGGGCTGCTGTATATACCTCTGGGGCTGCTGTATATTACCACTGGGGCTGCTGTATATATCTCTGGGGCTGCTGTATACTACCACTGGGGCTGCTGTATATACCTCTGGGGCTGCTGTATACGACCACTGGGGCTGCTGTATATACCTCTGGGGCTGCTGTATACTACCACTGGGGCTGCTGCTGTATATACTACTGGGGAGGCTGCTGTAACACTGCTGGGGCCTGTATATACCACTGGGGAGGCTGCTGTATACCACACTGCTGGGGGCTGTATACCTGTGCTGGGGTCCACCCTAGGCTTATACACGAGTCAGTAGGTTTTCCCAGATTTTGGGGGCAAAAGTAGGGGGGTCGGCTTATACACGGTTCCGCTTATACACGAGTATATACGGTAAATATTTCTCAAAACCAACAGTCAAAATATATAATGTGGTATATACTGACCTGTATTTCTTCATACAGCGTAAATATAAGGCTGCATCGATAGTACCACATGTAAGTGCAAATAAGAACATGTAAACATAATATTAAACAATAATTTAACATACCGTAAGTATTATCTATCTATACAGATATATATCTGTATGGGTGGTAGCCTAACAGGAAAAGTGCAATTGGCATAGGCAACAAATTCTTAATGGACTAGAAACTCAGATTTTTTTTGACACTGAAGGTCATAAGCTGCTCACAGACTTTTTCGGTGAGATTTTTTGGTGCTAAAGTCATTGATGATTTCTGAGAGGTCTAGGCTCTTCAAAAGCTCTTGTTCAATGCTCATTAAAGACAGATGATTGAGTCTCTCTTGTCCAATTTGACTCCTCAACTCATTTTTAATTCTTTTAAGTTTTGAAAAGGATCTCTCACCTGTGCAGTTTGAAACCATCATGCATAAATATATTCTCAGAATTATCTCTGTATTGAAAAATGTTTGAGTGAGGCCATGTTGATGAAGGAAAAAGAACATCTGGAGTTCGGGTACTTTCGCATCACAGCATGTTATTGATTGTGACTTGGATGAAAGAAAACTTGCAAACTGAATCAGTTCATTTTCTGTCACACCTGGCATTAGGTCTTCTGGATATGACTGAACCAGATTTTAAGCAGCCATATGTATTTCATGAGTGGACAGCGTACACAGATTGGATAAGAATCCAAACTTGGAGCACACATCATTATAAGCCTCCAGACGTTGCTGTAAACCACTATATAAGTGATCAATTACACTGTTAAAAACTTCAATTTTAAACTTTTCCTTTGGTGTAAGTACAGTGTTTTCTCCTTCTCCATGATCATAATGTCGATTATGTGGCCGAAAACGTTTCTGAGCAGCGCTGTATTCATTATGGCCACACAACTTAATTGCTGCTTCTTCATAGTGTTCAAACTGTTCTTGTTGACTCTGTATAAAGGCTGAAAGAGTCTTCAATAGAGCAACAACAGTGTTTAAATTCAAACCGGCTCCTTGCAGTGACAAATTTGTTTTATAAAATCTTTCCAAAATGGTGTTCCAAAAAACAACAAGAATAGTAGAATCCAATTCTGACAATTTATCAGCAAAGAGCTAGCTTCATTTTGGCATGAACTGTGTTCTGGGTCAGAGGACATGCATTCTAGCAGACTGCAGTTAGATTCATAAGTTTTGCAAAGTGCTGATACAGCATCATATCTGGCAGACCATCTTGTAGCAGACAGATGCTTGACAACTGGTAGTCCTAAAGCTTTCTGTTTTTCCACCAGCAGTCTCCATCTTTGAGATGAAGTTGAAAAAAAAACATAAAGCAGCTCAAGATTGTTAAAAAATCTGTAAACAACTGGGTTGCACTCAGCACTGTTTTTACCCACTAAGTTGAGAGAGTGTGCAGCACATGGTATATATGTTGCATAAGGGCACTGCTCTCTTATAATTGTTTGGACACCAATGTACTTGCCACTCATGTTAGCTGCATTATCATAATATTGTCCTCGACAATCTTTAATGTCAATTTTATGTTCACTCAAGAAATCTAAAATTAGTTTCGCAATGTTTCTACCACTATGACCAAGAACTGGTAGAAACTGCAAAAATCTCTCCACAGGCCCACTTGGTAAAACATATCGTACAATGAAGGTTAGTTGATCACAGTGAGTGATATCAGGTGTAGAATCTACAGATATGGAATAAAATTTGGCTTTCTTTATCTTCTGTACAATTATACACAGAACTTTTGTTCCCAAAATCTGTATGAGTTCTTCACAGACAGTAGAGGAAAGATAAGATGTGTGGCCTTTACCTTTGTTGGCATATTGTTTGATGTGCTCATCTAGAAACTCATCTACATTTGCCATAACTTCTAAGATCCCTAAGTAATTGCCATTGTGGGGAGAACCAATAATTTCATCTTTTCCTCTCAGTGGGAGGCCTCGATTCAGCCGGTGCTGGATAACAATGACACATCTCCTAAGTACCTTACGCCAGTACAGCGTTTCACCCTCCAATTGCAAAATTATCTGACTATCAACTCGTCCAGAGCTTTGACCTCTTGCCACTATTGACAAGACAGATTGTTTGTGAGTATCACTACTTTCATGCCGAAAAAGCCGATCCTCTGCATGTTTCCAGTCATTAAATCCAACAGTAAAAAGGCCACGTTTACTGGCAATCAGTTTGCATGGAAAACAATATAATTTTCCAGCAGATGGTGAATAACACAACCAATTTCTCTCTGAGATTTCTTTGGTTTTTGGGTTAACAAGGGTGAAGAATGATTTATTGCAGTAGCGATAATATCCCTCAGTTGTCAATACACTGGAGTTTTTAAAGTCAGCATCAGCATTTTTGCAAAGTTTGCTTCCCTTTAAAACCCAATACTCCAACAATTCTTTGGAGATATTTTCTCCCCACAATCCAATATCACAAGGAAATGTTAACATTTCTACATGTGCACCTAACTCTTCAACACTTTCCACTGGATCTCTTTGAATGTCTAACACAGCATCAGCTAACTCTGAGTCAATAGATATACCGTATATACTCGCGTATAAGCCGAGTTTTTCAGCCCAAAAATTGGGCTGAAAAGTTACCCCCTCGGCTTATACGCGAGTCACTATACGGGCGCCCCCCCCCCAGAGGTATACAGGCCCCTCATCAGTATACAGGCCCCCCCCATGCTCCGTAAACCTGTAAAGGAAGATGATTATACTTATCACTGTCCCACTGCCGTCCCCGCTCTGCATCGCGCTCCTCCATCTGCATCGCGCTTCTCCATCTTCCGGCTTCCTGTCGGCGCCGAATGACGTCATTGTCGGCGCAGAACACAGGAAGTCGGAAGCCGGTGAATGAAGATGGAGGAGCGCGATGCAGAGCGGGGACGGCAGAGGGACAGTGATAAGTATAATCATCTTCCTTTACAGGTTTACGGAGCATGGGGGGGCCTGTATACCTCGGGCTGCTGCTGTATATACCATGGGTTGCTGCTGTATATACCATGGGGCTGCTGCTGTATATACCATGGGGCTGCTGCTGTATATACCATGGGGCTGCTGCTGTATATACCCTGGGGCTGCTGCTGTATATACCATGGGGCTGCTGCTGTATATACCCTGGGGCTGTTGCTGTATATACCCTGGGGCTGCTGCTGTATATACCATGGGAAGGCTGCTGTAACACTGCTGGGGCCTGTATATACCACTGGGGAGGCTGCTGTATACCACACTGCTGGGGGCTGTATACTACCACTGGGGAGGCCTGTATACCATCGGGGGGGCCTGTATACCACACTGCTGGGGGCTATATACCTGTGCTGGGGTCACCCTCGGCTTATACACGAGTCAATAGTTTTTCCCAGATTTTAGGGGCAAAAGTAAGGGGGGTCGGCTTATACACGGGTCGGCTTATACACGAGTATATACGGTATTAGTTGCAACAGATGCAGATATAGAAGCTTCACTGCTGCTCGGCTCTTGGTGGTGCTTCCGATTTTCTTTTTAAAGAATGTGTCTAACTTGGTAATTTTAGAAACCTCATATCTTTGTTGTTGTTCTCTTAAATGTTGTTCTTTTCTTTTCTGAGCACCAGATTTGTGTGTTGAGTGCATCTATTAAAAGAGAGTAAAATTCTGTAGTTAAAAATGGTGATGGTTATGAAAATAAGTGTAAGAATAGTGCATTGTCTAATGTGTAATAGAGAGAAAAGTACCTACCTTATAAAATGGAGGTCCCAATCCTGATATTTTGGAATTAGAGTCTTCAACTTAATGCACTGAATGCTTCTAATATTGCGAGTTTGTCTGTGTCCAATAGAGGGGAAAAATGGTTGAATTCATTAACCCCTTGGCCTTGGTGACCAAGCGTTTTTTGAGTTCTGAATTTTCTTTTTTTACTCCCTACCTCTAAAAAATCATAACACCGCCATTTTTCAAGCGATACAGCTGGGTGATGGCTTATATTTTGCAGGAACAGTTGCACTTTTCAGTGGTGGTAATTATTGTACCATACAATGCACTGAAAAAGTTTTTAAGTAGAGAAAACTTAGCTCCGCCATCTTTGCGGAGGTCTTATACAGTCAGGCGATTCCGGGGTGGGCAACGAGTAGCGCTACTACGGCATGCGGTAAAGAGGTGGGCGGCGGTCCGGCCATCCGCTAGGCACGAGAGCCCAGTTGTGACCGCCGACATTTGCCGCTGTGGGCACCTCGCCACACTCTGCCGCCTGGGGTGTACCGCACCCGGGGCCCCCCCTCTTCCTGCTGATTCTATGACGGGATCAAGATTTCTACCTGCAGTTAGTGGAGGAGGTGGTGAGCATTCCAAGGCACAGAGACTGATGAAATTAGCTGCCTTCCTGGGAATCTTGAAGGGAATTCAGCTGGCAGGCTGCAGGTGAGGCACCATAGGTGCAGGTTGCAGACAGTGTGGTGCGTGCTGCCTGTTTCTTGTATGGAGGATGTGTGTCGAATCGATGATGATGACCAGAGCCGGAGCGTGCCCTGGTGCCGCCGTTCTTCCTCTGGCGACAACGGCGAGGGAGGGGGACGTCGGATGTGAGTGACGTCACAATGTCACTCACACACACTACTAGCAGCTGCAGTAGCCACTACTACTAGCCAGCGATGTTGGGTGCGTTTCAGCGTCTGCCGTGTGTGCCGCCGCTGCCGCGTGTGCAGCGGCCATCGGAGCCGCGCATGTAGCGGAGCCGGCTCCGCGCCAGCAGCGGCCGTGTGCGCCGGCCCGCGGGAAAGTAAGAATTAAGAAGGCGAACAGGCGGCCGGTCCCCTGGGCCCCCCAAGAAGCCTTGGGCCGGGGGCGACCTCCCCAATCGCCCCAATGTAGATCCGCCACTGAGTGGGACTATTTGAGAAAGCTGGGTAGAGCACTTGGCTTTCTTCACTAATCCAATGTAAAATGAATAGTGCAAAATCCAAGCATCCATTCCTGAGCAATTCAAGATGGTGCTTTACAGAGCCCTGTTGTCTAGATTGCTAGGGGTCCCAACAAGTGGACCCCAGCGATCAGCAAGTTATCAAGAAGATAGAAGATAATTAGACATTTTGGAAAAATCCCTTTAATTAGTTCCATTTTTAGTAGTAATTTGTAAGTAATGTTTGTAAGTAATTTTTATTTCATTATTAAATTATTTATTATTGTTAAATATATTCAAGTGTTGTTGTTTTTTTCCCAAGGGTGATCCTGGAATGATGGGCCCCCCTGGACCAATGGTAATTAATGTTTTTATGTTACTACTGTTTGTTTGAAAGTTGATGTACTGATTTCTCCCTGATGACTGTTTTGTCCAGGTCAAAATTCAAAAAGCAAAGCATCTAAAGTGTTTATTTTATGATACAGTTGTGGCCAAAAGTATTGACACCCCTGCAATTCTGTCAGATAATGCTCAGTTTCTTCCTGAAAATGATTGCAATCACAAATTCTTTGGTATTATCTTCATTTAATTTGTCTTCAATGAAAAAGCACAAAAAGAATTGTCCTAAAGCCAAATTGGATATAATTCCACACCAAACGTAAAAAAGGGGGTGGACAAAGGTATTGGCACTGTTAGAAAAATCATGTGATGCTTCTCTAATTTGTGTAATTAACAGCACCTGTAACTTACCTGTGGCACCTAACAGTGTTAGCAATAACTAAATCACACTTGCAGCCAGTCGACATGGATAAAAGTTGACTCAACCTCTGTCCTGTGTCCTTGTGTGTTCCACATGGAGCATGGAGAAAAGAAAGAAGACCAAAGAACTGTCCGAGGGACTTGAGAAACCAAATTATGAGGAAGCATGAGCAATCTCAAGGCTACAAGTTCACGAGACTTCTAAGGTGACCAGCAATGAGTCCAGACCTGAATCCCATAGAACACCTGTGGAGAGATCTAAAAATGGCAGTTTGGAGAAGGCACCCTTCAAATATCAGGAACATGGAGCAGTTTGCCAAAGACGAATGGTCTAAAATTCCAGCAGAGAACTGAAGAAACTCATTGATGGTTACCAGAAGCGTTGATCGCAGTTATTTTGGCAAACAGGTTGTGCAACAAGTATTAGGCTGAGGGGGGCCAATACTTTTGCCTGGCCCACTTTTGGAGTTTTGTGTGAAATGATCAATGTTTTGCTTTTTGCTTCATTCTCTTTTGTGTTTTTTCATTGAAGACAAATTAAATGAAGATAATAATACCAAAGAATTTGTGATTGCAATCATTTTCAGGAAGAAATGAGTATTATCTGACAGAATTGCAGAGGGTGTCAGTACTTTTGGCCACAACTGTAAATACGTTGATTTATTTTTTTTAAAACCAAGTTAGTGATGTAGAGTGCATGATAGAAATAACATTGGGGGCAGTTTAAAAACAAAAACAAAATGTCAAGTTCCCTTTAAAGGATCATAAAAAACACATCCAAATGCCAGAAATAGGTAATTGGCCATACATCTATATACAGTGGGTACGGAAAGTATTCAGACCTCTTTTAAATTTTTCACTCTTTTTTTCATTGCAACCATTTTATAAATTCAAAAAAGTTCATTTTTTTCTCATTAATGTACACTCTGCATCCCATCTTGACTGTAAAAAATCTGAAATATCACATGGCAATAGGTATTCAGACCCTTTGATCAGTATTGAGTAGAAGCACTCTATTGAGATAGTACAGCCTTGAGTCTTCTTGAGAATGATGCGACAAGTTTTTCACACCTGGATTTGGGGAACCTCTGCCATTGTTCCTTGACAGATCCTCTCCAGTTCCGTTCAGGTTGGATGGTGAACATTGGTGGACAGCCATTTTCAGGTCTCTCCAGAGATGCTCAATTGGGTTTAGGTCAGGGTTCTGGCTGGGCCAGTCACGAATAGTAACACTTTTCTTTATTTAATTTAATTACAATCAACTGTTATAGCTCAACACTCTTACCCTTGATCACTCCAGTTATATGACTGACACACATACAATAGATCCCAGGTTCAATTCCAGAGGACTGTATTTTACAGATTTTTTTTATTTTAATTTTAGCAGTTTATTTAATAAAATTATAGCAATTTTTTGTTAGACTGTGTGTTGTAAGAGTAGTTTATAGTATTCATATGCGTTTGACATTGCTGATTCTATATAATTTTTGCATATTTGTACACGTGGCATTTCCGCTTCATTTCGCAGGCTTCATCATTTTAAACTCAGTGTGTGTTGTATTGCATGCACTATATATAGCTGACAACTCCAACTGTAATGTTGTTGTAATGTGCTGGAAGCCCTGAAATGTGAAGGTTTGATGTCCTCTGAAGTCTGATGTTTATTTATCCAGCAGCGCAGTTGTTAACCCTTTCTTAGGGATGAGCGAGTAGTGAAATATTCGGACTCGCTATACTCGTAACGAGTAGGTCCCGATACTCGGGTACTCGTTACGAGTAGCGAGTCTAATGTAATTCAATGGGAAAAGCAAGTAAGCCGAGTAATTCCTCTGCTGGACTCTACACAGTGGTCTGGGGGCTGAAGAAAAGGCTGAAATGGGTGCATGATTGTTTAAAAGCCGGCGGTAAAAAGCCATCGGGTTTTAAACAATCATTCAGCCTGATCCTCTGCCTCCCATCCTGATCCTATGGTCCCCCGCAGCCTCCCATCCCAATCCTCCGCTCCTCCCGCCGCCTCCCACCCCGATACTGAGTTAGGACTGGGCGGGGAGCGCAGCACAAGGGAGTGGGGAGCGAAGGACCCAGGCGGGGAAATCGTCGGCGCTCCCAGCTCCCTGATGCCCCCTCCCCGCTCCCTGGTTCTGCACTCCCTGTCCGGTCCAAACTTAGGATCAGGCAGAGAAGCATCGGGGGAGCTCACTGCCGGCTTTCACACCGGTTATTTCAAATGAACAGCTAACGTATCAGCTGATGCTTATCAGCTGTTCATCTGAAGTAGCCACGCAGTGCTGTCAGGGTTCCTTTGAGTTCATGCAGCATGAACGTACATGAACTTTCCCACGGCCGGGTGCAGAGCTCAGCTACATCTCTGGTAAAGGTTCTCTACCAGAGATCTGGCAGAGCTAAAGAAGGTACAAATAGGCAGCTGGGGGTTGGGCGCAGCCCGTTCCTGCCTGCAGTACCAGCACAGTATACACAGACCCCCCCCTTGCAACACAGTATACACAGACCCCCCCTCCCTTGCAGCACAGTATACACAGACCCGCTCTTGCAGCACAGTATACACAGATCCTCCCCTTGCAGCACAGTAGCCACTGTGTCATCACTGCCCCCGGGTGGTGGTGTCATGCAGAGAGCGACAAAGGGTCTTCTCATCAGGCAGGTAAAAACACACACAACACCTTCTGCCTCTAGACCAGAAAGGGGAGACCAAGCCTGGGTTCAGGGTGATCTCCCCTATAAATTCTGGTGTGTGGTGGAGCCAGTTAGTTCAGTTCCTAGGAGGACTGAGGAAGTCATCCTGGTGGAATGGAAGCTGCTTGAGCTTGTCCCAGGATCGCTGACTCGGTGCCAGGCCTAAGGGTAGGGTCTGAGGAGAGATGCAGGAACACCTGGGGAGCTGAGCGACACCGTGCTCACCCCAGAGGAAAGCGCAGAGAATGGACACTGGGTCCGAGACTGTGCAGGGTCTAACGTCCTGGCAGTCAATACCGGAAAGTGGGGAATTCCAGGTTCCTCAGCCACACCGTACCCGAAGACATAGCAACGTAGAGAGTTCAAAGCACTGACACCTGAGATGAGGTTAGAAAAAGGACTCGAGTTGCCTGTCATACTGGTACCTCGCATGAAGAGAGGTACCGGTATGACAGACTTAGCTTATGCAGCAGCAGGAGTCAATACACAGAGCACAGTGAGGGAGCCATTGGCCCCGCCGGGTGAGAAGAAACCCCAAATTGCTCTCAGCAAAGACTCCGTGGACGGCTGCTTAACTGCATCTGCTCCGGTAAATAACTGAATAACGAACAAAGCAGTGAGTCTGCCTATTGCTTGTGCCTGTCGTCCTGCATCCTAACATAGACTATCTACACTGCCCCGTGAATCAGCTCTACTCGTGGAGAGCCACTCCATCCCAGCTGCATCCATCATCCCCGGAGGTTCCTCAGCAGCGGTGGCTATCTATAGCCACATATCACAGGTGGCGTCACAAATAATCTCCCTATCCCTTATTCCCTTCTACTCAAAGCCAGAAAGCCCCCCTTTAACAAGCTGCACCAAGGCCATGGAACTGGATCTCGACCCCTGTGATCATCCGAGACTGTACAACAGCCCGGTTCTGAGTACCCCATACCCTGGGGGTGAGTCATATACACAGACGCCTTCCCTTGCAGCAGAGTATACACAGATCCCCCCTTGCAGCACAGTATACACAGATATTCTTCCAGCATAGTATACACAGACCCCCTCCAGCACAGTATACACAGACACCCTCCATCACAGTATACACAGAACCCCTACAGCACAATATATACAGACCCCCTCCAGCTCAGTATACACAGACCCCCTCCAGCAAAGTATACACAGACCCTGTCCAGAACTGTATACACAGACCCCCTCCAGCACAGTATAAACACAGATCTTCCTCCAGCACAGTATACACAGACCCCCTCCAGCACAGTATACACAGACCCCCTCTAGAACAGTATACACAGATTTTCCTCCAGCACAGTATACATAGACCCCCTCAAGCACAGTATACACAGACCCCATCCAGTACAGTATACACAGATCCCCCTTCAGCAAAATATACACAGATCTTCCTCCAGCAAAGTATACATAGACCCCCTCCAGCATAATATACACAGACCCCCTCCAGCACAGTATACGCAGATCCACCTCCAGCACAGTATACACAGATCCCTCCTCCAGCACAGAATATACTGACCTCCTCCAGCACAGTATACACATACCCCCTCCAGCACAGTATACATAGATCTTCCTCCAGCACAGTATACACATACCCCCTCCAGCACAGTACACACAAATCTTCCTCCAGCGCAATACACACAGACCCCCTTGCAGCATATACAATCTCCCACCCTGTTTCCACTTCCCTAATTACTGTAGATGTATCATCTTCTGTGTCTTCAGCTCCAGTGTCCACAAGACCAGAGCACCTTCCACCTTCCTTCGCGCCTCTCTGCAGTGCTGATTGACGTTAGCAGCGTTATCAGCTGATTGCATTAGCTGCTGACGTAGCCCTGACCCGGAAGTGACTGCGGTCAGGGCTTCACAGTTAATCACAGACCACTGACAGTGCCTCCCTGCCTGCTAGCCTGGGGCATCAGCTTTGGGCCCCCACTGGTATGCTGCTGGGCCCTGCCCCCTACTTATCAAAAGGGACAGGGCCATGTAAGGCTCACTGGGCCCCCGCCAACCACCAGGCCCCTAACTGGAGTAATTGCAGTAAGGCCCTGATGGTGGCCCTGGTTGTGACTCCTCAAAACCTCTAAAGGTAACCTTATTTCACCTATTTTGATCCAATATACTACAGATAAGACCCTATTTTGGACTTTATTTCCCTTCTTCTAGTATTTATGGTCATAAGTATTCAGATCCTTTGCTCAGTATTGAGTAGAAGAACCCTTTTGAGCTAGCATAGCCTTTAGTCTTCTTGGGAATGATGAAACATGTTTTTCACACCTGGATTTTGGGATTCTCTGCCATTCTTCCTTACAGATCCTCTCCAGTTCCGTTAGGTTGGATGCTGAATGTTGGTGGACAGCTATTTTCAGGTCTCCCCAGTGATGCTCAATTGGGTTTAGGTCAGGGCTCTGTGGCTGGGCCTGTCAATAATGGCCACAAAGTTGTTCTGAAGCCACTCCTTTGTTATTTTAGCTGTGTGCTTAGGGTCATTGTCTTGTTGGAAGGTGAACCTTCAGCCAAATCTGAGGTACAGAGCACTCTTGAAGAGGTTTTCATCCAGGATATCTCTGTGCTTAGCTGCATTCATGTTTCCTTCAATTGTAACCAGTTGTCCTGTCCCTGCAGCTGAAAAACACCCCCATAGCATGATGCTGCCACCACCATGTTTCACTGTTGGGATTATATTTGTTAGGTGACGAGCAATGCCTGGTTTTCTCCACACATATCACTTAGAATTATCACCAAAAAGTTCTATCTCCATCTCATCAGACCGGCAATCTTATTTCTCATAGACTGGGAGTCCTTCATGTGTTTTTTTAGCAAACTCTATGCAAACTTTCCTATGTCTTGCACTGAGGAGAGGCTTCCATTGGGTCACTCTGCCAAAAAGGCCCAACTGGTGGAGGGTTGCAGTGATAGTTGACATTGTGGAACTTTCTCCCATCTCCCTATGCATTTCTGTAGCTCAGCCACAGTGATCTTGGGGTTCTTTTTTACTTCTCTCACTACAATTGCTGGATGGCCAGGTCTAGGAAAAGTCCAGGGGGTCCCAAACTTTTTGATTTAAGGATTATGGAGACCACTGTGGTCTTAGGAACCTTGAGTACTGCAGAAATTCTTTTGTAACCTTGACCAGATCTGTGCCTTGCCACAATTCTGTCTCTGAGCTCCTTGGGCAGTTCGTTTGACCTCATGATTCTCATTTGGTCTGACATGCACTGTGAGCTCTTATATAGACAGGTGTGTGTCTTTCCAAATCAAGTCCTATCAGTTTAATTAAACACAGCTGGACTCCAATGAAGGACTTAAAACAAGTCCCTTAAAAATTGCTTCCCTTTTAATCACTATATAAAAAAAGATCAGGATTACCCCTAATCTTAAGGAAAGATTCCACAATCCAGATAATTATTAAATTATCCTTTATTACTTCATTCAATTAAAAAATACATTAAAATTCAGAACATTCCCTCCAGGGGAACACAACAGAGACTGAATGTATATTTACAGAACAATAGTATGGTTAACACCATTGCCTTAATAGAAATATATGTACATAATAAGCATATTACATATCCATCATCCTCTTAATATACAATGGTAGTCATATCAGGAGTATAGTATTAGGGCCAAACACTCTCTTACTCACTCAATGTCACAGGGGTTTCTCATAGCTCCCTTAGGTCTTAGTGCTTTAGTCCTATAATACTCCCACCATCCATCTATATCAATTACAGCTTAGGCTGCTTTCACATAACGATTTTAGCATTTCCGATGCTGTCCGATAAAAATCGGACAGCATCGGACCGATTTTCGGACCCCATGCAGCCCTATGGGGATCGGACCGAATCGGATATGCACTAAATGCCATCCGATTTGGTCCGATCCGAATCTGTCTGATTTTTTTATCGGTGCAAAAATCGGAGCTTGCTCCGATTTTTGCACCGAAAATAAAATCTGACAGATTCGGATCGGACCAGATCGGATGGCATTTAGTGCACATCCGATCCGACCCGATCAATTTAACATGGGGCCCTATGGAGCAGTGTCCGAGGAAACATCTGATGTCTCCTCGGACCGATTTTAGTGTACTGAGCATGCTCAGTACACTAAAATCGCTCCAAAAGTGAATGAATGGGTTAATTAAAAAAAAAAACTATGCTCACTTGTCCACGAGGCCCCCGACGTCTCCCGGCGTCTCCGGTATCTCCAGGTATCTTGCCGTCTGTGCTGATAAGACCTGCCGTGATGTCACAATCACATGACTGCTAGGAACCAATAGCCGGCAGTCATGTGATTGTGACATCACGAGAGGTCCTGGCAGCACAGAAGACAGAACAGCAAGATACCGGAGACGCGCGGGACCGTGCAGGAGTCGTGGACAGGTGAGAAAGGAGAGGAGGAGAGGAGGGGGACACATGGGGGGATCGGAGGACACATGGGGGCAGCACATTGAAGGACTGGGGGAGGACACATAGGAGGACCGGGGGCCAAGAGGGGAGGACCGGGGGCCAAGAGGGGAGACACAGGGGATGAGAGGACCGGGGGCCAAGAGGGGAGGACGGGGGCCAAGAGGGGAGACACAGGACCGGGGGCCAAGAGGGGAGGACCGGGGGCCAAGAGGGGAGACACAGGGGATAAGAGGAAAGGACCGGGGGCCAAGAGGGGAGGACCGGGCGATAAGAGGAGAGGACAGGGGGCCAAGAGGGGAGACACAGGGGATAAAGAAGAGGACCGGGGGAGAGACTGATAGCTCTCAGGGAGCGATCTGACAGGAGGGCGGGCATCCTATTTTCTGTCGGAATCGGATGCCTATTTGGCACCCGATTCCAGGCATTAGAAGAATCCGATGCTGTCCGATTTATATCGGACAGCATCGGATTTTACAAAATCGGTATGTGAAAGTAGCCTTAGTTAAGATGTTTTTATCTCTCATTACAAGGCAAGGTCCATACCTGTTTGTAAGCACGATCAGCGTCTGTGGTCCCTCCTCCCCTACAGCTGTTTCGCTACCCGGGTAGCGAAACAGCTGTAGGGGAGGAGGGAAGCGGTACACGACCGCGAAACGGCGAGCCGTCGTCCGCTGCCCCTGCACCCCCTCCCTTGCTGTATTGTTCACGATTTTTAGGATGAACACGGAATAAATTTATCAAGATCCACTACCGGTGAGTGCGGACATCTTTTTTCTATTGTGTGTTTATGGACATTGCTATTGGGAGCCAGCACCACCAGGTATTGCTGCAGATGTGTCACGGGAGTGGCAGCCTACACTAACGTGGAACGTTTAGTGCCCAGTGTTTTCTATTGTTTTGATTAATACATATATATTATATATCCTAGCACATCCTTGAGGTAATGTATGTAGTCAACCACCTCTTTCCCCTCGTATCATACTGCTTCCCCCATATGTAGTAACATAGTTTTACATAGTTTTTTAAGGTTGAAGGAAGACTTTAAGTCCATCTAGTTCAACCCATAGCCTAACATGTTGATCCAGAGGAAGGCAAAAAAAAACCATGTGGCAACACTAAGCTCCACATTGGGGGAAAAAATTCTTTCCTGACTCCAGATACGGCAATCAGACTAGTTCCCTGGATCAACGCCCTATAAAAGAATCTAGTATGTATAACTGGTAATATTATAGTTTTCAAGAAAGGCATCCAGGCCCTTCTTAAATGTTAGTAGTGACTCACTCATTACAACATCATGTGGCAGAGAGTTCCATAGTCTCACTGCTCTTACAGTAAAGAATCCGCGTCTGTGATTATGATTAAACCTTCTTTCCTCCAGACGTAGAGGATGCCCCCTTGTCCCAGTCTCAGGCCTAAGAGTAAAGAGATCATTAGAAAGGTCTCTGTACTGTCCCCTCATATATTTATACATTATTATAAGATCACCCCTAAGCCTTCGTTTTTCCAAGCTAAATAACCCCAAGTTTAATAACCTGTCTTGGTATTGCAGACCCCTTAGTCCTCTAATGACTTTTGTCGCTCTTCTCTGGACCCGCTCTAGTTCAGCTATGTCTTTCTTATACACCGGAGACCAGAATTGTACACAGTATTCTAAGTGTGGTCGCACTAGTGACTTGTATAGAGGTAAAGTTATGTTCTCCTCATGAGCATCTATGCCTCTTTTAATGCATCCCATTATTTTATTTGCTTTTGCAGCAGCTGCCTGACACTGGCCACTAAATGTGAGTTTGTCATCTACCCATACCCCCAGGGCTTTTTCAGTGACAGTTTTGCCCAGTGTTTTACAATTAAGCACATAATTACCGTATATACTCGTGTATAAGCTGACCCGTGTATAAGCCGACCCCCCTACTTTTGCCCCCAAAAACTGGGAAAACTTATTGACTCGCGTATAAGCCGAGGGTGGACTCCAGCACAGGTATACAACCCCCAGCAGTGAGGTATACAGCCCCCAGCAGTGTGGTATACAGGCCCTCCCAGTGGTATACAGGCCCCAGTAGTATCGTATACAGCAGGCCCCCAGTGGTATACAGCAGGCCCCCAGGGGTATTCAGCAGGCCCCCAGGGGTATATACAGCAGGCCCCCATGGGTATATACAGCAGGCCCCCGGGGGTATATACAGCAGGCCCCCGGGGGTATATACAGCAGGCCTCCGGGGGTATATACAGCAGGCCCCCGGGGGTTTATACAGCAGGCCCCCGGGGGTACATAGAGCAGGCCCCCGGGGGTACATACAGCAGGCCCCCGGGGGTACATACAGCAGGCCCCCAGGGGTACATACAGCAAGCCCCCAGGGGTACATACAGCAGGCCCCCGGGGGTACATACAGCAGGCCCCCAGGGGTACATACAGCAGGCCCCCGGGGGTACATACAGCAGGCCCCCGGGGGTATATACAGCAGGCCCCCGGGGGTTTATACAGCAGGCCCCTGGGGGTACATACAGCAGGCCCCCAGGGGTACATACAGCAGGCCCCCAGGGGTACATACAGCAGGCCCCCGGGGGTACATACAGCAGGCCCCCGGGGGTACATACAGCAGCCCCCTGGGGGTATCCAGCACAGGTATACAACCCCCAGCAGTGAGGTATACAGCCCCAGCAGTGTGGTATACAGGCCCTCCCAGTGGTATACAGGCCCCAGTAGTATCGTATACAGCAGGCCCCCAGTGGTATACAGCAGGCCCCCAGGGGTATTCAGCAGGCCCCCAGGGGTATATACAGCAGGCCCCCAGGGGTATATACAGCAGGCCCCCGGGGGTATATACAGCAGGCCCCCAGGGGTATATACAGCAGGCCTCCGGGGGTATATACAGCAGGCCCCCGGGGGTTTATACAGCAGGCCCCCGGGGGTACATAGAGCAGGCCCCCGGGGGTACATACAGCAGGCCCCCAGGGGTACATACAGCAAGCCCCCAGGGGTACATACAGCAGGCCCCCGGGGGTACATACAGCAGGCCCCCGGGGGTACATACAGCAGGCCCCCGGGGGTATATACAGCAGGCCCCCGGGGGTACATAGAGCAGGCCCCCGGGGGTACATACAGCAGGCCCCCGGGGGTATATACAGCAGGCCCCCGGGGGTTTATACAGCAGGCCCCCGGGGGTATATACAGCAGGCCCCCGGGGGTACATACAGCAGGCCTCCGGGGGTATATACAGCAAGCCCCCAGGGGTACATACAGCAGGCCCCCGGGGGCCTTACAAGGGGGGCGAGTGCCAGCATTTGGCGGCTACTGGGTACCCCCAGGGGGCTACTGGATACCCCCAGGGGGCTGCTGGGTACCCCCTGGGGGCTGCTGGGTACCCCCAGGGGCTGCTGTATGTACCCCCGGGGGCCTGCTGTATGTACCCCCGGGGGCCTGCTGTATGTACCCCTGGGGGCCTGCTGTATGTACCCCAGGGGGCCTGCTGTATGTACCCCGGGGGCCTGCTGTATGTACGTGGTATCAGCTTAATGAAAGATACCACGTCCGCTCGCCGCAATGTGTTTTGCTCATACGGTATCCCTCAGCGGCGCGTCACTCCACGGAGCCGACAGGAAGTGACGATGCGAGTGCACGTGACTCTGCCTGCCTCCGATGACGTGCGGGGACGGGAGCAGCCTTGCGTGCCCGCCCACACAAAGATAATATAACGCCCTTCAGTGACGTCCTGCAAAGAGAGAGGGAGGGGTAGGGAAGCCACTCATGCTGCACAAGACACAGCCCTCTAGTACGAGAGCCCGAGGGAGACGCCTCAAGTACGCAGGCATGTAAGTTTACAAAGTGCATATTTCGGTTTGCTTTTATCAATATTCTTAGCAAAAACATAGCTGGAATGGTGTAGTTAGGGTGCAGGGACATGTATTTACTGCTTATAGACGTCATCTGAGGTGGTTGGTTCCCTTTAAGTGTGACCCATTCTGAGTGTGTTCCATTAATAACCACCCTTTGTTTCCTATCACTAAGCCAGTTCTTAACCCACTTACACATATTTTCCCCTATCCCCATTGCCCTCATTTTATGTATCAACCTTTTGTGTGGCACCGTATCAAAAGCTTTTGAAAAGTCCATATACACCACATCCACTGCATTTCTTTGGTCCAGTCCAGAACTTACTTCTTCATAGAAGCTTATTAGATTAGTTTGACAGGAACGGTCCCTCGTAAAACCATGTTGATAATGGGTCATGAGGTTATTTTTCTTCAGATACTCCAGTATAGCATCTCTTAGATAACCCTCTAGGATTAGTTAAGCTTACTGGCCTATAATTTCCAAGTTCAGTTTTTGTCCCCTTTTTGAATATTGGCACCATATTTGCTATACGCCAGTCCTGTGGTACAGACCCTGTTATTATGGAATCTTTAAATATTAAAAATAATGGTCTATCTATGACAGTACTTAATTCCTGCAGCACTCTGAGGTGTATCCCATCCGGGCCCGGGGATTTGTCAATTTTAGTGATTTTTAGACGATGCCGTACTTCTAGGGATGGGCGAATCTACTCGCTAGGACTCGTTACTCGGCGAGTAGTAAGGGACTCGCAGGACTCGGTACTCTGCGAGTTTCCCAGCGATTACTGGCACAGCAACGAGTCCAATGCAAATCAAAACTAGGATTGCCGTTGACTTGCATTGGTCTGATTACTGTGCAAGTAATCGCTGGGAAGCTCGCAAAGTAACTGCTGTTACTTTGCGAGCCGAGTCCAGCTGTCTTCTCTGTGCAGGCTGCCGCAGCTCCAGGGTCCTAGAGCCCGCCTGCTCACAGAGATGATGTAGCAGAGCTGCGATTGTTCTCGGTCTGCTCATTCCCTGTGCATAGACATCTATATCCATGCACAGGGGATGTAGCAGAGAGGACATCGCGTTTTGGACTACGTCGGACGGAAGAGGATTTTTTTAATTAAAGATGGAGTCCCTAATGGCTTTTTTTTTTTTATTTCTAATAAAAAAATTTCTCTGTGTTGTGTTTTTTTAACCCTTTATTGGAGATTCTTAGTGGCTGGGTCAAACGTGGCCTGACATTAAGAATCTCGGGCTTAATACCAGCTTGTATAACAAAGCTGGTATTAACCCCTTTATTACCCTTTATTACCCAGCGTGCCACCGCCACCAGGGCCGCTGGAAGAGCGGGGTTCAGCGCCAGAGGATGGCACTTCAATGAACGCGCCATCTTCTGGGGCGGCTGCGGGCTGCAATTTGCAGCGGGGGGTGCCCAGAAAGCTTGGGCATCCCTGCGCTGCGGATTCCAGCCCCAGCTGCTTAGCTGTACCTGGCTAGACATAGAAATTGCGCGGAGCCCCACGCATTTTTTTTTAATTTATTTCATGAAATTCATGAAATAATAAAAAAAAAAAGGGTTCCCCTATATTCTTGTGTCTGGCCAGGTACAAATAGGCACCTGGGGGTTGGGGGCAGCCCATCGCTGCCTGCTGGATCGGGCTGGTTCCAGAAATATGGCGAAGCCCATGTAATTTTTTTTCTGAAAAATCAATAAAACAATCCTAAAAAAGGGACTGCATCTTTATTAACCCCTCGCCCATGGTCCAGGGGTTAATAAAGATGCAGTCCCTTTTATTTACATTGTTTTATGGATTTGTCAGAAAAAAATTTCACGTGGGCTTCGCCATATTTCTGGAACCAGCCCGATCCAGCAGGCAGCGACGGGCTGCCCCCAACCCCCAGGTGCCTATTTGTACCTGGCCAGACACAAGAATATAGGGGAACCCTTTTTTTTTTATTATTTCATGAATTTCATGAAATAATTAGAAATTGCCCCGCGCATTTTTTTTTATGTCTAGCCAGGTACAGCTAAGCAGCTGGGGGCTGGAATCCGCAGCGCAGGGATGCCCAAGCTTTCTGGGCACCCCCCGCTGCAAATTGCAGCCCGCAGCCACCCCAGAAGATGGCGCGTTCATTGAAGCGCCATCCTCTGGCGCTGAACCCCGCTCTTCCAGCGGCCCTGGTGGCGGTGGCACGCTGGGTAATAAAGAGGTTAGGGCCAGCTTTGTATTATCAGCTGGCCCTAAGCCCGAAATTTATAGCGGTCACGCCAATATTAGACATGACCGCCATGAATTTCTATTAAATTGTTTTAAAAAAAACACAACACAGAGAAAAATTTTTATTAGAAATAAAAAAAAAAAGCCATTAGGGACTCCATCTTTAATTAAAAAAATCCTCTTCCGTCCGACGCAGTCCAAAACGCGATGTCCTCTCTGCTACATCCCCTGTGCATAGATATAGATGTCTATAAACAGGGATGACCAGACTGAGAACAATCTCAGCTCTGCTACATCAGGCAGCAGGCGGGCTCTAGGACCCTGGAGCTGCGGCAGCCAGCACAGAGGAGACAGCCGACTCTTATCTGTGCAAGTTTCCCAGCGATTACTTGCACAGTAAACGAGTCCAATGCAAATCAATAGCAATCCTAGTTTTGTCAGAGTCTCTGACAAAACTAGGATTGCTTCAGGCTGAAGCTTCCGAGACACATCTGTGATTTGTAAATCGCACACTACTCGCTATTACTCACTTCTCCATTCATTAACATTGGACTCGCTAGACTCGCAACGAGTAGCGAGTCCCGGGCTCGGACTCGCTAGAGTCAAGCGATTCCGAGTAATTTAGGACTCGCCCATCACTACGTACTTCCTCTTGGGTTAAGCAGGTGACATTTAATTGAGAATTTTTGTTATCACTGATCATATTGTCTGTCATGGGATTTTCTTGTGTAAATACTGTTGAAAAAAAGTAATTTAGCATATTGGCTTTTTCCTCATCCTCATCCACCATTTCACCCAGACTATTTTTAAAGGGGCCAACACCATCATTTTTTAGTTTCTTACTATTTATGTACCGTATTTTTTCGCTTTATAAGACGCACCAGATTATAAGACGCACCCAGATTTTGGAGGTGGAAAATAGGGAAAAAAATATTTGAAGCAAAAAATGACTTTGATATGACAGTCAGGCCCTGCGACCAGTCAGCGCTGGCATCTGTCTCCTTCGGATGCAGGAGCAGCATGTGAGCAACACCAATGACTTCTTGCTCCTGTGTCTGATGGCGGGGAGACAGACGCCAGCACTGACTGGTCGGAGGGCTGAGTCTCATATCAATGTCACATGGGAGATGACTATGCAACTTCTGACAATGTTGGAACCGCTGCAGCATCGTGGGTAAGTATGGTCTTTTTTAGGCTGGCTTCACACTAGCGTTCCCCTCTGCTGCTTCCTGTGGAGGGGGACCGCAAGCTGAGTGCAGGCACCGCAAGTCCCTATGTTTAACATGGGGATGCGGGTGCCTGCGCTCAGGGGCAGATTGGCATGGCACCCATTTACCGCCATGTATGATTTGTACGCATGCGTATACTTGCGCACAAATCACACACTCTCGTCCACACCCTGAATGCGACATGTGTTCCTAGTGCGGACGAGACTGTATGATTTGTGCGCATGCATCCGCCTGCGTACAAATCATACATTGCAGTGAATGGGTGCGCACGCCAATCTGCACCCGAGCGCAGGCACCCACGTCCCCATGTTAAACATAGGGACTTGCAGTGCCTGCGCTCAGCTTGCGGTCCCCTCCACAGGACGCCGCAGAGGGGGACACAAGTGTGAAGGCAGCCTTAATTATACAAGGGCCAAAAAGGTGAATGAGATGGGATTTGTTCATGTAGTGGCAACCCTTTAAGAACTATAACTCCCAGCATGTACTGTAGATCCTATAGCATGCTTGAAGTTCTAGTTAAGCACAGTATTGGCAGTGTTAACTTTATTAGTGGTTATGTTACATATACATGTGCACTCACTTTAATGTATCCTGCTTTGCCAGCACCCTGCTGAAATCAAGGAAGTGGCGATAGTCTGCAGATCAAGTTCTGATGTGATGTACTGTATGAGGGAGGGCAAGGGAGGGGGTCTATACACTGTGCTGAAATATGATGCTCCAGCCCTGTCTCCTAATTACAAGTCACCACAGCAGAGCTTGACCTGTAGATGCAGGATGTAGATACAGGAGCTGTACACTGTCGTTATATGCAGGCTTCAGCCCTGCTCTCCATACACAGAAGCTCCTCAACTGCAGACCGAGCTTTCTGGATTTCTGCACTGTGCAGGGCTCAGCAGGACACATTACAGAGAGCACCACACTGTGATAAGGTACCGATCTCCCTGCTCTGCCCCTGACTACATGGCAGTGAATCAGCACAAAGCTCAGTGCTGATTCACTTACAGCAGCTGTGCCCGCTCCTCCATTCTCACTATCTCCAGCACACAGACTCCCCAGCCACTGCAGGAAGCTGGAGAGAGACCATGTGTGCCGGCTAAGCAGCTTCTCCTGCTCCCTGTGCTCTCACCTCTCCTCGCTGTGTTCAGTGCAGAGAGGTGGGTGGAGACTGGGAGCAAGTGAAGTGAATATCTAAGTAGATAATGAGCCGGGGACACGTGGTGCTCCTGCCACCCCGGATTCTTCAGCAGGGACCATTCCCTGTCACTTCTGTCCCCCACTTCACTGCTGTCCCCCCCTCCCAAGCAACTGAGGATGCTAGAATGTTATATTCCTTTTATAAGACGCACCCCCACTTTCCTCCAAAACTTGGAGGAAAAAAAGTGCGTCTTATAAAAGGAAAAATACGGTAGTTAAAAAATATTTTGGGATTATTTTCACTTTCTCTGGCAATGAGTCTCTCTGTCTCAATCTTTGCTGCCTTGATTTGCTTTTTACAGATGTTATTTAATTTTCTGTATTTATTTAATGCTTCATCACTACCTACTTGCTTTAATTCCCTAAATGCTTTCTTTTTGTCACATATTGCACCTCTTACTGCTTTATTTAGCCATAGTGGTTTCCTCCTATTTCTAGCATGCTTATTCCCATAGGGTATATATTGTGCACAGGTCTTATTCAGGATGCTAATAAACGTCTCCCATTTGTGTTGTGTACTTTTATGTCTCAGGACATCATCCCAGTTTATTGCACTAAGATCATCTCTCAACCGTTGGAAATTTGCCTTCCTGAAGTTTAGTGTCCTTGTAGCCCCTCTACTACACGTCTTAGTAAAGGATATTTGAAAGCTTATTAAGTTATGATCACTATTACCCAAGTGACCTCCAACCCGTATATTTGATATGCGGTCCGGCCTGTTGGTTAATATTAGGTCCAGCAGTGCCCCCCTTCTTGTTGGGTCCTGAACCAGTTGTGAAAGGTAATTGTCTCTCATAGTTTTCAAAAACTTATTACCTTTGCTGGAACTGCAGGTTTCTGATCCCCAATGTATTTCAGGGTAGTTGAAGTCCCCCACAATAATGACTTCTCCCTGAGTCGCTGCTTCATCTATTTACTTTATGAGGATATTCTCCTCCACTTCCATTATTGTTGGGGACTTATAACAAACCCCTATCAGTAATTTATTATTTTTCCCCCTCCCCTTATCTTCACCCACAGGGACTCTACATTTCCATTAGATTCACCTATATTATCACGCAGGATGGGTTTTAAGGATGATTTTACGTATAAACATACACCTCCTCCTCGCCTATTTGTACGGTCATTTCTGAACAGACAATAGCCCTGTAAATTAACATCCCAGTCATGGCTCTCGTCCAGCCAAGTCTCCGAAATCCCCACCATGTCATAATTATTTTCCAACAAAATCAATTCTAATTCCTCCATTTTTTTGCTGAGGCTTCCGGCATTAGTGTACATGCACTTTATGCATCTCTCTTTACCTCTATTCCTTCCTACTATATTGACTGTTCTAACCCCACCCCCCATACCACCCCCAATTTTATTACTTGTGCCCAGGTTACTATTTACACTATCTTCCCCTCCTATACAATGAATACCCTCCCCCCCAATCCCTAGTTTAAACACTCCTCCAACCTTCTAGCCATTTTCTCCCCCAGCACAGCTGCACCCTCCCCATTGAGGTGCAGCCCGTCCCTAGCATAGAACCTGTAGCCAACAGAGAAGTCGGCCCAGTTCTCCAGGAACCCAAACCCCTCCTTCCTACACCAATTCCTGAGCCACTTATTTATCTCCCTAATCTCCCTTTGCCTCTCTGGTGTGGCAAATGGTACAGGCAGTATTTCAGAGAATACTACCTTGGAGGTCCTTGCCTTAAGCTTGCAGCCTAATTCCCTGAAATCATCTTTAAGGACCTTCCACCTACCTCTAACTTTGTCATTTGTGCCAATGTGCACCATGACCGCTGGGTCCTCACCAGCCCCTCCCAGTAATCTGTCAACCCAGTCAGCGATGTGCCGGACTCGAGCGCCAGGTAGGCAGCACACTGTTCGACGATCCCTGTCTTTGTGACAGATTGCCCTATCTATTCCCCTAATAATTGAGTCCCCCACTACCAGCACCTGTCTGGCCTGCCCTTCTCTCCTGTTTTCCCCCTTACTGGAGCAGACACTCCTCTGGCTTTCAGAGGTCATGCCCTGCTGCAGCAGTGCTATCCCTGAACTCACACACCCCCTCATCTGCCAACATAGCAAATTTATTGGGGTGTGCCAGATCAGGGCTAGCCTCCCTGGCACCCTTCCCTCTACCCCGCCTTCTAACTGTCACCCAGCTGGCTACCTCACAGTCCTGCAGCTTCATACTACCATCCTCCCCCACATCTATCCCATTGAGCAGCTGTTCAGTGAGCAGCAGACTCCTTTCCATATTGTCTATGGATCTCAGCGTTGTCAGTTGTTCATTTAGATCCAGTATCTGGGCTTCCAAATGCACAACGTACTCACATCTCACACAGCAGTATGCACCCTCGACCGGCTGGTCAAGGAATGCATACATGTGGCAAGATGTACACTGGATGGCATTGCCAATCATGGAGCTCATTTCCTAATGGGGGTTGCACCAGACAGAAATGATAAGTAAAAAGAAATGCAAAGTATCCCCCATATGTAGTCCCCCTTTTCCATATTTCTTCTTTCCCCCTATGGCCCCAGTTGATGCTGCTTCTCCCGCTATGTTCCCCCCGATTCATGCTTCTTCGCCCTATGTTGCCCCCGTGTTTCATACCTCTACTTCCCCATGTGGCCCCCCTGTTTCATACTGTTTCTCCCCATGTGGCTCCTGTTTTATACTGCTTCTCCCCTATTTGGCCACTCCTGTTTCAAACTGCTTCTCCCCCCCATGTGTCCCTCGTTTCATACTGCTTCTTTCCCATGTTTTCACGGTGTGGTGAGAATGCTGATGAGGGAATGGCAGTTATGGGCAGGGTGACCTGGGAAGACTAGTCTGACCCTAGTCTAGGAACCCTGAATGACCCTGATCCCAAAGGTATCTCCGAAGGTGAGAAGGTTCAGGCCTCCAGCCTCTCTATAAAACTCCTCTACCAGCCCTGCGCTATTCCCCCCCACCTCCCTCCACTGAACTGGGATACAGCAACTCCAAAGGAAAGGACTTCAGCAGCACAAACACACAGGTCAGCACAGCATGGCTTCCAGGCATAGAGTGAAACTCTATCAGCAGCACCACCTGATGGAAGTAGAGGCTACTTAAAGGCTAGGGGGAGGGGAGTTCAGGTGAGTCACACATTAACCCCTCAACCAGCAGTTGAACCTAATAGTGAATGCCGTTCTTAAAGACAAACATACACAGCAGCATCCAGCAGTGTCAGCGCCATCTAAGTGCGTGACATATGTGCCCCCCAATTTCATACTGCTTCTCCCCTATGTGGCCCTCTCGATTCATACTGCTTTTCCCCATGTGGCTCCCATTTCATATTGCTTCTCCCCCATGTGGCTCCTCTGTTTCATACTGCTTCTCCCACATGTGATTCCCATTTCATGCTGCTTCTTCCCCCATGTGCCTTCCCAATTCATACTGCTTCTCCCCATGTGGCCCCCGTTTCATATTGCTTCTCTCCCACGTGGCCCCTGTTTCATGCTGCTTCTCCCCCATGTGCCCCCAATTCATACTGCTTGTCCCCCATGTGCCCTTCTCAATTTATACTGCTTGTCACCCCAGGTGGCCCCCCCATTCATGCTGCTTCTCCCCCCATGTGGTTCCCCTCATTCATGCTGCTTCTCACCCATGTGGTTCCCCTGATTTATGCTGATTCTCTCCCCATGTGGCCCCCACAGCGTTAGTACTGGTACTTCAAGGTCAGGTTGCTCAGCTGCTCTGAGCTCTAAACTGAGCTCCACTGACCCGGAAGTGCCCAGGCGCACAGAGGATCAATGCAGTGTCCCAGTATTTAATGAATACTGGGAGACTGCCACCGTGCCGACACCCTCCCTGCTACATCCAAACCTGGCGAGTCCTACCGCCTTGCTGGCTCCTTCACATGGCTAACTTGCATTGCATGTAAATTTGCAATGTGGATTGGGAGCAGCGCACTGTAGCTTGCCCTGATGATGAGGAAAGGGGCACATTTCAGCTCAGCATAATCACATATGTTCAGCTGAGCGGGTCCTCTGTTAGGATAGATCAGGGGTCTCAAACTCGGCAGAGTAAGTAGGCTGCACATAAATACAAATTTAAGGTGGAGGGCTGCATTCCTTTCAAACTTAACACAATACAATTCTCGTCAATATTTGCGGTGACGTCAGGGGTCAACCGAGTTCATGGCTCAGCTATGAACGCGATTTACTTCTGAATTTCACTGTCAGTCTCAGTCTGCTGGTCACTCTGGGCAGATGCTTGTCTGTTCAGAAGATGAAGCAGAGCTGACATTGCTCTGCCTGTGGACTATGTCAGACTGAGGGGTTTTTTTTCTTATAAAGATGGAGTCCCTAAATGTGTTTTTTGTTTTATTTGTAATAAAATATTTCTCAGTGTTGTTTTTTTTTTAATGTTTACAAAAAATTCATAGTGGCCAGGTCTAATTTGGCCTGCACAGTGCGGGGCTTGAAGCTAAAAGATCGGCGCAGGTGTACATACGTCACTGGAAGCCGAAAATGACGCGATTCGCGTCATACAGCCGCACACTGCAGCCCGGCCGGCAGAGGAGAGTGGGGAGGCGCGCATTTGAATCAGAGTTGAAGATCACGCCTATTGAGGCGAGATATTAGGAAGAGGGAGAGCCTGCCTGGGTGACTATGAATACAGTAGTCACTAATTAACATCGCTAATGAGTGAGTTTAATAACGTGTATCTTCATTTTCACTAGATGCATTTAGGAGCTAAAAGGAGTGTAGGATAAGTGTTAATATGCTCTAGGGACATCTTTTAATAGCTTATGAGGTGATTTGGGGGTGACAGGATCCCTTTAACCCCATTAGTACCCAGCTTGCCCCCCCACAGCCAGGGCCGCTGGAAGAGCCTGGTAAGGTGCCTGGAAATGGCGCTATGATGAATGCACCATTGTTAGGGACCCCTCTGGGCTTCAGCGTGGGGGTCCCAGAATGCCTGGGCCTTACCATGCTGAGAATTTTAGCCCCCTGCTGCCTGTTTTTAACTGGCTGGCAATTAAAATATGGCGTGAGCTCACACATTTTTCTAAATTATTTAAATATAAAAAATATATTGGGCTTCCCTGTATTTTGATTGCCAGCCAAGGTAAAACCAGGCAGCTGGGAGTAGCAGCCTGTAGCTGTCCGATTTATCTGTGCTGGGAATTGAAAATACCGCGAAGCGCTATGCCATGTTTTAAAATTACTTATTTTTACATTATTATGATGTCAGTCAATCTGTGAAGGGCCCAACAGCCAATCACAGACACGGTCACAGAGAGTGGGCATCTATGATTGGCTCATGGAGTAACCTGAAACCAGCGCATACATTCTAGCATTTAGATTAGAATGTATGGGCAGATTCCAGGTTACTCCAGCAGCCAATTACAGATGCCCATTCTTTGTCACAGCGTTTGTGATTGCTGTTGGGTCCGTCACACATATAGTAGCATAAAAATAAATTATTTAAAAAAAATGACAAAGGGTTAATACTAGCTTTATATTCTCAGATGGTACTAAGCCCGAAAATCATGGCATCATGCCAAATTAGAGATTACCACCATAGATTTCTAGTAAACATAAAAAAAACAACACAGAGACAATTTTTTTGTATTAGAAATAAAACAAAAAACACATTAAGGGACTCCATCTTTATTAGGAAAAAAAACCTTCACTCCGACATAGTCCACAGGCAGAGCATGTTAGCCCTGCTTCATTGCTCTGAACAGACAAGCATCTGCCTAAAGTGACAAGCAGGCTGAGACTGATGGGGACATGTTCCTGTCTTGCAGCCTCCATCATCATCATCATACACACACATAGCCAGCATCATCATCATCATAAACACACACACAGTCACCACCATCATCATACACACTCAGCCACCATCATCATTATCATACACACACAGCCACCATCAACATCATACACAAACAGCCACCATCATCATCATCATCTACACACAGCCACCACCATCATCATCATCATCCACACACAGCCACTATCATCATCATACACACACAGCCACCATCATCATCCACATGCAGCCACCATCGTCATCATCTGCCACACACAGCCACCATCATCATTATACACATCATACACACACATAGCCACCACCATTATCATCATCATCCACACACAGCCACCATCAGTATCATCATCATCCCACACACGGCCACCATCATCATCATCATCATCATCATCATCATGCCCACACACAGCCACCATCATCTTTATCATACACACACATCCACCACCACCATCATCATCATCATCCACACACAGCCACCATCATCATACACACACATTGCCACCGTCATCATCATTCACATGCAGCCACTATCATCATCATCATCCACACACAGCCACCATCATCATCCACGTCATAAACAAACACAGCAACCACCATCATCATCATCATCCACACACAGCCACTATCAGTATCATCATCCACACACAGCCACTATCAGCATCATCATCATCATCCACACACAGCCACCACCACCATCATCATCATTATTGGCCTCGCATCAGACTCAAAGTGCCGAAGTCTTGTGAAATCACTGGATGTTCAAGAGGGCATAGTGAAGCGTGTCACTGCATAGGCGCGAAACTTGGGAATTGTAGCGATGACATCCACGTGCACACAATCAGGAGGGGTAGTGTTTGCATGGAACGGGGCGGCGCTGTCCGCAATCTGCAGACTGAACCACAAAATTAGCATATGGCACCGGACAGAATAAAACTCATCTTCTGAGGTATGCAAGGGGACATCTGGGGATTTAAAGAGGTTACAGGAACTCCGATTACATCATGTTAAAGGTGGTGGGCAGGGTATAGAACCCCCAAAACTAGTGACAGGTGCACCTTCAAATATCTACCAAAATACTGCCATATGAAAGATTTCTAAAGTGTAGCAAAAAGCATAGAGTTAGAGTTTTTTTTTTTTTTTTAATATTGGTGCCAGGATGTTTTCTGAGAGTAGCAGGCTTTATTTTGCCTTTATTTTATGTCAGTGTCATTTCTTTTGATAATTGTCAGTTGCTGTTAAAGGAGACGTTACCAGGGGTTGGAGTCAGATCTATGGCTGAATGAAAAAAAATACTTGGTTAACAAAGATATCCATGCAGTGCCTTATTTTAAGAGCCACTGAATATTTTTTTTTCCTTCTTGACCGACTAAAATGATTGCAGTATTCCAAATATATCACCCAATAACGTGGAATATAATGTAATGTTAAACTCTTTCCACATTGTGTGAACTAGTCTTCTAGGTATGACTAGCAATGGTCATGATATTCTGAGAGCTTTTGTTTTGCGAATAAGAATTATACTACCCATCAAAGACCGTACAAGTGACAAGAGCACTGAAGAGATAAAGTCACTGGCAGAATAAACAAAGACATCCTATTATTAATGGGGAGTGTTGTCTTTGATTCTCACTCTTGTTCCTTTTCTCCTCTATCTGATTATGACTAGAGATGAGCCAACTCCCCGGTGTTCGAATTCGATTCGATTCGTCGAATCGACGGGGTGTTCGACGAATGTTCTTCGAATGCTCGACGAACACCGTCGAACACCCCGGAAAACGAACAATCCGGGCCTGTGGGGCATTTTCACTTCCACAATGTATATACATACATTGTGGAAGTGAAAAAAAGTGAAAGAAAGTGTTAAAAATAAAAAAATAAACAATGCTCACCTGTCCGCGGTCCACCGAAGCCTCCGGCAAGGTCCTGCGGCTTCTAGGACCTGTGGTGACGTCATGTTCTCGCGCGAACTCCGGTCACATGACTGGAGTTCCGCGAGAACATGACGTCACCACAGGTCCTGGAAGCACAGAACCTTGCCGGAAAGCTTAAAATAGATATTTTTATGATTCGGACCCTTTCTTTAAGTAAAAGTTACTTAAAGAAAGGGTCCGAAACATAAAAATATCTATTTTAAGCTTTCCGGCAAGGTCCTGTGCTTCCAGGACCTGTGGTGACGTCACGTGACTGGAGATCCCGCGAGAACGTGACGTCACCACAGGTCCTATTAGCAATAGACCTTGCCAGAAAGCGTAAAATAGATATTTTTATGATTCGGACCCTTTCTTTTACTTAAAGAAAGGGTCCGAATCATAAAAATATCTATTTTACGCTTTCAGGCAAGGTCCTATAGCTAATAGGACCTGTGGTGACGTCATGTTCTCGCGGAACTCCGGTCATGTGACTGGAGTTCGTGCGAGGACATGACGTCACCACAGGTCCTAGAAGCCACAGGATCTTGCCGGAGGCTTCGGTGGACCGCGGACAGGTGAGCATAGATTATTTTTTTATTTTTAACACTTTCTTTCTTTTAGGTACCGTATATACTCGTGTATAAGCCGACCCGTGTATAAGCCGACCCCCCTACTTTTGCCCCCAAAATCTGGGAAAAACTATTGACTCGTGTATAAGCCGAGGGTGGACCCCAGCACAGGTATACAGCCCCCAGCAGTGTGGTATACAGGCCCCCCGATGGTATATAGGCCTCCCCAGTGGTAGTATACAGCCCCCAGGAGTGTGGTATACAGCAGCCTCCCCAGTGGTATATACAGGCCCCAGCAGTGTTACAGCAGCCTTCCCAGGGTATATACAGCAGCAGCCCCAGGGTATATACAGCAGCAGCCCCAGGGTATATACAGCAGCATCCCCATGGTATATACAGCAGCAGCCCCAGGGTATATACAGCAGCAGCCCCATGGTATATACAGCAGCAGCCCCATGATATATACAGCAGCAGCCCCATGGTATATACAGCAGCAGCCCCATGGTATATACAGCAGCAGCCCCAGGGTATATACAGCAGCAGCCCCATGGTATATACAGCAGCAGCCCCATGGTATATACAGCAGCAGCCCCAGGGTATATACAGCAGCAGCCCCATGGTATATACAGCAGCAGCCCCAGGGTATATACAGCAGCAGCCCCATGGTATATACAGCAGCAGCCCAGGGTATATACAGCAGCAGCCCCATGGTATATACAGCAGCAGCCCCATGGTATATACAGCAGCAGCCCCAGGGTATATACAGCAGCAGCCCGAGGTATACAGGCCCCCCCATGCTCTGTAAACCTGTAAAGGAAGATGATTATTCTTATCACTGTCCCGCTGCCGTCCCCGCTCTGCATCGCGCTCCTCCATCTGCATCGCGCTCCTCCATCTTCATTCACTGGCTTCCAACTTCCTGTGTTCTGCGCCGACAATGACGTCATTGTCGGTGCCGACAGGAAGCCGGAAGATGGAGGAGCGCGATGCAGATGGAGGAGCGCGATGCAGAGCGGGGACGGCAGCGGGACAGTGATAAGTATAATCATCTTCCTTTACAGGTTTACGGAGCATGGGGGGGGCCTGTATACTGATGGGGGGCCTGTATACCTCTGGGGGGGGGCGCCCGTGTAGTGACTCGCGTATAAGCCGAGGGGGTAACTTTTCAGCCCAATTTTTGGGCTGAAAAACTCGGCTTATACGCGAGTATATACGGTAATGTGTATTTTGGCTCAAAATGCGGCAGATGCGGTTTTCTGACTCCATCTGCCGCATTTTCGAACCAAAATCGAACATGTTCAAAATTCACCGAATTGGAACCAAATTGTTTGAATTTGGCGAATGACTCGAATAGCGCCAAAATCAACTCGAATTTGAGATTGGCGAACTATTCGAGTCGAACATCGCTCATCTCTAATTATGACATGATATCTTCAACTGGTCTGGTCTCTTCTTTAAAGTGTGTATGTTTCTAACCTGTTCCACTAAATATGCTATGCGCACCCACTGTGATGCCTGATTATCCGAATATCATACTAGTGCCTCTCATTAATCAGTGTCACATTATTTATCTGTGCCACACACTTTGTGCACTTTAGTTAAAGATTTTCCCTGATTGCACTTGTGCCTCCTAATTAGGCTAGGGTCACACTTGAGGGCTGGATGCGATTTTCCATGCGATTTTGACACTTGGATTGTGTGAAAATCACACGCAAAATCGCATCCATAGGCCCCAATACAAAAAACGCATGCCCCAATGCTAAAAACGCATGGCTAAATTGCCATGCATTTTTTGGATGCGTTTTTGGCTCAGCACCAAAAACTGTCTCTTGAGACGTTTTTTGGTGCTTTTTCAAAAACGCATGCATTTTTGTAACATGGGGCCCTATGGGTCATGCAAGCGAAAACGCATGACACTAAATGGTACCATGCGTTTTCGCATGCGTTTTTTAAGGCTGCTCCAGTGACATTTCACTATTATAGAAGTGCTCCCACTTTTTATCCTCTTATAACTTCACTCCCCGCCAGGCTACCTTTCATAATCTGCACATCTCTTATAAACAATATACTTACTCCTATGTAGTTCAGCCATCTATTTTCTTCGACTTATCCTCCAATCCTCCATTTTGATTCTTAAATTTCATCCTTTATTTTATTCCTGTATGCTTGGCTATAAAATCCATGTTACAAAACTATAGGATGATATGACTAGCTATGTACTTTCCAGTACTATATTTGCTGGCTGGAATGATGCTATGATTATCCTTCCCTCCACATTCTCCCAAATAAGATACCGTAATGTTGAAGTTTCTAGCTGTCACCTGTGTACTTATAAGTATAAATATGCAATTAGTCGACTTAACTGTGATCTTCAATATTACTATTATTTTCTTCTTATTATTATTATATTATATTAATATGACTATTATAACATTAATAATAATAACTGTGTGACCATCAAGAACTCATCATTGTCTGTGATATAAGTTTCTTTCTCTCTCTTTCTTTCTTCTGCACTAAGATTACTGTTTTTTTTTATTCACTTTAGGGCCAGGTAGGACAACCAGGCATAAAAGGAGAATTTGGCTTTCCAGGAAGACCTGTAAGTAATATAATTACAAAACAGTGAACTTTAGATGTGAAACCCTTTACAAAAAATATACAGTCTATGCACATTTTGTAAAATATTTTGCACAGTGCCTTGAAAAAGTATTTATACTCCATGAACATTTCAATATTTTTTCACATTACACCCACAAACGTAAATGTATTTTATTGGGATTTTATCTTATATACCAACGCAAAAAATATTTTTGACATGTAAAGGAAATGACACATGGTTTTCTAATTATCTTAAAAGTAGAAATCTAATATTGTGATATGCATTTGTATTCAGTCCCCTGTAGTCTGATACCTCTAAATAAAATACTGATTGATCAATTGCCTTCAGAATTTATATAAATAGTACATTGAGTTCACCTGTCAATTTTTTCTCAGTATAACTGTGAAGGCCTCAGAAGTTTGTTTGAAAACATTATGTATGAAACAGTATATTGAAAATCTAGGAACACACACAGGGCCGCCATCAGGGGGTAATTACTCTGATTCCTGTCAGGGGCCCACTGAAGCAGAGAGGCCTGGCAAGCTGACAAGCTGGGGGCAGGGTCATGGACATGCAGGGAGTAAGGCCATGGACTGCAGGGGGTGGGGCCATTTCCTCAAAGCAGGGTCCCACTAAGACCAATCAGGATCGACAGGTGCAGATCCTGGGCCCTCCCACCAACTTCATAATATCCTGAAAGCATGACATATGTGTATCTTTGTGTCTAGTTTGTGTCTGCCTGTACACAGCACTATACTGTACATACAGGTCCCCATCGCATGCTGTGTTAGTAGTCTATACACTGTGTGTAGATAGTGTGGACCTATATACACAGTATAGTGCTGTATATACAAGAAATAAATCTCTAATGTGTATACACCACACAGCAATGTCCATTGTGTATACAGCTATCAGCAGTCTCCATTGTGTATACACCTATCGGCAGTCTCCATTGTGTATACAGCTATCGGCAGTCTCCATTGTGTTTACAGCTATCGGCAGTGTCCATTGTGTTTACAGCTATCAGCAGTGTCCATTGTGTATACAGCTTTCAGCAGTGTCCATTGTGTATACAGCTTTCAGCAGTGTCCATTGTGTATACAGCTATCAGCAGTGTCCATTGTGTATCCAGCTATCAGTAGTCTCTACTGAATATTCTCTATTGTGTATACAACTATTCTGTATTCAGCACAGTCTCATTTGTGTGCATATGTGTATATATGTATATATAATATGTGTGTGTGTATATATGTATGTTTGGGTGAAGACGGAGCCTGGGAAGAGGCGGAACTAAGGTGGAGGCTGGGCAGAATCTCAAGGGGGCCCCAAAATTTTGCCTGTGAGGGGCCCTGAAATTCCTAGTGGCAGCCCTGTACACAAACGACAGGTCAGGGATTAAATTGTCAATGATACTAAAGCAGGGTAAGTTTATAAAAAAATAGCACAAGCACAGTGATCATAGAGCACTGTTCAATCCATCATCCAAAGTTATGAAGGAGTACTGAACAACTGCAAACCTACCAAGACATGAAAGTCATCTAAACTAACATCCCAAGTAGAGCATAAATTAGAGAATCAACTAAGATGTCCATGAACACTTTGGAGGAGCTGCAGAGAACCATAGATCAGATGAGAGAATTTGTCCACAAGACACCTATAGTGGTGTGAAAGTGTTTGCCCTTCCTGATTTCTAATTCTTTTGCATATTTGTGTTTGGCGCCCCGCAACAAGTGCGTCACAGGAGGGTATTGCAGCCATAAATGCAGCAGCAATATTCTCTGACCCAGCAATCATCTGGTTAACTTAGAGATCCATACTCTGCATGCCTCACTTAGCATAGAGGGCCAATCAAGGTCCTGGTGGGGGGAGTTCAAGGGTAGTGTGTAGTGGAAGTTTAAGTTCAGACTTAGTGTAGTCTGGAGAAGTCAGTCTGCAAGGAACATCAACCTAGAAAACCTCTGAAGAACCCCAGCTCTGCAACGTAGGAGAGGGGGCTCGCACAGTCCCGTCGGCCCCCTGGCCACCTTCTACCGGCCATCTCCCTACCAATAACGGGCATCATTATGCGGGCTAAAAACCATCCCGTGCCCTTATACAGCTGGTTTGCTGGTACCGAAGCTAGCAGCAGTTCAGCTCTGCTATGCGAACCAGAAGCGTGGAGGAGAGCTTTACAGGAGCACCCCACCACCGCCAAATCCAGTCGTCTAACCAGCGGTGCACCCACCAAGGGACCCAAGGCTCCTCAAAACATCCGGAACGTATACCCCGGATAGGGCATTCAAGCAGCCTCCCTGTACCCGACCTGGTATTCCCGGGCGACAACGGCAACTTAGTTAGAATGGAGGAACACCGCGGATCTCTGAGGGACACCTATCACTGCTGAGTCCACCCGGTCTGCTATCTACAAACTGTATGCCATGTACTGCTTGCTGGTTAGAGTAAAGACCCGTTACTGAGACTTACAGTGTCCGTGCTTCCTTATGAACTGTCTGTCCGCATTTCAAGGTAACCGCAGCTGCCGCACAACATCTTAAGCAGCTCCAGCCTCCGGGGATCACCGCTCTGCCTGTGGGGAGCGTTCCATCTTGCTGCTATCCATCCCCCGGAGGCCTCGCAGCGTCGGTAAGACTTACCGAACTACTCATAGGTGGCGTCACGAATAAATTAACCCCTTAATCTGTTCCCACAAGACGTCTTCAACTCTTTGATCTGCACTCAACCGGGCCCACTACCGGCAGGCGCGGTCCACCCGTGACAAGGAGGAAGGAGCTACTGCCCGTCTAAACCGGAGTCCCCGGCCACGGTGAGTCATTTGTCACACGTAAATGTTTCAGATCACCAAACAAATTTAAATATTAAACAAAGATAACAAGGATAACACATGTAAACACAAAATGGAATTTATAAATGATGGTTGTTATTATTAAGGGAAAAAGAAATCCAAACTTACAGGGCCTTGTGTGAAAAAGTGATTGCCCCTAAACCTAACAACTGGTTGGGCCACCCTTAGCAAGTACAACTGTGTTTACGATAACTGGTAATGAGTCTTTTACAATGCTCTAGAGGAATTTGGGCCCACTCATCTCTGAAGAATTGTTGTAATTCAGCCACATTGGAGGCTTTCCGAGCATAAACGATTGCTTTTCTGAAATACTGTCTTACTTCTACGCAGATGTAATGAAACATACACCTCCAAAAAAGTTCAACTTTTGTCTCAGCAGTCACAGAGTATTTTCCCAAAAATCTGGGTGGATCATCAAGATGTTTTCTGGAAAAACTGACACATGCCTTTAAGTTCTTTTTCCTCAATAGTGGTTTTCATCTTGGTACTCTGCCATGCAGGCGATTTGCCCAGTCTTTTTCTTATGGTGGAGGCATGAACACTGAACTTAGCTGAGGCAAGTGAGACCTGCAATTCTTTGGATGTTGTTTTGGGGTCTTTTGTGACCTTTTGATGAGTCATCATTGTGCTCTTGGGGTAATTTTGGTCAGCCAGGCACTCATGCGAAGGCTCACCACTAGTGATGGGTGAACTAACTGATGTTCAGGATGGGCAGACTCGCCTCGGAATTTATTTAAAGTCCCAGTTCAGGGCGAACGTTACTCGAACTTGAGTCCAAACTCCGAGCCTAGACTTTACAGTTATGGTGGGAGGGAGGGGGGCTGTAAAAGAAAGCACAAATTTAATAAACATTGTCATTATATCTGTCGGGACCCGCCGTCCCGCATCCTGCCGTCCCACTCACTTTATGGCTGGACTCTGGGTGATGCTGGGGTTATCTGACTTCACGTGAACTCTGATAACCTTTCACACAGCACCTGGCAGTCATTCTGTGTCTGCACTCTGTGCAAGCAGACATGTTTGTCTGCTAGCAAAGATGCAGCAGCGCTGAAGAAAGAAGGCCTGGATTATGTCGGAGAGAAGTTTTTTTATCTAATAAAGACCTTAATTGTGTTTTATTTCTAATGTTTTTTTCTTTAATGTTTAATGAGCCCAGAAAGCTTGGACCTTAGCATGCTGAGAATACAAGCCTCCAGCTGCCTGGGTTTTACCTGGCTGGCGATCAAAATATGGCAGGAACCCACACATTCTTTTTGTAATAATTATTTAAATAATTTAAAAAAAGGGGCTTCCCTATACTTTGATTGCCAGCCAAGATAAAGCCAGGCAGCTGGGGTTGGCAGCTTGTAGCTCTCTGCTTTATCTGTGCTGAGAATCAAAAATACCACGGAGTGCTACATCATTTTTTTATTATTTTTTTATTTTTACACTACCATATGTGTAAGGGGACACCGAAACATGTATCGGGGCTCCTCCCTGACACAGTTAATGCTGCTACAAGCTTGCTTGGGTATGAACATTGAACATTGATTATGACAACTGCCTGTTTGTGCATATACTGGTGGGAGAATAATTTACACTTGTCTCCCTCGTGACTCTTTGGCCTACAACCCATCCTAAAAATTTTTGTATTAGATACTTGATGTTATAATATATGTATGGGATATGACATGCTGTTTCTGCAAGATACCTTGGAGCTCACACTGTAGGGGATCTTTCATTGTATATTCCAATTTACTATGTACTGTATATACGGCTGTATATGTAACTCTGCCCAAGGACTTGGTAGTTAATATCTGCACCACTTGTGTCTTTGTCTCCCCTCTTTTGCCTTGCCTGCCCTATGTAACTTTTTATCTATTGGATTCTGTCGTTTTTTGTCCTATGATTCATTAAACACTTTGTACTTTGCATAAAAAAACAGTGTTTATCCCATTTACTCTGGGTACTACAAACATGCCTTTCGTTTTGTTGTGTATTGTTGGCTTTAGTGTTATTCCCCTGTCACCTACTATATGAGGTCCAGTAACTCCCTTATTAATTCTATTTTCATTTATCTGTGCTGAGAATCAAAAATACTGCAGAGTGCTATGTCTTTTTTTATTATTTATTTATTTTTACACTATTATATGTGCAAAGGACTCAACAGCCAATCACACTTGCTGTCACGGAGAATGGGTGTCTGTGATTGGCTGCTGGAATAAGCTGAAACCAGCCCATACATTCTAAAATGAATACAGCTGATTGCAGATTCCTCGAACAGCCAATAAGAGACGCTCATTCTGTGTGACAGCATCTTTGATTGGCTGTTCCACCCTCTGTAGTGAATATACAGGAAGATAAAGAGTGGCCCGGAAGAAGACTTGGTGGGACAGCAGTACGGCAGGACAGCAGGACTTGGAACTGCCAGACCCTGTAAATATAATTATAATGTTTATTAATTATGTGCTTTATTTTACAGCCCCACCACCCCTATACCCGAAGTGTAACACATATTTCCCAGGGAAATCCATGTTTGGTACAGACCTGGAACTTGACAGTTCAGCTCACCCATCACTATTCACCACAGTTCCATGTTTTTGCCATTTGTGACTCGCTGCCTGCTGCATAACTCAAGTGCGCTTCAATGTGAGTTAGGAACAGATGGTCGGACATTCTCCTTCAGAATATTTTGGTAGACAGCAGAATTCAAGCTTCCATTTACCACAGCAAAGCTTTCCTGTTCCATAAGCAGCAAAACAGGCCCAGACCATCACATTACCAGCATCATATTTTACTGTTGGTATGATGTTCCTTTTCTAAAAAGCTGGGTTACTTCTATGCCACATGTAATGGGACTTATACCTTCCCAAAGTTCCATTTATGTCCACATAGTATTTCCCAAAATTGTTGGGGATGATCAAGGTGTTTTCTGGCAAACCTGAGATGATCCTTTGCTCATTTAGCTCAGCAGTGGTTTTCATCTTGATACTCTGCCATACTCACCCATAATACGGAGGACCAGAAATTGATGCTGCATGGTGCGTCATACCTGGAAGCTACCCATCCTTTTTATCTACAAAGAAGAGGACAGCATTTGTAAATGCCACAAGGGCATGATAACTACAGGACAAAGGCAGGGATAAATACCATAGGAATGCCCCTTCAGACCAGTCTCAAGCTCAATAACATTAGAAAATGTAAGTGTTAAATGCATTTTTTCCACTTTAACACTACAGTATTAGCTTAGACAGGGATGCTTAGAATAGTACTATGAAGCTGCTGGTACTGATAGTAATAGCTTAGGGGGCATAAAGTAGCTGATAGTTTCCCTTTAATGGAGACAAGTGAAGACTGCTATTATTTGGATGTTGTTGTAGGGTCTTTTTTGACCTCTTAGATGAGTCATCGCTGTGCTCTTGGGATAATTTGGGTCAGCTGGTCACTTCTTGGAAGGTGCACCGTTGTTCCATATTTTCACCATTTGTGAATAATGGCTCTCATTGTGATTTGCTGGAGTCCCAAAGCTTTATAAATGGCTTTATAACATTTTCCAAACGATCTCCATCTGATCTCAATGAGGTAGAACTATTTTTCAAATTTCATCCTCTAGATGTGCAAAGCTTGTAGAGACATACCACAAAGGATTTGCAGCAGTAATTGCAGTGAAAAATGGTCCTACAAAGCATTGACTGGGGATGAATACAAATGTAAGTCACAATTTTCAATTTCTACATTTAAAATAATTAGAAAAAAGGGTTTATTTCCTTTACACTTCAAAAATGCTTGATACTTTGTAATGGTAATACAATCCCAATACAATACATTTAGGTTTGTGGATGTAACTAGAAAAAATGTGTAAGACTTCATGAGCTATGAATACTTGTTTCATGGTACTAAATACATTTTAACTAAATCAATTGACACTATGTAATAATGGTTAAGATGATTTAAGTAGTTGTTTCTTAATCATTTGTGTGACAGCCCTTTTTTGGTTTTGCAGTGTATTAATATACACTACGAAACCTAAATAAAAATAATCAAAATGTATGAAAAATAATAAAAAGTTAATATTTACCCATCTGCTGCTGTTCTGGGTTACCAGGAGCCGAGACACCCACATCTACTGTGCTTCCAGGACCTTGCAAGAACTGTGATTGGCCGCTCGCGATCATGTGATATGTGACGTGCATATCACATGATCGCGAGCTGCCAATCACAGATCACAGGTCTTGTAAGCACAGCAAAAGTGGATGTGTTGGGTGTCGGTAACCGTGAACAGCCTGGCGGATGGGTAAGTTTTCAATTTTTATTATTTTTCACACCATTTGATTACTTTTATTTAGGTTTAATATACACTGCGAAACACAAAAGGGCTGTCACATATGTCACACAGGGGAGGAACACAGGATTCTTCCTCCTCTGTGTGACATCACATCCTGCAGTGCTGACATTATACATGCTGGAATTGCGCATTGTCTGAATGGCGATGTGTAATTCCAGCAGGTATAATGACCCCTATGGGAGAAGCGCGCGCGTACATGTGTAAAGAATTGACATGTTGATTCTTTTTACGCGTGCGCTTTCTCCCATAAAAGCGCAGCGTATATTTACGCAGCGTCTGCACGGCAAAAGTGAAAGTCCATTCACTTTGCTGGCAAACGCAGACGCAGTTACGCTTTTTTTGAAAAATGCATGTAAAAATTTGCAAAAAAAGCGCAATGTCTGACCACGGCCTAACAGGCAGGTAGGTGCCACATGTTGTGCCTGACGCTGTTCACCACCAACATGGAGCAATCTTAGACCACTCCTGTCAGCAATTTTGCAGTTTGTGTTAACGTCATGTCTTCAGAGAGGCGGCTTCTCTGCTCTGTCAATGGGCATCATAGCCAACGTTATGCTGATTGACAGCCGACTCCTCCAATCAGGTAGCAGGGAGCCGGCTGACAATCAGAAGGATGTTGGCTGTCCTACCTCTTCCAGATTGTAGAGTATAAAAGAAGCCGCGAGTCCTTTTACACGGCCATGTTGTCCCCGGCAGGAGTAGTCTGTGCCTGCTCTGTGGTGGCAGTGAAAGACAGTGAGCACAATAGGCAGGTAGGTGGCAGCTACCTGCCTGCTAGTGATTGGGCACTTTTTTTTAATAAAAATCCAGACCCTTTACCCTTTAACTGATATAGACAAATAATGGTCTTTTGCTTGTTCAGCTCATCAGTAATGCAGCCAGTGATTTGCTGTTGGTCACATGCCAGGATATCACATCTTTGCTGCTGCATTAGATTAGCAGGGGGACACGTGCTCTGGCGCTGTTTGAAACAGGTGATGTTTTGCTTTATGTTTATTATTGTTTTATATTATACATAGGGTCGGCCAGGACTAAATGGTGTAAGAGGACAAAAAGGTGAATCAGGCATTCCAATGATGGTAAGTATACAAATTGCAATATTTATTCACTAAGACATTATGTTGAATATCACAAAAAATGTTATGTGGATTGTTTTCTCACTTGCTAGAAGACTAGTTCAGACTTTGAATATCGTTCAGCCATGAGAACACAGTCCCAACCCTTGCTGTCGGCTCAGAATTAGACACAACACATCCGTACTTTCTCTCATGCATGAAAATCAGTCCGATTATTATATTTTCATTCTCATCTGGCTCTGATCATAGTGCAATCAGAGTGTAATCTAATTTTCTCAGATGTGGACAGGGTAGGAAAAAATATCTCCATCTTTTCCATTCTGTCATTCCATGTAAATCAGATCTCACTTGGATGTCATCCAAGTGCAGTCCTATATTTTCCATGGACCCATTGCCCAGTGTGATCCAATTTATGGAGGAAAATCCTGCATGTTGTGATTATGGACGAGCGAACCGGCCTTTAAAGTTTGGTAATAATACCAAACACAGACTTACCAATAAATGTCAGCATTCACTTTCGGAGTTCAGATGCTTTACATACAAAAATCACTGTATCGAGCAGGGTTGTAAGGGAAGATCTGCCATGCGTACAGTGTTCCTCACTGATGTGTTGACGAAAAACAGTCCTAAGCTTGTCTACCAGCTTTTTTTATACTGCAGAATGCACATGTCCCTATCCAGGGCAGGAAGCATCTTACCGCAGATCTAACAGTGTGGCAACCCAGTAGTCGTCGGTAATTTGAATCCTAAAAATATGGGCATCATGTTGCGGATACTGCAGCAAGAAGGCGCTCATGTGCCTGACGTGTCCATGAGGCCCAAGTCATTGTAGTGTTAGTGGCAGTAAGATAACATTCCTGCTTGCTTCCTCCCGCCAACCCTGGACAACAAAAAGGGGAATCATTTCATCCTCATTGTAATGTACAATAATTAGATCTGTCTCTTTAAGAAAACTAGGTCTGGTGTATCATGGGTAATGATAAGAAGGATGTGGGAAGTTAAGTTTTAGTTTCAGTTTGGAGCATGCTGAGGAAAGACTGTTATGTTATATGATGGAGAAAGATGGAAGAATAAAGTACAGTTAAAGTTTACCCTTGTGAATTCCTCATATCGTGTGGACATTACACTCATCTCTTGACTGTTCAATGCCCACCACCTCTTTTTCCTTATCCTCTTCCATTTGTTCCTCAGCTCCTGCTTCTTCACTACCAGTTTGTCTGGTACCATGAGCTACTCTGTGTCACTCTACTTCACCCTGACATGCCATCCAGCTGTATGACAAGAGTCCAGACCTTTGAGATCTTGACCTTATTTCCATATCCTCCTCTTTTTCCTCCCCCTCATTCTGCGGTAACACCACCTCATCCTACAGACTTTGCATTGTTTGCTCCAGCATGTAGATGAGTGGAATAATGATCCTGATAACAACATCATCAGCACTATCCTTCTTAGTGGCTATTTCAAAACTGTGAAAAAGGGTGCAGAGGTCCCTGATCTGTGCAAGCTCTGTAACCGTCATTTGCACTACATTTGGCTCGCTTTGAGTCACTGAATGCATCATTACATACTGTGCCAGGGCTTGTCACTGCTACCACAGTCACTGCAACATGTAATGAGTGGAATTCCACTATGTTGGCACATCACTTATCAAACGGTTAACTGATTTCCTAAAGACCTCTGTAGCAATGGTAGTTGATGAGCTGCGAAGTGATAATGGAGGAAGTGAGCACACAGCGACTTTGCCTTGTGCAGAAGCTCATCCAGGTTGGAATAGTAGTGTAGGAATTGCTGGACAACAAGGTTGAGGGCGTTAGCAAAGCAGGTGTGTACGTTTGCACCAGTGTAGGATCGGCTCACATTGTTATCACATACAGCCTTCCCTGGCTCCAGGTTTAGCAGAGACAGCAATTGGTTAAACTCAGCCTACATTGCTGTCCACAAGTCTTCAGCTGTGTGACTCACATCTCCAAGGCATTTTGAGTTACACACTTGCTAATGGCAGAGAGTCAGTGCCAGGGGCGTAACTACAATAGGTGCAGGGGTTGCGATCGCACCCGGGCCCTGCAGCCTAGGGGGCCCCAAAAGTCCCTTTGGCCCATAGAAAAAGACTAATACTACTAAAGATTTGCAATAATTGGGGGCCCCGTTGGAGCTTTCGCATCGGGGCCCCGAGGCCTGAAGTTACGCCACTGGTCAGTGCTGTAGCTCTGTCAGACAATAAAACAGGGGGAAAAGTGAAATGGGGAAAAATGAAAATAGAAACAATAAAGAATGTTCGTGATGCGAGTTGAAGGTATCCAGCTACTACGGTAGGTGGCCGGCACTGCCTGTAATCTCAAGGGATAGGTGTATTTGCAGTGCCCCCCTCCAGCACTTGAGAGTTAAAGTAGATGATAGTGGTTATAGTGCAGAAGAGTGATGCAAGGTTGCAGAAGAAAGCAAGGCACAGCAGACAGTCTTTGAGTTTTTTACCTTTACTGTAGTGTATTCAATCCAGCCAGCACACACAGAGAACCAGGCATTCAGTCCAGCCAGTCTGAGAGGAGCTGGAACCTGCTCTGTTAAGTGAAACCATTTGCCTTCCTGCTGTCTTCTATGTGTTATGGAGTTCAGGTGCCTGTGAGCCATCCTGAACTCTGCTTTTCTCTCACACTCTGTGTGAATCTCTTCTAGCCAAGCAGGTAATGTGAACCTTGTAAACAGAATTGGCTCTTTAACTCTCTAGATCACTGTGCTTCTGGCATCCACACAAGTGACCAGTGGACATGAAATCCACCCGAGTCCAGCCAGTAATGACTCTTTATAATATATGCATTTCACTTTTTGTATTGAATTACTGAAGTAAATTAACTTTTTGATGATAGTCTAATTCAATGAGATGCACTAGTATCTCAAGGCCTGTCATACTGTAAAGGGATTAGCTTTATTCTGATTTGCACAAGGAAAGACTAGAAACAATGGAATGAAACTGAATTGGAGGAGACAGATTAGATATTAGAAAAAACGTTTTGACAGTGAGGGTGATCAACAAGTGGAACAGGCTGCCACAAGAGGTCGTAAGCTCCCTTACAATTTAAGTCTTCAAACAGAATGCCGGACAGATATCTGTCTGAGATGATGTAGTGAACCCTGCTTTGAGCAGGGTATTGGAATAGAAGACTAGATGACCCAGGAGGTCCCTTTCAACTCTACCTTTCTATGATTCTATGGTATCGGAGTACTCTTGAAAAAAATAACCACTCAATCTACTGTTCAATTTCTACTGTTAGCCTTGTGAAAATGAGAAATATAAGGCTAAAGCAAAAATAATGTAATATTTAATTTTCATATACCAATATTATAAAATTGTGTATTCATTTGTCAGTTCAAGATTCTCATCTCATGCATACATGACTTCTTTGAAAGGTGCAGTTATCAATTGTGGTTACATATTTGGGGATTCTGCTGTTTTGGCACATTGGGGGACTGTGAAAATGCAACATGACAATAATCTATTAAAGCCAAATTTGCGTTCCAAAAATCAAATGTGTCTTTTTCCCTTCCAAGCCCTATTGTAACCCAGTGATAAAATGTCTAATTGTCATCTTAATAATATTTAATAATTGACAGGGTCCTCAAGGACTACCGGGGCTACCAGGCCCTCCAGGCCCACCAGGTCCTCCTTTAAGCATCAAAGAAGTAAGTACAAACTTTAGAAGAGTAAGTATAGGCTTGGTAACAATATTAATAAATTGTATAGTTAAAAGTGTTTGTTTCATTTAAATGTCTGTCTTTTTCATTTTCACTTAGAATGTCTTTCCAGTCCCTCCAAGACCAAACTGCAAAGTACCGGTAAGTTATACAAGGGTTGTCCAAAATAAAATAGCTTGTGGCCATTTAAATGTGCTGTCCAGTTTCTGTTTTGTTTTCTAGCCCCACCATCATGTAAAAATAAAAAATATATATATACCGATATGCCCTTTATTTGCCCTACCGCTGTCTTGGTTCCCCATAAGTCTCCTTGCTTCTTATTCTGGTAAGCGCAGCACATGACCACTGCAATCAGTTGACAACCCATGATGTAAAGCTAAATAGTGCAGATTTTGAAAGTACTATTAAGGCTGGGGTCACACTTCCTTCAGAGCAGATTTTAACGGCCTGCACTAAAGACTTAGAAATTGTCTCCAGAAGCGCATAGCGTAAACGTTATGCATTTCAGGAGAATGCTGCCTCACCATCTCTGCGATGTCCAACATGTTTCATCACACTGGTACTGCTGCAGTCTCAGCAAGTATGTCTAACAAGTAAGGCTTCCAAGAGGGCTCCAAAATCCACATCTCTTCCTTATATAGCCCCCCAACATCCAGCCTCCTCTCCCTCCCCCTGACCAATCCACTTCCTGGCACGTTTCCACCAACTTTATCCTACCCCATAACCTCAACTTAACGCCTTTTAACCCTTCCACTCCATACCCTTTGCTTGTCATGATGCCCATACACCAGCGGTGTAACTAGGTTTCATGGCGGGGGGAAAGATCTATTTCGGCGCCCCCCCCCCAAAGTGGGTGGGAGTGTTGTCAGCTGTCAGCTTTCAGCCCCGTCGCCCCTGCAGCCTTGGTTGAGGCCCGGAGGGGGGGGAAAGCTGTCAGCTGTCAGCCCCGCCGCCCCTGCAGCCTTAGTTGAAGACCGGGGGGGGTGCTGTCCGCCCCTGCAGCCCTGGGTGAGGAGCGGGGGGGTGCCGGCCCCCCCCCCCTCTGAGTTGCGCCCAGGGCAAACGATCCGGCTGCACCCCCCTAGATTCGTCCCTGCCATACACCCCATTCTATATCAATCTCATATCATTCACCTTTTCTTTGACAAGCAAATACATATATACCTTATTCTATATCATTCACCAATAAAGCATATCGGAAGTAGAAAATTACATTTTAATGTTTTCTCTATATTACCTGAACAGACTGGGGATCTAAAAAAAACCTGGTAACTAATCTCTGCTAAGTGTATGTGACCTGTTTCAGAAGTTTTAATTAGAGTTACAGTACATATACACTTGTTACAATTGGACATCCATAAAGGGAAGTTGTTATATATCCTCGCTTTTAATCCTTGTATATTATATGTAACAACAAGCAAGAATACAAGGATCAAGACCATAGCAAACCTTCAGTGCAATCAATATTGAACCACTTCAACATATTGTAATCTAAGGTGCTATTCATCTCAAAAGAGAAAGACATGTTATTTGTTCTTTTTATACAAAACCACTTTCTCAAGGACCTTAATTTACACGATCTATCAGTTTCTAAAATGTACCTCCCAAAAATTGTTTCTATCTCGCCAAGCTGCAATTATTTGATTCATACAGTCTACAGATACATAGAAAAATTATTAAAATCAGTATATCATGGAATCATAGAATGGTAGAGTTGGAAGGGAACTCCTGAGCCATCTGTTCCAACCCCCTGCTTAAAGGGAACCTGTCACCTGGATCTAAGCCCCTACACTATCACTACCTGTCCCTGCACCTTCCTAGCTGCTCCCTATCTATCCCTCTCTGAGCTAAATCCGCCCTATAAAGCAGCAGAAAAATAACTTATAACTTACAGAAGTCCCTGAGGCAGGGGACTAAAAAGGCGGGCCCAGGCTCCATTCCGCCCCTCCTCGATGCAGCAGCACACGCGCGGCTGGGCGGCATTATTCTTTCTTCATCGCCGCCTCTCCATTTGGAATCTCCCGCTGCTTTACACCTATCATGTTGTGGTGATGCGACCTCGATGTGTCCCCTGACCGGGACACAGCATATGGGAGATTGTATCTTCTGCTTGGTAGCTACACACACAGGGTTAGTTGCTGCTGGAGCTGAGTGCTGATTGAAAGCACTGACGCCCAGGTGTGCAGGTGAATAGGAGATGATATGAGCTGCCCTGGGCTGTGGGAAGGGGGTGGAGTGTGTCAGGATAGCAGGAGCTGCTGTGTACAGAGCTGTGTGAAGATTTAACATAGCCTGTGAGCTCTCTCAGAGTGGACGTTCATGAGGCTAATGAGCGGACGGTGAGGAGAGAAAGGTTGTGTGCTGACCTAACACAGCCTACCCGGGGGAAGGTACAGAGTTTCTATATCATCTGTTGGGATTGTATGAGGTTGTACTTGGCTGCGGCCCGGAACCTGGAGGTCTGTGAATACCTGAACTGTGCCATTAAACTGTATGCTGTGTGAGCAAATACCTGAGTCACTGCCTTCTGTCGTGCCGATCCTAACCGCTACCTTACAGTGTAAAGCGGGTGGGAAATTCCAAATGGAGGAGGTGGCGATGAAGAAAGAATAACGCCGCCCAGCAGGGCATGTGCTGCTGCATCGAGGAGGGGCAGAATGGAGCCTGGGCCCACCCTTTCAGTCCCCAACCTCAGGGACTTCTGTAAGTTATAAGTTATTTTTCTGCTGTTTTATAGGGCGGATTTAGCTCAGAGAGGGATAGATAGGGAGCAGCTAGGAAGGTGCAGGGACAGGTAGTGATAGTGTAAGGGCTTAGATCCAGGTGACAGGTTCCCTTTAAAGTAGGATTCAATAATCATCTGAGACAGATGTGTCTGTCCAGCCTCTGTTTGAAGACTTCCATATGTCATGAACACTGAAACTTGTAAAGTTTTGCAAAACCAAAGACCTTAAAAATTTTAACATAGAATATATAAAAAATAGGATATTGTATATCTGTTGACAACACATTCAACAAACAGAAGGAGAAGAAAGAAAGCAGAAAGAGATTGCATAAACCCAAGACACAGCTTCCTTTGTACTTTTAGTCTTAAAATGAGAGTTTGTCAGTTAATGTTTTTATAAGGCTGGCTTCACACCACGGTTTTGGGCTGTCAGGCTGTGACCAGTGTTTTGCTGGATGCACCAGACAGAGCTTGACAGCCACAGACAGAACAGATATGCCCTCCGGTCCTGTTTTCTGCCGGAAATGGTAGTCCACAGCTCCAGGAGCTGCCCCCTGCTGAAATTTCAAAATCTGTTCTGAAATCTCAGCTGGGAGCTCTCCACGGTGCTAAAGCTTCAGTACCCGGCATCCGGCAACCGGATCAGTTTCCTGCCGATCCAGCGCAATCCGGCGCCCATAGCCTCCCATGTTAGGGATGCCATTCATACCGGATCCAGGAGGATCCGGAAGGATCCAATTTTTTCCAGATTTTTGCCCCGGACACAAAAAGGCTGCAAGCTGTGATTTTGTGTCTGGGACAAAAAACAAATGCAGCCTGATGCTGCCAGACAGGGACAAAATCAGATGGCAAATCACTGCCATCTGGCTACGCCGGACCCGGACAGGCTCACACCAGACAGCCCCGGACCGGATAAAACCGTGGTGTGAAGCCGGCCTAAGAAATACACATAGGTATAGAGACAGATCATACATATATTATACACAAGACACAAAGAAATATGTGCATAATATTATTTGCTTCCCTAAATTTTTATTTGAACATTCTTTGAGTGTTTTCCTCATATTCAACCTAAGATCTTTAATGTGCTGCACAAAGTTATTTATTCATGTAGTCTTCTCAGAACAATTATGGATGATTTTGATTTCCTACTTTAAAAACTAGTAACTATATCTCCTTGCATTACATAGTGGTTCCTTACTTACTTTGAATAATTACACATGTATAAACATAACCAATTTTACCATGTCAGTTGAATCTGGTCACTTTAATGTTCTATGAAGTCATAACCCTACTGTGTTTAAACAACTGGATTTTATTTGAATAGCATCCTGCAGCAACGCGTTTCAGCCCACTTGGACCTTGGTCACGCCTGTTGCCTTCACTAAGGTGCTTTTCTCAAGGGCAGCAGACTTTGTTCACTATGGTCTAATTTTTCATAGGATTGTGTTCCAAGCTTTTGGTATAGATAAAGTGGGGGATACTCAGATCCTTTGAGAATGTGTTGGATGCCTTATTTCAGCATTTTTCTTTGAATTCCCAGGGTTGGGGGCTGTTTTTCTTGTGCAAGAAATCCCCCACTTTATCTATACCAAAAGCTTGGAATACAATCCTATGAAAAATTAGACCATAGTGGACAAAGTCAGTTGTCCTTGAGAAAAGCACCTTAGCAAAGGCAACAGGCGTGACCAAGGTCCAAGTCGGCCGAAACGGGTTGCTGCAGGTTGCTATTCAAATAAAATCCAGTTGTTATCACATGATACAAAGAGTGTGCGATTGTTCTCTTTAAATATTGGATGTGGGTCCCTCCAGACCTCTCAATCAGCACCTCGACATATGAAATGCATATCGGCGTGCACGCCATCTATTTATCTATAACCCTACTGTGGTCAGAGAGGCCAACATCTGGTTAATGTCAAATTTAAGATCGAGGTCTTATCACTCGCCAGTCCCGGACTGGCCCATGCATGGCAACATCGTGGATCCTGACCTACAGGAGGGATAGTTGGCTTCGAGCTCAAAGTACCAAATGACAAAACAATTAACTCTTATGGTACCTTTACACGCCGCCACGGCAGGCTGGATACATCGCGCTACAGGCTACAAATGTAGCTTGTAGCGTCAATGTAGCCCGTCGTAGCGGCGTCTGAAGACGCGACGCTACAGCCGGCGACAGATACATCTGTTTATGGGCTCTGCTCGAAAACAGATGGCTATATCGCCGATGGTAGCGAGCTGTATCGGCATGTAAAGAAGCAACGGAAGGGAACTCTGGACACCCGGGGCTGTAGCTGCAATGTAGCTAAGGCGTGACCTCGGCTCCATGTTACCGCGCCCCATGTGCGATCATTGGTGGAAGCTGCTGCATGACGATTGGTAGTCGCTGCATAGGGAGGCATATTTAAGGAGCTGACGAGTCACACTACACAATCGCTCGAGCGTGCTGTATTACTCAGCCTCCTGCGATGCCTGCCCAATCAGGATGTTATTGCTTCGTCCTATCAGCGTACGGAAGTCTTGTAATCCACAATTGGAGCACGCCTATGTGCTGTCCCTGCTGCACCAGGTCCGCCCATAGTAGCTGGTTGTAGCGGTGTGTAAATGAGCAACAGCTGGCTACTTGAGACACCCGGCGATGTAGCTAGCTATAGATGTAGCGTGGCGTAGCGAACCTTGTGGCGGCGTGTAAAGAGGGTGCGTTGACCGTTTGTAGCCGTTTGAGCGTGCTCGTGCACGTGAAGTAGCGGGATGTATCCAGCTTGCCGTGGCGACGTGTAAAGGTACCATTAGTGATGCAGTCATATGAGAGGGTCTGCATTGAAGCTTCAACAAAGAAGACAACAGGTGTTGTCTGCAAGAAACATGCATACATGTAGACCATAGTTTTTATAGTATAACACAAATACAGAAGTAAGCAGATGTCAACTCCTGACATTTACATATACGGTATGTTATCTTGGAAATACCCTTGGGGTCATACAGATATCATTTGACCAGACAATACCTTAGTTTTAATCAGTGAAACTAGACTTGTGTTTATTCAACAGAAACAGTTTCTTTATGCTGGTCAAAATCACATGATTATATGAATCAAATTATCCTGATATTTATATGATGATGAAATATATAATTATTAAAGTTATAAAGTGCATTATGCCAACACATACCACTAGTTTCTTTAGTAATGCCTCATTGACAAGTTCTTTTTATAAATGAAAATTGATTGTAATAGGTCAATGCTCTCCTGGTTCTTTCAAAAAAAGCACATTCATAACATTGTAGGTATTGTAGTTTACGTAATTATATTAGCAAAATACCAAATAGAACTAGTCTGTGTATTATGACTACTTCAAACAAAGTAAAATTATTCTTGTTTTATGCAGGTACATGCATTTGGAGAGGACTCTCAATCATGTGGTACGTCAATTGATTTATTACCCAAAACATGTCTATTTCTGAAAGAAAATGAAAAATCAAAGAAAATTAAAGTCTCCAGTAGTAATTGTTGAACCCGGGTTCTGTAGATTCGCCCAGACTTTTTCCATTCAGGGCCAAATGTGACTCGAACTTGAGTCTGAACACTGAACTCATAGTTCAAAGTGATAGGATGGGGGCTAGGCAGCTGTAAAAGAAAGAAAATAGATATTAAAGAGCATTATATTTACTGCATCCTGCCACCTGTACTTCCGAGGCCGCTCATTACCTTCCTGGATATTCACTGCAGAGGGACACAACAGCCAATCACAGACGCTGTCACAGAATGTATGAGTTGATTTCAGGCTACCCAGCAGCCAACCACTGATGCCCATTCTCTGTGATAGCATCTGTGATTGGCTGTTGGGCCCCTCACCCATTGGCTGACATCATAGTACTGTACAAATAAATAATAAGAAAAAAAATGCTGCATAGCGCTTCGTCGTATTCTTGATTCTCAGCACAGATAAAACGGACAGCTACGGGCTGCCACCCCACTCTTTACCTTGGCTGGCAATCAAAAATACAGGGAAGCCCATTTTGTGTGTGGACTTCGCTCTATTTTGATTGCCAGCCAAGATAAAGCCCAAGCAGCTGGGGTCTGGGATTCTCAGTGTGGTAAGGCCCAAGCGTTCTGGGCCCCCCATGCTGAAAATCAATCACCCCTGAAAATGGCACACATTCCTTTGTAGAGCCATTTTCAAGCACCTTACCAGTCTCTTCCATCAGTCCGGATGGTGGTGGCACGCTAGGTAATAAAGGGATTAATGCCAACTTTGTGTTGACAACTGGCACTAAGCCCAAAATTCATGGTGAAAAAGGGACCCTGTCACCCCCCCCCCCCCCCCCCGGCATCAAAAGCTAAAATAGCCACCTTCTGCAGCACTAAGGCTGCATTCAGAGAAGGTGTCTATAGCCTTTTGATGCCCTATATACAATGAAATATGCACTTAGATAAATGCTTACACTTAAGAAGACCAGTGACCGGGAGTGGGGTTTCGCGCTCCTCTGACCCGCCCCCTCTTGTCAATCATTGTGCTCGACTGCTGCTGTCTCCCCTCACTGTCACATAAACGCACGCCTCCTTTCTCCTGTATGGCGCCGCACATGCGCTGTGCGCCAGGTGTCCAGGAAGTTGTCGGGCAGTGCGCACAGCGCATGCGCGGTGCCATACAGGAGAACAGAGGCACGCGTTCATTTCACACAGTGAGGGGAGACAGCAACAGGCGAGCACAATGATTGACAAGAGGGGCGGGTCAGAGGCGCGAACCTGCTCGGTCACCGGTCTCTTAAGTGTAAGCATTATCTAAGTGCACATGGCAGCACGTGCTAAGTGGTTAGCACTGTAGCCTTTGCAGCACTGGGGTCCTGAGGTCCTGGGTTCAATTCCCACCAAGGACACTAAGGACAACATCTGCAAGGAGGTTGTATATTTTCCCTGTGTTTGCTGGGTTTCCTCTGGGCACTCTGGTTTCCTCCCACATTGTAAAGACATACTGATAGGATGTTTAGATTGTGAGCTTCAAGAGAGACAGCATTACTAATGTATGTAAAGTGTTATGGAATCAATAGCGCTATATAAATGAATAAAATAATATTATATATTATTATATATAAGTGCATATTTCATTGTATATAGGGCATCAAAAGGCTATAAACACCTTCTCTGAATGCAGCCTTAGTGCTGCAGAAGGTGGCTATTTTAGCTTTTGATGTCTGAGGGGGGGGGGTGACAGGTTCGCTTTAAGGCCAATATTATACCCAACAACCATGAATTTCTAGTAAACAGTAAAAAAAAAAAAAAAGAGAAAAAACATTTTGATAGAAATAAAACACAAAGACAACCCTGTTTCTCATCTTTAATTAACAAGAAAAAACCTCCCTCCAATGTAATCCACAGGGAACATCTTCAGCTCTGCTTCATATTTCTGTGAGTAAACACACGTCTGCTCACAGAATGAGCAGGGTCACACTGACAACCTAGCCATATCAAAGGTCATCTAAGTTCACACCTGAGCCACATCAGGAGTGAACTCAGATGACTCCATGAACAGCATGAGAGCCCATGGAGATCAGCTGTAAAGTGAGCACTTCTCTCAAGGGTTTTTTGTTAAAGATGGTAAACAAGGTTACCTTGTCTTGAACAGTAGGTGTTCCAGTTTGGACCCCGAACTTTACAGCTTACTAGTCGCCACTAATTGATACAGTACAGCTCCCACCCTTAGAGACCAGAAACAGGAAACATGTACGTATTTAGAATTCACTCAGTTTGGTGAACAGAAGGATAAAGTATAACTTTTAATGAATAATTAAAATTAGATGTAACAAAACCACTGTACTGTTATAAAGTCTTCAGACTAAGATATGTCTGAATAGAAAGCATAAGCAGGACAGCCCAAACATGCAGGAAAAAACATTGTGACAGCCATATTGAAGCTATTTTGTGTCTCAAAAGGATTTCAAAATTCAATCATTAAATGTGATCATGCTATGTTAATAGCCACACAAAGTAATTCATTTAGTAAAAAGACACAAAGGGAGGCCCAACATAAAGGCTCAACTATATGTAGGGCAGATATGAATATTGTGAGGCACCGCCGGCATTGTCCCCATGGCCGGGGCGCATAACATGCAGGATCAGGGTATGATCCTGTTCACACTGGCCAGTTTTATTGTGGATGACGCTGTGTGAACCTATCCGGAACACAAGTAGTTAAATGTGATAGTGAGTGCTGGAAATCTGACACATTCATGAGACCAATGAGCACCTGAAAGGTGTGCCAAATGCTATCAGCTGGTGTGGGTGTGTCCTGAGTAATAGCAGCCCAGCTGGATGAGTCAGTGTGGTAGTGGCAGGCACGATATAAAGCCTGCCAGCTGATTGAGTTCAGAGAGACTTGTGAGATCATTATCATCCAGAGATCAGTCCGAGAGCATGGTGATCCTGATGACCAGCCAGAGTGCAGAGCAGTCCAGGGCTCTGTGTGTATGATGGGAGCATGCTAGTGACTCACCGTGGATGGGTCTTCACGTCGCAGGCGTTTGCTTCTCCTGTCACGGTTCCGCGCCTGCGGCTGTGGGGCCAGGTGGTCCAGATCAATAGGGGTTGGCTAAACAGAAAAGGGGTTAATATTCTTGTCGTGACGCCACCTGCGGGAATTCCGGTGATTTCACCGGCTCTGCTTGGGCCTCCGGGGATGTTCGGGCAGCAAGATGGGACGCTCCCCACAGGATGAGCGGGAGTCTCTGGGGCCCGTAGCTGCACTGATGAGATATGGCAGCTTTTGCAGTCCTGCGGGTTAGGTCCAGGAGTAATACACAGACACGCACAAAGTCTTTTAGGTACCTTTACTGGTGGCAACAGGTACGCTCGGACCGGGTGATGAGGTTGACACTCCTGGGGTTGCTACAGCAAGCAGTGTGTAGGCTTCCTTTGTCTCTTGTTCTGGTGAGGTCGGGTGGACATGGAATCCTGCCGGACCGGGTTGTACGTTCAGTGGAACATGATTCACCTGGTTAACTGCACTGAGGGCGCTATTAAAGGGATTAGGCTGGATCAAGGCTCTTCCATGGGCTCTCATCCATGGGTGCTTCAGGTGTACAAGAGCTAGACTCCCTGTTGTGGTGCTGGGTTCTCTGTGGTGTAGGTGGTAGTTCCCAAAGCTCGGTTCCAGTAACCGGAGGGTGAGGAAGAGTTAAGATAATTCTTGTGTCTCTGAGAGGTGCTCTCCTCCTGTCCTTTGACCCCAATTGCAAGGGTCCTTCACTCGCTGGGTGTGCTGGTTTAGGCCTAGTGTGGCTCTAGAACCAGTAACTGCACACTTCCTGCAGCTCTCCTAGCGTCTGCACACTCTGGTGTCTCTCCCTCCAGGACCCTATTTATAGGGGGAACTGGCTCAAGGTGACCAGTGGAGCTCCCCCTAGAGGCCTGGGGTGAAACGGGGTGTTAAAGGTGTTCTAAAGGTGTTGTGTTTGTTGTGAGTGCTGCTTGCTGTTTCCACTACATTTGTGTACCAAGAGTTCTGTGGTGCCCCAACCAGGGTGCCAGGGTGCCACATTCCCCCTTAGTTAACTTCAGTTCTCCCGGACTGAGCAAAAAGTTTTTCTTTTACAATCCTAACCTTTAAAATTTTATAAACATTTAATAACAGGTATTTACAAAGTCTTAATGAAAAAATACAAAAATCACTGAAAAAAGGAGGGAAAAGTATGAAAAGCAGTCCATACGGCACTAGTCCATTTGCCGCAGGCTGGATAGAGTGAGTTTTGGTCACACAAGTCCTGTGACTATTGTCCAAGTTTATGAAAAAGGGAAAGGGGTAAAGTCCAGCAGTAAAGTCTCTGATGGCTTAAAAAACACACGGTACGCATTTTTAAACTTTATACATTCCCTATGGGTGTCTCTGCTTGGGAGGCCGGGTCTAACCTTTCTTACCCTACCAGGCACTTTCTGTCCCCAACTTAATCTACTTGGGAGAGAGCCCAGTTCCTCCACCCTTCTGTACACTACTTTTTACAGTTTTTGAACACGGGTACTACTTACATTCACTAACAGGTAATATTACACTACATCTTAAACCCATTCTCCATATTTGCTTGGGAGTTGTCCGAATGTACTACGTGTGGATCTGCGTAGTGTGGGTGTTTCAAAAGCTGTGTTTGTAGTGTACAAATTGGTTGTTGGTCTGTTGCTCCTATGTGTTTCTGTAATACCATAGTAAGCACGTAGTCAATCTACTGGATTATCCTCTGTTAAAAGTGGTAGCGTAGGTAACTGTCTATGCTGTCTTTGTCTTACTGTGAGACTAGCAGGTTGACCGATTACAGGAATCTCAGGTCCCAAGATAACAGGCTGCATCTCTTGCACTTGAACTTGTTCTTGTTGAACTGGTTGAATAGGGATTGGTTGGTTTTCTACAGGCTGGTAGAATGAAATAACTGGTATGATGAATGCACCATTGCATTGTGGCCAGTCGGCTGGTAAGTCTCCAATTTCTGTATGGACGAGATTTTCTTTTGGTTCTTCAACTGTAGTTACTGCAGGGTAACTGGTTACTTGTGGTATTAACTGCTTTGGACATTTCTTCAAATGGTCTCTGGACACAGTTATAGAGGTATTTCCCTTGGTCTTTACTGATAACACAAGTTTTAGAGTTGTCATATTGTGATGGCATAATTGTATAGGGTTCTGATTCCCAATTGTCATCCAATTTGCTGGTTTTTCTCTTTCTTTTTAGCACTAATTCACCTGTTGCTAGAGGTTCTGCTGAGGCATGCTTGTTAAAGTCTTGTTCTTGTTTAGTTCTGCTGATATTCAGATTTCTTTCAACACTCTCTTGTACTTTTTTGTACTGGTCTTGGCATTGGTTTACCCAATCTTCATCAGAAGAATCTTGTGTTGGCTCGATGGTTCCCATCTGTAAATCAATTGGTAATTTACCTGGTCTTGCTCGCATCAAGTAAGCAGGTGTATAGTTAGTTGAACTAACAGGTATGTGGTTGTAGATGTCCACAAGGTCTGGGGGTTTTCAGGTCATTGATTTCTTTCTTCAATTGGCCTTTTTAGCATATCAATGACAATGTGGTTCATTTTCTCACATAAACCGTTTGTTTGTGGATGATAAGGTGTGGTTCGGATCTTCTTACACCCATACAGCCCTAGAAATACTTGAAACAGAGCTGATTCGAAGGCTGGGCCTTGGTCAATCAACACTTGGTCTGGCTACCCATGGGGGCGACAGAAGTAACTCTGGAAGGCTTTGGCTGCTACCTCTGCAGTTAAGTCCTTAACTGGAACTACTACCAGGAACCTTGAATAGTGATCAACAATGGTGAGAGCGTAAGTGTACCCGGTTCGACTTGGGGTTAGCTTCACGTGGTCGAGAGCAACTATTTCAAGGGGTTTCTTGGTAACAATTGGTTGCAAAGGAGCTTTCTGAGTTAGATGGTCTTTCCTTCGAAGGTGACATGGTCCACAGCTTTTACACCACTTGTCAATTGAGCCTCGCATGTCGACCCAGTAGACCCGGTCTTTCAGGAGTCTCTCCAGCTTCTTCCATCCAAAGTGTCCTGCATCATCATGGTAGGCTTCAAGGATCATTTGGACTTTAGTTTTTGGAACTACAATCTGCCAGATGAGTTCGTGTGTTCTGGGATTCAGATACCCTCTGCATAGTTTACCTTGGTAGAAAAACAACTTCCCCTTCTCTTTCCATAAGCGTTTAGCATTTTGGGAGGCATTAGGGTCCAGGCTGGCGTGCTCTTGAGTTATCAGCTCCCTTACTAAGCTGACATCCGGATCGTTATCTTGAACTTCCCTCCAGTCATGGTGAGGTAAAGGGTTCACGGTCCTCTCTACTCGTTTCTGGCTCGCCTGGTGACATGTTGCCATACTCGTACAATGGAAAGCAGGTAGTTCTATCTCCTCCAGGTCATCTATGTCTTCTCCCTCTTCAGGAAGGTTAGGCATTCTGGACAGGGCATCAGCATTGCCGTTCTTGTGACCTGCGCAGTACTTTACAGTGAAATCATAGTTTGAGAGTCTTGCTACCCAGCGTTGCTCGAGGGCTCCCAGCTTTGCAGTCTCTAAGTGGGTTAGAGGGTTGTTATCCGTGAAAGCTGTGAATGGGGCGGATGCCTGGCAATGCTTGAAATGCTCTGTGATTGCCCAGACCAGGGCCAGGAACTCCAGTTTGAACGAGCTGTAGTTCTCCGGATTCCTTTCCGTGGGACGGAGCTTTATGCTGGCGTAGGCTATCACCTTTTCCTTCCCTTGTTGACGCTGAGATAGGACTGCTCCTAAGCCTTCATTGCTTGCATCAGTGTACAGTAAAAACGGGAGATTGTAATCAGGATAGGTTAGGATTTCGTCCCCAGTGAGAGCATCTTTGAGCTTCTGGAAGGATTGTTCCTGTTCTGGTCCCCAGTGGAACGGGGGTCCCCTGATCTTGCCGTTTTTGGATTGACCTACTAAGAGATCTTGCATGGGTGCTGCTATTTTGGTATAGCCTTTGATGATCGTCGATAGTACCCGACCAGTCCTAGAAATTGACATACCTCTTTGTGAGTAGTTGGTGCTGGCCAGTCCTTGATGACGGTTACCTTGTCCGGGTCGGGTGCTACGCCTTCGGCACTAACCACATGTCCTAGGTATTGGACCTTGGGTTTCAGCAGGTGACACTTGGACGGTTTCAGTTTCATTCCGTACTTGGACAGTGACTCGAACACTTCACTCAGGTGTTGCAGGTGATCTTCATAGGTCTGGGAGTATACAATGACATCATTTAGGTATAACAACACAGTCTCAAATTTCTTGTGGCCCAGACAACACTCCATCAACCTCTGAAATGTTCCTGGGGCATTGCACAACCCGAATGGCATACTGTTGAACTCGCATAGTCCCATAGGTGTCGTGAAGGCTGTCTTCTCATGATCTTCCGCTGCAACGGAGACCTGCCAGTACCCACTAGTAAGATCTAATGTGTAGAAGTAGTTGGCAGATTTGAGTGCAGTTAGTGACTCCCCTATGCAGGGTAACGGGTATGCATCCTTGTGTGTGACTTTATTGATTTGTCTGTACTCTACGCACATCCTCATACTACCATCTTTCTTTTTAACCAGGACCAGTGGTGCTGCCCAGGGACTGCAGCTATCCCTAATGACTCCTGCATTTTTCATGTCCTGAAGCATCTCTTTCGCTTTTTGGTAGTGTGTGGGTGGTATAGGCCTGTACCTTTCTTTGATAGGTGCATGGTTGCCTGTGGGGATATGGTGTTGTACCCCTTTGATCCTCCCAAAGTCAAGTGGGTGTTTGCTGAACACTTGCTCATACTCCCGAACTACCCGGTAAACTCCATTTTTCTGATGAGAGGGTGTGTTGTCAGTTCCTACACTGAGCTCCTGATACCATTTCTCTAACTGATCTTTGGAGTATGGGGGTTCGTCAGTTACTGTTTGGGAAGAGGATTTTACATCGATTACAGCATTATTTTCAACCTGGTACAATTTTGCGACAGTTGCATATCTTGGCAGTCTGACTTTGTCATCACCATAATTTAATATGCGTACGGAAACTCTCCCTTTTCTCACATCGACCAACCCTCTAGCTTTTAAGAGTGTAGGACTACCATTGGACATTACAGGTTCTACCACAGCTTGGTAGTCCTGCCGTCTGAGGCCTATGGCTGCTCGACACCAGATCATCATTTCACTTCTGGGTGGTACCACAATTGGAATGGGATCTGTTACCCGTACTCTGCCAATTTCACCATTTGACATTTTTACCTGTTGTTGATATACCGTGTTTCCCCGAAAGTAAGGCCCTGTCTTACATTAAATTTACCCCCAAAAGTCCCACCCTGCCTTACTTTCGGGGAGGCCTTACATTAGAAAAAAAAAATGACACTTTTTTTTAACAATAAAATTAACATTTATTAACAGGCTGAACAGTATGGCCAAACAAATAACAAATGTCTCAAGAATATCTTGCTACTACCGTTTTAATACGGTATTTCCATGTATAACATGCAAACAATGAACAATGAACAGTCAGGAACAGTCTCAATACCGTATGTAACCCTGTAACACAAAGCAAGATTATTCAATGACAACCATGTCATCCTCTTCTGGAACATCATCAAACACATCCAAATGTTGAGGTTCCTCTGGAATAGCTTGGGACTCAAGTTCCTGCAGAATCATGGGCCCATATCTGTCATGTGTAGCCACGGCACTGTCCAGAAATGAGCAGGTCTTGTCCAGGTAGCCAGCTCGTAGGGCATTTTGAATGCAAGTGTCCGTGATCTTAGCCCATGAATTTTTGACCCAGTTCACAATCTCCGGCAGTTTAGGCTTCACAAAGTTTCCACGGACATTCCTCTCCATTCTGTTCTCAATGTAATCATTGATCTCAGCACGGAGATTGTCCTTGAAGGGCTTGTTAATGGCGATGTCGAGAGTCTGGAGATAAGCCGTCATCCCTGCAGGAATCATGATCTGGTCAATTCTCCGCTCATGAAGGAAGTTTTTCATGTCCTTGGCGCGGTGTGTGCTGGCTGCGTCCCAGATCAACATTCCTCTTTGGGTGCCTCGCATAACAAGCGGCAGCATTAGATCAAGCCACTTCCTTATAACCGCCTGTGTGGCCCAGGCTTTCTCAGTTTCCAGCACATAAATGCCGGAAACCTTTTCAATTTTGTCCTTCTTGCCCTTTGCAATCAGTAACGGTGGGACTTTAGTGCCATCCAGCCGAATAGCAAGAATACAGGTGACACGGGCACTTTCATACGCAGTGGAGGGAACGTATATGGAGGAGGCACCTCGTTGCTCAATGGTGGTTTGAGCTGCTTGACCCATGAACACTGCGGTTTCATCCATGGCGATCATGTTGGCAAGGCTGTATTGTGAGAAGTCTGTGTCATCCACAAACTTCTTGTAGGCAAAAGTGCGTTTAATAATCTCCGCATCCTCCAGTCTAAAGAGTGTAGTGGGTCTTCTCAGTGACAGGTCATTGCGCTCAAGAAAGTTATCCACCCAGTGCTGTGACGCCTTGAATTCTTCAGGGGAAATGTCAAACTGAGGGGCCACTGCAAGGGCGTATTCCTGGATCTGAGCCCTGGTCACCACCAATGTCTTTGCTCTCCTGTCAGCGACCCACTCAGAGACCAGGCTTTCCAGCTCGGTGTACATTGGTTGGCGACCACATCCAACTTTCCGCATTTTTGCCTTTCCGGTCTCTGCTTGTTCAGTGAGGTGATCATAATCAGCTCTCCATTTGCACACCAAACGTTCAGTCAGCATTTTCTGCTTGCAGAATTCAGCAAGATTTTTGCCCCGGGATTCTTCCACTATCCCTTTTTTGTACTCCACGGAGTAGCTCTTTCTTTTGCCTGAACCGGAAGTGCTCATCTGGGGTAAAAATATACTGTATCAGCATTGTTTCTGGTACAGTATCCCCTGCAGCCCCCCATTGTTGTGCAGCATCCCCTGCAGCTCCCCCATTGTTGTGCAGCATCCCCTGCAGCTCCCCCATTGCTGTGCAGCATCCCATGCAGCTCCCCCATTGTTGTGCAGCTTTCCCTGCAGCTCCCCCATTGTTGTGCAGCTTTCCCTGCAGCTCCCCCATTGTTGTGCAGCTTTCCCTGCAGCTCCCCCATTGTTGTGCAGCATCCCCTGCAGCTCCCCCATTGTTGTGCAGCTTTCCCTGCAGCTCCCCCATTGTTGTGCAGCTTTCCCTGCAGCTCCCCCATTGTTGTGCAGCATCCCCTGCAGCTCCCCCATTGTTGTGCAGCTTTCCTTGCAGCTCCCCCATTGTTGTGCAGCATCCCCTGCAGCTCCCCCATCCCTGTGTGCATGATCCCCTGCAGCTCCCCCATCCCTGTGTGCATGATCCCCTGCAGCTCCCCCATCCCTGTGTGCATGATCCCCTGCAGCTCCCCCATCCCTGTGTGCATGATCCCCTGCAGCTCCCCCATCCCTGTGTGCATGATCCCACTGCAGCTCCCCATCCCTGTGTGCATGATCCCACTGCAGCTCCCCCATCCCTGTGTGCATGATCCCACTGCACTGTGCACCCCCACTCTGCCCATGTGCTGCCACCACCCGCACGCAGCCCCATACACACACCCGTACGGCACCCATACACACACACACGGTTTCGCTATACTTACCGTTCCGTTGCCGTACTTTCGATTTCCTCTGCGGTGCCGGTGGGAGCCTTCTGCTGCTGGGGACGCTGGGCCAATCAGCTGCGAGCCTGCAGGGCCGTGACGTCGCGGCTGATCGGCCAATCAGAGCTCGAGCTGATGGCCAATCAGCTGCGAGCCTGCAGGGCCGTGACCCGGGGCAGGAGAAAATGGCGGAGCCGGCCACAAGAAGCCCGCAGGCAGGCGAGAATGCGGGTGACAGCATGGAGGGGCCTGAACAAAGCGGTAAACTACGGCCTTATGCGGCCTTACATTCCCCAGCTACCCCCCACCATAGGCGGCCTTACATTCCCCACAGACCCCCCCCGAAAGCGGCCTTACAATCGGGGGGTGCCTTACATTGGAGAACCCTGGGCACCCCCCTACCCTGCCTTACTTTCGGGGGTCTTATATTCTTGGAAACACGGTACCAGAGCTCGGATCTGTTTTTGGATAGCTCTCCTCTCTCTTGGTCTACCAGCATCAGCACTCTGTTGGAGTAAGAACAACACTTCATTGAGACATTTAACCATAACATTAGTACCCAGTATTACATGTGGATCCCTCTCGTATGGCTTGTCCTGAACCACTATGATACCCTGGTTCTTCAGCTGCACCCTCCCCACCTTTACTGTAGCTTCCCATTGTCCCTCTACTGGGACTATCATACCATTAGTGGCTTCAATGTTCAGATCAGGGTGCGGGGGTTCTAGCTTAACATCTGGCCAGAACCGCTTGTAAAGGATACACGGGATGGTTGTCACCTGGGATCCAGTGTCTATCAAGGCTGAGGTGGCGATGCCATCGATGATGATTGATAAGTACGGACAGTCTCTACTTACTTGTATTCCCAGTTGGTCGGGCCTGAACGGTCTACTCCTGGGGTTGGCCCTTCTCGCCCAGGGGTTGCTCGTTTAAAGGACATGATTGGTAGGTGCGCCCTTCTTTGTCGCTCTTTTGACTGACACGGCGTCTGTCAGGGCTGTGGCGATCTGCAGGTTTTCCTCGCGGCGGCTGTGTCTTTCTCCATCCACGGGACGTTGTCGGGGCTGTCAGCGAGCTGGATCTTGTCCGATGACCTTGCTTCTGTCTTGGGTCTTCTCCCAGCTTGGAGCTTGGCCATGTCTTTCATCAGCTGCTCTACATTAGCACACAGTTGTTCGAACCGGTTGGGTGCTATAATGTGTTCGCTAGACTGAACCGCAGGAATTGGAGATGCTGCTGCCGGCACGGAAGGGGTGTTGGTGTACTGCGGCTGTGAGGTTAGATCGGGCACTGTAGGGAGCTGCTGTCCCCGCACTGTTAAGTCTCTCAAAGTGTCAAACTCTGCGCCAGGATTCTGCAGGGACCACCAGCTTGCCTGTTTTCTATCATCACGTAGTTTAAGTCCCACAACAAACTGTCCAATTAACGCTTTGTTTTCATCTCTAACACTATCAGGATCGACTTGTTTTAACAGTCTCAGTGCTTCTTGCAAGCACAGTGAATAATACAGGACACTCTCCTGTGCCCCTTGTTTACAGTGATAAAACATCAGTCTTAACTCAGCCTCAGTATGATGTTCAAAAACCCGGGTTAATCTAGCAAATATCTGCTCCACAGACTCCTGAGCTTCTATAGGCCAGTTTCGGCTCTGCAGCTCGGCTGCGTCGGTTAACTGTCCCATTATAACTGAAGCTCTCTGCTTACCGGTCATGGCGTACATATCCAGCACTTGGCATATCTTCCTTTGAAACGTTTCCAAGGTACCGGGTCTACCGCTGTACTTTGGTAACCAGGCCGCATTCGGAATGTAGGGCAGAGATATCGGCATGATCGGAGCGGGTTGTTGCGGCATACCGCCGGCGGGTTGTTGTCTGTCTGGGGGTACGTTTGGCGGTACCGGTTGGTTGACTAGCGGGGGTGCCGCGTTGTTGGAATCCGGGCTACTCATCCTCGCTCCCCCTTAATTAAGTGTGGCCAGTCCTTTCGGTTTTGGTGGAAGTTGTCGGCTTCGCGGTGAGGAGTGAGGCACCACGGGAGTTTCCGATTCCTGCTGCGTTAGGCGTAAGTTGTCAGAGGGCGGGGCCTATATTCGCGCCCTTTGCACAGTAACTCCCCTTCTTTTCCCGCCTTCCGCGCAGCAATGGCGGTTTCAAATATACAGTTCGGTAATCACAGTCATTAAAATAGCACACAATACCCGTTGAGGAACGGGCCTGCTCGTATCCTGTTCGTGACGCCAAATTCTGACTCACCATGGCCGTGTCTTCACGTCGCAGGCGTTTGCTTCTCCTGTCACGGTTCCGCACCTGCGGCTGTGGGGCCCGGTGGTCCAGATCAATAGGGGTTGGCTGAACAGAAAAAGGGTTAATATTCTTGTCGTGACTCCACCTGCGGGAATTCCGGTGATTTCACCGGCTCTGCTTGGGCCTCCGGGGGATGTTCGGGCAGCAAGATGGGACACTCCCCACAGGACAAGCGGGAGTCCCCGGGGCCCGGAGCTGCACTGATGAGATATGGCAGCTTTTGCAGTACTGTGGGTTAGGTCTAGGAGTAATACACAGACACGCACAAAGTCTTTTAGGTACCTTTACTGGTGGCAACAGCTACGCTCAGACCGGGTGATGAGGTTGACACTCCTGGGGTTGCTACAGCAAGCAGTGTGTAGGCTTCCTTTGTCTCTTGTTCTGGTGAGGTCGGGTGGACATGGAATCCTGCCGGACCGGGTTGTACGTTCAGTGGAACGTGATTCACCTGGTTAACTGCACTGAGGGCGCTATTAAAGGGATTAGGCTGGATCAATGCTCTTCCCTGGGCTCTTATCCATGGGTGCTTCAGGTGTACAGGAGCTAGACTCCCTGGTTGTGGTGCTGGGTTCTCTGTGGTGTACGTGGTAGTTCCCACAGCTCGGTTCCAGTAACCGGAGGGTGAGGGAGAGTTAAGATAACTCTTGTGTCCCTGAGAGGTGCTCTTCTCCTGTCCTTTGACCCCAATTGCAAGGGTCCCTCACTCGCTGGGTGTGCTGGTTTAGGCCTAGTGTGGCTCTAGAACCAATAACTGCACACTTCCTGCAGCTCTCCTAGCGTCTGCACACTCTGGTGTTTCTCCCTCCAGGACCCTATTTATAGGGGAAACTGGCTCAAGATGACCAGTGGAGCTCCCCCTAGAGGCCTGGGGTGAAACGGGGTGTTAAAGGTGTTCTAAAGGTGTTGTGTTTGTTGTGAGTGCTGCTTGCTGTTTCCACTCCATTTGTGTAGTGGTGCCCCAACCAGGGTGCCAGGGTGCCACACTAGCTCCATGCTGGGGTCAAGGACCGAGGTCGTATCAGCACCTGGAGAGGGAAGCCGTGGCTGACCCGGTGGACGCTGGTCCGGACGTGGTTCATCTCATGTCCGGGAAGGAGTCCGTGGGATTGCATGGTGGACCTGTGACACAGGTAGCGAGACACGGATCCGTGCCTGGTAAGATGGCAGTTCTTGTATGACGGAGTGAGCTGTGTGTAAATCATGCCAGCCGAGCGTAGCCGCCATTAGGTCTGACTAGTTAGTCAGTGAAGGACCTGTTGAATCGTATAAGTATTTTAAGGCTTTTTAAAAGACCCAGCGAGTGAATGTAGTCCTATAGGGGCAGATGTATGACGTGTGCCAGGCGGGCATAGACCGCCCTTAGGTCCGACTGGAATAGTCAATGGATGGACCTGATGAACCGGAATGTATGTAGCCCTTTGGGAGGCGAATGTATGTAGCCCTCGGGAGGCGAATGTATGTAGCCCTCGGGAGGCGAATGTATGTAGCCCTTCGGGAGGCGAATGTATGTAGCCTTCGGGAGGCGATTTTATGAAGTGGGCCAGGCGGGCATAGACCGCCCTTAGGTCCGACTGAGATAGTCAATGGATGGACCTGATGAACCGGAATGTATGTACCAGAGGTCAGATGCAGGGGTTAATAGGGCTACTATAGTGGGTAATGGATGGTTTTTCCGGGTACTAAGGTTTGCCAATCCCTTGTCACGCTGGGAGTGGGGAAGACACCCAGCGTAGGATAACGACGGGGGGGGGGGGGAATAAGGGGTCCCTACTGCTAAGGGCACAAGAAGGAGACGGTGACCCCTAGACTTACTAGAGCTGACCCTGTCTGCCCTAACGTCCCTGTACAGTCTCCTCAACTGTCGCCGACCACGAACCTCGTCCCTCTCTGATCCTAGCACTATCTTATCTAAGGATCAGATGGAGAGGTGCACTAGACCCCTCCACTAACAACTAAAGACAAACACCAGGGAAGACAGACATTTGGGGAAAAGAAACACTTATCTTTCAGCAGACCACAGCGAGCTCACAACCTCAGCTTCTGCTGGAGCAAGGATAAAGAGTCCACAAGGAAATATCACCTGCACTGAGGAAGGGTAATGAACCTCCTTATAAAGGTAGAAGGAATCTGCTGGGTCCTAGAGACCTACAATACAGGTGGATACAACCAGACCGAGCACAAGACCTCCACAGCCGTCTCCCCAAAATAGAGAGATCTCATCACACCTTCTCTTCATCTACACAGAAGGTAAATGCCCCTGAAAGAGATGGACCATCCTCCACCATTATGGCTGGTGGGCCAAACGCTGAGATCGTCTGCGCGTGGCCTCCACCCTGTCACCCGCGCCACCGTGACATCCCTGTTCTGAACCCAGAGGTGCCACATTCCATGGATGTCTATATGATGGGCTGTGAGCGTGTGAAAGGATGTGTGTGGTCCATGGTGGCTTATAGGATGGATCACATACAGTGCATAAGAACCCGGTCAGGCTGGTGCCTGTACTCCGGGGTAGTATAGAGCTGGGGAAATAAAGTCAGGCGGCTGCTTCCACCATTGGGACCCATAGGGCCCGTTGATATATGATAACTTATGTATTGTTAAATGTATGTGGAACGAGTAGATAGGCCAGAGGCCGAAGCCACCACGGGAGCAGTTGATAGAGCTCCAATGGGGACAGAGAGGTGGTTACAGGTCCCGGGTAACTATAAGATGTTATGTGTAGTATAGGTGTTATGTAATGTTATATGTTAAATGTATAGTGTTTATAATCAATGTGCAATGTGTCACACATGCTACCCGGGTTATGTTATTTATATGTGAAAAATAAACGGGTCGACATTGGTTAAATTATAAACATGTGTTTTGTCATTATGCAAGCGGGTTCCCCGGGTTCTACCTTACAATATGTGTAGGCATGGTAGAAACACCGCTGCCCAATAATTATTACATCTTTCTCTCATAGGATTAACTAGGAGTGTAGAACTTTCTCCCATTGATACTGATATTCCACAGATCCCACTAAAAAGGTAGAAGTGTTACAGTGTGTAAGATCAGCTACACTTTAATAAAATTGGCAATAATGAACCAGGCCAACCATCATCCACTATAATGAAAAAAGGCTGGTTCTGGTGTTAATTTCCACAATATTAAAGCCTTAACAGTTTATTAATGTGGGTTAAATCTTCCTAATTAAAGTGTAAAGAAAGATCTTCACTTCAGCCATTCACAACCTATTTATCTCGACACGGCTGAATATTACGGGACAGAAAGGTACTGGCAGCAGTATATGAGCTTGTATTGCTGCCTTCACACCCTATCAATCTTCACATACCGGTAGTTGAGTGCTTCAGGGAGCAATTATAAATATTCCAATTGCAACCATTATGATAGTCTCACAATCTAATATTCATAGCCTATATGCTTTGTAACGACTGGATATAGCAATTCCCATTAAGTATCATTGTCCTCTTAGACCACAAAGATTAGTGTAAGACTGTGATCATAGATACAATAGGCTTACCAGAATCCTGCTGCTGCTCCCGGGATCGCTCAGTCTCCTGCGCTCCTGCTGAATTGCTTCCAGGTCAGCTCAGTCTCCTGCTGACTAACTGCCTGGGCTGCCAATTAAGCTACTTGCATATTCACTGCATTGTCAGCAAGACAGCCAATCACAGACGCTCACACTCTGTGGCCACTTCTGAGATTGGCTGTTGCAGTCAGAGTGAATTAACACAATCTGGACAGTGATGGCAACCAAGCACAATACACATTAGTGTATGGCAACAAACCAGCCATCATAGGGTGTTAAATAAATAAATTGAAAAACGCCTGGGCTTTGTAGTATTTTTAAGTCTAGCCCAGTGAAAACCAACAGCTGCAAGCTGCGATCCTCAGCTGCATATTTTACCTAAAGCAGAAAAATGTGTGGGCTCCGCACTATTTTTAATTGCCAGCCAAGGTAAAACTAGGAAACTGAGGGCTGGTATTCTCAGCAGGCTGAGGGCCCATTGTTTTAGGGAACCACACACTAAATAGCAGCCCACAGCTGCCCCTGAAATTGCGCATTTATTGTAGCGCCATTTCCAGGCAATTTACCAGGCTCTTCCAGTGGCCCTGGTGGCGGTAGCACGCTGGGTAATAATTGGTTAACACCAGCTTTGTATTGGCAGCTGATATTAAGCCCTGAGATTCCTAATGTCAGGCCAAGTTAGACCCAGCTATTAAGAATCTCAAATAGTATAAAGACACAACACAGAGAAAAATTATTTTATTAAAAACAAAAACAAAGAGACACTTAGTGACTCCACATTTATTACACTCTCCTCACCCATGAACCCCTCCACGATCCTCTTCCTCTCTTCCTGGATAGACTCAGCTCTGCTTCATCAGATACCACGTGGAGGATTAACACATTCACTTCCATGGTCTCTGATTACTATCTGAATTTTTTTTTTTATTTTGGTAAATATGTTTTTATTAAACAAAGGTATAGAACGTTCACATATCAAGTAGAATACATACAAAAATCAAGAACACTTTAGTGTATTGGAATCATAACCATTCTATGAGTTAAAGTACACAGTATGTTTTGTCCATAGTCCTAGACTCATAGAAAGGTTAATAATAAATGAGAATATAACAAAAGAATACTTTCCATACTTTCACAATAGGTATGGAATTAAGATGAAAATGTTAAAACTGAAAAGTTCTGTTATTATTTTTATTTTATCAAAAAGGCCATATTATTGCCGTCCTCCAACCAGACACATTGACCATAAATCATAAATCCGCCCGGGGAGGGGGGGGGGTGAGGAAAGAAGGGAGAGAGAGAGAAGAGAAAAAAAAAAAGGGGAGAAAGAAAGAAAGAACAATATATTTACTGGATTCATATACATGTCAACAGCCGAGAACAGTCGAATGAGTTACCCTAAAGGGATTGGGAGGAAGATCCGGACTCCCTTTAAGAGAGTAACAGATCATAATTATTGGAGTCTTTAAAAGTTATCCAGTCAGACCAAGTGACAGAGAAAGAGAGCAGAGTCTGAGATAGTCCTGCCGCTATCTCTTCCATTCTATAATACAATTCCACCTCCAAAATCGAGATAAAGGTGGTTCCGTAGACTTCCAGTGCCGAGGAATCACTGCTCTGGCAGCCGAGAGGCAGAATCCCAAAATGTCCTTCTTTTGAGCCCTCACTGAACCAGGCAACAAAGAGAGCAAGGCCAACTCCGGGGTTCCCGTTACTTGTTTACCTCTAACCAGCCTATAATAACGAAAGACATTTTCCCAGAACTCTTTGATCAGGGAACAGCCCCACCAAATATGCAGCATCGTACCCTCTTCGGATCCATATCTCCAGCAAAGCCCAGATTCAGCAGAGGAGAATTTATGCAGCCTGTCTGGAGTGATATACCACCTGAACAGTATTTTATAGCTCTTTTCCTGAGCATCGCATGAGGCGGGCAACTTGTGCGTCATAAGAAAGCACCTCCTCCACTCTTCACATGAGATGGAACCTCTCAACTCTCTCTCCCAACTAATCTGGTATTTAAGTTTGACATTATTATCCCTCACCGATAGGACTTGGTAAATAGCTGAAATACCTCGATCGGGCGGAGACTCACAAGAAAAGATAGCCACTAGGGTCGAAAGACGAAGCTCAGGGCCCTCCGAAAATTTCACCGTCTTTAGGAATGAACGTAGCTGGAGATACTCCCACCAGTTTAGTTTTGAGTTGGATGCCTTACTTTGAAGAACGTTAAATGTGGGAAGCTCACCTTGTTGTAAGACATTCCCAATACGAGTATCATCATTGAAACGCCAACCCAAAAAGTACTGCCTATCAAAGCCTGGGGGGAAAGCTGGATTGCGAAAGATGGGAGTCAATGGGCTCATTGTCTGAGGATCTGGATTACCCGCCGACAAGGACTTCCATGCCTTCAGGGTTTCAATGGCAAGGAACCCAATGTTCCCGTGATCTTTAATGAAGTGACTGGGGATCCACTGTAAGTATCGGAGAGGTATGGCTATCCCGTCTTGTTCAATCTGGACCCATTTCTTAGAAGCCTCTCTATAGTTCCAGTCCAAAAGTCTAACCAAGATGGCAGCCTGACAATATTTGCGGAATCTGGAAGACCCATTCCCCCGCAATGGTGGGGCGCCGACAAGTTCTCAAAACCCACCCTTGGTTTCTTTCCTTTCCAAATGAAACTAGAGAGTAAAGATCGAATTTTTGTGAAAAGGATCTTTGTGGCCAGATGGGTACTGATTGAAATATATATAAGAACCTTGGCAAGATGTCCATTTTAATGGCGTGCATCCTGCCCAGCCAGGAAAGTTTCAGGAGCCTGTAAGAATTTACTAGGTTCACTATTTTATCTAAAATGACTAAATGGTTCAGGGCAAAAAGTGTACGTAAATCGTCGGGGAGATTCACCCCTAAGTAGAAGATCTGGCCCTGCTTCCAACGAAAAGGGAAGGCTGACGCCAGGGAGGCTGCAACCAGTGGAGGAAGGGAAATGTTCATCGCCTCTGTTTTAGAGTAGTTCACCTTAAAATTGGTTAATGCCCAAAAAGTGTCAAACTCCCGTAACAGGACCGGGAGGGAAGTAATAGGCTGAGAGACATAGAGAAGAACGTCGTCTGCAAACAGGGCCGTCTTCTGGACGGAGTTGCCCAAGTGAAATCCCCCGATATCGTCATTGTCTCTGATAGCTTTAGCCAGATGTTCAATTACTATGACGTATAACAAGGGGGATAATGGACAACCCTGGCGGGTTCCATTTCGGATGTTAAATGGGTCAGACAAAGATCCTTTAATTCTAACCCTGGCAGAGGGACTCGAGTACAGGGACATAATTCCATTCAAAAAGTTTTGTTGTAATCCAATGTGTTTAAGAGCCTGCCATAAAAACCCCCAGTGGACTCTGTCAAAGGCCTTTTCTGCATCAACCGACAGAAGACAAAGAGGGGACTTCCATATCTTAGCCCTGTCAATAATTAAAAGGGATCTAATGATATTGTCCCGCGCCTCTTGCCTTTGACAAAGCCCACCTGGTCCAAGTTAATGATGGAGGGAAGAATCTTAGATAGTCTGTCTGCAAGGATCTTTGCAAAGATCTTGACTTCCACATTTATTAGAGAGATCGGTCTATAGCTTGCCGCCAACAAAGGGTCTTTATTAGGCTTCGGGATCACACAAACATGTGCCTCTAGAGCCTGGGGAGAAAAACTACCCCATCCATAACCGAGTTGAAGATCAGAAGCATTTGGGGCAGCAAACTATCCAATAATGATTTGTAAAAAATGGGCAAAAACCCGTCAGGACCAGCGCACTTAGATGTTGGGGTGGCCCTGATCACATCCGACAGCTCCTCTGCAGTTATGTCTGTTTCCAAATTCAACAAATCGGATTCTGACAGAGATGGGACATCAATCTTTTTGATATATTCACTAATTTTGGTTCTCAGCGCGTAAGGGTCCATATCCGAGAACTTCCCCTTTAAATTATAGAGGTCTTTATAAAAGCCTTGGAAAACTCCAGCAATCTCCTCATTATTGTGGACTGTTTTCCCAGCTCCTGTCTTAATAGAAGGAATAAAAGTGCGTCCCACCCGAGGGTGTAGCAATCTCGCCATAGGACAGCCGCCTACATTGCTTTTTTATAAAAAAAATCACGCTCTACGCTCCCTTTCTCTCAGGAATTGCCTATCTAGAATACTCTTATGCTCAAGATGTTTAGTGGAGAGTTCAATCAGTAAGTCGTGGGAGTTTGTTCTTTTATTACTAGATTCCAAGATCTTGATTTGAGTCAGCAGATCGTTAATTTTATCATCCTGAACTCTTTTTAGTCTGGCCCTGTCTTTGATTAAAGTGCCTCTCATAACGCACTTCAGTGCCTCCCATTTAAAAGATTGGGAAGTAACGTCAAACTCATGAGACTGTACAAAGGTGGTTATATCTGATTTTAAATCCTCCAGACAGGCCGCATTTTGTAAGAGGTTGCTGTTTAATCTCCAATACCCCCTTCTGTCCGATAGCCCGGGGACTTTCAAGGATAAATAAATAGGGCTATGGTCAGAAAGGAGAATATTACCTATTGTGGCCTCAGGCTGCCACGAAAGAATTCCGTGACTGACCAAAAATAGGTCAATTCTGCTGTACGAGCTTGGGTCCTAGAGAAGAAGGTAAAGTCCCTACCATTGGGGTTGAGGACTCTCCACACATCAGTCAGCTGAAGCCGGAGGAGGAGTTCCTGCAGCGCCTTCACCCGTCTCCGTGGGACTGCTCCTCGACCAGATGAGGAATTCGCTGTGGGGGTCAAAAATAAAGTTAAAGTCACCTCCAACAATGACTTGCCCCTCAGCGAATTCCGCTAGCCTTAACAGGAGAGATCTACATACTCTAGTTTGTTCCCTGTTCGGGAGGTACCAATTAACAATGGTCATCATTTTCTCAGCTACTTTTACCTTCAGGAATATATAACGGCCCCCTTCGTCTATCACTGAGTCGATTACAGTAAGATTCATACTTTTGTGGATTGCAATAGATACTCCTTTCGTTCTGGAGTCGGGGTTCGTACTATGCGTCCAACTATTGTAGTATTTGCCCCCAATGGCTGGAATGGTTAGATTTAAAATGAGTTTCCTGCAGGAGTATGACATGTACCCCTTGTCTGTGCATGTCTGTTAATACTTGCGCTCTCTTTTGAGGCGTATTGAAGCCTCTCACATTAAGAGATCCCAATTTGAAAAAACCCATTATGTAGGAGAATCAAGGCGAAGAAATTTGAGATTGTGCAGAGGCTCTACTTCCCAGTACCTGAGAAGAGAGGAGACAAGTAAAAAAAAAAAAAGGGGGGGGGGGGGGGGGAGAAAGAAGAAGAGTGAAGAGGAGGAGGGGAGACTACCCTGGGCGGAAAAAAGGGGGGTATCAAAAAACAATTACAATTGCGAATGTTATGGGGTATAGACTTAAACAGATAACCTACACTCGTTACTCGGAGTGCAGTACCCCAATTGGAGAGAGACCTTTCCTTCGGAGGAGGGAAGAGACACCAAGTCAAAGGAAAATATCCCAATAAACACTAAATAAGTGTTGCAGAGGAATGGGATTAAGAGAAAAAATAAACAATAATAGAAAAAATCTCTACCCCGGATGACTCACCCAACTGTAGCATATTAAAACACACTGTTATTACAACCCAAGTAAGACTTATAACGATAAAATATATGTGGCGTTATAAAAAAAGAAAAAACTCGCATATTTTGCCGTGCCCCCCACTGATGAATTCTCTGGGAACACCACTCAGTCAGATGACCAGGCGGTGTCCCCGTGTCCCTGTCTGTGATAAAAAAAATAAACATCTAGCGAGGCACGAGGGGATGCCCAAGTTACCAACGACCTAAGGAACATAGAGATTAACTGAGTTAGAGACCCTCAGTAAGGATCTATAGAAATGAGTTAAGATCCCGGTGGGTCCCAGCTGAACAATAGAATTATTATATATGAATCACATAAAAGTATTATAGAAGCAAAGAGCATCAATTCAGACCGAGATATCTCAGGGAGAATAGAAAAGAAAGGAGGTGGACGGGGGTGAGGGGGATACGGGTGGGAGGGGAGGGGGGGAGGAGGGAGAAAGAAGAAGGGGAGCCGGACAAGAAGAGAAAAAACGGAGGAGGCCCTAAGTATAATAAGGGGAGTGAAAGGGTGTGACCAATACATCACAGGTTAAGAAATTAACAACTGTAGAAATAAAAAAGTCCCTTTTATAACACTGACACAAGGTCCATAGGAACCCTCTCGTTACATATCAAAAGACAAAAAATTGAACCAGACGGGATCAAAAAACAGGATTCAAAATCAAGCCAAAGAAAAAAAAACAGATATGAGAGACTCATCCCTCTTCATCCCTGTCGATCCAGCTGTTTCTCCATCTCTGTCTCTGACTCCCACCCCGTCCACCTCTACGCTGAGGTTTTTGTGCGCGCGGTGGCAGTGGAAGATAACCGGGATCCTGAGAGCTCGGCCAGTCCGGGAACTGAAGACCCGGATGCGTGAGGTCTAATAGGGTCAAGAATTCCTGGAGCTCTCTAGGATGGGATAGAAAAGCTCGCTGATTTCCTCTTCTGACCTGTAGACGGAACGGATAACCCCAGGAGTACGGGATCTGAGCTTTTCGCAGAATATCCAGCAGCAGGCATAGTACATGTCTCTTTTGGAGGGTGCGTCTAGACAGGTCTGCCATTAACTGAATTTGGAAACCTTGGTAGCTAAGTTCGTCCTTTCTCCTGGAATGATTAAGCATGTCCTCTTTGACTTGAAATCTATGAAGGTGACAGATAACGTCCCTTGGTCTCGCTCTGTCAGGTGGGGGCGGCCAAGCGATCTATGGCCCTGTCAAACTCTATATCAGTCTCAGGAGGAGCGTTCCTGATGGTGTTGAAGAGATTTTGTAAAGCGGAATTTAGCTCCTCAGGTCGGACCGATTCAGGCACGCCCCGTACTCTAATATTCTGTCGCCATTCACGATTCTTAAGGTCTTCCATGGCGTCCCAAAAGCTATCATATTTGGAGATCTGGGCCGCCAACTGATCTTCTAGGAACTGGACCCTCTGTGAAAGCCTATCCATGTTGGAATCAGTATGGGATACTCTAGATGAAAGAGCAGAGACATCCCCTCTCAGCGCCCCAGCCTCTCTTTTAAATGAGGATTCAAACCTGGCAACAAAGTCTTCCAGCTCCTCTTTAGTAGGAATATTTGAGATATGAGCTCTAAAGGAATCCCACATCTCCTCTCCAGGGGTACGTCAGTCTTGTGATGCATTTATGTGTACAGGACCAGAACCTTCATACCCCCGACAGACGGCCGACCCCGAGCCTCCTCTCTGCACACACACATCCTCTGTAGTGCCATAAAGGGGGGCCCCGGTGTATGACATGTTATCAGTCAGTGAAATGCGGTCAGACTGCGGCGTCATAGGGGATGCATGCCAGGCTCCTCTGCTAAGATCAGGGTCTGAACTTGACTGGGCTGTTGTATAGTGATGTCTAGGAGATATATTCCCTCAGCTATCAGGGGTCTGTTGGGCGGCAGCTCATGATGACTGACTGAATCAGTTGGGGTAGATGTGCTTTGAGTCTGTTTTCTCCACTAACCAGCTCCACCACTCTGGGACTCTGGCTGAGGGGGGAGAACTACAGGCATTTCAAGTTTGTCACATTCCTCACCTGACACTGAATCCACAGCTGTCAGGCTTCTGTCTCTGCCGGTCTCCTGGGGAAGCTCCGGGTCCACTGCAGGGCTCCCCATCTGATTATGGGCTTCTTCCACCCCTCCTCCAGCCAGAACACTGTTCCCCCTCGAGCACAGCCGAAGCAGAAGCTGTACCCGCCGCTCCCGGGATTCTGCTTCTTCCCACAGCCTCAGGCAGCCTCTCTACTTGTGCAGGACCCAGCGCCTGCACGTGGGTGCCTGCTCTGCGTCCCCCGTCATGTTACCAGGATCTCTGACCTGTGGGGAGGGATCCGCCATCTTGATCTTGGCACTGTCCTGGGGTCTCCGGCCGGAGCTCCAGAGATATCTAGTTATGCTGGTGAAGCACTGGACCGGGGGCCCTGTGGAGGTAGTTGGTCGGTTGGTACGTCTTTTCACCGACATATGGTGTAATCAGCTTGGGTTATAATAGGGATATTAGGGCTTTTGTCGGCCGAGGATCAGGAGCACCAGATTCAGCGTCTGTCCTCTCCCATGGCCAAGCCACGCCCCCGTCTCTGATTACTTAATGACAGCAGTGAGGTCACTGTTGCCATAGCAACAGCGGTTACTATGGCAACGGTGACCTCAGCACTTTTATGAAAGCGCTGAGACCTACACTATAGAAAGTGGTAAAGCGCAGGTCTCAGCACTCTCCATAGCAGCAGTGGTTACTATGGCAACAGGACTATATAACAGCACTGAGACCTGCACTTTAACACTTTACTATAGTGCAAGTCTCACCACTTTCATATTGTAAGCAGTGAGGTCACTGTTGCCATAGCAACAGCGGTTACCATGGCAGCAGGGACCTCAGCGCTCAGTATATGACAGCACTGAGACCTGCGCTGTCATATACTAAACACTGAGGTCACCATTGCTATAGCAACAGCAGTTACCATGGCAACAGTGACCTCACTGCTTACAATATGAAAGTGCAGAGACTTGCGCCATAGTAAAGTTTTGGTCTCAGTGTTGTCATATAGTAAGCAGTGAGGTCACCATTGCCCATAACAACAGTGGTTACTATGGCAACAGAGACTTCGCCACTTACTATATGGCTGCATTTACACACAGCATTTTGTGAGAATTCTTTTTTGGTGCAGAAACTGCAGCAAGAATGAATTGTCATAAAACGCAGCCAAAACGCTTAGTGTGAATGCTGCTGCTCCATTTACTCACCTTCCTGCACTCCCCGGTGATGCCCAGTGTTGTCCTGTCATCCCCGAGGCTGCTGAGATCGATGCCTTCAGTACCCTGATCATGTGGCCAAGTGACGTCACTCAGTCACATGGTGCAGTGCTAAGTCCTCACAAACTGTGCAGAGAGCTCTCCGTGGCTCCTGCAGTCTCCAGGATGAGAGAAGATCACTGGAGATCACAGTGGGAAAGCATGACAGCGCTGTCACTGTGATCTCCAGCGATCTTCTCACATCCTGGAGACTGCAGAAGCTATGGAGAACTCACTGCACAGTTATCAAGGACCTAGCACTACACCAGGTGACTGAGTGACGTCACTCGGTCACATAATCAGCATCCTGCAAGCACCAGTCACTGCAGCCTCTGGGGATGATGGGACAACGCTGGACATCACTAATGGTACCTTTACACGCAGCTACAGGTAACAGGTTTTCCACAGGTAACTTACTGGCTGCAGTGAAATCATGGAGACATGATTCCATTTGTACACAGCAACAAGATAGAACCATGTCTCCATGATTTCACTGCAACCAGTACGTTACTGTGGAAAACCTGTTACCTGTAGCTGCGTGTAAAGGTACCATAAGGGAGCGCAGGAAGGTGAATAAATAACGCAGCAGCATTCACACACAGTGTTTGGCTGTGTTTTGTGAGAATCCATTCTTGGTGCATTTTCTGCACCAAAAATGGATCCTCACAAAATGCAGTGAAAACTCTGTGTGTGAATGTAGCCATATAGTAAGATGTGAGTTCACAATTGCCATAGTAACCGCTGTTGCTATGGCAATGGTGACCTCACCGCTTACTATATGAAAGGGCTGGGACCTGGCTATAGTAAAGTGCTGGTCTCAGCGCTGTCATATACTAAGTGGTAAGGTCACCGTTGCCATAGTAACTAGAGATGAGCGATGTTCGACTCGAATAGTTCGCCAATCTCAAATTCGAGTTGATTTTGGCGCTATTCGAGCCATTCGCCGAATTCGAACAATTTGGTTCCAATTCGGCGAATTTCGAACATGTTCAATTTTGGTTCGAAAATGCGGCAGATGCCAATCACACAGGCTCTCACACAGTGAGAGAGTCTGTGATTGACTGTTTGGGTACCTTTACACGCCGCTACGACAGGATGGATACAACACGCTACAGGCTACAAATGTAGCTTGTAGCGTCAATATAGCCCATAGTAGCTGCGTGTGAAGACGGTAGGAGGTAGCCGGCAACAGATACATCTGTTTCCGAGCACTGCTCGAAAACAGATGGCTACAAAGCCGATTGTAGCGAGCTGTATCGGCGTGTAAAGAAGGAGCAGAAGGGATGTCTACACACCAGGCTAAGTACCTGGTATGTAGCTGGGGCGTGACACAGGCTCCGGGATACCGCGCCCTTTCAGCGATCATTGGAGGAAGCTCCTGCGTTATGATTGGCAGTCGCTGCATAGGGAGGCATATTTAAGGAGCTGACCAGTCACACTACACAATTGCTCGAGCGTCATGTATTAATCAGCCTCCTGCGATGCCTGCCCAATCATGGGTTTCTTGCTTTGTCCTATCATCGTACGGACGTCTCGTAATCCACAATTGTGGCACGCCTATGTGCTGTCCCTGCTGCACCAGGTCCGCCCATATTAGCTTGTTGTAGCGGTGTGTAAATGAGGTAAGGTACGCTACAGATGGCTACTTGAGACACCCGGCGATGTAGCTAGCTATAGATGTAACGTAGTGTAGCGCACCTTGTAGCTGTGTGTAAAGGTGTTGCGTTTACCGTTTGTAACCGTTTGAGCGTGCTCGTGCACGTGAAGTAGCGGGTTGTATCCATCCTGTCGTAGCGGCGTGTAAAGGTACCCTTTGTCTGACAGTACAGTGAATATGCAAGTAGATTTATTGGCGGCCCAGGAAGTGATTCAACGGGATACTGAGTGGCCCAAGAGCAGCAGCAGGAGTCTGGTAAGATTAATCTACATGACGTTCTATCTATCTATCTTCACTAGGTTTTATCACAACTGTATGGCAGAACAGTTTACCGACAGTCTACATCATGTCTGTATACTGTTTCCATGCAGTTTGAGCACTCATCCATCTCTGCCTTTTAACAGCCCTCCTCAGACCTCTTCATTATTCGGTTTGAGTGTCTTTTTACTTTGGTTGTACTGTGCCAATCACAGTAATGCCATTATCAAAGGTGAATAAAGCATTAGTATGACTGGCAAGCGATCCCAGCATGTTTATTGACTGAAAATCAGTCAGGAAATATGCTTTTGAGCGCACTCGAATATCATGAGTAAAATCCAAAAAACTCTCCGAGTAACGAGTATCACGAATACTGTACTATCCATGCAAATAGTGAATAGTAATGAGTATACTCACTCATCACTAAGGGTACCTTTACACACGGCTACATTTGTAGCTTGTCACCAGGCAACTTACTGGTTGCAGTGAAATCATGGATACATGATTCCATTTGTACACAGCAACAAGATAGAACCACGTATCCATGATTTCACTGCAACCAGTAAGTTACCTGGTGACAAGCTACAAATGTAGCCGTGTGTAAAGGTACCCTAATGGGGACAGATGTATCAACCGCAAATCCACAGGCGGTGCTCTGCTAAATAGTTGGAGTCCAGTTAAAGCATAAAAATGGCGTTTAAACTTCTTCTTTATTTCATAATAAAACAGTTGTAGGCAGGCAGCAGGATGTGGAGCGTTGTGTACGGACGACGGCTATTTTGCACTACACCAGTGCTTCTTGGGGTCCATTATAGTAATCTTTCTTGGCCCGGTAGTAAAATCACATGATAAACAAGGATATTTATGAGCGTTGTCATCAATAGAAATTTCATTTTATATTCTGCCTAGTCATATTAATTTTTCCCAAAAATGTTTACAGTGTTTGGGTCCTGATCTTGGACCTTCGTTAAGTAAAAAAAAAAAAATAATTAACCAAAACACAATTGTTTTTATCAATTTGTAAACTATTTTTAAAATGTAAAAACACTGATTTTAAAGTAATTATATAAAGGAAATTTCTGTTAATGACAGCTTGTATGAATATATTCCTTTTCTTATTTTCCACACTAGTAAAAAGGCCCGATGCAATTGCATCGGGAGCGCGGTGAAATGAATTGTGTGTATAGAGGCGGCTGTGTGGGTCGCAGAGTATAGAGGCGGCTGTGTGGGTCGCAGAGTATAGAGGCGGCTGTGTGGGTCGCAGAGTATAGAGGCGGCTGTGTGGGTCGCAGAGTATAGAGGCGGCTGTGTGGGTCGCAGAGTATAGAGGCGGCTGTGTGGGTCGCAGAGTATAGAGGCGGCTGTGTGGGTAGCAGAGTATAGAGGCGGCTGTGTGGGTAGCAGAGTATAGAGGCGGCTGTGTGGGTAGCAGAGTATAGAGGCGGCTGTGTGGGTAGCAGAGTATAGAGGCGGCTGTGTGGGTAGCAGAGTATAGAGGCGGCTCTGTGGGTAGCAGAGTATAGAGGCGGCTCTGTGGGTAGCAGAGTATAGAGGCGGCTCTGTGGGTAGCAGAGTATAGAGGCGGCTCTGTGGGTAGCAGAGTATAGAGGCGGCTCTGTGGGTAGCAGAGTATAGAGGCGGCTCTGTGGGTAGCAGAGTATAGAGGCGGCTGTGTGGGTAGCAGAGTATAGAGGCGGCTGTGTGGGTAGCAGAGTATAGAGGCGGCTGTGTGGGTCGCAGAGTATAGAGGCGGTTGTGTGGGTCGCAGAGTAAAGAGGCGGCTGTGTCGGTCGAAGAGTATAGAGGCGGCTGTGTCGGTCGCAGAGTATAGAGGCGGCTGTGTGGGTCGCAGAGTATAGAGGCGGCTGTGTGGGTCGCAGAGTATAGAGGCGGCTGTGTGGGTCGCAGAGTATAGAGGCGGCCGTGTGGGTCGCAGAGTATAGAGGCGGCCGTGTGGGTCGCAGAGTATAGAGGCGGCCGTGTGGGTCGCAGAGTATAGAGGCGGCCGTGTGGGTCGCAGAGTATAGAGGCGGCCGTGTGGGTCGCAGAGTATAGAGGCGGCCGTGTGGGTCGCTGTCACGCTGGGAGTGGGGAAGACACCCAGCGTAGGATAACGACGGGGGGGGGGGAATCAGGAGTCCCTAATGCTAAGGGCACAAGAAGGAGACGGTGACCCTAGACTTCCTAGAGCTGACCCTGTCTGCCCTAACGTCCCTATACAGTCTCCTCAACTGTCGCCGACCACGAACCTCGTCCCTCTCTGATCCTAGATCTATCCTATCTAAGGATCAGATGGAGAGGTTCACTAGACCCCTCCACTATCAACTAAAGACAAACACCAGGGAAGACAGACATTTGGGAAAAGGAAACACTTATCTGACAGCAGAACACAGCAACCTCCACAATCTCAGCTTCTGCTGGAGCAAGGATAAAGTGTGCACAAGGAACTATCACCTGCACCGAGGAAGGGTAATGAACCTCCTTATAAAGGTGGAAGGAGTCTGCTGGGTCCTAGTGACCTACAACATTGGTGGATAAAACCAGACCAAGCGCAAGACCTCCACAGCCGTCTCCCCATAATAGAGAGATCTCATCACACCTTCTCTCCATCAACACAGAAGGTAAATGCCCCTGAAAGAGACGGACCATCCTCCACCATTATGGCTGATGGGCCAAACGCTGGGATCGTCTGCGCGTGGCCTCCACCCTGTCATCCGTGCCACCCGTGACAGTCGCAGAGTATAGAGGCGGCCGTGTGGGTCGCAGAGTATAGAGGCGGCCGTGTGGGTCGCAGAGTATAGAGGCGGCCGTGTGGGTCGCAGAGTATAGAGGCGGCCGTGTGGGTAGCAGAGTATAGAGGCGGCCGTGTGGGTAGCAGAGTATAGAGGCGGCCGTGTGGGTAGCAGAGTATAGAGGCGGCCGTGTGGGTAGCAGAGTATAGAGGCGGCCGTGTGGGTCGCAGAGTATAGAGGCGGCTCTGTGGGTCGCAGAGTATAGAGGCGGCTCTGTGGGTAGCAGAGTATACAGGCAGCTCTGTGGGTCGCAGAGTATACAGGCGGCTCTGTGGGTAGCAGAGTATAGAGGCAGCTGGATGTCCGGGTGGAGGGGTGAGGAGAGGTGGGGGCTGGAGGGGTGAGGAGAGGTGGGGGCTGGAGGGGTGAGGAGAGGTGGGGGCTGGAGGGGTGTGGAGAGGTGGGGGCTGGAGGGGTGAAGAGAGGTGCGGGCTGGAGGGGTGTGGAGAGGTGGGGGCTGGAGGGGTGAGGAGAGGGGGGGGCTGGAGTGGTGATGAGAGGTACTGGCTGGAGGGGTGAGGAGAGGTACTGGCTGGAGGGGTGAGGAGAGGTCGTGGCATACTTAATCATTGTGGTGACAGTGGGGGGATTGCAGGGGGGCCAAATTGGCATAGCTAGTGTGCTCCACTGCAGGCCGTTCTGTATTGGAGCAGAGGGTGTTCATAGTGCGCTCCAGTCCCCCGTCCACACCGCTCTCTCACCTCCACTCCTGTGCGCCTGCAGCAAGGCAGTGGACGGCTCTCCCAGAGGGTGGGCTCGGGCGGCTCCTGGCGCCAGTTCTGCCGCTGTGCCTGGGCGCAGGGCAGCCTGAGAGAGGTGAGGCTGCACCTGCAGCAAGGCACTCGCCGCCTCTCCCGGAGGAGGGCCTCGGGCGGCTCCCGGCGACACTTCCGCCGCTGTGGCTGCGCGCAGGGCAGAAGAGAGAGGTGAGGCTGGTGAGAAGTGTTATCAGCGCTCACCGCCATACTGGTGTGGTGTGGGGCGGGATCCGCCATCTTGGTAGCGTGAGTTAGGGCCGGGGTGTGGCAGAACTTCTCAGATAGTGATAGGGAACGTCGGTTTGAGGTAGTGCGGCTGCGGCTCGCTATGACGCGTAGCGTCATCGCTCGCAGTGCCGCAAAGGATTTTGGGATTCAGCTACAGTGCCTGAATCCCAAACTCCCGATTATATAAGTAGATAGAATATTTGCAAAATTCCAATGGGTCTTCTCTAATGAAGTTAAATACCGTAGTTGTAAAGAACTCACTGAAGAATTGAGTAATGAATATGGTTGAATCTTGGATTACAAGCACAATTTATTCTGGGAATGTGCTTGTAATTCAAATCACTTGTATATTAAAGCAAATGTTCCCAGAAAAAAATAATTGAAATGCAGAGGATTTGTTCCACAAACCAAAAGTATTTACTGTGTACATATAAAAGTATTACAGATCTGCAATTATTTGTATACAGCATACAAATGTACAGGAAGTTTATCAGTTGCAGTACCTAAAGTTGTTTTAGTTACACATGTACAGTATCAAGTATGGAGGGCTCCATGTTCAGAGTGCCGTGAACATGGAAAGGCTTATGGATGGCTTATGTGCAAATCTCTAGCAGGGGTGAGTTTTACTAGTATTGTACTGTATCTGCTCATACAGTATTCTAGGGGAAAATAGAATAATTCAGCTCACCAATGATCCGGATCATAGCGCAGGATCAGCATGGAAAGGGACTCTTCTCCAGTCTCAGCATAGGCATAAAAAGATCCAGCAAACAGAAAAGACAGGAATTTATAAATAAAAAAACTTGATGCTTTTATTCTTTAGAAAATTTCCAAGTGCATATGCAAGTTACAGTAACACCAGACCAAAAAAACCCGTTTCCCCTCCTAATACACCCCCAAAATCCTACGCATTTCAGCAACACCTTATTCATGGTGTTATGAATATGGAAGTAACTCCAGCAATATATATAGTTCATAAAGGTAGATGCGTGTGGTTGTTACTGGATGTGGTCGTCCTCCTCTTTGCGCGTAGCTGTTGTAATTACATGTTCCCATCAGGTGGATCTCTCCTCTCCATCATGGATTTGAAACATAACTTCCCAAGTTTACAGAAATTACAAAGTATAGCCTATCAATTACACAAATGACAAAAAGAACATTATAAAAAATAACATACATGTCTCAAAATTATTTCCCGTACAGTATAATGGAATTAATCAAAGTATAATAGAAATACAGTATACCGGTAATGGAAATAATATTGGAAGTATTGTAGAGGGGCGGGGAAGGCTCACATGTTGCTCTTATTGTATATTTTGTTTATATACCAAGTTACAATTTATTAAAAATGTTAGCTTGTCTTGCAAAATGCTCTCAAACCAAGTTACTTGTAATCCAAGGTATAAGCATAATTATTGTTTTCACAAAGATTTGCTTTGATACAGTTTGAGGAATTAACAGAAATAATTTACTTTATTTGTACACAGGTTTTAAAGGAGAAAAAGGGTCATTTGGCCTACCAGGTTCTAAAGGGAATAAAGGAGATGTTGGACCCCCCGGACCTCCAGGTGTGTAGAAGTTACAAACTTGGAAAACCTATATGTGGATTTACATATGTCTTGTCAATCAATTGTCTAGTGAAATATGGCCCCATGTGCTTTTGCCTAACTAGCAATAGGTTTTCCAATTCCTCAAAAAGGATGCATGTGTGTACACGCTTTGACACCTTTCAAATATATGTTCAACAGGAGGTCAAGAGAAGATAACATGCATATTTCTTTTTAATTGATGAATGCTCTCAGGCTAGTGTACATACATGTAAATGGCACAAGCAATGTAAAGACATGCACAGTAAACCAACAAGGGTATAAATCACAATTATAATATACAATATCAGGCCCTCTTCACATGTCCGTATTTCCATTATGTGTGGTGTCCATTTTCACATGCACTGGAGACATGTTCCCATGCAAACACTTTAAACTAGGTGTTAATTTTCATGCGTCCATGGTTTTCACACAGACTATGTGTCGTTGTTAATCACTCCTATGTCCCTGTAATGCAGACTGAGACCTAAGGCCGCTTTACATGTCGCAATATCGTTCCGATATTGCATACGATTTCACGGGAGCGCGCAGGTTTTTGCCATTTGTCCAAGATCGCATAGGAGATGTTACACAGGGAGATATCTGCAGGTAACGCAACTACGATGGTGTACGCCCCTTTTTCACACAGTGTCTGAGCAACTCAAGGAACGACCAATTAACATTGAAGTGAATAGGGGAAGTTACGCTCCAAATCGTAGTTGCGCTGTCACACAGCAGGATCCTGCCACATCGCTTAGCCAATATTGCACGGTTGAAGAGCATGCATATCGTAGTTGCATCGTTTTTGAGTCGCGTTGCACATTTACACGACACAATGCAACAACGATAACAACTGCAATGCCCCTACCACGTGACTTTTCATCGTAGTTACGTTGCGATATTGCGACGTGTAAAGCGGCCTTTATCCATTTTAAGTGTCAACACAGATGAAAAGATCCAATAAAAGTCTATAGGGCTATGAAAAACATGTACAGCACATGGATGACATCCATGATTAAAATGCATTCAAGAAATGTAAAGATTTTTATTTGCTAAAGATGTGCAAAGGTGATAGATTTTACAGCTATTAACCAAATAATTAAAGGAATAAAACAATGTAAGGTCCCAACCATCACAGGTAAAGCAGACAACTGCAAACTAATATTATCAAGCTGGGAAGGTCCATGGTTGTTGCCTAAAAATACCAGGTTGCAGCTGCCCCAAAAGTGGCGCATCACAATACAGTACATACAAACAATGTTAAAATCCACTAATGCAAGAACTTGACCATATTGGAGAGATAGTATAAAACTTCACATTTATTGTATCATTAAAAAATGTATTTCCATTAGTCAGACCATCCATAAGAACAACAAGGTTTAAACAAAGATGTGTTTGAGCTTGACTAAGCCTTAATCATGGTAAATTTTGGTTGATATTAGCTGCAGCAATTTATGTAAATTTTTGAAAATATGACAAAAAAAAATGTGAACGTTTCATAATTTAAAAGCATTTAATTTTTACGCCCTTAAACCAAATAGTTACACCAAAAAATTGTTAACATTTGCCACATTTCTACTTGTCATGGGTACCATTTTTAAAAAAAATTTTTGTTAGGAATTTAGAAGGGGTTACAAACGTTTCAGCATTTTCTCATTTTTCTAACACAATTTACTAAATCATATTTTTAGGAACCATATCACATCTGAAGTGACATTGAGAGACCTATGTGATATAAAATACCCAAAAGTGACAATTCTTAAAATGGCACCCCTTAAACGGCTCAAAACCACATCTAAGAATTTTATTAACCCTTCAGGTTATCAGAATCAAAAGCAATGTGAAAGAAAAAAAAAAATTTACTTTTTACCACAAAATTGTTACTTTAGCCCCAAATTTTGCATTTTCACAAGCGTCACAGGAGAAAATGCACCATATAATTTGTTGTGTAATTTCTCCAGAGTATGGCGATACCCCATATGTCATGGAAAACGTCTCTTTGGATGCATGGCAGGGATCGGAAGGGAAGGAGCACCATTTGACTTATGGAACACAAAACTGTGTAGAATCGATCAATAGTGGATGTCAAGTAGCATTTGCAGAGTGTCTGATGCGCCTAAACATTGCAAATCCCCTACAAGTGACTTTTTTGAAACTACACCCAGCAAGGAATGTATTTAGATGTGTGGAAAGTAGTTATTAGAGAATCTGCTCATCACCATTCGGTACTCGCAAGGATATCGCTGTATTCGGGTTACTTGTTCCTCACCGAGTATTTGTATGCTTGCCTGGCAACATCAGACTGTCCCACTCAGCATATAAAGTAAAGGACAGCGCCTCACACGTTGATGTCAAGTCAAAATTTCTTTATTCCAAGTCCATACAGGCAATGTGTCGCCTTGGTTTTTATCAAGCTTGATACGTCGCCTGTATGGACTTGGAATAAAGAAATTTGGACTTGACATTAACGTGTGAGGCGCTGTCCTTTACTTTATATGGGATTTTGATCCGGGTGGAACTCGCTGGAATGACGTGCGCCTTATGGATTAGGTAAAGTAACAGAACCCAGATATATCTTATTGGTGCTGTGTCCCCTGTTATTTTGTGTTGTCCTACTCAGCATGTCTGGCATTTGATTTTCAGTGACTAAATATTCTGGGCTTGCTTGCCAATCACAGTAATGCTGTAGCCATGTTGGTTTTGACATTACTGTGATTGGCTGGCCGCCCACCATCACAGGGTCTATATAAGCCCTGCAGCCACCATCTTGAGTACATTGCATCTGGGCACAGTGTAGTGTGAGTGTAGGGAAATCACAAGCAGTGTGTATGGTACCATCTAAAGCTAATAAAACAATTCTTAAGAGTTTCATCAAGTCTATACTATGTCAGAGTATTGTAGGGATAGTTTGTGGAGCAGGGAAAGACTAAAAATTTGTGTTCCAGTATCACCATATTAGATCAATACAATAGCTCGTTTAAGAGGTACATCGAATCTATACTAGTTCAGAATAGTGTAGGATGGGAAAGTTTGTGGCGCAGGAGGAGACTAAAAGTAGTGTCCCAGTATCTCCATATTAGAACAACATCTCTTTTTAGAGCTACATTTCCACATTGTGGGGCAGCGCTGGAATTGCAAGGCAGGAAAACGTGGAGCCCGGTAATAGTTCAAACAGTACCTGGTTTTATTGCTGATAAACACAGCGATGGCACAAGCTGCCGGAATCCGGGTCGCAGCCGGGTACACAGGATACAGTCCACATATAAAGTAACCCAGTTCCTTCAGGTTATGAGCCTTCCAATATAGGTCGCCCGAGCTCCCAGCCCTCCCGGGCTAGACCGTGTTATTATAGCACATGGCCCCTGGAACTCTTGACCTCTCCAGTCTATCTCTGCTGCTGCAGCTTAGGCAAAAATCTGTCCACAAGGAACCCCGCCCTGCCTCCTAACCAGGCTTTTAACTCCGTGTCTCCTTCCGGGACCTTGCAAGACCCCGAGCGGAGGGAGTGGACCGTCCCTTTTCTGATCATCATAATGGGAGACCCAGACAATGGGGTTTAGGGCTCTGCCCTCCGGAGGCCACACTAGGTACTACAAGTTTGTAGACACCGCCCCCTCCGCTTATAAACCCCCACCGCAGGGAACATCCTCAGTTTTAAACTTAGTGTGCTCGGAGGATCACGCTTTGCTTGCACTTCACGGCATTCTCACAGCTTACGTGATGGCGTATGAAGACAAGGTAAAATGGTCCCGGTCGGGACCTTCGACAGTCTCCCTGCTCACCCTTGTGGAACACGCAGGTGGAGGTACCGGAGGGCCTAGGGCCTGGACACTGCGTGTCCCCCCGGTACGCTGTCGCGCTCCTTTCCATCCCTCCCTGGGGGGCTCTGGAAGGTGGGAGATAGGAGCCTCGCACAGCTCCGCTCCGTCCGAGGCCTCCCTAAATGGTGCTTACAGACCGGACTGGAGCCAGCCCAGTCCGAGGCCTCCCTAAATGGTGCTTACAGACCGGACTGGTGCTGAAACCCCCGTCCGAGGCCTCCCTAAATGGTGCTTACAGACCGGACCGGCACTGAGGCACGGTGTGTCTCCGGTGTGCCTGGGGGTAGTGTCTGACACTTTATGTGTTCTGGCACTCAGACCGCGCGCTACCCTCGGGTCCGCGGTTCTGGCGGTGTACCCTGTGCTGGGGTCACCCTGGCTGACCGCCCTGTGTTTCACAGGGGCTGAGGCTGTAGATTGCAGGTGTTTTGTTTTACATGCAGTCTAAGTATTGTACTATCACAATACTTCCCGCGCTGCGGGCTCCGGCGTCTACATTACTGAGGCTGCCTGAGGGGATGTGAAGCAGCCCTGGTGGTGATGTCATCGAGGGCGTGCGTGTGTGCTTCCCGCGTGTTTTCGGCGCCGCCCACAGTTTCTCTGCCGGCGGCCATCTTTTCCCCTCACTTCCCGGCTGGGATCTGACTGCAGCACGGGTCTGCACTCCAAAAGGGGAGACCGGAAACTTTGTAGAGGCCACACACGCACACCGCTTCCTCCCACCGCTTTACAGCGGTCGGTAAGCCACCGGGATCCCCGGTTTTTTGTCTGTATAGATTGGCTTATATTGCCCCTGCTGTGGGAATGTCCTCAGCTGGAAAACGTGCTGCTAAGGCGGCCAGCACCACCACTGCCTGTGCTACATGCAACGGGACGCTGGTTGAGGGGTCCTGCAATAACTGCGGACGCCCAGAGGCCCGGACTGATACTGCTGAGACAGCAGCTCCGGTGCTTTACCCTGAGGTTCAGGTGATCCCAGGGCCATGGGAAACGCAGAATAAGATTAATGAATCTCTGTTGTCCCAGTTGTCCTCCATGTCGCAATCCCTGGAGGCACTTAATAGGAGACTGGAAAGCCCAGCTACTCCTTCCAGTTACCCCCGGGTGTCTCCTTCTTCTGTTGTGAGACCCCTTAAGCGGACTCGACGTGATGATTCACCCGAGCTCCAGGCTCTCTCTGAGGAGGAGCATCACTCTGATGGTGACGAGGATGATGGGGGTTCAATACTCGGGTCTGTGTCAGAACCACCAGACGGGGTAGAGGATCTGGTGTCCTCCATCAACGAGACTTTACGTCTCTTGACACCCCCTGAGGAGGTGGACGTACACCCGAAGGAGGTCTATCAATGGCTACGGCCAGAGGCTAGACCAAGTGGCTCCTTTATGGACCACACTAACTTTGGAAGGGTGGTCAGAGCACCCAGGTTACATCCTGGGCGGCGTTATGTCCGCAAAGTTAAGGACACTCGCTTCCCCTTTCCACAGGAGGTGCTTCAGGAGTGGTCGCAGTCCCCGAAGGTGGACGCTTCCATGACCAGGATTGCTGCACGCTCCCTTTTCTCTGCCTCTGATAGCTCCTCGTTGAAGGATGCGACAGATAGACAGGTCGAACAACTCGCCAAGTCTTCTTATGAGGCTGTGGGGTCTTCATTTGCCCCTAATTTTGCCACGGTCTGGACCCTGCAAGCGATTATCTCCTGCTTGGATGGTATCACTGATCTGGCAGGGTCCAGTCCAGAGGTCCTGGCGCTTACCGATAGGGCAAAGGCCTATGCAGATTACGCCAGGACGGCAACTTTGGAAACTGCCACCTGCTCTGCTGTGGCTTCGGCCAACGCTATAGCGATCCGCAGGTTGTTGTGGCTGCGTCTTTGGGACTCAGATGCCACGTCTAAGAAGATTTTGCAAAATCTTCCGTTCTCGGGTGACAGGCTTTTTGGCACCGAGCTGGACAAACTGATAAAGGATTCTGCTGAATCTAAGATCCCGCAGAATAAACCTAAGCCACGGTATACCGTTAAAAGGAACCCAAAACAGTGGTCCTTTCGTTCCAGCTCACAGTCATCAGCAGCGTCTGCTCGCGCGGACCGAGGGGGCAAGCCCGCTACTCAGTGGCGCCCCAAGGGTCGCCAAAAGAAGCCAACGGGGGCAGCAGCTGCCACCCCCAAACCCACTTCCGCATGACTCGCTCTCTCGTCCTGCCTCCCCACAGGTGGGGGGTCGCCTGTTCCTTTTTCAGGACAGTTGGCTTCTCCACGTCCAAGACAAGTGGGTCCGAGACGTAGTCTCGAGAGGCTACAGGATAGAGCTGACGTCACAGCCGGCACACCGATTCCATCGGTCTGTTCCTTCTCCAGAAAAAGCTCAGGCTTTTCACCTGGTGTTGGAGGGGCTCCGCAGAGACGGAGTAGTGGTCCCAGTGCCTTCTGGGGAGAGGTTCCGGGGTTTTTACTCCAACCTCTTTATCGTCCCAAAGAAGGACGGCTCTTTTCGCCCGGTTTTGGACCTCAAGTTGTTCAACCGTCATGTGTTGGTTCGGAAGTTCCGCATGGAATCCCTGCGCTCCGTGATCGCGGCTGTGTCACAGGGAGACTTCCTGGCGTCCATAGATCTACGAGACGCTTACCTTCACGTGCCCATTGCACCGGCTCATCAGCGCTGGTTACGATTCGCAGTGGGGGACGAACACTTCCAGTTCGTGGCACTACCCTTCGGGTTGGCCTCAGCACCGCGGGTGTTCACGAAGGTGATGGCCTCCATGATGGCTCTCCTGCATGTGCAGGGGCACGCCGTCATCCCTTATTTAGACGACCTGCTGGTCAGGGCGCCATCGGAACACCTTTGTCGGGAGAGTTTGGAGGTAACCATGAAGTCTCTGGAACAGTTTGGGTGGCTTCTCAATGTCCAGAAATCAACCCTGGTTCCGACCCAGTCACTGACGTATCTGGGCATGGACTTCCACACAGACTCAGCTCTGGTGTCTCTGCCACGGGCCAAGCAGCTGGCTATTCAATCGGGAGTACAAGATGTCCTCCTGTCACCACAATCATCCCTTCGGGTCTTGATGAAGCTGGTGGGCCGCATGGTAGCTGCGATAGAGGCGGTGCCTTTCGCACAATTTCGCCTTCGTCCTCTCCAGCTGGGGATTCTCCGCAGATGGGACAAGAGGACGTCCTCTCTGAATCGGCTGGTGGCTCTTTCCCAACCGACCAGGGATTCCCTGCAGTGGTGGCTCCAGCCACGTCACTTGTCACGGGGCCGGTCTTTCCTCAAACCGTCATGGTTAGTGGTGACCACCGACGCCAGTCTGAAGGGCTGGGGTGCGGTGTTCTTACACCACAGGGCTCAAGGACTCTGGACTCAGTCGGAGTCGACGTTGCAGATCAACGTGCTGGAGATCAAGGCGGTCTATCTGGCGCTCCTGGCGTTTCAGAAGTTCCTGTCAGGACAGCCCATCCGGGTTCAGACCGACAATGCGACGGCCGTCGCGTATATAAACCATCAGGGAGGGACCAGAAGTGCTCAGGCCCTCACCGAAGTCCACCGCATTCTATCTTGGGTGGAGGACAACGACTGCATGATCTCCGCAGTTCACATCCCAGGGGTCGAGAACTGGGAGGCCGATTACCTGAGCCGGCAGGGGATGGACGCCGGAGAGTGGTCTCTTCATCCAGACGTCTTCCGGGACATCTGCAGCAAATGGGGCACTCCGGACGTGGATCTGATGGCCTCACGGCTGACTCATCAGGTGCCGCAATACATGGCGAGATCGTGGGATCCTCAGTCTCTGGGGGCGGATGCCCTGATCCTGAGTTGGTCCAGCTTCCATCTCCCATATGTGTTCCCGCCTCTGGCTCTGATTCCCAGGGTCCTGTGGAAAATCAGGACGGAATGCAGAGTAGCCATTTTAGTGGCACCAGATTGGCCCAGGAGGTCCTGGTATCCGGACCTGTGGCAACTGTCAGGCGGACACAGGTGGGCTCTTCCAGAACGCCCAGATCTTCTCGCGCAAGGCCCATTCTTCCACCTCAATTCCAGGGCCCTCAGATTGACTGCATGGCTCTTGAGGCCTGGCTACTAACATCCAGGGGCTTCTCTCCCACGGTGGTTGCCACTATGAATCGGGCCAGGAAGCCCATATCCAGGAAGATATACCACAGAACGTGAAAAATCTTTTTCACCTGGTGTGCCTCGGGTGGAAGGTCCCCGTGGCCCTTGTCCATCCCGACGTTGTTGGCTTTCCTACAGTCGGGTTTGGAGTTGGGCTTATCCCTCAGTTCCCTGAAGGGTCAAGTATCAGCTCTTTCAGTGCTGTTTGACAGGCGCTTGGCGCTCCTCCCGAAGGTCCGTCAATTTCTGCAGGGAGTGTCTCGGGTGGTTCCGCCCTACAGGCGACCCCTGGACCCTTGGGACCTTAACATGGTCCTGGCGGCACTGCAGAAACCGCGGTTTGAGCCACTGAGAGACATTTCCCTCTCTCGTTTGTCCCAGAAGGTGGTCTTTCTGGTGGCGATTACGTCTCTGAGAAGGGTCTCAGAACTGGCGGCACTTTCGTGCAAGTCTCCCTTTCTGGTGGTTCACCAAGACAAGGTGGTATTGCGCCCGCGGCCGGAATTCTTGCCAAAGGTGGTTTCCACTTTCCACCTGAACCAGGAGATTGTTCTCCCATCATTTTGTCCCGCTCCCGTTCATCAGGTTGAGCGCAACCTCCATACTCTGGATCTCGTGAGGGCTGTACGCATTTATGTGTCCAGGACTGCCTCCTTCCGGAGTTCGGATTCATTGTTTATCCTTACGGCGGGTCGCTGTAAGGGGTCCGCGGCGTCAAAGTCAACCTTGGCCAGATGGATCAAGGCTCCCATTCAAGAGGCGTACCAGTCTGCTGGTTTGTCTCTCCCGGTGGGATTGAAGGCGCATTCGACCAGAGCTGTCGGTGCCTCCTGGGCTTTGCGACATCGCGCTTCTGCTATACAGGTGTGTCAGGCGGCCACTTGGTCCAGCCTGCACACTTTCTCTAAGCACTATATGGTACATGCCCATGCCTCTGCGGATGCAAGTTTGGGCAGGCGGGTCCTTCAGGCGGCGGTTGCCCACCTTTGAGGGGGGACCATGTGTATCCGTCTTTTGAGGAACTCTTCCCGCCCTGGGGTATTGCTTTAGGACATCCCCATTGTCTGGGTCTCCCATTATGATGATCAGAAAAAAGAGAATTTTGTTTACGTACCGTAAATTCTTTTTTCTTGAATCATCAATGGGAGACCCAGCACCCACCCAGTTGTTCCGTTGCATGTTTTGCATTTGATCTGTTCCCTGTTGGGACAGTTTCTTCCGGGTTGTTGGACCGTCTGTGCACGGTTTCTTTCCCGATGTTTCGGGTGTGGTTTCTTTGTCTCCTCGCAGCTTATGGACCAAACTGAGGATGTTCCCTGCGGTGGGGGTTTATAAGCGGAGGGGGCGGTGTCTACAAACTTGTAGTACCTAGTGTGGCCTCCCGAGGGCAGAGCCCTAAACCCCATTGTCTGGGTCTCCCATTGATGATTCAAGAAAAAAGAATTTACGGTACGTAAACAAAATTCTCTTTTTCTCTCACACCCTTCACCGGGCTCAATATGTGACAGTGCGCATTCTGGGGGAGACATAGCGCCCCTCGCATATGATCCCCCGCACTGTCTCACACACCCCTCCCCCCTCAGTTCAAACTTGTGGGGTTTAACCCCAGCCATCAAACAGGGTGCCCGGGACAGGGCATCCGCATTACCCTGCAACTTGCCAGCCCGATGCTCCACCGTAAAATTGAAGCTTTGGAGGGACAGGAACCACCGGGTGACCCGAGCGTTCCGTTCCTTGGCGTTTCGCATCCAGACCAGGGGAGCGTGATCTGTAACCAACCGGAACTGTCGCCGAGCAAATAATAATGTAGGGACTCCAAGGCCCATTTAACAGCCAAGCACTCCTTCTCCACTACACTATAATTCTTTTCCGCCGGGGAAAATTTCCGGCTTAAATAAGTGACCGGATGCTCTTCTCCGTCCACTTCTTGTGACAGCACAGCCCCCAGCCCCACCTCCGAGGTGTCTGTTTGCACAACGAAGGCGTGTTTGAAGTTAGGACTGATTAGGACGGGCTGTCCACACAAGGCCGACTTCATGGACTGATAGGCTGCCTCTGCTTGGGGATTCCAACGTACCAAAGCAGATTTCTTCCCTTTTAACAGGTCGGATAGGGCCGCCGTTCGCCCAGCAAAATTGGGTATGAAGCATTGATATTACCCAACTATGCCGAGGAACGCCCTCACCTGTTTGGTAGACACCGGTCGGGGCCAATTTTGTATGGCCTCAATTTTGTTTATTTGGGGTTTGATAACCCCTCACCCAATCACATACCCCAGGTACCGGGCCTCCTCGAGCCCCATGGCACATTTTTTTGGATTTGCCGTCAGGCCTGCGGCCCTGAGCGAATCTACCACGGCCTGTACCTGGGATAAGTAAGTATGCCAATCTGGACTAAAGATGATGATGTCATCTAGGTAGGCGGACGCGTACTTCCGATGAGGCTCCAACACTATGTCCATGAGCCGCTGGAATGTGGCCGGGGCTCCATGCAACCCAAAAGGCAACACGACGTAGTGATAGAGGCCTTCCGGAGTAACAAAGGCGTTTTTTTCCTTGGCCGACTCTGTTAGCGGCACCTGCTAGTAGCCTTTGGTCAGATCGAGCGTTGTGAAGTACAGTCTTTCAATCAGCTCGTCCACCCGGGGCATGGGATATAAATCGAACTTAGACACGTCGTTTAGCTTCTGGAAATCGTTGCAGAACCGCAGCGACCCGTCCGGCTTCGGAATGAGCACGATGGGACAAGCCCATTCGCTCCGGGATTCTTTTATCACCCCTAACTTGAGCATGGGCTTAACTTCGGCGCGATGGCTTGCCTCCTGGCCTCGGGTACCCGGTACGGTTTCACTCGCACTTTTACCCGGGCTCAGTGACAATGTCATGTTGAATGACAGAAGTGCGCCTGGGCAGGTCAAAGAACACATCGGGGTTCTGCTGCACCAACTTTCGAGCCTCCTGTCGTTGGGCCTTAGTGAGGGTGTCACTTATTTGTACCGCTTCGGTCTCCCTCGTGGACGAAGGGGAAGGGTCTCCTGGTGCATCGGAAGCCTCCATGATCAGGCACTCCCGGTCTTTCCATGATTTAAGCAAATTAACGCGGTATAACTGCACGGGTTTCCTTTTCCCGGGCTGGTATACCCTGTAATTCACCTCCCCTACTTTTTCTCGGCTTTCATATGGCCCTTGCCATTTGGCCAATAATTTGCTTTCCGTAGTGGGCACTAAGACCAATACCCGGTCCCCCACCTCAAAGGTCCTAACGGTGGCCCGTGTATTATACCTGAGGCTTTGAGCTCCTTGGGCATCCATTAGGTGCTCTTTACAATAGGCCGGACTGCTGTGATCAGGTCCTGCATTTTTACCACGTGGTCGATTACGCTCCTATAGGGAGTGGGTTCCTGTTCCCACGTCTCTTTGGCGACATGCAACAGCCCTCTAGGATGCCGGCCGTACAACAGTTCAAAGGGAGAAAACCCCGTAGATGACTGCGGTACCTCCCGAATGGCGAACCTTAAATAGGGCAGTAACATGTCCCAATCCTTTCCATCCTTGGCTACCACTTTTTTTAGCATGGACTTCAGGGTTTTGTTAAACCGCTCGACTAAGCCGTCGGTCTGGGGATGATACACCGAGTGCGCAGCCTGTTTTATGTTGAGCAGTTTACACAGTTCCCGTGTCACTTTAGACATAAAAGGAGTCCCCTGATCCGTGAGGATCTCCTTAGGTAGTCCTAGGCGACAGAACATAGCACACAGCTCCCGAGCAATCAGTTTCGCCGAGGTGTGGCGTAACGGAATTGCCTCCGGGTACCGGGTGGCGTAGTCGACAACCACGAGTATGTGTTGGTGGCCTCGTGCTGACTTAACTATAGGCCCCACCAAATCCATTGCGATCCGTTCAAAAGGTTCCTCTATAACCGGTAGAGGTACCAATGGACTACGGAAGGTGGCAAAGGGTGTGGTCAGCTGACATTCCGGGCAGGAGTAACAGTGCCTCTGGACATCCGCATACACGCCAGGCCAGAAGAACCTCCGCAAGATGCGTTCTTGCGTTCTTTTAGCCCCAAGGTGGCTCCCTAGCAGGTGGCAGTGGGCCATCTCTAGGACCGCCCGGCGGTGTGGCTGCGGTACTACCAGTTGGTCCACGACCTCATCCCGGATTTTGTCCACCCTATATAGTAACTCCCGGTTGACCACCATGCGTGGGAACACATTCTCTGCCCCCGGATGCTGAGCTACCCCGTTTACTTCGGATACCCTTTCTCGGGCCCATGTCAGTTTGGGATCCTGTAGCTGAGCTGTCCAAAACGCTACCCGGGATACTTCCAACTCTGGAATCGGTGTGGTCTCCTCGACCTCTCCTGCCAATACGTCTAGCGGGAACCTATCGGGGTAACACTCTAGCCCTATGTTGGCGACCCCTACGGCAGGTATCCCGGTCTCAGGGTCATCGGGTTCAGCACCCTGATTCCCTGGCATCAGGGTAGGGTTACTCCTCCTTCCCCATAAGGACCAAAACAATGCTAAGTCTCTTCCCAGCACAGTCCCGTAGGGTAGAGACTTTACCACTCCGACCATGTGGGTCACCTCTCCACATGGAGTGGACAGAGTCACCTCCATGATCGGATACTCGCGTAGGTCCCCGTGTATACACCGGACCCCGATCAATCCCCCAGTGGGTTGCCACCCGGGGATTAAGGACGCATGAACCAGCGTCACTAAACTGCCGGAGTCCAAGAGAGCTTCTGCTCTGTGTTCATTAATGAGCACCGAGCACAGATGTGGTTCTGTAAGGGGAACCACCGCATCTGCGGTAAACACGGGGCTGGCATACATCGAGACCCGGTGGGTGAAGCCGTAGTCCATGGGTTCCATCGTTAGTGGGCAATAGGCAGCCACATGTCCCGGTCCTTTGCACCGCCAGCACCAGGTAGCAGTGGCACCGCCGGGCCGGAAGCTCCTTCTAGGGGAGCCTGGTCTCCTGCCAGCCTCATTCTGGGGTATCCTCTCAGCACGTACGTGTTTAGGATGGTCCCCCGTGGATGGACGTACACCTTTACCCGCCTCTGGAGGCCGGCGTAACTGCCGCAGTGGGGCAGAGTCCCGTATGAACTCCTGGGTGGCTGTATATCGCTCTATCAAGCTAACCACCTGGTCCAAGGTACCAGGGTCCCTTTGCACCACCCAACGCTGTATCGCAACCGGCAGAGTCCGTACCAGCCGGTCAACCACCACCCTTTCCACCATCTGTCCTGGAGTCAAGCTCTCAGGCTGGAGCCACTGTTTCACCAACTGCAACAAGTCATACGCCTGGGAGCGAGCCGGCTTGGACTCCACATAGGACCAGGAAAACACCCACTGGCCTCGGACATAAGTATTGACCCCCAGTCTCGCAAGGATCTCACCTTTGAGTCTCCTGTAGTCCTGTGCATCCTCCCAACTGAGGTCTGTGTAGGCCTTCTGGGCATCGCCCATCAGGAATGGCGCCGCCACTTCAGCCCACTGGGCGGCAGGGAGGCCTTCTCGCTCTGCGGTGCGCTAGTAGACAGTGAGGAAGGCTTCTACGTCGTCCTCTGGACTCAGCTTCCTCAGCGCCGATCGGACACGGTCCCGGGCCTCACGCTGTTCCGGGGGAGGTGCTGCTGGTGGGTCTCGTAGGGCCATAATTTGCTGCAGGAGCAGTTCATTCGTTTTCTGCTGTTGTTGAAACTGCTCCTGTTGTTGCAACTGCTGCTGCTCCTGCTTTCGGAGCTGCTGCTCCTCGTGTCGCTGTTGCTGTTCTTGTTGCCGCTGCTGGGTAAGTACCAGCTGCCTTAGGATTTCCTCCATATCAGCGGCAGGCCTGAACTGTAGCGTGGCCGGCTTCAGTACGTGGTTCAGGCTGCCCGCATTCTCCACCATATGTGGGGCAGCTCTGGAATTGCAAGGCAAGAAAACGTGGAGCCCGGTAATAGTTCAAACAGTACCTGGTTTTATTGCTGATAAACACAGCGATGGCACAAACTGCCGGAATCCGGGTCGCAGCCAGGTACACAGGATACAGTCCACATATAAAGTAACCCGGTTCCTTCAGGTTATGAGCCTTCCAATATAGGTCACCCCGAGCTCCCAGCCTTCCCGGGCTAGACCGTGTTATTATAGCACACGGCCCCTGGAACTCTCGACCTCTCCAGTCTATCTCTGCTGCTGCTGCAGCTTAGGCAAAAATCTGTCCACAAGGAACCCCGCCCTGCCTCCTAACCAGGCTTTTAACTCCGTGTCTCCTTCTGGGACCATGCAAGACCCGGAGCGGAGGGAGCGGACCGTCCCTTTCTCTCACACCCTTCACCGGGTTCAATATGTGACATTCTGGGGGAGACATAGCATATGATCCCCCGCACTGTCTCACAACATATTGTGTACTATCTAATAGAGTATAAACCAAAAGACACCAAAAGTTACCATATAATGGGTACCAAAGGTGTTTAAGTGAATATGCACACACTGTAAATAAGGCAAAAATGTCTCTATTAAAATTATTTTTTGTATAAAAAAAAGTAATTTAGTAGATACCAACACAGGTAAATGTATTTACAGGGTCAGACCACATAGCAAATAGTAATTAAATAAACATATGGAAACGCACAAAATTGTCAAAGGAAAATATAAACCAAATCCAATAAAAAAAATATATCCATGTCACTTTAAAGTGGTCTGTGTTGTATGGCCATAATCTAAATTGGTGTCCTAATATAATCCCCTCAAAAGGCTCAATAATGGTTGCCAAATAGCTTACAGTTGCTCAGTAGTATGCACAGATCTCTCCATAGGCTTCCTTATGTATAATACAGCATATTACTACCATACATTAAGGGGTTAACCTACCAGTATGCAGATCCAAGATAGTGCTAGTATACAAACAAGGTGTGTCGTCTTTTCCCTTTGCACATTTCAAGTTCTCATCTTCTACGACCTGAGGATTGATGCTCTTCAATCTGACAATACAAAACTGGCATAAACCCTTATTACCGAGTTTGCCAACATTACATGGCAACTGGAAGAGGCAGGCAAAGTGCTTGGAGTTGGTGCTTCTTATGAATTTGCCGATTTCTGGGGTGGCTGAGGGATGCTATTCTATAGCATGGGGGGCCAATAAGGGGCCCTCACCCTGCTGAGAATACCAGCCCTCAGCAGCTTACTTTAAGATTAGCTAGCAATAGGGCAAAGCTCAACACTTTTTTTTCCATTACTTGGTTATTTTATGTCAGTTTACACTGGTGTTATCATGCAGCAGAGAATCCCACTCTGGCCTTGCCATGTTTGCTGGCTTCAGGATTAACATGCAGATTCTCAAAATCTGCTTCCAAAAAAAACAAAAGTCTTTGCAAGTTCTGAAGTGCTGTGCCTACATTTTTTTTTATTACAGATTTGCTGCAAATTTTGGGGCACAAAAAAAAGAAATCTGAACCACATGTGCAAGAACACAAAAAAGCAATGTGGGCACAGCACGTCTGACGTGTTCTGCACTTTGCTGGCCTCAGGATAGGCATGCAGATTGTCAAACATAAAAAACACCATGGGCACAGGGCCTAAGAGAATCCAGGGAGAGCTGCAGCTGTGGTGACCGGGCTCAAGAATTCCTCTTGACCCGGCTACTTCCACAGAGACCTCAAAGGCCAGGGGTGGCCAACTGCAGTCATCCAGGTCTGAAAACAGTGAAAGTTTTCTCAATTTCCTCAGTATTGTATAGGTGCTAATTTCATCACTTGCAGGGGTGATGCGTGATTCCAACACCTTGTGCAATGCTAAAGAAATCCTGAAAACATGCACTGTTTGTGAACCTTGAGAAAAGCATTTGGCCATCCCTGTTCTACTTGAGTGGATGTGGCATCTTGCAGTTCCATATATCACACCTTCAGGCCAGAGGCCTGCAGCTTATTTACCAGTCTCTGTAGGGCAGTATTAAAGCACCTGTTTGCAAAAATAGTCTAGCACACAATGAGTGGATAAAAAAAAACCTTTAACTTCCGGTTCCGGCCTCTGATGGAGTAGTCACGGGACAGAGGAGCTCCGGGACCCACGACCGGGATAAAGCGCATTAAAAGCCGTTGCGGACCCGAAGTTGGCACAGAAAGACACCGGAGGGAGCGGGACAGACGAGACGCCATTAAGGTCGGGCATACAGACACAGCGAGCACGGAGGAGCGGAGTCGGGATTCAGCTGCCGGAAGACGCGCGGGCAGAGCGCTGACACGTGCAAGGTGCTGGGGAGACTGCCGCAGAAAGTAGGGGCACAGCCTGGAGCCTGGAGAGGGGGGACAAGAGAGAGAGGCACCGAATAGAGGCTGGAGACAGGAGACCCCGGATGTACCGGTGGCTCCGTAGCACGAGTCGGGAGACCCCAGCTTTAATTAACAAAGGTAGTCTGGCCCAAACACCTATAATGGCGGGAAACGCGGGAGGAAATAGAAGGAAAGATAAGCAACAGCAGTTGCAGCAAACTAACACAAAGCATCAAGCAAAGGCTTATAGGGAGGAGGAGAGGAGGGATAAAGACTGGAGCAATGATGATAATACGAGAGAGGAGGAGGAGGACATGGCATGTAATACATCAGGATGCATGGATGGAGGTGATATAGACCATGAGGAATCACACAATTATACTGCAATGATTAAAGAACTGAAAGCTCATCTGACGGACAGTTTACAAGCCACAGTGAGAACAGCTATAAAAGACTCAGTGGCAGAGCTCCATACGATTGTAGCCCAACATGATACCAGGCTGCAGGAAGCGGAGCAGCGTCTGTCAGATGCGGAGGATAAGATACTGCGGCTGGAAAGAGACATGATGATGGTTCTCAAAAAATCTCAGTGGGTGAAGAGAAGCTAGATGACCTGGAGAACAGGTCCCGCCGTAATAATCTCCGTGTGGTTGGTCTGCCAGAAAGTGTCGCAACGTCCCAACTAGATGCAATCTTTGAGAAAGAAATTCCGGAAGCCATGGGACTCAAAATGTCATGTAAGGTGGAGAGAGCTCACCGGCTGGGGGCCATACCTCAAATTGCTAGAGGAAACCAGGACAAGGGTCCAAGACAGGCGATAGCCAGATATCTGGACTATAAGGAGAAAGAGAAACTGTTACAGACCTTTAAACGCAGACGACAACCGTTGTTGGTGAGGGGCCACAAGGTGATATTATTCAATGACTATTCGGCGATAGTAGCGAAAAAACGGAAAAATTTCAATGAAGTTTGTAGCATTTTATTCAAGAGACGAATACCATTTCAGCTTTTGTATCCGGCGATACTGAAAGTTTCTGTGGGAGATGGACTCACAAAATTCTTCTATGAGGCAACCGAGGCTTTACGGTACTTCACGTCGAGTTCTAGAACATCACCAGCCAGGAAGGAAGACGGCGAAAAAAGCACGAAAGAAAGAGACAATAGGGATAACGGGGACATGGAGAAGCGGCCGCAGAAACCCATGTCACCCCCTACACGTCGGGATCAGAGAGAATCATCTCCAATGGATCAGAGAGTCGAGAGAGGAGGAAGCATGCCGAGAGGGAGTCCAGGGAGAGCTCCATCCGGAAATGGGAAGTGACTGGTTAGTGGTATGGAGACACTCTGAACTTGAATTTTGAAGCGAGAGGGGAAGGTGTGGGGGGAGTGGTGAGGCCGAGGTGGTCAGGGCAGTGGCGAGACTGAGGAAAAGTCACATAATTGAGACATTTTTTTTCCTTTTTTTTTTTCCTCCCTCTCTTCTTTTGGAAGAGGGGAAATGTCCTAAAGTGCCGCTGGGGAGACACCTCGAGAAGGGCCGATCCCTCTGTTCTTTTTCTCTTTTTCTTTTTCTCTTTTTCTCTTTTTCTTTCTTTTTTTTCCTTTTTTCTCTTTTGTCTCTTGCACCCAGGTCCGAGACTGTTGGATCTATTCACTCAGGAGGCATAATATAATACTTGTTGATGTTATAATACTAATATGTCAATTGGGGGAGGGGAAGAAAGGGGCCTTCTCCTTTTTTGTCTTCCTATCCTTATCCTTTTATGGAAGGAAGGTAAAATATATTGTAGGAGATGTTCCATCGGGGTGGGAAGGGGAGTATAGCGGAAATGAAGATTGTGTTAAGTTATAGCTGCATTATCATTTGCTTAGAAAGTTGCCAGGGGTAAATGGTTCAATAGGCCTATGATTCTCATCATAATGAAGGGAGTCTATGAAAACCGTAGGGAAGGGGGAGTGATGGGAGTGGGGGAATCTATGCAGGAGAGGAAATATTGCTTCAATGTTGGTACAGCATATGGTCAAAACAAGGGGGGAGGTGGGTCAAATGGAGGGGTTATGTTCTACACGAAAAGTTGATAGTTGTTAAGTTGTTAAGGGGCACTATTGGGGGCACGAGGGAGGGAGAGAGAGGGAGGGAATCTAGAAGACCAGAGTCGACTAATGACTTCCGTACATCCAAAGAGACACAATCCCAATATGACATGAAGAAGCCACAAAGATTTGAAAATGGTTAAATTGATATCGTGGAATATTAAGGGCCTAAGGTCCCCGGGAAAGAGATCGATGGTTCTGAAACACCTAAAAAAATTGGGGGGTGACGTTTTATTGCAGGAGACACACCTGCGGCAAGATGAACTGTTTAGAATGCATAGAATGTGGGTGGGGGCGGTGTACGGGTCAGGGGCGATTGGAAAAAGGGCAGGAGTCATGATCCTGTTACACAGGTCGTTCTCACACAGGGTGATCTCAGAGGAACATGATAAGGAAGGTCGGCACGTGACATTGACAATTGAAGCGGGGGGAGAGATTTTTCATATACACAATGTATATGCTCCAAATGAGGAACAACAGAAGTTCTTTGACTCCTTACAGGGCACGTTGTTACAGTCAAACCAGCATAACATGATTGTGGGGGGGACTTCAACACGGTTATGACAGCAGGAGAAGACAGACAACTGGGGGGTCATCTAGACAAAAGAAGAACGCACAAACAAAATCAATGCTGCAGACTTTAACGGAAGAGGTGGGGATACTGGACATTTGGAGGTTGCGCAACCCAGAAGGGAGGGAATATAGTCATTTCTCACATCCGCACTCTACATGGTCTAGGATTGACATGTTCATGCTGACTGGCCAACTGACGCACAGGGTAAGAGAAGCGGATATACTGCCGATGGTGATATCGGACCATAGTCCGATATCTTTAATGGTAGATGACAGACATCCCAGGGGACCGGATTATGTGTGGAGATATCCTTCATACTTAAATAAGGATTAACACTTCCAAACGTTGCTAAAAGAATGGTGGGTGGACTTTTTAGAGACGAATAATGGACATGTGGAAGATTCACAACTATTCTGGGAAACAGCTAAGGTAGTGCTAAGGGGGAAAATAATGGCGTACATGGTGACTAAAAAAAGACAGGTACAGCGGAGATTCCAGGAACTAAGCGGGGAGGTTAGGAAAACATATGTGGATTTTAAAGATAACCCAACACAGCATAACAAAGACACTTGGTTAAACCAGAAGACTCAATTTGAGGAATGGGCACAATTGAAAGAGGATATGTCAAGAGCCGAATGGGAGGCGCAAATGTACAGGTATGGGGACAAGGCGGGGAAAATATTAGCGAACCTGGCTAGAAAGAAAGATGACATCAATAGTGACAATGAAGAGACCGGAAGGAGGGCACACGACAAACCCTGTGGAAATCATTAAAATATTGGGGGGATACTACGCAGAACTCTACGGACGGCCTAAGGAAGATGACGGGGAGGGAGGGAGTGGCTCAATTCAGTGGAAATGCCGAGGATTTCTGAGGAGGGTCTGCAGCGGTTAAACGCGGACATAGAGGTGACGGAGATCCTAGAGGCCATACAGAATCTGAATCCAGACAAGGCTCCGGGTCCGGATGGATTCAGTGGGGGATTCTACAAGTCCTTAAAAGAACAAGAGGCGCCACATCTAAAGACATTGTATAAATCCTTTCTGGGAGGTGGAGATATTCCGGAACAGATGAATATTGCCCATATTAAATTGCTCCCCAAATCGGACAAACCGACAGATGACCCGGGAGGGTATCGTCCGATATCATTGATAAATTTGGACCTAAAGTTGTTGTCTAAAATCATGGCCAACAGACTGGCGGAGATGTTACCCTCTTTGATTGAAAGACAACAGGCAGGTTTTATAAAGGGGAGGTCCGCGGTGGGAAATGTGCGGAAGGCCTTACTGGTAATAGATGTGCTGAGAGGAAGGGGAGGAGGAGAGAAGGGAGATCCAGCCATGGTCACACTAGACGCTGAAAAGGCATTTGATAATGTCAGGTGGCCATGGTTGGATCTAGTGTTGGACAATATAGGATTGCAGGGGCCCTTCAGGACGTTTTTGAAAAGTTTATATCGAAATCCCAAGGCAAGGATTAGTGTTCCTGGGTTCCTTTCTCACACATTTAACTTAGGTAGAGGAACTAGGCAGGGGTGTCCTTTATCACCTTTGCTTTTTGACTTGGCAATTGAACCTTTGTCTAGGTTATTACTTAAAGGGGGAATATTTGAAGGAATCCAAATGGGGGAGGGAGAACAAAAGATGGTGGGATTCCATAACACTTGAAAAATACATAGACCATAAGATGATACCGAGGGGTCTACGAGTCAGAAAAATTGCTACTACACAATTTGGTGACTCCTTCACAGAAAAATGGAATGTTATATTGTCTGAATGTTCCATGAAACTCATGTCTCTAATTGTGGAGGAGGAAGCAGAAAAATTAAAATCTCTGGAGATATCTATTAAGGAGTATGAGGAGTCACTTAAGAAGTTTGATAAACATCCTGACTATGAAGGATTTAATAGACGTTTAAATCAGAAAGTGAATGATATGGAGTCCTCCATTACGGAGATTAAGCGGAAAAAATTTGTCAGAGATTGCAAAGATTATACTGATAATGTGGTATATGAGTGGCGGAGATTTACTCCAGCACAACCTAAGTCTATCCTAAAAAGGAAGGAGGATGGTAGCCACACACCTCATGTGACTTTTTCCACTCCGGAGGTGACTGATCAATCCACAACGTCACCAGCTTCAATAAGATCAGGGGTGTCGACGGATTCAAATAGACATTACCAACATTGGCAACCGTCAAAAAACGCCGGAGGAAGAGGGGAGGGAGGCGCCACAGGCGGAGGTCATCCCTACTCTCTACGCAAGAAGAGGAGACGATAAAGGACTTACCTTTTTCTGGAGAGGACTTTTCTGTGATTAATTTATCTGCAGGTGTTCTCACGGAGGTGCAATATCAGGTACTGCTTAAGGGACTTAAATTTGTACCTTCATGTAGGGGGGATTTTTTCAATACATTGCGTGATATAAATAAATTTATTAGATTGCTCACTGTAAAACGTCATTTTTATGAGGAAAATCATGTGGAGGGGAGGACGCAGGGGAATACGACATCCCTTAATCAGGTGGTGTCGTGCACTCCTGCGTTATCCACTTCATTGCAGGAACATGTAGCAATGATAGATCTGAATACATTGGGAATTGAAAATAATGACATTATTCCTGCAGTGAGTAATTTAGAGGAAGAACAATTACGTATCCCTAATCCTGATTTTTATCCTCTAATGTCTAGATGTCCTGTTATGGATTCTTTTCAGGTTTCTATTGAACGGGAAATTCGGGATCTGCTGACCAATCGGTCAGTGAAAGATCAAAATCTCATGGGTCTGGAAAAACAGGCTCTGTGGGATTTACAAAATAACAAACATGTTATTGTGAGACCAGCAGACAAGGGCGGTGCGGTCGTGATCTTAGACAGCCAGTTATATTACAAAGAATTGATGGGTATGCTGTCGGATACGGAGACCTACCGCCTTTTGTCTGCAGATCCGACTCCGAAAATACAGAATGACTTACGGGTTTTGTTGTCTGAAGGTGTTAGTTTGGGAGTGATAAGTGAGAAATTGTCTGAACAACTATATGAGGAAAATCCAGTGTGCCCACTATTCCATGCCTTCCCTAAAATACACAAACAATGCTTCCCCCCTCCATTCCGCCCCATTGTGGCTGGAATTGGGTCGGTTAATGAAAAATTATCACAATGGGTTGATTGTAAATTGCAACCATTGGTTAAAAGCTGCCCAGGGTTTATTAAAGATACTAAGCATTTACTATCTACGGTGAGGAACATGAGGTGGGAGGATGGTTATATGTGGGTGACAAGTGATGTTACAGCATTATACACTTGTATACCGCATTCATTAGTGTTACAGATAACATCAGAGATACTGACAAAATCAAACTTGTACACATGTGACACTAATATCTTCATCATAATGTGTATTAAACATCTATTGAGTACAAATGTCTTCAAATTTGACACAAGCTTCTTCATCCAAGTATGCGGCTGCTCCATGGGGGCTAGTTTCTCCCCAGCTCTTGCTAATATATATATGGGTGCATGGGAGACCAGTTTTATATTCAATACTTCTAATCCTTTTTTGAATGATATCGTGTGGTGGGGGAGGTATCTGGACGACGTCATTATGATCTGGAGAGGTCTTGTCAGTGTACCTCCTCCCCCACAGGAGGAGAAGATTGGTCAATTTATCTCATATATTAACAACAATACCTGGAATTTGAAATTTACGCATGAAATACATGGGAGCAGAGCCGTATATTTGGATGTGGTGTTGGAGGGACATTTTCCATCAGGTATCATACACACAGAGCTGTACCGCAAAAGCATTAGCGGTAATTCGCTGCTGCATGCGGAAAGCTGTCACCCACATCATGTGGTGCGAAATCTCCCAGTAGGAGAATTTGTACGGGCAAAGAGGTCATGCTCAACTTCTTTTTCTCTGGATATGGAAAACCAGAGAATAAGTCGACGCCTAAAAAATCAGGGATATAAGACCTGGATGATTGAGCGAGCGCACAATATGGTAAAGAAAAGAACAAGGGAGTCCCTACTTGATAATGTAGAAGAAGAATCCCATGTAAATAACATTTCCCGACAAAATAGTCAAAAAAGTAAAAAATCTACCATTCCAACTTTCTCTACTAACTTTAGTCAGGATTATTATGACATTGTGGCTATTATCAAAAAACATGTGCCCATGTTATATCAGGACGAAAAGTTATCTAAAATCTTGAGCGAAGGGTACAGGTGTGTGCCTAGGAGGTCTAGGACCTTGGGGAACATGCTTTCACCTAGCATGTTCTTAAGTGAGCCGAGAACCCCCACTTGGTTGAAGCATGTAGGATCATATAGATGTGGAGGGAATAAATGCAATCTATGCCGCCATATAGACAGGACTGATAGTTTTGTTAATTCAGTAACTGGGAAGAGCTATAAAATCAGAGCGTATATAAATTGCAATACGCATCACCTAGTGTATATGGCAACATGTACAAGCTGCCAGAAATACTACGTTGGGTGCACTACGCGGTCCCTAAAAAAGCGCATCAGTGAACATGTTACAGCTGCAAACCCCAATAATGCATCGAGCCGTCGTAATATTTCAGGACTATCTAAACATTTTTTAGAAGTCCATGGAGGGGCTATGGAGTCCCTTCTAGTGAAGGGCATACATAGGGTGCCCAGGCCAGTAAGGGGCGGAGACTGGGAGCGAGCAGTGTTATGTCAGGGAGCGCGCTGGATTTTAGCGCTGAATGCTCGCTTCCCCGAAGGTTTAAATTTCCGCACGGATCTAATGTATTTTTATTAGATGTTTATAGGGGCGCAATTTCATGCTCCTAAGGTGAATATAATATATAGGGGAGAACTATGTAGAAACCAATAGTAACACTATCCTTGGTTGTCCTTTGCAGAATAATAATAGTAGATGTGGTGAGAAAGGAGTCAACTGAGACATGTTCAGTGAGCTTACCTGAGATGTAATAAGCTGTATCCAAAGAGTAAAAATGATGTATTGCATGGGTATAAAGAAATTGTGTTTCATGTGAGTGGGTATGTTTCTCCAATTTTTTGGCATACTCTGTAAAAACGAGTTATTTGGGGAACCTTATCACTCAATGTGATTCATATATTTTTGTAATATTGTATGAATTTTTACAAAAGTGATTTATATTATATCTACTAGTGCAATATATTTATCTGTTTATATCAAGTTAGCAGTTTTTAGTCCAGTATTGATATAGTTAAAATGAAAAGACTGCTGAAAAGCAACTTATCCAGATCTTAATTAATGGTGAATGATGGCACATGTGATAGGGGGTGGTATGAATGCTTTTATTTTCTCTATAAATATGTGATGTTCACATTTGTAAGCATGCCTAAGACTAAGGATTTTGTATCCGAAACGCGTCAGGCGTGGAGGTAGGGGGCTGCGTACCCCACTAATGCTTTTAAGGATGTTTGAATAAAGATCTGGAATTTTAACTGCAACAAGTCTGGTGCCGGAGTTCCTTCAATATTTGTTCAAGTGAATGGGAACCAGCCATTACTTCGTGCACTAACAGCCTCTGGAAGCCGTGGTGAGCAAAATACCCCCTTTCCCTTCCCTTATACTAAGCCTTACTGGTAATAGATGTGCTGAGAGGAAGGGGAGGAGGAGAGAAGGGAGATCCAGCCATGGTCACACTAGACGCTGAAAAGGCATTTGATAATGTCAGGTGGCCATGGTTGGATCTAGTGTTGGACAATATAGGATTGCAGGGGCCCTTCAGGACGTTTTTGAAAAGTTTATATCGAAATCCCAAGGCAAGGATTAGTGTTCCTGGGTTCCTTTCTCACACATTTAACTTAGGTAGAGGAACTAGGCAGGGGTGTCCTTTATCACCTTTGCTTTTTGACTTGGCAATTGAACCTTTGTCTAGGTTATTACTTAAAGGGGGAATATTTGAAGGAATCCAAATGGGGGAGGGAGAACAAAAGATCAATCTCTTTGCGGACGATGTAGTCCTATATCTAGCTGACCCTCATAGGGATTTAAAAAAAGTAATGGACAGATTGGGGGAATTTGGTGTCTTGTTTCTGAGGGGGAATTCTGGGAGATCGGGGGAAAACGAGTTGGAGGCACAGATGTGTGGAATACCCATAGCTAGACGAGCCATAAAATACCTGGGGATACACATAGCAAAAACTATAGATGAGATCTATCACATGAACTATGACCCACTAATTAATAAAATTCAGAAGGAATTGGAAAGATGGGGTAATCTGCCATTAACACTGTTGGGGAGATGTCACCTGATCAAAATGGTGAGTTTTCCTAAACTACTTTACCCGCTGCAGACCTTACCATTATTGTTACGCCATAAAGACGTGGACAGGATAAACAGAATGTTCTCGGCATTCATCTGGAGGAAAAGGAGAGCACGGATCAGGTTGAAGACACTAATGACTGCAAAGGAGGAGGGAGGTTTGGGATTTCCGAATGTTCGGGGTTATAATATTGCCTGCATAACATTACATATACTAGACTGGATGAGGGGGACGAGTAAATTCTCGTATTATCAAGTGGAAACAAACATATGTAGGCCCTGGAGTTTAGTTTCCTTGCTCCATACTTCGGGGACGGGGATGCCACAGCACATAAAAAATACAGCGGTGTTCCGAGATACCATAGCCACATGGAAGGCAGTAAGAAAAAAGATGCGGTTACCATGGAAAATATCAAAATATTTGGATCTGTGGACGTACCCAGAGTTTCCCCAGGGAGGGAGCAACAAACTTTACGCGGCTTGGAGGGAGGGAGGAATTAGGACAGTTGGAGACTTACTGCACACGGAGGAAACCAGGTGGCTTAGAGGGGAGGAAATCATGGAGAAATATGGATTGCCGAGATCCCAGTGGCTCCAGTACCTGCAGGTTAGACATCATATTATGCAATCCCTGCATGGAGTGGAGGCGGAGTATGTTAATAATGCATGGGATGAGCTGATGGCCCTGGGAGGAAATGTGATCTCGGTATCCACAATATATGCAAGTATACGAGGGGTGATGCTTCCTCCGGGACCGGAAAAATTATTTGGGGGATGGGAGAGACAACTACAAGACGAAGACATCGGAGACACAATTATTAAAGGTTGGCGTGAATTGCGGAAGTATGTAATAAATGAAAGGGGGAGGGACGTGTATTTTAGAATCATGCACAGGGGTATATTGGGTTTCAATTTAAATCCCATGGCAACGTACCCAGACAGGACCCCTAAGTGTCCAAAGTGTGAACTTAAAGGAACAGATATGTACCATGGCTTGTGGGATTGCAAGGAGTCACGAAAATTATGGGAGAGGGTGAAGGAATTAGTGAGGGAAATGGTAGGAGTGACTATACCAATAACACCAGCTACGTGGCTCTTTCATGACTTGGAAGGAACGGGGTTGGGGAAGGAGGGAACTCCCATCTTTCATATAACGGCCCTAATAACCAAGCAGGTGATACTAAAGCACTGGATAAATAAAGGGCAATTGTCAATGAAGGAGGTGGTGCAGAGACTGTCTCATACAATGAGGTTGGAACAAATAATGGCAGAAGGGGCAAAGGAGAGGGAGACCGAGAAATTTTTCAAGAGATGGCGCAAATTTATCATCACACAACTGCCTAGTGAGGATATCAAAAGAGTGGTGAAACCGTTTCGTAATACATCTTGGTATTGCTTGGAAGAGCTGGGGGGAATGCTAGGGATATTGAAACTCAAAGATTGAATGAGCATACCTGTGCAGAAAGGGAAGGGGGAGATCGGAGATCGAATGTTATAATAGGGAACAGACTGGCCGTTAGCTCGGAAGGGAAGTCTCGGAGGTAACAGGTACGGGAAGGTAAGGCGAATCGACGAAATAATATATAACACATATCACAATGAGGTCATGGAAAATACAAGACTTTGAACGGTTCTTTTGGTCTTTAGGGGAGGGCGGGAGGGGGGGGGTACGGGGGGTTGGGAATAATTACACTGTAATGTTTATAATTTAAGAAGAATTGGAATTGTGAATTGTGAACTGGATACTAATCTGGAAATGGTTGATTTTATCTTGATGTATGTTGATAAAAACTTGAATAAAAATTATTTGGGAAAAAAAAAAACCTTTAGTATATACACACAGACTAAGTCTCAAACAAAAACAAAGTTAACAATATACATACTATATACACATAAACAAAAACATATACCTTGGTCAAGGACAACATAAAATTGGAAATAAAACAAGTCCCAAAAATCATTCTTTGGCCAAAATGTAAAGTAAGGGATGGGTCACTGTCTCACAGACCCACCAACATACCTTTAGGAAGGTCATCTGGGCATGTTTACCTTGTTTGTCTACATTTTTTATCCATGCCCTGGATGTTTGCTGCAGTTGCTCATCGTACTCTGCTGCTGGAAAGTCTTTGGGGGGGGGAAGTTGTAGGAGCTACTCCTCTTTGTGCAATCCCAACAACCACCTGCCCCCCAGCACACTCCATCATGGCCACAGGTGGAGAGGATGAAGTAGGAACTACAGGATGACCACACCCTGTGAACAGACAGGACCATGACCATCTTTTGGAGCATCTACATACCCTGTGGGTTTGGGTAGATCTGGTTGGCCAACCAAGAAACACTTTGGCTGCACCTAATCCCAGCTTCTCTCTATGCTGATCTTCTCCTGCCACTTCTCAAATTGGGAGGGGGTGCCAACCCGGCATATGCCAACCACAAACCACCCCTTAACCCCTTCATGACCTTGCCATTTTTTGCAATTCTGACCAGTGTCCCTTTATGAGTTTATAACTCGGGAACGCTTCAACGGATCCTAGCGATTCTGAGATTGTTTTTTCGTGACATATTGGGCTTCATGTTAGTATTAAATTTAGGTCGATAATTTTTGCGTTTATTTGTGAAAAAATCCAAAATATGGCAAAAATTTTGAAAATTTTGCAATTTTCAAATTTTGAATTTTTCTTCTGGTAAACCAGAGAGGTATGTGACACAAAATAGTTATGAAATAATATTTCCCACATGTCTACTTTACATCAGCACAATTTTTGAAAAAAAAAAAAATTTTGTTAGGAAGTTATAAGGGTTCAAAGTTCATGAGCAATTTTTCATTTTTCCACCAAAATTTACAAAACCATTTTTTTTAGTGACCACATCCCATTTGAAGTCCCTTTGAGGGGTTTACATGACAGAAAACACCCAAAAGTGACACCATTCCAAAAACTGCACCCCTCAAGCTACTCAAAACTACATTCAAGAAGATTCTTAACCCTTCAGGTGCTTCACAGGAACTAAGCAAATTGGAAACAAAAAAATGGATATTTTAATTTTTCTAACAAAAATGTTCTTTTATCCTCAATTTTTTCATTTTCACATGGGCAACAAGATAAAATGGATCCTAAAATTTGTTGGGCAATTTCTCCTGAGTATATTGATACCACATATGTGATCATAAACCACGGTTTGGGCGCACGGCAGGGCTCTGAAGGGAAAGAGCACAATTTGACTTTTGGAGCTAATTTTCCATTCAAAAAGTGAAATTGCGCCCCTTCACTTCTGAGCCCTGCCGCGCGCCAAAACAGTGGTTTATGACCACATATGAGGTATCGGTGTACTCAGGAGAAATTGCCCAACAAATTTTAGGATGAATTTTATCCTGTTACCCATGTGAAAATGAAAGAATTGAGGCTAAAAGAACATTTTTGTGAAAAAAAAAGTACTTTTTCCATATTCACAGATCAATTTGTAAAGCATGTGGGGGTTCAATATGCTCACCACTCATCTAGATAAGTTCCCTGGGGGGTCTAGTTTCCAAAATGGAGTCACTTGTGGGGGAGCTCCAAAGTTTAGGCACACAGGGGCTCTCCAAACGCGACATGGTGTCCGCTAACAATTTGAATGGAAAATCACCTCAAATTGTTAGCGGACACCATATCGCATTTGGAGAGCCCCTGTGTGCCTAAACATTGGGGCTCCACCACAAGTGACCCCATTTTGTAAACTAGACCCCCCAGGGAACATATCTAGATGCATTGTGAGCACTTTGAACCCGCAGGTGCTTCACAAATTGATCCGTACAAATTAAAAAAGAAAATTTGTGTGAAAAAAAAGTATTTTTACCTTATTACGGATCAGTTTGTGAAGCACCTGGGGATTCAATGTGCTCACTATGCATCTAGATATATTCCCTAGGGGGTCTAGTTTCCAAAATGGGGTCACTTGTGGGGGAGCTCCAATGTTTAGGCACACAGGGGCTCTCCATACGCAACCTGGTGTTTGCCAACAATTGGAATGGTTAGCGGACACCAGGTCGCGTATGGAGAGCCCCTGTGTGCCTAAACATTTGAGCTCCCCACAAGTGACCCCATTTTGGAAACTAGACCCCCCAGGGAACATATCTAGATGCACAGTGAGCACTTTGAACCCCCATGTGCTTCACAAATTGAGACGTATAAATGAATAAAGAAACTTTTTGTGAAAAAACATACTAGTCTAGTAGTTAAAATTTGCAGCATAGGGGACCCAATACATTTGGGTCTCTCCATGCTGAGGATTGCAGCCCCCTAGCTGCCATGTTGTATCTGGCTGGCAACCAAAAATACGGCAAAGCTCCATGTCATTTTATTTGTAGAATTTTTAAAAAAAAATGACATGGGGCTCTGCCATATTTTTGGTCCAGCCAGGTACAACTTGGCAGCTACGGACTGCCACCAGCCCCCAGCTGCCTCATTGTACCTGGCTGGAACCAAAAATACAGCGAAGCCTATTTTTTTTTTATTTCTAGAATTATTTCTAGAAAAAAAATGACATAGGGCTCCGCCATATTTTTGGTCCAGCCAGGTACAACTTGGCAGCTACGGACTGCCACCAGCCACCAGCTGCCTCGTCATACCTGGCTGGAACCAAAAATACAGCCAGGTACAACTAGGCAGCTGGGGGCTGGAATCCTCAGCATAGAGAGGCCCAAGCGTTCTGGGCCCCCCATGCTGCGAATTGCAGCCCGCAGCCGCCCCAGAAAATGGCGCATTCATTGAAGCACCATTTTCTGGCGCTGTACCCACGCTCTTCCAGTTGCCCTGGTACCGGTGGCTAACTGGGTAATAAAGGGGTTAATGCCAGCTTTTTATTGGCAGCTGGCACTAAGCCCGAGATTCATAATATAGGGCCAATGTTAGACCCGCCATTAGGAATCTCTAGTACGGTAAATAGTCAATAAATACACACAGAGAAAAATCTTTTTATTTGAAAAAAAAACACAGACACAATTCGGACTCCATCTTTATTATAAAAAGATCCGACGTACTCCACAACGAAGGTCCCACGACGCCCGATCGTTCCGACGTAGTCCACAACGAAGGTCCCACGCCGCTCGATCACCTTTGCTTTCAGATCGCTACTCTGGAGCCCAACCCGCCAGCATGGTGATCGAGCTGCAGAAAGTGATCTGACACCCCGGGCGCAGTGACCCACTATGTGCATCACTGGACCTGGGCTGCCGGATCGCTTTCCGCAGCTCGATCCCCATGCATGGGGATCGAGCTGCGGAAAGCGATCTGGCAGCACAGGTGCATTGACCCACTATGTGCATCACTGCGTCCGGGCTGTCAGATCGCTTTCTGCAGCTCGATGCCCATGCAGGGAGATCGGGATCCTCAGGATCTAGATGTAGAAAGTGATCTGGCAACTCCAGCACAGAGCTGTCAGATCCGGAGGCGGTGAAAAGGAGGAGGAGGAGCGGGACGCAGTGGAGACAGAGCGGCCGCCGGAGGGGTGAGTGGGAGAGGCGATCGCCACTCCGGTGATCGGGGGGGCAGGAAGGTGGAAGAGGGGGGGGTGACAGGAGAAGTAGGGGGGCACTTAGGAGGAAGCAGGGGCAGGCAGGAGGAAGCGGGGGCAGGCAGGAGGAAGTGGGGGCAGGCAGGAGGAGGCGGGCGGCAGGAAGAGGAAGCGGGCGGCAGGGACAGGAAGCAGGCGGCAGGAAAAGGAAGTGGGGGGGGTAAGAAAGATGAAGAGGGGGCAGGAAAGAGGTGGGGGGCAGGGGGGCAGTTAGAGGATGACAGGGGAGAAGATTGGAGGGTAGGGATAGCAGCGGCAGGCAGGGAAGCATTACAGGCGCGGTGATTTTCACTTTCACTTTTGAGTGCCAATCACCGTGCCTGTAACCGGGGGGGGTGGGGGCAAATCGACCCCCCCTGGGGTGTTGTACAACTCCCCATGTACCTGCAGGCCGAGTGACAGGTCAGTGACACCCTCACTCGGCCTGCAGGAGCCCGATCATTCCATGGCCCAGGGGGTGGGCCAAGGGTCTGGAAGGGGTTAATGTCCTGCACCTTTATGAATGTGACCTCATACTCAACAAAGATCGTACATAGTTTTTGGGGAAGATTGTCATGCTGCAGGGCGGCACAGTTGATGTAGCACCTATGTTTAGTGCTATGTTCCACTATTAACCTATACCCTTTAATCTGTTTGAATACTACCACCTTGGCTTTCATGCATTGGTTGAGAAAGTCATTAGCCTTAGGCCCATACAGCCAGTCCCAGGCGATGATATCTGCATATTGAATCTCCTTAACAAATGACATCATGTCGTGTGGTTATGGTGGTTGCCTTCTTGAATAGGTGCTTGGAGGGGGTAGTGGTATCCCTACATGGCATTGCCCCAGTGGAATGCTTCCAGGGGTGGTGATGGTGATCCACACAGTTTAGAAACAGCGTCTTGTAGGTGCTCCTCTTCCTCTGCCTCCTCATAAAGGTCAGGACCTGCTCCTGGTCCTAGTGGTCTTGGGGAATGGGATTTGGTAGCTATGACACCAGCTGCAGCTGGAATGTAGCCAGACATACTGCCAAATCATCTGCAGTCTGACACGTGGTGCTCCCGGTCCAATATACCATAGAGTAAGAGTCACCTGACTGCTGATACTTACTCCTCAGGTCAGTAGCTTGCATCAGAACCCAGGATTGGATCCGCACCTCATTGCATATGATGCAAAATTAGGAACTGTGGTGGAGCTCCAGCTGACATAGGTCTCACTCTCCAACTCCTCTCGATAATGACACTCTGTGTCTGGATCTGCCGACCCACCTTCTGCCCCCGGGATGGTTAGGTACTGTAGATTATATCATCCTCTGAGTCCAGGTCAGCCATACCTTGAAGGGGATCCATGAAGAAATGACTGCAGTATGGAATACAGACAGTGTAATTGCGTGCCACTGGGAATGCACAGGTAAGATGGTGAGAGATGCTTTTAAAGTTCCACAGATTTGGGTGTGTTTGTTTGCTTTCCCTAAGGGGCCTACCTCTTGTATTGAATGCCATGAATTAGACCTGAGCAATGAGTACTGGAGTTGAATGTTTGCACTCTACAGGGTGGGCCATTTATATGGATGCACCTAAATAAAATGGAAATGGTTGGTGATATCAACTTCTGTTTGTGGCACATTAGTATATTGGAGAGGGAAAAGGTTTCCAGATGGGTGGTGACCATGGTGGCCATTTTGAAGTTGGCCATTTTGGATGCCACTTTATTTTTTCCAATGGAAAGAGGCTCATGTGACATGAAATTCTCAATAAGTTTGATAAGAAAAACAATAGTGTTCTTGGTTTTAACATAACTTTATTCTTTCATGAGTTATTTACAAGTTTATGACCACTTATAAAATGTGTGACGCACACCAGGGCCAGGGTTACTCCCGGTTTATACAGGCGATTCTTCTCCTTCCTTGTCACGGGTGGACCGCGCCTGCCGGTAGTGGGGCCCGGTGTAGTGCAGATCAAAAGTGAGGACGTCTTACGGGAACAGATTAAAGGGGGGTTTAATTTGTTTTCTTCGGTACGCCACCTATGAGTAGATTCGGTAAGGGCTACCGACGCTGCGGAACCTCCCGGGGTGATGGACAGCAGCAAGATGTTACGCTCCCCACAGGCTGAGCGGTGATCCCCGGGGGATGGAGCTGCTCAAGATGTTGTGCGGCAGCTGCGGTTACCTTTAGTTAACGACGGACAGTTCATAAGGAGACACGGACACAGTCAGTCTCTGCAACGGTTCTTTACTGTAACCAGCAGGCAGTACATGGCTTACAGTGGTTGAGTAGAAGACCGGGTGGACTCAGCAGTGATAGTGCTCCTCAGAGATCCGCAGTGTACCTCCTTTCTACCTCCTTAGCTTCTCTTGCCAGCGTCGCCCAGGAATACCAGGTCGGGTACGGGGAGGCTGCTTCAATGCCCTATCCATGATGTACGTTCTGGATTCTTTGGGGAGCCTTGGGTCCCTCAGTGGGTACACCGCTGGTTAGACGACTGGAAACTGGCTGGTGGTGGGGTGCTCCTATAAAGCTGCTCCTCCACGGGGCTGGTTCGCGTGGCAGAGGTGAACTGCTGCCAGCTTCGGTACCAGTGAACCGGCTGTAAGTTGTGGGCACGGGAGTCTTTTGGGAACCCGTGTAGAAATGCCCATTCCCGGTGGTTAAGGCCTCAGGTGCTGACACCCGACCGGTGACGGCCCAGGGGCCCGCACGGAGTGCGGAGCCCCCGCTCCTCTCCAAGTTCTGTGTTCTAGGTTCTAGATTCCGACTTGACTGACTCTAGATTACTGTGTGTTCTACTTCACTACCCTAACACTCCACCCACCAGGACCTATGATTGGTCCCCTGTTCTAGGTGTTGTATGTTGGGTTGGATCTCTGAGTTAACCATTGCACTGCTTTGTCTAGAGAATATTGCGGCTGCAATACTCCCTTGTGACGCACTCGTTGCGGGGCGCCACACTCCCCCTTGGTTAAATCAGCTTGTCCCCAAGCGTCAAACTACTCACATTACAGAGGTTTTTGCATTTTTATACATATATATGACACACTTTTATTAAAATAGAAAAACAGGTAAAGGTATGCTTTGGTGGTATAAGCAAAGAAACAGGTAATCACTTTGTGCGGACCCGGCGGGCGGTCGGCTGTACTTTAACTAGAGTCCAGGCTGTAGCCGCAAGATCACACGGTCAGTGATTAACGGTAACAGAGTCATTGATGAAAGTTCAAGTTTTTAAAGTCACTGGCTCTGAGGGTGATGGCGCACCCGGATAGCGAACCACCCATCTGCACAAGCATAGCGCTCGTAGGTGATTATATCGCCCCGGTATAGGTCGCGATCGGGATGTCCTCTTGGCAAGTTGGACTCAACGTCCCGGCGCCCCACAAACACCTCCTCATTCAAACCCACCTCCCAAGCGAACCCCCACCCGGTATTTAAGTTAAAGGTGGAAATTCTACCTTCACGGCGGAGTTCATCAGGCAGCGGCGGCTGGCGGCGAGCCTCGGCACGGGCCTCCATGTTGGCACGTTCTCGGGCTTGCCACTCCTCTCGTCGTCTCTGGCGTATATCTCCGTCGTTACGGCTCGGGGTGTAAAGATGAGTAATGGAGCTGGTGGTTTGGCGGGAAGCTTGAACTTGGCGGGCTGTCTGTATCGGAACCCGGTGGAACGGCACAGGGGAAGGTGTCGGCAGTGCACCCGACCAGTGTACCCGAGCTGTGTGCCCGGAAGGAAGTTCCTTGTTGTCTCCCCAAGCGAACCCGGTGTCGAAATCCTCAGCGGTGCTGTGGGTCTCGTCGTCATCCTCTCCGACCTCTTCCTCAATGACCACATCAGGCTGCTCGATGATGAAAGACGTTAAAGCTTGTTCCGTTGTACAACGGGGCGGTGGTGCTGCGGATCCTTCCGTAGGGACGTCCTGCAGGGCTTCCAGGCTGCCTGCCTCTTCATCTGTTTCCGCAGGTAAAGGTGTTTCAATCCCGGTTACCAGGTAGGCCTCTGTAGTTGCAAGAGAAGCCTCCGGTACGGGGACAAAACAGGCGACTGTCTCTGTAGTGGTGAAACATGTCGCGGGTTCCTCAGTGGGAACCTGGTAGAGATCGAGTTCTTCCATGGAGCGTGTTATGAGCTCCGGCTCAAGAACGGAATCGGTTGCGATGTTGGTCGCTGGAACGGGTCGAGTTGCGGCCTCCACCGGAATGACACAGTCTATTGGCTCAGGTGACGGAGCAGGACAGGTGGTAGGCGAGGGTGAGGCGGTCGAGAAGCTGGTGACGTCGTCGGGGCTTGGAGAAGCTGCACCCGGTCGGCTCTGCTGCATCGCATGGTGTAGTCGTCTGCCTAGGGTCGCGCTCCAGCTACGGATCGTCCATTCCACTGTCTCTAGTAACCGCACCCGGAGGTCTTGTAGAGCCTCTAGCCAGAAGTCGGGGCTGCCGTCTATGGTAAGGGCAGGATCCGGACCCGGTTGGCTGATGGCTGCTCTGGCCTCCGCCTCGACCTCCTGCATCAGGTCTTGGAGTCTCATGCTGGCCATTCTTCTTTGGAGGGAAACCACACCCGATCAACCGGTAAGACGTTCTGGTTGAGCTGGTCAGGAATTCCGTCTGTGTGTCTATGTATGACACTCCCATCTCCTCTGGGCTTTTGTAGTCCAATCGTGGGAAAAGTCTTTGGGGTCCGCCCCCATGGTTGATTCGAGCAATCAGGGCGGACAAAGAGTTTGGCGCCTTTTGTCTTTGGCCCTCCACAGTGAGGGGGGGGGTTGACTCACTCCTGGGCTTCACGTGGCGGCTTCTTGTGGCGGGAACGCCATCTTGGGCGCCATCTTGACCCAATGGTGTAAAGGCGAGAAAGTTCTTTTAGGGACGAACAAAGTCCAATTGTAGACAATAAAGTCCAGTTTAAGCACAATATACCCGTTGGGTAACGGGCCTGCTCGTATCCTGTTCGTGACGCCATTTTCTGACGCACACCAGGGCCAGGGTTACTCCCGGTTTATACAGGCGATTCTTCTCCTTCCTTGTCACGGGTGGACCGCGCCTGCCGGTAGTGGGGCCCGGTGTAGTGCAGATCAAAAGTGAGGACGTCTTACGGGAACAGATTAAAGGGGGGTTTAATTTGTTTTCTTCGTGACGCCACCTATGAGTAGATTCGGTAAGGGCTACCGACGCTGCGGAACCTCCCGGGGTGATGGACAGCAGCAAGATGTTACGCTCCCCACAGGCTGAGCGGTGATCCCCGGGGGATGGAGCTGCTCAAGATGTTGTGCGGCAGCTGCGGTTACCTTTAGTTAACGACGGACAGTTCATAAGGAGACACGGACACAGTCAGTCTCTGCAACGGTTCTTTACTGTAACCAGCAGGCAGTACATGGCTTACAGTGGTTGAGTAGAAGACCGGGTGGACTCAGCAGTGATAGTGCTCCTCAGAGATCCGCAGTGTACCTCCTTTCTACCTCCTTAGCTTCTCTTGCCAGCGTCGCCCAGGAATACCAGGTCGGGTACGGGGAGGCTGCTTCAATGCCCTATCCATGATGTACGTTCTGGATTCTTTGGGGAGCCTTGGGTCCCTCAGTGGGTACACCGCTGGTTAGACGACTGGAAACTGGCTGGTGGTGGGGTGCTCCTATAAAGCTGCTCCTCCACGGGGCTGGTTCGCGTGGCAGAGGTGAACTGCTGCCAGCTTCGGTACCAGTGAACCGGCTGTAAGTTGTGGGCACGGGAGTCTTTTGGGAACCCGTGTAGAAATGCCCATTCCCGGTGGTTAAGGCCTCAGGTGCTGACACCCGACCGGTGACGGCCCAGGGGCCCGCACGGAGTGCGGAGCCCCCGCTCCTCTCCAAGTTCTGTGTTCTAGGTTCTAGATTCCGACTTGACTGACTGTAGATTACTGTGTGTTCTACTTCACTACCCTAACACTCCACCCACCAGGACCTATGATTGGTCCCCTGTTCTAGGTGTTGTATGTTGGGTTGGATCTCTGAGTTAACCATTGCACTGCTTTGTCTAGAGAATATTGCGGCTGCAATACTCCCTTGTGACGCACTCGTTGCGGGGCGCCACATGTGTTCAAAGTGCTACCCATTGTGTTGGATTGTCAATGCAACCCTTTTCTCCTACTCTTCACACACTAATAGCAACACCGCAGAAGAAATACTAGCACAGGCTTCAAGTATCCGTTGTTTCAGATGCTGCACATCTCGTATCTTCACAGCATAGACAATTGTCTTCAGATGGTTGATGAGGCAAACTTTTTTGTGAATGGTGACGTTAAAAAACAAAACCACCGCTATTGGTCTGACACTAACCCACAGTGGATAGATCCCTCCAAGACTGTTGGAACACAAAAATTGATGGTATGGTGTGGTGTATGGGGTATAAAGATAGTGGGGCCTTTCTTCATCAATGGAAACCTCAATGCCACTGGATATCTGAATCATGCACCTGAGGAAGACGACATACTGTTGTTGAAACATGTTGTGGTTATCAAATAAAGCCTTTTAATCTTAGAGAACCGGACCCCATTTGTGCTCCAGCGCACCTATAAAGACAACACATATTACACTGAACAAACAGGAAATTGATATCACCAACCAAATGTATGTAAAGCCCTATGGAATTAATGGTGCTATATAAATGAATACATATTAGTATTATGACTATGACATTTAATAGTGATTTCACATTTTTAATAAGCAATAGTCATACTATGGGGTTTCATCAGGGTGAACAGACCTATAAGATCATGAATATGAAGCATATAATGGCCATATGATATTTTTATATGAATAGCTTTCACACAAGTGTAGAACAGATGGCCTCGCATGCTGGCGACCCTCTGCAATAATATAGGTTTGTCTCCATCACAAAAAGTTCCCTTACAAAATAAAGCTCTCTTAAACTGATGTTTTAAAGACATTGTAAGCTTCCTGGACTTCCGAGCTGCTGCCACATCTGGCACAGTTTCCAAAATTTAGGCCGTGTCAAAAAACCTGCAAACTCCGAGAAGCTTGAAAAAAAAAATCCAAAAAATTCCAAAACATTTTATAGTTTAACACAAGTTGGTAGACCTGATGGCTGGGGATACTTCTAACCGTAGGTTAGGTGTTGTCCCCAGCCAATGGGTCTTCCAGCAAGCATTTTGACCCCAAATAAATAGGTGCAGTTTTTAATTTCTGAACTTTTCCCAAACAAATTCTCGTCAGCTTTCTTTTGGGAAAAGAACACTGAACCAAATTGACCATGTTCGTGGCGAATTTGAAATTGGTGAACATGTTCAAGCAAAGTTCACTCATCTCTATTTGTGAAAAACCACTGCCATATCGCCTGTGATACATCCTTCACAATCTGCTGTCCAGGAAGTAGGCGCTCATACCTCCTGCCCACAACCTGCGGTTGTACAGACCCAACCACCCTCTGCCCCATCAAGTGCATCTGTGGCCTCTTCATCCTCTGTGACTGTGGGGATAGCAGTCACACATGCTTTTGGATGCAGACCTTCCACCTCTTTACCCGCAACAGCCAGTGTGATTGGCAGGTCGTCAGTTCTTTTGGAAGTGGAAACACCTACTGGTGTTGAGCGCTGTCAGACATCGAGAGCACCACCTTTGGATGAAGGCAACATAATATCTCCACCTGCACCTTCCTCACAAACCAGCAGTTTGCTGGGGACACCCTACTAAACCCCGTCTCAGCACAGCAGCCAGCCCTCGATCCCTCAGATGTGGACAAATAAAAGACCATTTCCTCTTAGCCATGACGAAGCTAAGAGGTTGAATTTTACCATCTACAAGCTGTTGGCTACAGAAATGCTGCCTTTCCGCCTGGTGGACACAGAGGATTTTCGAGACCTCATGTCCATTGCAGTGCCCTTGAGAAACTCTGGGTGACAGGGTGCATTTCACTACGGACAATTGGACGAGTAAGCTTGGACAGGGGCGTTACATGTCGGTGACTGTGCACTGGGTAGCTATGGTGACAGCAGGAGAAGGGGCTGTTGTCCAAGTCTTGCCATCCCCACGAGTTGTTCGTCAATCCTCTGTATGTAGAGGTTCCTCCACTGCTTCTGCCTCCTCAACCTCGTCTCAGTCCTCCACCTGCACCCAAAGCCTGTCTGGTAATTCCACTCACGTTCTAACTGCGCAGAAGGAATCCTGCACACCTCCTTACTATGCTGGCAACAGTCGGTGTTTACATTGAAATGTCTGGGAAATGTGAGTCACACAGTTGAGGAGTTGTGGTCAGCTGTGGAGACCGAGTTTCATCAATGATTGTGTCCACTGAACCTGCAGCAACAATGCTGCAATGCTGGGTGCGGCCCTTCGCCGGGGCAATGTGACACGTGTCTTGTATGGCTCACGTCTTGAACCTGGTTGTCCAGCAATGTTTAGCTCACTATCCCGGCCTGGATGGGCTTCTGTAGAGGGCATGGTCATTGTGTGCTCACTTCCACCGTTCGCATCCCGCAGCTCAACGACTTGAATCTACAGAAATTGTCCGGCCTTCTAGTTCACCGGTTGAAATGAGATGTACCGACACAATGGAACTCAACTCTGCACATGTTGCAGCAACTGTGGCAGCACCAACGAGCCCTGGTGCAAAATGTTATGACGTATAACCTGGGCCAATGAGATCCAGAGTTGGGGCAAATCACGCTGCTGGAGTGGTCTCAGATCAAGGACCTATGCACCCTTCTGCACAGTTTTGAAATGGCGACGAAGATGTTTAGTGCTGACGATGCCATTATCAGCAAGACTATTCCGGTCATTTACATGCTGCAGCACACTTTAAACAGTATTTGGAGTAAGGTGGTGGGACAAGAGGAGGGGGAGGAAGTAGAGGAGGAGTCGTATGCAGAAGGGATAACCAGATCTCCAAGGTCCAGACGGTCGGCATCACCAAGGCAGCAGGAATGGGAGGGTGGGGGAGAGGGATTAACAAGGGTGCATGGTAGCAGCCAAACTGTTGAGGAAGGTGCAGGAACCGAGGAACAAATGGAGGACGAACTGGCGGTAGGCATGTAAGACTCATCAGATGAGGGAGACCTTGATCACATTTCTGTTGTGCGAGGTTGGGGGGAGAGGGCAGAGGAAGGAAGCATGATTCTTACCTCACCGCCACCAACACAACAAGGACTTGGGCCTCCTGGATGCGCAAGACACATGAGTGCCTTCTTGCTGCACTACCTGCAACATGACCCTCGGATTGTCAGAATTCGAAGTAATGCCGACTACTGGTTTCCACACTCTTAGATCCCCAATACAAAAGTAAATTTGGCTAAATAATTCCTGCCATAGAAAGGGATTCACGCTTGCAGGAATATCAGCAGAAGCCGTTACAGAATCTTAGATCTGCTTTTCCATAAAACACCAGTGGTGCCCATAGTGAATCTCACAGTTCTAACTTGCCAACCATGGAACTGTCGAGTCATCACTCAAACCGTAACAGTAACACCGTATCTGGTGGTAACAGCAATTTTGTGGAATTGTTTCACAAATATTTTAGACCATCCTTTGCAAGGCCAGAGGAGACAAGAAGTCTGACACATAGTCAATGCCTAGAGAGGATGGTACAGGAGTATCTCCAAGTGAACTTTGATGCCATGACTGTGGAACTGGACCCTTGCTCATTTTGGGCTTCCAATCTGGAAAAATGGCCTGAACTCGCCACTCACACCTTGGAGATCTTGTCATGCCCTGTAGCCAGCGTTCTCTCTGAACGTGTCTTCAGCGCTGCTGGTGGTGTGCTGACAGATAAGCGCACACGGTTGTGTACAATGACAATGTAGGCAGACTAACGTTCATCAAGATGAACAAGTCATGGATCCACAAGGACTTTTCTACCCCTGTGTCATCCTGAGTTGGCTCATCCTTTACGATCTCAAAAAATACCCAGGCTAGGCAAGGCTTAGAGCCCATGTGACCTGAAGAAGAGCCACCACGACTTCTGCTCAGAAGCAGAGTTGTGGTTAAGGATGCAGTTGTTGATGTGCTTCCAGTACTCCGTCTCTGTCCAGGAAGACGCAACCTAATCTCGTCATCACTAGCATCCTCCTCCACCTCCCCTGCAGCCCCTCATTGACTGGCTGACTGTGGGTTGACAGTAAATAGGATCTCCAACCTCATCATCACCCTGTGTGCTCTCACACATCGTCCTCAGAGCCAACCTCTTCCTGCCCTGACCGAAAAGTCAAAATGTCGTTCCAATCAGGTATCTCAGTCTCATCAGCATCTTCCTCATTATCTCCACCAACAGGACTTACAGTTTGGGAATGAGGGTCTACATTATGCTTGCTTAGAACCTTCTTCATCTGGGCCTGGATCCGACTCACAAAGCTTCTGGGCATCAGTGCAGATCATTTCCTCGTCTTGACTCACAGAAGCTTTGGAGCAGACCTCAGATTCCCAGGCTATAGTATGATTGAACAGCTCTGCATACTCAACCATCTGTCTTACCTCATACTCAGACGGGTGGCTGGAAACTTGGGAGCTGTGAGGAAGCAAGTGCGATTGGGGTGACACCTCTTGAGGACTGGTGTATTTGTGATGTTGAAGTTGAGGTGGAGGAGAGCCCTCTTGATGAAGCGCTTGCTACCCATTCAAGCGCCTGCTCCTTTTGCCTCATCTACAATTGGTAGCGATCGTCGTGTGACTCATGTCCGTACGAAAGGGATCATATCAGATTGTCCACGGAAAGAAGTAGACATCTTACTTTGGCTGGAAGATGGTCTTTCTTCAGCAGATGTTACTGTTGCTTTACCACCTACCCCACAGACACAAACTTTTTTTTCCCTTTCCACCAGCAGCAGGCCTTTTGCCACTCATTTTGAATGTGAACAAATTGGCAACTCTGCAGTTATTGGCAAAAAAAATTCGGATGGAAATCGAGCAGAGTTGACTGGCCAGACAGTGGTACTAGGCCCAAACTATTACCTGGGCAAGGTGCAATTAAAAATTAGTCTGAACTAGACAGGTGATGTAGTGTGTTTCACAAGTGGGCTACACACCACTGTCTAAATGACACTGCTACTAGGCCCAAACTATTACCTGGGCTAAGTGCAGTTAAAAATTAGTCTGAACTAGACAGGCGGTGTAGCTTGGTTCACAAGTGGACTACACCACTGTCTACCAGACACTGCTACTAGCCCAAAAAAATTGCATGAACTAGCTGCAGTAAAAAATTTGCTGCTAAAGACAGCTGGTGTAGCTTTCTTCACAGCAGTGCTACATTACCTGCCCTAAAGGTGGTGTCACACCTGGCGACGTCGCTAGCGACATCGCCGAAAAAGTGACGTATCAGCGATATCGCTAGCGACGTCGCGCTGTGTAAATGAGCGGCGCGACCGCGTTTTATCGCTGGTTGCAGGTTGACAGGTTTACGGGAAGAACCGTAAACCTGTCAACCGGCGATCTGCGATAAGGCTGGATCGCGCCGTGTGACATCGCCAGAGCGATGTCGGCGGCAATCCAGCCTATACCGCAGCGTTGCTGCGGATCGCTCGCTGGCTGAGCCCAGCCCAGCGAGCGATATGACCGCCCGCATCACTGTGGTGTCGCCGGCCGCAGCGATGCTGTGTGACAGCTGGCCAGCGATGTCGGAAGCGAGCGGGCACCCGCGCATCGCTTCCAACATCGCTGGCCAGATCGTGCTGTGTGACAGCACCTTAAAGGATTACCTGAACTAGATTTGGCCAGATGCTGTGAAAAACACTTGCACAGCACTGGCACACACCTGCCTGGCAGAATCAAATAGGAACTGCTCTAACCTAGCCCTCAAAAGGGCTGATATTATAACTAGCCCCTGCTTCTATGAAGTAGCCCTCAAAAGGGCTGATATTTACAACTAATCCCTACTCCCTACTTGTCTAAAGTAGCCCTCAAAAGGGCTGAGATTCTAACTTGTCTCTACTCCCTAAACTTATCTGTCTATCTAACTTGACATTTGCTCACTATCTATCTAACTAAAACTTTATAGCGCCCACAGCAGCAGTAGCGGTGCCTGACTGACACACAACTGCAGCACTGAGAAAATGGTGGCGATGGGGAAAATAGCTGGGTCTTATAGGGCAAGGACATGTGACATACAGAGCCAATGACACATGCCCTTGCTTGTGTGCAAAAAATGCACTTTGCTGTGTGTGTGTGTCATTGACTGACAGCCTGCACGGCATTATTTCTGCAGCACTGATCTAAACCCCGCATTCCCCCCACCCGCACACTATACACTGAAACTGGTGTGAGACAGAGGGGATAGCTCAGCTGGGATCTTTGCTTTTGGTGCAACAAGTGGCTGTGGACTCACAGTAGACAATGGCAGAGTGGCAGGCTTCACACAGCAGGGTTTATTGTGCACACTTATCACTTAGTGTTACACCAGCAAAACATCAAAATAAACGTCTAAGGCCGTCTGGCCACTAACTAAACATTATAATCCTATCTACAAATTAAACCTAAATAACAAACAAAGCTCACGTCTCCTTACGTTCTCAGCTCCTTAGTCCAGCAGGCCACCAGACAACTGAATCCTTCCAGCCCCTTGACTATAGCAGCTGGTCCAGTCAGGAATCAAAGCATGGACTGACTTGTCTGGAGACTGCACACACCAGTCTCTCTCAGTATCCTCACAGAAGCTGAGTCTCCAGGCCAGCCTAGTATATCTGCTCCCTTTGTAGGCTTGTTGAAGACTGCCTCACACAGCACTGGGCAGGCTAACATCCCACCTGACAAACCCACAGCTGCAACATAGTGGCAATCAGCACCTCTCACTCATGCACAGACTTAGCTGCCATTAACCCTGTGTGTACCACTAGCTCCAGCAATCACCCAGATTGCTTCAGGCCATGTGAGTCATACCAGTCACGTGCTATAGCGCTGGCATGCCTCACACTGGATATTAACATTCATTAACAGTATTAGGGTTAGGGTTAAGCTTTTGGTGATCAAAGCGTTATCGAACATAACCTTGAGCTGGCGAATTTTAAGCAAATTGTTTGCATTCGTCGAATGACTCGAACAGTGCCCAAAACAGCTTGAATTTGAGATTGGTGAACATTTCAAATCGAACATCGATTATGAAAGTCAACTGTAGTAGTGTCGGGGCGTCGCGACAATGCACTCCTTCACCAGTCACTCCAAATTAGACTAAGGGCATGGGGTACCCAAATAAGTTGAGTCAGACAAAGGTATCTGGTTCAAGCTTAAACATGCCCGTGCTTATACAGGTACAAACAACGGTCATCAGCAACTGAACTTTATTTCCGGTTACACTACATTATATACTGTGGAAGGAAAGGCGTGCAATAACCAGGGTCAGGCGGGGTTAAGCAAATATATCTAAATCTAATGTTAGTGATTAGTTCTTCGTTCTTCTGTTAAATTCATCCTTCCTCCTGCTGAGATGTCATCATTGGGCCTCTGGAATGTAGGAGATCTCATCTTTCCTCCCAGCGCCTCCTGGCACTGGAATGTAGGGAATCTCAAGTCTCTTCTCAGTGCCTCTTTGTACGTCCTGGCACTAGAATCCAGCAAACAGCTTCCAGCAGTCTTCTTCAATGGTTGAATATATATATATATATATTAAGGAAAAACTTATGTTTCTTATATGAAATACAAAGATATATATGTTTTATATGTATGAATATAAAAAGGTATAAAATATATCTCCTCACCCCGACAGTAGGAGGAAGCGGGTTATCTTTTTGCGCTGCTGATCAGATGTCAAACTCCAGAAAAAGATCCAAGGATATTAATAAACAGGATTTTATTTATCCACGCATTGCATGGATGGCTGCCCTCTTCATCAGAACAAAATCTCAGGGAGATCTTCTGGAGTTAAGACATCTGATTGGCAGCACAAAAAGATAACCCACTTTGATACCTGAGGGTTGTTGGCAGTGGCTGATTACAGCTTTACAGTGGTTGTGGCTTTCACAACCCAGCCAGATGAGTAGTTCCCAGGCCATTCATTATATTTATCATTAATTGGATGAGTCCCTATTTGCACTTTTTTGTCCTTCTAGCTCCTTTAGGCTTGTAGGAATAAAGTCTTTCCATGATCTCTTTGCTGGGGCTGCCCAACGATACTCAGTTCCCAGATGCCACTATTTTTTTTGGCGTCCTGTCCCCGCATCACAGAAGTGTGTGTTAAACAATATCAACCGTGCTCTCACCAACACTGTAACCCGTAAGATCCAACTAACAGACAAGTGGACAAGTTGTTGAGAACAGGAATGATACATTTCTCTGATGACACACTGGTTGAATCTGATACAGGGTGGCAGAGTCGCAATCTAGAACATCACACATCCTACCCACGCCAAGAATAGCGGGCCCAACTTTCATCAGTGATTCTGCCTCCTCGTATGCGAATTCCTGTCTCCCCTCCTCCTTCGTCTGCTCCTCATCTTCTGCTGAATTACCCTCCTCATCACTCATCTGTTTAGGTCATAAACCACAGACTGCAGATCTGTTGCAAGGGATAAAGGAACAGTTGCTCTCCCCACAATCTCCAACCAGGTCTAATTGTGTGCGATAAAGGACGTAACCTGGTGGCGGCTTTAAAGTTTGGCAAGCTGGTTCCATGCATGGCTCACATGCTGAACCTTGTTGTACAGCAGTTTTTAAAAATATATGCTGATTTACCGTACCTATTTGAGAAGGTATGACCTATCAGTGCCCATTTCCAAAAAGCCTCTAGTGATCTTGCAGCACTGCAAAAGAGTGTGAATTTTCCTACTCACCAACTCATTTGTGACCTGCCCACGTGCTGAAATGCTACATATCATATGTTGGCAATGATTAGTGGGCAGCAGGTAGCCACAGACTTCCTTAAAGCACAGTTGGGTTTCCACAGCAGGTACCTACTACATGCAACACCATCCACCCAGGACAGTAGGGGGAGCTATACTCACTGACTTTAGGTGAGTTCCCCTATAAATACTGCAGCTGGGGGAGGAGTTAGTTAGAGTGTGCGGATGCTAGGAGAGCTGCGAAAACGTCCTGGTGGTCGGTGCCAAGGATAAGGCCTGAGCCAGTGACCCGGATTGGCCCATCTGACGTCCTGCAAGCCTAGGAGTGGGGACAGAAGGCAAAGAGCAGAGTCATGAACTAGTGGAAGTTCGCCCAGAGGCGTACCGGACATTGGGGATCCGCATCTGTAGGATACTTCAGGACTACAGAAAACCCCGTCACACTGGGAAGTCTTCAGTCGCCCGGTCCCCCTGTGAGTCCAGAGAGAGGGAGTCAGACACCGCAGTCAGGCATCACAAGGCAGTGATGATAGAGGGTAACCCGTGGACCGCACAGGAGAGAGCAAGGACCTGAGGAGAGAGGAGACCGGTCTGGCTGCATGCAGACTGGGCTTCAAGAACCGTAGGGAGAAGCAGAGGAGGCCTTATACCCACTTCCTCTGGGGACCCACTGTGCACCTAGTCACTTGTCAGTGCCCTGGACGTCTTTTCCTGATATACGACCAGTAAAAGGTAAAAGAGACTTCTACAGTGTGAGTGCGTCATTCCTCTCCGCTCCTGGTGTCCCCTATAGACTGCTCCATCACCCCTACCCCGACCTAAAGCTCCACTCCAAGCTGCCCCTTCACACTACGATACCCCGGAGGACCCGCTCCACCTGTAGGGAGCTTTGCCAACTTAGCCGCACTACCATCTACCTCTGGCGGACTGTGGCGGCGCTGGTAACCCATCACCAGGTACTACAGGTGGCGTCACATGACAAACTCTTATCCCCTGTAAATGCACCCTTTTTGAAATGTCACCCAGGCCACGGGATCAGGCGCTGCCACCCGTGACACCCCTAATACACCCACTGAGCCTGGTACCCGAGTACCCCAGGGCCTGGGGCTCAACAATCCCAGCCCAGCGAGCGATCAGTGCGGCAAAATCACAGCGCCGTCGCCGGCAACATCTTACCGTCTGACAGCTAGGCTGCGATGTCGGAAGTGAGCGAGCGCCCGCGGCATCACTTCCGACATCACAAACTATATTGTAAGGTGTAACAGCTTTTAGCCTGAGAAAAAGGTGTAGTAAGCTCCATAGACCTTTTCAGTTCGCAGCCGTAGGGTACCTTTACACGCGGCAACTTTTCTAGGAATTTCACTGGCAATTTGCTGGTTGCAGTGAAATCATGGACACATTGTTCTATCTTCTTGCTGTGTACAAATGGAACAATGTCTCCATGATTTCACTGCAACCAGTAAGTTGCCAGTGAAATTCCTAGAAAAGTTGCCGCGTGTAAAGGTACCTTTACACGTATTAGAACACATCACCCCATACAGGGTCATTTAGCCTTGCTTTGTACTACTCACTATTAGTGGGATAATATGCTCCACGGATGTTTTCAGGTTGCAGAATTACACGTAGTGGAACACAGTATAGTGCTAGCCTTGAAGCCTGGTTTGATTTTGTAATTCAGTCTTGAAATTGCTTCATCTGCAAGACATCTTGATGAATAAGTCACTTAGGCAAAGCGTCTGTTGACTTCAGTGAAGGTTGTTGATGATGACCAATAAACATTACAATAAACAATAGCACTTTATAGTCAGTCACCTGTCAAAAAAACATTCCTGGGGTGTCCCACATTCTGACCAATATGGGGGATACATATTAGATAGCAATTTACACTGACTGTTGGTGACCATCTGATGGTCCTTCTGAAAACATGAATTGAGGGCTACAGTCATCCTACATAAATAATGTTTGTCATTGAAGGCCCTTGTCATGTTGTTTGCTCGTGTCTATGACACAACCCCCAGGCCTAATTTTTTGGAAAGAAAAATGCACATTCTGCAAAGGACCAACTTCTAGAGGATCAACAAGTCTTCATATATAATCTGGGAAATATTGCAAATGAAAATCTGAGCTATTTGGAGGAGATTTTCCAACCCATCCTGAACCACCATATATCCCTTGTCCATTCACTTGCAGAAGTGATATACTTGAGATCGTCATCCAGTTAACTAGTGCAGCTTTATTTTTCAGTTCACAGAGTGTATCTAAAGCTGAGGCTTGCAGGCCACAGTCACTGCTCCCTTCTTGTACGCCAACCCTATCGCTTGCCCTTCTCTGTAGCCTCTGCCCTTAAAGGGGTTGTCTGGGCTTTTTGGATAATTGCTATATGCAGGCCGCAAAATGTTGACATTTGTAATATTCATCCTATCAACATTTTGCAGAGTTACCCAGACATCACCTATTTGCGGCAGCCAGGGAATGTCTAGGGGGTGTGTTTGTGTTGGAGCTTTCATGGAAATGCAGAATTGGACATTACGCTCAGTCTCCAACAAACACGCCTTCTTCCCCAGTCTACAGTATGTCCATCCAACCTCAGACTGCTACAGGCCCTCCCCAGCCCCTAATGTCACCACCCGCCCCCATTGTATACAGCAGTCCCCTGGTCCACTGACAAACTGCCAAATCCGCAGCTGTGAATGAGATTCGGTACACTGTAAGTGCAGGAGGGGACCACTGCATGTGTGTACCCACCCTGAGGCTGTTGTCAGTGGAGCCAAGGTCTCCAGCCCGGGTCTCTGTTCCCTGGAGATGCTCCTCTCTAGCCAGTGGCTGCAGTATAGAGAAGACTGGCTTCACTGGCTCTGTGCCCAACACTATGGAACCAAAGGTATAGAGAGGAGCATCTCTAGGGCACAGAGACCCGGGCTGCGAACCTCGGCTACACTGACAAGGGTGAGCGCACTCACATGCAATGATCCCTTCCTTCACAGCTGCGCATTCAGCACAGTGTGTCAGAGGAGCAGGAGACCGCTGTGTACAATGGGGTGGTGGTAACTTAGGGGCTGGGCGGCCTGTAGCAGTCTGGGGGTGGCTGGGCATACTGTAAACTGGGGGAGGGGGCATGTTTGTTGGACTCTGGGCGTAACATCCAGTTCTGTATTTCCATGAAAGCTCCAAACACGCCCCCTGGATCTTCCCTGGCTGACGCAAATAGGTGATACCTGGGTAAATATGCAAAATGTTGACAGGATGTATATTACACACTCTCAACATTTTGCAGCCTTGATACACATAGAAAATATCCAAAAAGCCCAGACAACCCATCCAATTAAATGAGTGAGTGCCCTACAATATGAATAAGTGAGGGCACTAGAGATTCGCAAATCTTCAGAAGCTCGATTTCGTTTTGTTGAACTGGCAATGTTCAATGAACCGTTCGATGAACAGTTTGCCAACCTTTCGAACCCTATTCAAATCAATAAAAGGCAAAATCAAGGACATAGAAAACACGATAAAAGGGTCCGAAAGCTGCCAAACACAGCTCAAACCGTTTTATAGTGAAGCCCCACTCTTGACACAGACATCAGCTTCGTACACCATTACTTAGCAAGTCTTCAGCATAACTGTCAAGCTCAGCATGCTTATGGGCCCACTCATAAAACTCAGACATCCTCATTTATGACTTCTCTGAGGTTGTGTCAGGTTACACAGCGGGAATCACGTAGCAGGAAATCCTGCTGTGGCCTCAGCATGTTTGAAGCAGATTGAGAATCTCCATGTATTTCCTGCAAGCTGGCAAAGTCTATGAGAGTTCAGAAGCGCTGTGCAATGTGTTTTTTTTCTTGCAGATTTGGTGCTGATTTTGGAGCAGAAACCATTGGGTTTGGATCTTGAAGAAGGCACTACACGTGCTGAAACGTGTCGTCCGTGGGGGGGGGGGGGTCTCTGCGTTTATATTCTTCTTTTGTGTACACTATGGATAACATTTTTAATAGAATTTGAATAAAAGCCATTTTTTTTTTATAATCACCGCCGGAGTAATAGCTGGAGAAATTTCTTTCAAATGTTCATACTTGACTGGATTTTCTCCAACCTTTACTACATACTCAGTCATCCCAAGGTGAGGATTACATCCAGGAGTCCACGTAAAGTGGTGAGCTGACTTGCATTTTTATGCATTTTTTTATATACATAGTATTATTAATAGAACAAAAGTCCCACAGGGATCAGCAGCAATACACAGACTGTTAAAATGGTGAAAAGGCCATCAAGGACAAAGTCCATTAAGGTCTTTCAGTTGGACCCCAAAGGGTGCATGCATGCCCAGTAGGGGAAATTGCAACTGGCGCAAAATGTTGTAAGGGTAAGAATAAGGCTAGGGTCACACTTTGGACATTGCATCCGTTGGAAGGATGCTTTAAAGAATCCATTTTTCCCCCCTTGCCATTTTCATGGCATGTTTTTTTCATTTTTAGCGCCTACATTAATGCATGGTATATATATTGGGGAATATTGTCACGCAGCAAGGTGGAGCGGTTGACGTAGCATGATGCTTAGTGCCATGTTCTTCTGTTAACCCATACCCCTGCTGGAATGCCACCACCTTGCCTTGGGTGCATTGGTTGAGGAAGTCATTAGCCTTAGGTCCATGCAACCAGGCATGGGCGATGACATCTGCATGTCGAATCTCATCAACAAAGGTCTCAGGAGGATGAGGTGGTTAATGCCTTGTCGGACAGTTGCTTGGAGGGGTTAGAGGTCTCCACATAGCATTGTCCCAGTTGAATGCCTTTGGAAGCAGTAAGGTTGATCCACATGGCTTGGAAACAGTGCCTTCTAGGTCCTCCTCATAACAGTCCTAGTGGTATTGGGAAATGGGATCTAGTAGCTGCGACACTGGCTGGAGGGGGAATCTAGCCAGACATGCTACAAGATCATGCGCAGCCTGACATAAGGTGCTCCCGGTCCCAGATGCCATAGGGAAAGTGTCACCTGACTGCTGTCTAAAAAACAAGGGAGACAAAGAGGCGCAGATTGTGCCTTATCACTTGATACCACTGAATGAGAACCCCAGATGGACCTTGCTCACCTGGTTCGGTTGTGTTCACCCACAACCGGCTTGCATGCCTGAGCTGACAGCTGCTGCAGGACCCACACCGCCACATGCACCATGGGAAAATCCAGAATCATCCAAGATAGGAGTGGTGTCTCCGGTCCGCGCTGCTGCCCGATGAAAGATACACAGGGAGCCAAAACTTGTATCTGCTGCTGCTTTATTCCTCCTTACACCAATGCATTTTGGTACTAATCCTTGCACCTTCCTCAGGGTTACATTACATCTGAACACAGATAATTGCCTTATATACAGTTTGTACAGCGGATGTTGATTTCCAAAGATTCACCCACGTCATCTGTGACATCAGAGGGGAGGACCCCTGTGACGTTGATGGTACAAAAGATATAACCTAATTTTCCCTCATTGTAACTATCCACAATGCATCATATATTACAATTAAAAAACATTCAAAAGTTGCAACAAATCAATTTTAAAATCATAGTACAGTTAACACATCCTGATCTCATCAAAAATATTTTTTATTGTTGCGGGCAAAAACCTTGCGAGTATAGAACCTGAGCACAGTTTTGAGTGCAATCTCTTCCACTATTTTATTCCCTTCAAATTCAGTCGCTAAAACCACTCTGCTTTCCTGTCCATCTATTAGTGAGGAATATCAAAATATACCTATTAACCTTTGTATACATCTTACCACCATATAAGCATTTACTGTAAAATACTCTTAAAATCTCTATATGATATACATGTAATCTAGCTATTCATATCTTCCTATTCTAACCCTAAGCAACCCATTTTCTATTCATCAAATTTAAAAATTATACTCATCTTTATATTGCTGTGGTTGGCGGAGAGCATATTAAAAATTATTTAAAAACTTATTAAAAAATCTATATAAAAACTATTTTATATTTTTTTTACTATTTAAAAAAAATTGTTTTTATATAGATTTTTTAATAATTTGTTAAATAATTTTTAATATGCTCTTCGCCAAACATGGCAAAATAAAGATGAGTATGATTTTCAAATTTGATTAATAGAAAATGCGTATCTTTCATCGGGCGGCAGCGCAGAACGGAGACACCACTCCTATCTTGGATGACCTGACTCTGTGACTCGCTCCTCAGGTCCGCGTCTTATAGCGGAACCCAGGATTGGATCAGCATCTCACTTCAGATGAGACCCAAAGTAGGTAGTGCGGTGGAGCTCCAGCTCACATATGTCTCCATCTCCTCTGCATGATGTTGCTCTGAGTCTGGTTCTGCTGAGTCTGACCCACCCCAGGGTGGGTTAGGAAGATTACATCCTCCGAGTCCAGATCAGCCATGCCTTGCAGGTTATCCATCTCCAAAGTACTGCATCTTTTTGGTACCAAGTTGAACTGTAGTTGCAGACAGTGTACCTTTGAGGCACTGAAAATGCACAGGTAAGATGGCGGTGAGATGCTGACAGTTCCGTGGGTTGGGTGTGTTTGCTTTCCCTAATGGGCCCGCCTATTCCATTGAGTGACAGGATTCAGACCCGAGCAATCAGTTCTGCAGTTGAATGTTTGCACACTCTTGTTGCCTAATGTCTAGCTCCTAATTAATCCCTGAATGTGATGCTCTGCAGAACTAATGTCAATGTCGCAAATCCATTTCCCCAGGCGAGAAGGCATAACAACTGGGTGGCAATTAGGTGCAGTCATTAATAAATAAATGACATCTTTGCAGGAGACATAAAGAAGATAAAAACAAATACGTTTATTCAGGTCACCATTCACCACCAATTCATCTCGAATGCTGAATAAGGCTAGTAGGCAGTGAATGCTGCAGCATTAAAAAGACAACTGTAATATGAATTATACATATAACAGTTATGCACTTGCCAAAAGTCTGTATTGTATATGTCTGGCATGAAATGTAAGCCCCAATGGGGACAGTGTTGCAAATGAATGTAAAACCCTATGGAATTAATAGTGCTATATGTCGAGCCCACTGGGACGGGGGTACTCGGTACCGGACCGGTCTGCTACTGGGGAAGTCACGGGTGGTCCTGGTCCGGACCGTGTCCCGGGCCCTGGCAATAATAGGGGATATTTTCAGGGGAAATGTCAGTCGTGACGCCACCCACTGTGTGCGGCCACCGATGGGGCCGCCACTGCTGCAGAACCTCCGGGGATGATGTAATGGCAGCGGAGATGGAATAGTTCCCGTGGGCAGAACTGTATTCCCTGGGGAAGTGATGGTTAAAGTCTATTGTGTAGTGTGCAGGCCTGGTGCTGAATGCAATTCACTTACTGTCCAGATGCTGCAGAAATCCTTCGTCTGTATTGGAGCTGACAAGCTGTGGCTCTGCAGGTGGAGGTCCTTTGCAAGCCTGCATGGAGGGAATAGTATTCAGAGAGAGACAGACAGAGAGTTGCATTCAGGGTTCACAGTGTTTACTTCTCAAGTTCTCAAGTTCAGGTTACAGTTCAGTACAGTTCTTACAGGTTAGTTCAATACACGGGCACACTTTCCCTTCCGGGTTCCCTTTACTCTCTGCAGCCAGGTCTCTCCTCTCTGTGACCCCTCACTCTGTCTCTATGTCCTTTCCGGGCTGTTGACTCTCTCTGCTTCTGTGTTCGCTTGGTGTGCGTCTCCGGACAGTATGGCGATGACTCTGGCCCCTGTGGGTCCTCCTGGTCGTCACTGAGCTGCCTGTCCTTTGGGGTAGGGACCCTAACGTGTAGCTGTGGTCTCCCGTCGGTTGTCTGGGGATGCCCGGGTGAAACTACGGTCCCCTCTAGAGCCGACACTCTACTTCAGCCCATCCTCCAATAGTCCTCCTGTGTGAGGCTTTACCAGGCTCTTTCTACTGTGTCTTCAAGTATCATAGGAGGGCTACTCCGCCTGCAGTCTGTCATCTCGGCTGTAGTTTTAGGGCCCGGTATCACCGTCCCTCTCTTCCCTCACACTCCTGGGGGTACTGGCTTCGGACGTGCTTTCTCTCTGCGGCTCACACTGGCTCTGTTCAGATTCTGCGCTCCTACACCCCACTTTGCCAGGACGTGTGATCCAGTCTTACCTTCTCAGCTTAACTCGGCCTACTGCTGTCTCTCGGCCTGTGCCGTGCTCCTCAGCCTGCTGCTGGTCTGTGTCTTTGCTGCTTGGCACCCTGGGCCTACTGACTCCTTCCTCCTCCCCCTTCACTATTTCTACCTTCTGTCACCTGACTACGTGTTTGCCCACCCACTGCTCTAAACCCTACCACCCCTCGCCTGCTTAGAGTTCCTAGGCTCCGGGTTGGGTGCTGCCCTCTACTGTACGTGGGTTTTCTGGGCGTGAGGGTGTTGGTGTTCAATTGTCGTCCTACCTGCCTGGCTGCAGTTCCCTTTGTGGCCTCCTGAACGCAGGGGCGCCACATATATAAATGAATAAATATTAATAGTTTTCTTACTATGAATGAAATACTGATTGCACATCTTCAAAAAGCAATATCCATACGATTGTTTCATCTGTGTGAACAGACCTATAAAGCTTTGTGCTGACTGACAATATGTAGGTGCAGATTTTTTGGAGACAAAAATCTGCATCTTCTTACAAAATACGCACCAAAAAAGCTGTCATGCCAACGATGCATTTGTTGGTGCATTTTTGGTGTGGGAAGGTACAGATTTTTGACCTGCATGTCTGACTTCATGACACCTCACCTGAAAGGGCTTGTGCCTTATGTTATAGCGTGTTTATGTAATTAAAATTTATTGGGAGCATGTATATAATATGTGGTGACCTGGTGAGGGACTTCATGATTCTTTAAAACTACTACTTTATTATAAACACTGAAGTCCTGTTGGCTTTTGCAGCCAGAGCAGGGACTTCTCTTCCTTTTGTACACAATTGGCATAGGAGCACAAACTACATCTATTTTGAAAGTTCTCTACGCACTGAAATGTCAGAATTGGAGTAGGAGCGTGATCTACACCACTTCTCACAGTCAGTGTGATCATAGAGAATGCAGCGTGAGGACGCTTGTTCCATTGCTGCAGAGTCTGGATAAAGCAGAGCCAAGTGCGCCTCTTGGTAACCATTGTTGTGGATTATTGCTGGAGGGTGTATTTTTGGGTTAATAAATTTGAAAATGAGGGTTGTCTGTGTGATTTATTTCAAATGAAGGATTTTTCTCTGTGTATATTTTTTTTAACTATTTCCTCACAAGATTAATAATAGGTGGGGCCATAGACACTGAACATTATCAATCTGGGCTTAATGAGTGTTGTCTGTACTCAGCTGCCATCCACCCCCCCCTCCCAACACGGGCCTAATAAACTAGAAGAGCCACCTTCAGCAGTGCTTATGCTGCATTTTGTGAAGATGGCTCTTACCCTCTACCACCCATGGACACCTACATAAATAAGTTTTAGAATTTCTCCCATGTATGTGAATACCTAGAAAAGGTCCAGGAAGTACGTTCTCTCTGCAGGACCTAGGCTCCATGCTGCTGTCAGTCATCCTCCTCTGTTCTCCAGGGGCCACCTCCTCTCCTCCTCCTGATGTCATCGGCGCCTGCCCAGATTAGTTACTTCTCGAGCATGCTCCGTTTGCTATGCCCGACAATTTAGGTCACATGACGTCCTCAGATTGCGCCTGCGTATAGCACAGGCATCAGATCCCGGCCCTGAAGTCTGTTATGCTGTATGCACACTGCGGGGCTGGGAATCTGATGCCTGCGCAGAAAGCATCACTGTGCCTGATCCCTTCTCCCTCCCCTCTTTCAGTGATGCATTCTGCGCAGGCACTCGATTCCCAGCCCCGCAGTGTGTATATAGCATAACACAATACAGGGCCGGGATCTGAACACGTGTCCTCACAGTTACTTCCATCACATAATACTCTGCTAAATGTGTGGCCCTCTATGTTAGCTTGCTATGGCAATTGTAAATACCACTAGCTGGGCTGTTTCCATACCATGTAATATGATATGTGCTAGCATGATCTTTAGCTATTTTAATGGGAATCTATTGGGTTAAACACAGATTAAATTTTCCATAATACATTTGTTATTTTCCTGCATACATGATTTGTCTTTTGCTGCCAGTTTGGCACTTGTCAGTAAAAATATATATCCTTCAAGGCTAATCATCTTATATCTACCAGTTACTTATGACACTTTTATAGCATTTTTGCTCATATTGTATATAAAGGTCTTGGTATTACCTTCCTTGCAATGAGATACATTTAATTCAGTGACTCTCTGATACAAATTAATAACTTTTCTGCACATCTATACATTATTTTAGTGTTTAGAGTGCTACAGTGCCACCCTGCGGTATGTATTAATACATCCCCTATGTAGTCAGTGTACCTGCTACTTTACAGTATTGCCTCTACTTGTAGGCTATGTGCAGACGTCTAATATGTGCAACTGATTTTTGATGTCCAAAATCTGCACCGTTTCAAAGATCTGCACAAATAAGTTGGTAGTCTCTTGGTACATTTTTTCCGCGAGTTTGCAGCACTGTTTAAATGCGGATTTTGCTGTATTTTTAGCAATTGTTCACTGATGTGACTGTGAATAAAATTAGGTTAAAGATGGAAAAAATAAAATAGGGTTTATTGATGTTATTATGTAACCTGGGGCTCTGCTGGTTTTTTTGGTTACCAACCTGGGTACAGTAGGCAGCTAAGGGCTGCCACCCACCCCCATCTGCCTAGTTTTACCTGGATTGTAATAAAAATACGGGGGAGACCTTTTTTTTTTAATTATTTCAAGAGATAATTTAATAAAAATTACATGGAGCGTCGCTATATTTTTGGTTTTCAGCCAGGTAAAACTAGGCAGCTGCTGGGGGTTGAAATAGCCAGTGTGGCTAGGCCCAAGCATTCTGGGCCCCCTGTGCTGCAAATTGCAGTCTGCAGCAGTCCCAGAAAATGGTGCATTCATACAACACCATTTTCTGGTGTTATACCAAACACCTCCAGCTGCCCTGCTCGCAGCGGCATAAAAACTCACTAGTTTTGGGTCTCACAGTGGACAGACTGACAGGAGAAAGTTCACCTTAGGTCAGAGCTCAGCCATGTCACTCTAGCTGATCTCAGGTGAAGCAGACTGAGTCACCCGCTCACAGCAGGAGCCGAAACTTACTCAGTTTCTGGTCCCTAACCCCCATGATCGAATGTCACAGAAGATCATGGAGGTTTTATTTGGGAGTAATAAAGTTGGAAATTATGCATGTATTTGTGTTCTTTTTATAAATAAATAATTTTTCACGATGTGGTGTATTGTTTACTATTTACTTAGAGGTTCAGAATGGATGGGTCTGGCATTGGCCCAACATTCTGATCCTGGGGCTTAGTGCCAGCTGGTAATACTCAACTGGTATTACCCCCTAATTACTCAATTTGCGACTTCCACAGGGCAGCTAAAAGAGTCATGTACAGCACCAGAAAATGATGCTTCTATGAATATTTTCTGGAGTGGCTGCAATTCACAATGTGGGGGGTCAAGTACCCATTTCCTTAGCTTTACCTGGCTGGACACCAAAAATATAGCAAAGCTCCATGTCAATAATTTTTTAATTATTTCAACGCTGTACAATACAAAATAATATTGTGGGTACCGTGTTAGCCAGCAAAATCGATGTAAATACTTATGTTCCATAAAGAAAAAAGTAGGAAAAAAATATTCAAGGAGTGATAGGGTAAGTGCACACTGGCCGGGTTTTCGGCGGTTTACCTGTGTAAACCGCCGTTTTGTTTACATTAGTTTTATGTTAATTTATGTTAATCCAAACCGGCGTTTGGATTAACATTAAAACTAATGTAAACAGCCTAAGGCTGTGCACACACCGGCGGTTACCCAGCGTCATCCGTTGCTAACCCGCAGGTTTCCCAGCGGGTTAGCAAAGAATGATCATGTTCTAAAAAACGGCGGTTCTGCAGCGGCTGCAAGCAGAATCATGTGCTGCTTCCAGCCGCTGCAGAATCGCCGCCGAGAACCCGCTGTGCAGCCGCCGGCTCCCGCCCGGCTCTCGACGCACATGCCCGCCAGGAAGCCGGTGGACGGCGCCGGAGCTTCCTGGCGGGTCCCGCCAGCTGCCGCCGACAAACACGCCGGGTAAGTGTGAACTTACCCTTACTGTTATTGGCTACCCAGAGACATTATATTTGTAAGCTTTCAGGGCTCAATAGCCCCTTCATCAGACAATATTACAAATGAATTACTGGGACATTTAAATGGGTATTACAGCAGGACATGAGGTGACCCTAAGTACAGATGGGCTAAGGAAATTTAATTAGGGTTTTTGTTATACATGCAGATGAGGTGGAAGTGTTCTAGAGATCTGAAGACCTTGCAGAGGTGTGAGTTGTGTCCAAGTAATGACTCATGAATCCAGGTGTCAAATCAAGTCATTTTGTTAAAGATTGATGCATCTTTATTAATTTGAATTCCCAGATCTTTCGTTCTCCATCATTCTTAAAGTGACCTTTTAGTGTTAGGACTTTTAGGTCTGCCATACTGTGTCCTGGTCTAGAAAAGTGTATTCCTACACACGTGTCCAGCTCATTTTTTATTGTTTGTCTATGCAAATTCATTCTTGTTTGTAATTTTTGTTTTCTTTCTCCGATGTACATCTCAGTGAGTCGGTCGACAGGGTACTCGGATGCCGGGACAGATGGTCACTTTGATGGGGGAATCACGGCTGGTCAGTTCCCGGTTCCGTGCCCTGGACCCTCAATGGCAGGGGTGGTGGGGGATGATGATGATGGATGGGGATACGGTAACGTGACGCCACCTGTGGTACCTGGTAACGTGGATACCAGAGCTGCGGCCGGCCGCTGACGTGATGAAGGTGTAGCTCAGAGTAGTACAGCTCCTCACAGGTGGAGCTTTACCTCAGGGCAGCGGGGGTCGAATGATGGGAGTAGTAGTCCTCACCTCTTTGATGCTGAGGCCCTCCAGGAGCCCTCCGAGCGGCGGAGAAAAGGAGCACAGACACCAGATCAGCTCAAGAAGTTCTTTACTGGTACCGGGCAGATGATGAAGTACACAGTACAGTCTGGTTTAGTGGGAACGTAGCCACAGATTTTGAGGTAACTTTGCAGAGTCTGTTGGTGTTACCCTCTTACAACTTTCAGGGTCTGTGTTCCTCTTTACTCTCATTCACCACTCTGAAGAGGTCCTTCTCCAGTCCCCTGGTCTGCTACTATTAGGTACAGTCGGTTCCTTACCAGTACGAATGGGAGCGACAGTACAGTAATCCTCCCACCACCGGAATTCGATCCTTTACCTAATGTGTCCTGGACCTTTTTGGAACTGAGGTAGAAGTACAGTCTGAGGCGTTATGGCTCCCTTCTGTCGGTCCCACAGCTTGTCGGTTCACAGTCAGGGATAGACCTCTGACTGCCTTGGCTCCTGTATGCCGGTGTCGACCCCAGACTCCTGAGACGGCTCCAACCGGTCCTGGATTGTCCCCTCCAGTTTCTGGGTCACCCCTCTCCAAGGAGGTGCCCCCCTGTCATGAACACTGTTAGGCACGTCCTCTCTGGCTGCCTTCCCAGCACTGTTTGACTAAAACTCCCTCTACTGCCACTCAAGTCTCCTGCTCTACTCTAGGCTCCACCCCTGGACCTACTGAATATACTGTCCCTATGCTATGGTGGCCTAGTGTATAGGTGCTTATGACAGACTCTGTATAAAACCCCGTGTCCATGGCTACGGAGGCACTACACCTTCTGTTTTTGGTGCAGTACCTCCCTGTGGCGCCTTCCCATAGGGGCGCCACACCAGCATTGCATCTTGTCCATTGTATCCTGTACACCACATTGGCAGATGTACATGAAAAAAAGTCCATGATCTTATAGTCCTGATTTGTGTTGGGTATGGGACTGTATCTGTTGGTGATATGTGGGTACAAGTCATGCATTTCTTACTGTTACAGGGGAATATGCTTGTCTGTGATGGTGATGGGAGGACACTTCTAACAAGGCTATTTCTTAAATTGGGGGGCTGTTTATAGGAGAGCAGTGGCAGTTCTCGGAATATTGTTTTCAGTCTGTGGTCTCTCTGGAATATGGGTTGGAGGTCAGTGCCAATTTTCCTTAGGGTGTTCATATGAGGATTGTATGTGGCCACAAGAGGCACCCTGTTGTTGTCCTCCCTTTGTTTGTAATCCAAGAGGTGGCTTTTTGGGATCCTTATAGCTCTGTGTATCTGTTGATCAATTACAAGTGGATGATACCCTTGTTGTAGGAATGTTTTCCTCAGTGATAGTAGGTGTAGTTTTCTATCCTCATTGTCTGAACAGATCCATATGTACCTCAGAGCTGTAGATTATTGATTTTTTTTTGTGTGTGTCTTGGATAAAAGTTGTTCCATCTCAGGTATGCCGGACGTCCTGTGGGTGTATGGTTAATAGACGCTTGTACGGTATTAAAGTCCCAAAGTACGACAGTGCTCAAATGAAAATATATAGTTTGCAGCACCCCACACGACACGGAGTCAGGGTATATGGTCTCGCCCATTATGCAGCGCACGTCCCTCCAACGGAGTCATTCTGGAGTGTGTATCAGTTTGTACGGTATTGTTTTTGATGTATATGGTCGTAGCAAGAAAATGAACTTGGGACTTTGAAAGGTTGAGCTTGATGGGTGGGTGGAACTTGTTGAAGTTGTTGTGGAAGGCAAGTAGATCCTCTTTTGAGCCTGTCCAGATTATTAGTAGGTCATCAATGTAGCGGAAGTATGCCAGAGGTTTGATAATACAAGATGCGAAAAAATCTTGTTCAAGTTTAGCCATAAATAGGTTAGCATACTGTGGTGACATTTTCTTCCCATGGCTCTGCCCATACACTGTTGGTATATATTATTCCCAAAGAAAAAATAGTTATGGTGGAGCACAAACCTGATGAATTGCAGTGCTGGTTCCGTTGCTAGAGTGTTCTTTTGGAGGAAATATTTGCATGCAGCAATCCCATCTTTGTGAGGAATGTTGGAGCAAAGGGACTCTACATCCATGGTGGCCAATATTGTATCCTCTGGAAGTGGACCCAGGGCTGACAATTTGCAGAAAATGTCTGTGGACGTCCTGATCTCTAATAGAACACTTGCACCTCATCTGCAAGTATAACAAAAACCCTAATTAAATTTCCTTAGCCCATCTGTACTTAGCGTCACCTCATGTCCTGCTGTAATACTTATTTAAATGTCTCAGTAATTCATTTGTAATATGTCTGATGAAGGAGCCATTGAGCCCTGAAAGCTTACAAATATAATTTCTCTGGTTAGTTAATAAAGGTATCACTCCTCGCATTCTTTTTTTCTACTTTTTTTTGGTACATAAGTATTTACATTACATAAGTTATTACATTAATTATTTCAAGAAATAAATAGTATTTTTATTATCAGCCAGGTAAAACTAGGCATCTGGGGGTGGTTGGCAGCCCATACCTGCCTGCTGTACTTGTGCTGGTGACCAAAAATGCAGCAGAGCCTCATGCCACAGGTACAAAATTTGAGCCAAATCTGCACTAAATACATAGCAAATACTCACAGTGTGAACAGTGCTACATATTTGCTGCATATTTAGGAGCTAACATTAAGGTCTGAGTTAAAAATTGTGGCAAAATACACTGAAAGAATTGACATGCTGCAGATATTTCAACAGGAAAATGCGTACTACCGCTGGAAAATCTGAAGCATGGACATGCCAGTTCTAATTTCCCTTACACTTTACAGGGAATGTGCTGTATTATGGATTTGTCACAAATATGGCGAAAAACGTGGGAAAAATGCCGGAAATCCGCAGCGTCGGGACGTAACCTTAATCTTTCTTCTGTAATAAGAACTTTATTTATTAACTAGATGTGGGCCCGATGCTATTGCATCGGGAGAGTAGTATCTGTGCGCTGTCTCTCGTCTCTGTGCATGTCTGCCCCTGTGCACTGTGTCCTCTCTGTGCTGTCTCTTCCCCATGTGCGCTGTCACTCCCTTGTGCCTTTTTTCCCTCTGTGTGCTTGTCTTTGTTTCCCCGTGTGTACTGTGTCTCTCCCCTGTGCACTCTGTCTCTCCGTCTGCGGTGTCTGTCTCCCCCGTGTGCACTGTGTCTGTCTCCCCCGTGTGCACTGTGTCTGTCTCCCTCCTGTGTCCTCCTGCATGTATGCCTATCCCCCTGTGTCTATGCCTATCCCCCTGCGTGTATGGATCTCCCCATGTCACCCAGCATGTATGCCTATCCCCTGTGTCCCCCTGCGTGTATGCCTTTCCCCCTGTGTCCCCCTGCGTGTATGGCTCTCCCCATGTGTCCCCCTGCATGTATGCCTCTTCCTCAGTGTCCCCCTGCATGTATTCCTCTCCCCCAATGCCACCCTGCATGTTGCCTTTCCCCGTGTCCCCCTGCACGCATGTGTGGCACCCCACTGGTCAGTGCACCACAGTAGGGGTACTGCACCCACAATATAGTGTGCAGTATTCCTGTCGCAGGGGCGTGTAAAGTCTGCATGAGGCTCCCATCCCAGCACTCCCACACTAGGCCAGGGTAGACGGGTAGACCCATTCCCAGAGGGCGTAGTTAGGGGAGATGGGAAGTCACAAAGAAAGAATCAAAGGGGAGCCCCGAGAGAGAGAAGCGTCTCCCAGGGAGGGGGCCTGAGAGAAAAGGCAGCCCAGGAGAAGAACGAAGAAAGCCCCATATCGGATCAACCATAATCCTGGGGAATCCTAGTCCACCAACGGAGTGTCGGCTCCGATGAACGGTACAGGAGAGTTCACCCCCTGAGCCGTCGACACCGGCCATCGCGGGTTAGTTCAGCAGCCCCGACAACCCTGTCCAGAACGTACAGCCCCACCAGGATCGCCCTCAGAGAGAGAAGTGTACCTCATAGAGCCCAATGGGCCTGGTATACAAGTGGGTTGTGCAGGGCAGGCGCAACTAAAGGCAGCAGGATGTAGGATTGACTAAAGAAGGTATACTACAGGAGCTTCAAAAAGACTTTATCCTCTTCTGCGACTACCCGGCCAGCTACCCGTCTAAAGACTGTAAAAGCTGTAACCTAACCTGCCATCTGAACCCGGTTCCAGTAAAAGTACCCATACAGAGTCATACAGCCTCCGTGTCTCCTTACTACACAAACTGATGCGCTGCCTTACATCCAGCACCACCACAAGTGCTGTCCAGCCCTGGGGACTCAGCTCCACCTGCAGGGACCTGCATCATCCAAGCTGCAATACCATTGCCCCTGGAGGTCTGAATCGTCGCTGGTGATCATCACCAAAATCTGCAGATGGCGTCACAACAAACTTTATAAACTTATTCCCTTTTCAACAAACTCCCCCAATTTTTAGGCTGACCACTAGGGCAACGGGTGCGGGCGGGCCATCGGTGACATCCCTGCAACTCCACGCCCAGGTACTGAGTCCCCATTGGCCCTTGTGTGAATCATATGGCTCTCCCCCTGTGTGTATAGCTCTCCTCCTGTGTCCCCCTGCATGTATGGCTCTCCACCTGTGTCCCCCTGCATGTATGGCTCTTCTTCTGTGTCTCCCTGTGTGTATGGCTCTCCCCCTGTGCTGCGTTCTCCCCCCTACGTTCTCACCCCCACCTGTCATTACCGGTGCCGGGTGCTGAAGGCTCCAAGAAGATATTCTCGCTCTCTGCGAAGCGGGTTATGTGACAGGGCCTGTGTGATGTCACATCAGCCCACCCTGTCACATGACCCGCTCCACAGAGAGTGAGTCTTCCTGGAGTCTTCAGCAGCTGGCATCGGTAACGACAGGTGGGGGTGGGAACGGAGGGGGGACGACAGAGAAGGAGGTGGGTGGTTGGGGGTGCCGGTGCTGGGGTTCCACTGGCGGTAGTGTGTAGCAGGCAACATTACCGCCAGTGGACGCCACATTGTTACACCCAAGTGGGTGTATAATTGCCTTGTGGCTTCTGGCAGAAGTGGCATAGCTACAACCGGATGGAAGTGGAAGCCACAAGGCAATTATGTAAGTAGATATCTACTTTATGTATACTGGTCCCTAGTTTTCTCTGTTGTGTTATTTTTTCATCTTTACAAAAAATTTTAAAAATTATTTTCAGTAAAATTATTGTATTCTACACTAGGGCCTGTTCACACTCTGATTTTGTGCTGCAGATTTTGAACTTCCAAAATCTGCACCTAGTGTCAGAAAAACGCACCAAAACCATCCCTGTCCACACTGTGCGTATTTCATGCATTTTTTCATGAGGACTTGATGCAGATTTTTAGATGCCTTGTGTCTATTTGAATAAAGTTTAATTACTTGGGTCGAAAAAAAAAAGAAAACAAAAAAAAGAAAAAAAGATGTTAAATCTTGGTCCCCTCTCAATACTATCACTACCTGTGGATTTTAATGCAAATTTGGTTCAGAATATGCAACAAATTCACATGCTGCAGATTTTTCTGCAATCAAATACTCATCAAATCCACAGCAAAAAAATATGCAGATAGGACATCTCAAATCCCATAGACTTGGCTGAGAAAACACGCTGCTGCAAACTTAGTGTGGATCTGCAGAGGATCCGCACCAAATATGCGGTGCAATACTCATCGTGGAAACGGGCCCTTAGTCGATGTCGGCTTTTGTCCTTTTGTTGCTGTGTAGTTTTTCCTATTAGTCTTCCTTCTACTATATGTCCTCTATATAAAATACCTAGTTATTCTAAGGCGGCCGTCACACGTTGCAATATTGCTAATGATATCGTTTAAGTGATCTGCTTTTTGATTGCTTAAGCGATATCGTTTGTGCATCGCTGCGTGCAATCAGGCGATTTTACAATGTAAAATCACTTGATCGTGACATCGCAGATATGAGAGCCGGAGCTCATATCAAGCGATAAACGCTTGATCAATCTGCCTCATCGTGGTGTGTGACACCACGATGAACGATCTCCCAGCGGCAGAGCCTATGCTGGGAGATGGTATCTATGGTAAACGTCGGGTTACTAAGCGCCGCGCGGCGCCTAGTAACCCGATGTGTACCATAGTTACCAGCGATCTCGCTGCTCCACATCGCTGGTGAGTCTGTCTGTGTGACATCTCACCAGCGATGTGAGCGATATTGTTAGCGATCGCGCGTGCACGTGATCGCTTACAATATCGCTCACGATATTGATGAGTGTGACGGCCGCCTAATGCATAGATCTACTATTACATTGTACTGAATAGGTATATTATATTCCCTCATACATATCTCTTGAGTAAAAAAAGAAACACAGTGGGCATAAGAGACAGATGCAATAAAAACCTTAATGAAAAACGCTAGCAACCTCGTCATGAAATTTTTTTATATACATCATTTCCCCCCTCTTTGCTGCATTGTTACTGCAATATAAACGCACTGTGTGTAAACATAGCCATAGAAGCAGCAATGCAATGTTGATGCTATGTAACTTTACAAGTCATGTTAAAAAAATGTAATGGCATATATTGTAGCATTGTGTATTTTGTGCATTTTCGGCTAGGGCCTAAATCTCTTTGACTGTGACATTGCTGCAATATACAAGTGAATGGGGTCACATTATACATCTCCACTACCATGACCGCTACAGGCATGTTAAAAAAATCCAATTGAATCTGATTTCATGTCATTTGCTTCCATGGTTGTGGTAGTGTAGATTCTGCAGTGAGATCCCATTCACTGGATGGTGCAGTTATCGCACCAAATAAACCTCACCAAAGTCGTTGTGTAGCCCCAGCTTTAATCTGACACAGTTTAATTGATACTTCATTTCTTTCAGGCTATCCACTGAACAACCAGCACTTGAATCATTATTTTATTAAGGTATGTTGAAAAAACCCATCTCATACTACTTAAGGCTAAATACATTCCTTTAATAGGGCTCATTGCCAGTGTAGCAATCAACTGTATGCAAGAAAAAAACAAAAATGAGTGTCTCAAGGCCACTTTACACACACCAACTTATCTGTCCCAACTTCTGACCAACTTACTGGTTGCAGTGAAATCATGGACACATTGTTCCATTTTATGGCTGTGTACAAATTGAACAATGTGTCCATGATTTCACTGCAACCAGTAAGTTGGTCAGATGTTGGACAGATAAGGCTGCTTTCACACTACGATTTATTCATTTCCGATGCTGTCCGATAAAAATCGGACAGCATCGGACCGATTTTCGGACCCCATGCATCCCTATGGGGATCGGGTCAGATCGGATGTGCACTAAATGCCATCCGATTTGGTCCGATCCGATTCTGTCCGATTTTTGCAGATTTTTTTCCAGTGAAAAAAATCGTTGCCTGCAACGATTTTTTCATCCGATTACAAAATCTGACAGACTCGGATCGGACCAAATCGGATGGCATTTAGTGCACATCCGATCTGACCCGATCCCTAACATGGGGCCCTATGGAGAAGGGTCCGAGGAAACATCTGATGTCTCCTCGGACCCTATTTTACTGTACTGAGCATGCTCAGTACAGTAAAGCTGCTCAACTAGGAGCGCAGGGGTTAAAAAAAAAAAAAAAAAAAGTTCATGCTCACCTGCCCCCGAACCCCCGCCGTCTCCAGCCGTCTTCCTTAAGGCTCCCGTGGCTCCCGCAGGCTGCCGGTGTCTGCAGAGGTCTTCTGCAGTTCAGGACCTGCGGTGATGTCACAGTCACGTGACCGCGGGTTCACCATGGTAACCCGCGGTCACATGACTGTGACATCACCGCAGGTCCTGTGTACTGCAGTAGAAGACCTCTGCAGACACCGGCAGCCTGCGGGAGCCACCGGGAGCCTTAAGGAAGACGGCTGGAGACGACGGGGGCTCGGGGGCAGGTGAGCATGAACTTTTTTTTTTTTCCTTTTTTTCAGCCTCCGGCTACGATTTTATGCCGGAATCGGGTGCCTATTTGGCACCCGATTCCAGGCATCAGAAGGGAGCCGATGCTGTCCGATTTATATCGGACAGCATCGGCTCCCTAAAAATCGTAGTCTGAAAGCACCCTAAGTTGGTGTGTGTAAAGCGGCCATCAGACTGAAATATTCTGCCACATGGGCACAAATGTCATATGATTCCCTTTAGAAATGATTGGTAGGTCACAAGCTTAACACATAGGTGCTCTGGTACACATGACAAAAACAAAAAATGCTCTTATTTACAGCACTATAAATAATATACATAATAGAGGACACTAAGTAATAAACATTACTATACATAACAAGAGGACACTACAGTATGCAAAATGGAGCTATAGATAACAAAACGGAATGCTATGTGATAAAGGGACAGCACTATATGTAACCACAGGGGATGTTATATAATAAGGAACAGATCGCTCAGGGTGCATTGGTTATTAGCCTATGTAAACAAACAGTCCGTAGTAATGGTTAACTAGTTGGTGGTCATTTAGGGTTGCTGGTTGGTCCATGTAAATTTATCCCTGAACATGTAGAAATAGGATAAATATTTACAACTAGTAACTTATCCTTTATGTCTTATCTGATTACATCTTCTTCATCTTGTTAAACCTTCACGTCAATGTTCTAATGGCATTACTTGGTAACTGCAAAGCTTGCAGAATTTATCACCATATTCCTGAAAACAAAAAAAGGCCACATACACTGGCAAGCAAAAGGAGAACACTGTTTTTAACTTTTGACTTTCAGGCTCCATATCTCACCATCCTTTACAACTAGAAGTGTGAGACTACCTTCATTTTATAGACAATTAGGCCTGTGAGCATGATTTTTACACTAGGAAAAATCTTTGAACAAATTATTAAATAACATGTATGCAAGTACCTAGATGAGAATGAAGTGATTAATCAGAGCCAGCATGGTTTTGAACTAAGGCTGGCTTCACACTGCAGTTTTCACTGATCAGTGTCCATCAGTGTTTGGGTGCCAAAACCAGGAATGTCTCCAAAACTCAGAACAGGTGTCAATCTTTCAATTATAGTTTTATCTGCAAGTTCCTTTACTAGTTCCTCTCCTGGTTTTGGCACACAAACACTGATGGACACTGATCAGTGAAAAACTGCAGTGTGAAGCCAGCCTGACAAGTCATGTGTTACGTATACAATACTGTCAGTATAGACTCTAGTGTATGAGTGCAAGGTAACACAGGAGACGTAGACATGTTTAGAAAAGTTCTTGTATTACATCTTACAAGTGATGGCACAAACAGGAGCAGGGTTAGCCACAATTGCATAGGCTGAATTCACAGCAAGACCAAAATAGATCCTAAATCCATCATAAGATTCAAGAATTACAATAACAGTCTCTCTTACTTCCCTTGCAAATGTCCTTGGAAAGCAGGGGGGTTCATGTGTGGACACAAGGGGTCCACAGATCCAAGTAGATGACAGCTGCAATATAATGTCCCAACAGGCTTCAGGAGGCAGATGTGGCGCCCCGCAACGAGTGCGTCACAGGAAGGTATTACATCCCTGACTGAAGATGTAATATCTTCCGTCTCAGTGATTACATGGTTAAACCCAGATTTCCGTACACCACATGCACCACTTAGAGAGAGAGGGCCAATCAGGTCCTGGTGGGAGGAGTGTAGGTGTAGTGTGCAGAAGAAGTGAGTAAGTGGTTGGAGAGGAAGGAAGAAGGAGCAGGCTCTGCACAGTTCCGTGCAGCCCTGAAAACCAACCTACCGGCTGGCACCATTAAGCGGTGACCCAGACCGGAAACATGGGCAGCTACCGAGCGGGTCCAAACATACCCGTGCCCAAACTACCGGATCACTGGTTCCGAGGTGAGCAGACGGTCACCGCCGCTCAGAAAACCAGAGTGAAGGAACTGCTTCATAGGAGCACCTCACTGCAGCCGCAAACAAGCTGTCTTGCCAGCGGAGAACCCACTATAGGGAATCAGGCTCCCCTCCAACCGAGTGATTACCGGTAGGGAACCTTCAAGTAGCCTCCCTTGTACCTGAACTGGCGCACTAAGGCGACAACGGCAACTAGGAAAGTTAGTAAAGGAAGAACACCGTGGAGCTCTGGACTAAGACCAGTCATCGCTGGGACCACCCGGTCTGTTACCTAAAACTGTATACCCTGTACCACACTAACGGTTACAGTAAAGACCCGTTACAGAGGAATCTGGTGTCCGTGCCTTTCTTCAAAACTGTTGTTAACTCTGAATACTCAGAATTACTGAACTGCCGTATTCCATCATGTGTAGTTCCTGGCCCCGGGGACTCCTGCTCATCCTGTGGGGAGCATCCCATCCAGCTGCCGTACATCCCCCGGAGGCCCAAGCAGCGCCGGTGCCATCACCGGACACCCACAGGTGGCATCACGACAACAATAATTATTCCCATCCGTTCATCCCCTTTTGATCTGACCACCGGGCCCCACTGCCTCAGGCGCGGAACCGTGACAAGTGCTGCATCGCCTGAGACGTGAGCATCCGGCAACGATGAGTCACAGACTTCTGACAAGGCTGGAAACAGGATTCATAAACACTGATTGAACACTTGAAGCTGCTTAAATGGCAAGAGGCAAGGACTGGGCGGAAACATAGAGGCCGAGGACTCCATATTGCTTCAGGGCATGGTGGATCCAGCAGGGGAGAGGAGGCAAAAAAAAACTAGATTCAAAACAAAAATGACAGCAGATATTGCAAGAAGTCTGAGAACCTCACGTCATGTCAGACTAACCTAATTTCTGCAACAGAATTTGATTCAGTGGATCAGGAAAATTCTGTAGATATAGTATATTTTGATTTCAGCAAGGCCAGCATTTGACAAAGTATCTCATACCATCCTTATTGAAAAAGTGACCAAGTAGGGAATGGACAGGGCAACTGTTAGGAGGACTCTTAACTGGCTTAGTGATCGGAACCCAAAGAGTGGTCATAAATGACTGCACATTCAGTTGCAAGAATGTCTCAAGTGGGGTACCCCATTGCTTGCTCGGGGACCTGTATTGTTCAACATCTTTGTCAATTATTTGGAGGAAGGAATTGAGGGTAAACTGATTAAATTTGTTGATGACACAAAGCTAGGAGGCATCCCTAATACTAGAGAAGAGAGGATTCAAAAAGATCTAAATAAAGTGGAATAGTGGGCAGCAACTAGCGGAATGGTTTTTAAGGGCTCGGACACACTCGTCACAGTTTGACGGACGAGACTCGGAACAGGCTGGAGCAGTGACCCTGAATGGCCTCTCTCTCTCTGGACAGGGAATGTGATGCTGCACAGAAACACAAGCAGCTGTCATTCCCCGTCCAGAGAGAGAGAAGCCATTCAGGGTCACTGCTCCAGCCTGTTCCGAGTCTCGTCCAAGAGACTCGCATGTAACTCGGAGAGTGTGTCCGAGCCCTAACAGGGAAAAATGCAAGTCCTACAAGTGGGCATGAAAAATGAAAAAAGCATATACAGAATGGGAGAAATATGGCTAAGGAACAGCACATGGGAAAAATACTTAGTTTATACTAATAGATCACAGACCGAACATGAGTCAACAGTGTGATGCATCAGCAAAAAAGGCAAACACAATTCAGGGATGTATTAAAAGAAACAAAGAGTCTAGATCACATGAAGTCATTATTGCCCTCTACTCTTTGTTCAGAAACAACATCCTAAAAACACAAAAAAATATGTGTGCATTGTCTCCAAATACTTTGCAATAAATAAATAAAAGCTAGTGCTATAAAAACACAGGGTACTTGGTTCATACCTTTTTTGCAAAAAAAATACTTAAGCCATCCCATTGCGGCAAGGTGACCCTCTTCGGGACAGCCCCTACGCTAACCATATTATAACCTACTACTGTGCTTATTGACATCACAAGCAGCAGGTTGTTCTGTGTGAACTGGCCCCAAAAGGATCACAGATGGGATGCATTATATCAATTTCTTTTCAGCAGGAGAGAGGCAGGGCTCTCCAACTTGCCAGGAGGCAAATGGTTAAAGTCAATTTGCAAACAAAAGCTGAGACAGAAAAAGTAGTGTGAACACTCCTGTATAGCAAGCTCACTACTGTTCTGTCTCAGCTTTTGTTTGCAAATTGACTTTAACCATTTGCCTCCTGTGATCCCTTTGGGGCCAATTCCCACACAATACCCTGCTGCTAGTGAGGTCAATAAGCACAGTAGCAAGTTATAATATGGTTAGCTTAGGCAATGTTCCGAACAGGGTCACCTTGCTGCGGTGGGATGGCTTAAGTACGTTTTTTGCAATAAAGCTATGAACCAAGTAACTTGTCTTTTCACAGCACTAGCTTTTATATATTTATTGCAAGGTATTTGGAGACAATATACACATACTTTTTTTGTTTTCAGGTTGTTGTTTCATACAATTTGCCGTTTATAGTGAGCTTGCTATGCAGGCGTGTTCACACTACTCTGTTCTGTCTCAGCTTTTGTTTGCACATCCTCTTTGTTCAGACCTTATATAGAATACTGTGTCCAGTTCTGTGCACACCATTTTAAAAATCTGATAATTCTTTATCACCCAATATTCCATCTTGTAGCATTAATACATGCTTGAATAATTATAATATTATAAGTATAATATTCCTTCTTTTCAGGAATTAAATATTGTCTGTTCAGTTAGACAGCTGCAGGTTACTTCAAGTGAATCTGATATTGACAATAAAGTGAAAATGCACATGAATAATCTGTTTTTCTATTCTGTCAAGTCCAGGCCACAAGTACTTGACACCTTCCAGGACTTGATAGAGAGGGAACTGGTGGCTCTAAATAAAATCCCTGATGATGTCCTTACTGCCAATCTCTCCCCACATGAAAAAAATCACTTTAAAACAACTCTGAAATAATAATTATCTTGTAGTAAGAATGTCCGACAAAATGGAGACAGTAGTTTTACACTTATCTGTACCATACAATCAACATGTACATTTAAAGGGATCCTGTCACCCCCAAAACACCTCTAAAGCTATTAAAAGCTGTCCCTAGAGCATAGTAACACTTACCCTACACTCCTTTTAGCTCCTAAAAGCATCTACTGAGAATGAAGATAAACGTTATTACAGTACCTCATTAGTGATTATAATTAGTGACTATTGTATGCATAGTCACCCAGCCAGGCTCTCCCTCTTCATGATAACACGCCTCAATAGGCGTGATCTTTATCTCTGATTCAAATGCGCCGCCTCCCCGCTCTGTTATGCGTCAGCCGTGCTGCAGTGGGGCTGAGTGACGCGAATCGAATAATTTCCGCATGCATGCCACAAGAACTGCAAGCTAATTTGAAAGCAATGATAGCTGAGTTTAAGGCAGAGTTCAGGGGAGAACTAAAAGACCTGAGAACTAGAATAGATCATCTGGACCACAAGCTGGCAGAACTTACTAAATCTGATAATGAACTAATAGATACTAATGAGGCTTTAGAAAAGGAGGTTTCTCAAATCTACAACAAAACCCTGGATTTTGAGGACAGAAAGAATAATATTCGCAGTAGAGGGATTGATGAATCTACTCCTGACAAAGACTTGCCAAGGTTTCTGCAAAGCTTCATACACATAGTGATTACTTCTGCAGACAGCAAGGACTTTATTGTGGATAGAATACACAGGATTCCAAAACCAAAAGGCCTCAACCCAGATTTACCACAACATGTTATTGTCTGCATTCATTTCGATACAATAAAGGAGACTTTTATGTCTGGCCTCAGGAAGAGGCCAAAATTTCCAGATAACTTGGCCCACCTAAAGGTATTCCCTGACTTGTCGGCAGGTACCTTAGCTCAGAGGAGGAGTATATGCCATATACTACAGCCCTCAGAGAACAAGGAATAACGTACCACTGTGGGTTCCCAATGAAATTGAATGTCTTAAAGGACAATTCCATATCTGTCAGCACATTTCCAGAGAAGTTGAGAGATTTATTGCTAAAATGGAAGATTCAGCCTATATATCCAAATGACAAAAGAGCTCTTCGGGCACAGAAAAAGAAAAAACTGGACTCAGATTGGTTAACGCATGATTGATTACTGGAGAGCTGTTCTCTGCTTACTGCTTTCTACTCTTTGTCCGGTGCCTCTATGGTAATGTTGAAACCAGAGTTGTCCACGGAGTGTCTGCTTTTCCTCTCTCTTTCAAACTATTTTTTTGCTTTATTCCTTGTTCTTTACTGTTTGCTTGATTTTGGAACTATAATGGGACTTCCCTCTTATGATAAAGCAAAAATTTAGGTTTGATAACCCTTCATTTGTTTATACAAGCAAATTTGTTTCCTTGTCAATCCTCCCCCTGTCTGTCCTCCCCATGTTTGTCACTCATCTTAGAGCAATAGTTTCACATAAAGCAGTATATAGTATTAACAATGCATATTAAGGTTATATCTATAAATGCCAATGGTTTGAACTCGCCAGGTAAAAGATCCATCTTCTGCGAGAATATTTGCAAAGAAACTCATGATGTAATTTGTTTTCAAGATCCTCTCCAAGGCTGCTTTGTTTATTTTGCCAAATGTCCAGTCCCTGTAATGTTTATTCAGTCAAATGTCCAATCATTTTAGTTGTGCATGCATATATTTTGAGTTTTATTCAATATCTTGTCATACCATGCCTGATGAAGAGACCTGAGTCGTCTTGAAAGCTCGCCTTATAACATCATTTATTTTATTTTTGTTAGCCATTAAAAGGTATCACAAGCATAAGATTTGTATCTTGTTTCTCACACTGAGAGCAATCAACATTTTCTCAACTGGCTAACACGGTACCAAACCTTTGTTTTCAAAGAAACACATTTGTTGGCGCAGGACTATTCTCGGCTAAAGAATCCTCAATATCCACATCAGTTTTTTGCAAAGACTAAAATAGCTGGAGTGGCTATTTTTATAAGAGATTCCCTATCCTTTAAATTGTATGACACTAGTAGTGATCCGGAGGGGCGTTTTATTTTCCTTGATTGTTCTTTAAACAACACTAGGTACATGATTGTATCTCTATATGGTACAAATACATACCAGTTTTCATTTGTCAGACAAACACTTAAGAGAGTTCAGGTGTTCTTCAAAGCATTTAAAATTGTCTGTGGAGATTTCAACCTCCCCATGTCCGCCGTGTTAGACTGCTCAAACAGACATACCGCTAGGGGAGAGATGAAATTTGGAGATATCTCCACAGTTCTGAGAGAGATTACTCCCATTTCTCGCCTAGATTTAATTCCTATAGCAGGATAGACTATATTCTTGTGGATGATAGAATTCTAGCTTGTGCGCTTGAGGCAAAAAAAGGTGTGATCTCGTGGTCTGACCATGCTCCTGTCTCACTCACCATATCTGATAGGAACTCGGTCAAGGCTAATAAGTGGCATTTAAATGATTTTTTACTGACCAACAAACAAAACATTTAATTAATAGAGACAAAATTAAAAGACTTCTTTGACATAGATGATAATAACTCCACCTCAGATGAAGTGGTATGGTCAGCCCACAAGGCATACATGAAAGGTATTTTTTTTAAGATGGCAGCAGTAGAAAAGAAAAGAAGAGAGGTGGCAGTGTTAAACCTATTAACTCAAATGAACAATCTGGAACAAATCAACAAACATATTACAAATTAAATGCCACAAAGTCTATCATATTCCCCATAAATATTACACCTTTGGTAAAGGAAAAAATACTAGAGCATTTTTCCTTTAAGTGGTAGGAAGCTGGACTTACGTATTTGGGAATTAAAATGACAAAATTTGTAAATCTAATTAAATTGAACTGCAAATCATCGATTTTAGAAGTTCGTGCGGACTTGGTAAGGCAGACCCTTCTCTCACTGTCCTGGGTTGCCAGAATACAAATGGTAAAAATGATGTTGCTGCCTAAAGGCTATGTCACACGGGTCAATTTTCAGAACGATATTGTTAGCGATCACGTGCACGCGCGATCGCTAACAATATCGATCAGATCGCTGGTGAGCTGTCACACAGACAGACTCACCAGCGATCAATGGACCAGAGACATCGTGGAAACGATTTAAATATCGTTTCCACGATGTCTTGCTCCCGCTGCCAGCCTGCAGTAAGCGGGAGCAGGCTGGTCTCCAAGGTAAACTGCGGGTATCTAGGCAGCGCGCGCTGCCTAGATACCCGATGTATACCTTAGTTACCAGCCTCCTCCACTCACCGGCTGGTATCTAAGGTACACAGCGGGTAACTAGGGTCCCTAGTTACCCGCTCTGTACCTTAGATACCAGCCGGTGAGCGGAGGAGGCTGGTAACTAAGGTATACATTGGGTATCTAGGCAGCGCACGCTGCCTTGATACCTGCAGTTTACCTTGGATACCAGCTCCCAGCGCTTGTGAGAGGCGCTGGGAGCTGGCTTATCTGTCGTCTGCCGGTGTCACACGCAGTGATGCTGCGTGTCCACCGCCCGACTAACGACAGATTTGTGAACATGTTCACAAATCTGCGATCAAACAATCAAGCGATTTTACATTGTAAAATCGCTTGATTACACGCAGTGACGCACAGACGATATTGCTTAAGCGATCAAAAAAGGAGATCGCTGAAGTGATATCATTCTGAAAATTGAAGCGTGTGACGTGGCCCTAAGATTACCTACTTGTTCAGATGTCTTCCTATCAAATTCCCATCTAGATGGATTGGGCTCCTACAATCCCTACTTGGTAAGTTTGTTTGGAAAAACAAAAAACCAAGAGTGGCAGTCAAGGCTCCACATTTCCAATAGTCTCGTGGTGAAATGGGTGTACCAAATATATCTTTGTATTACAAGGCGGTCATACTCGAGGCAGCAAAGGATTGGTGGGCTAGGGTCTTAATTATAGATGGCTCCATAAAGACAGTTTGCTCCCCACAGGTCTACTAGACTTTTGTGAGAGATCGAGCTACTGAAGCCACTGAAACCTAAATTTCCCTTACATACGATGTCCTCGTTGATTTCTTATTGGAATAACCTTGATAGAACACTAACAAAATCCCTATTTAAATACATTTCTGTAAGGCGGCCGTCACACGCATCAATTTAATGCACGATATCGCTTAAGCGATCTGCTTTTTGATCGCTTAAGCGATATCGTTTGTGCATCGCTGCGTGCAATCAAGCGATTCTACAATGTAAAATCGCTTGATCGTTAGATCACAGATTGGTGAGCCGGAGCTCATATCAAGCGATAAACGCTTGATCAATCTGCCTCATCGTGGTGTGTGACACCATGATGAATGATCTACCAGCGGCAGAGCCTATGCTGGGAGATGGTATCTATGGTAAACGTCGGGTTACTAAGCTCCGCGCGGCGCCTAGTAACCCGATGTGTACCATAGTTACCAGCGATCTCGCTGGTCCACATCACTGGTGAGTCTGCCTGTGTGACAGCTCACCAGCAATGTGAGCGATAATGTTAGCGATCACGCGTGCACGTGATCGCTAACAATATCGCTCTCGATATTGAAGCGTGTGACGGCCGCCTAAAAGTGATCAAGGCACAGATCTCTGGGTTGTCTCTAGACCTGTGGGTGAAATCAGGTGTAAGCATGCTTGACAAACTCTTAAATGGCCCTGTATTCCCCTCCTTTGCAGATTTGTCTCAACTTTACAAGATTCCCAAAATGTGCTTTTATCAGTACCTCCAAATTCGTAATTTTATCCAGTCGTGCACATTTCCAGCTTGGTGGAGCCCTGACCCATCAGACATGATCAATAGTAAACAAATTTTTGTTACCCTACCAATGTCTAAAATGGCTGTAAGCCTATGGGTGCCCCTCCAAAATTGAAACATTAAACTTATGTGATAAAGAGGAGGGTTTCTGCCCTAAATATGTCAGATGCCACGAATAGAGTCATATTGCATTTTTCTCTGAGTATAATTAAGTTTTAATGCTTTTCTCCATAAAAACATACAAAGATCATGGTTTTTACATACAGTACTCGTCATTTATCAATACACATCATTTTACAAACATTTGATATATATAAAGTGACCAGGTGCACACATATAGAAAAAGAGCCAATAAAGTTCCCAGTAGAGGTATGACCTATCCTATAATTCATTAGTCATGGGTCCTGTGGGTTCCTTTGGGGGAGGTTTTTTTGTTGGTTTCAATGTTGGTCCTTGGTTTTATAGTCGTTAGGGCTCAATAATAACTATTATTTTATGTGGCTCAATGTCCACCTATACCCTGTAGGGGCATCAGTAGTATGGTCATCAAAGCACCCTATCTCTGTTCCTGGACCTCCAGGATTTTCAAACCACCATTAACCCCAATAGTGAGGTTTTTTACTTACCCATTAGATGTGTCCTAGGAAAGGTGTGGAGTCTGGGTGCCCCCCAGATGCGTTTTGCTTTAGCAACTTCCTCAGTGGGGTGGTGAGGGACCCTCAGAAATCCTCCTTTTATCCCCCTTATTCTAACAACATTGGCGTCTGTCAACGCATGTCTGGTGCCTCCCCGCTCCCCGCCCACCGCACCCGGCCAATGCCTGGGCAGGGGGCATGTAGATCACATGCTCCCTCCTGACCAGTACGGATGCCTTACTGCAGCGTCAGGGAGTGGGGTCGCCCACCACACATGCGGACCCGCCGGCTCCTGTCCCGTAAGGGCGGAAGTGTTTCCAAGACCATCTTGGTTTTTCCCGATGGCTCGGATCAGTCCCGGAAGCGGGCGTTTCAAGAAGACACGTCACACATCCCCAATAAGGCAGTGTGTGACGGACTGTGAGAGTAATATGTGCAGCACACATCATAATTGTGATTTTTCATTATTTTAGGGACAAAACCTTTAGATGGATATATTCCATGTGTGGTAATCTGAAAACAATATCCGGACAATGGTACCCATTATATTACTAGTGTTGTTCATAAAATAATCCCATAACACATTATATGGCTTTCATTATAGTAAAGTTGCTCAGATCATGTATTAAATCATATTTCTAGTGCAGTACTATTTTATTACCCATATTTGGAGGGCCTCCAAACTAGAGGGTGTCTCCAGACACAGCAATATACCAAACCCTATCCCAGGGTGTCTTAAACTAGCCACTGCACAAGTGTCACAGAGTATAATGGCAACTAGATGGTACACGAATGCAAAACAATATTTACAGGTATTTATCCACTATATATATATATATATATATATATATATATATATATATACACACACTGTGTTCCAAATTATTATGCAAATTGATTTTAAGTGTCAAAGGGTTGTTGTTTTTTTTTTTTTTTTTCAATGAAACCCATTGATGGTATTGTGTCCCAGAATTCTTTGGATCACTGAAATCAATCTCAGATACCTGTGATAATTAGTTTGGCAGGTGAGCCCAATAAAAGGAAAACTGGGTGTTCCACAATATTATGCAGGCCACAGTTTTCAAGTAACATGGGAAAGAAAAAGGATCTCTCTGCTGCCAAAAAGCAACAAATAATGCACTGCCTTGACCAAGGGATGAAAATATTAGATATTTCACGAAAACGTCAGCGTGATCATCGTACTGTGAAGAGATTTGTGGCTGATTCTGAGCTTAGACGTGGTCGTGCAGATAAAGGCAGAATGAGAAAGGTTTCTGCCAGGCAAGTTCATCGGATTAAGAGAGCAGCTGCTAAAAAAGCCTTACAAGGTGTAGGATCCTTCAAAGGCTTGCTGTGGTGCATAAACCTACTATTCGGCCACCCCTAAACAGTGCTCACAAGCAGAAACAGTTGCAGTGGGCCCAGACATACAAGAAGACTAATTTTCAACCAGTCTTGTTTACTGATGAGTGCTGAGCAACCCACTATGTCCAACAAGGCTGCAACGTCAGCAAGGAGGTGGAGGAGTCATGTTTTGGGTTGGAATCATGGGGAAACAGCTGGTAAGCCTCTTTAAGGTTCCTGAAGGTGTGAAAATGATCTCTGCAAAGTATATAGAGTTTCTGACTGAGAACTTTCTTCCATGGTACAAAAAGCAGAACCGTGCGTTCAGGAGAAAAATCATCTTCATGCATGACAATGCACCATGTCGTGCTGCAACGAATACCTCTGTGTCATTGGCTGCTATGGGCATAAAAGGCGATAAACTCATGGTGTGGCCACCATCTTCCCCTGACCTCAACCCTATAGAGAACCTTAGGAGTATAATCAAGCAAAAGATCTATGAGGGTGGGAGGCAGTGCACATCAAAACAGCAGCTCTGGGAGGCTATTCTGACATCATGCAAAGAAATACAAGCAGAAACTCTCCAGAGACTCACAAGTTCAATGGATGCAAGAATTGTGAAGGTGAGATCAAAGAAGGGTTCCTATGTTAACATGTAACTTGGCCTGTTAGGATGTTTTGGAGTTAAATAGCTTTTTATTTCAGTGAATGTGACCTCCTAATGCTGCAAATTCAACAAATGAGCATTTTCAGGTCTTTAAAACATATCAAATGTTTAGAAACTATAATGTGCGTAATAATTTGGAACAGTGCATTTAGAGTTTTTTTAATTTTTAAAATTATACTGTTATCATTGGGAGGTTTCTTCAATTAAATTCGATGTATACTCTAACAGGTGATGACTTTTATTACACTGACTGTCATTTGCACTGACCATTTAGGAAAATCAGAGAAAAAGAACCTTTGCATAATAATTTGGAACACAGTGTGTATATATATATATATATATATATATATATATATATATATATCCCAATCAATCTCTTTTGTCCATCCTCCATAATTACTCCAAAATCCGGCCTATAGGGGATATGAGGAGAGGGTCCTCATATGTTAGAACAACCAATAGACACTATAAAAAAGAGGTGAAAATAAGTGACATTAAAAACATTTAAAATGATGATACCCATTCGAGCGGCGACCAAAAACATTGTGGTACACTGATAGGAACGGCAGGCACGAAGCTTAGCTTCTCATTAAGGCCCTTTGGGGTTACTGTGTCTAACCTCACCATCCACCTACATTCTAGCTGTTCTAGCCTCGTCTTATAATTACCTCCCTGTGAGCCCAAGTTGATAGTATCAATGCCCATCGCCCTCAATCTCCTAGGATTGCAGTTAGGAAACGGCTGGAAGTGCTGAGGTATGGTCTTAAGAGGAGGATCTGTTGGTTTCCACTCTTGTGCTACCTTGATGTGATGGACATGTTCCCGTATCCGTATGCGAAGCTCGTGCGTGGTCAGGCCTATGTAGATTAGACCACACGGACACGTCGCATAATAAATTACATTCACCGTGGAACAGCAGATATATTTCCTGATCTTATACTCTCTCTTTCCACTAGAATCTTTAAAAACTCTAGCTCTGACCATATTTCTGCACCCTCTGCACCCTCCGCAAGGGTAAAAGCTGATCGTGGGCTTGACTCCTTCAATCAAGGGTTGGCTCTTTGGAACATATTGGCTATGAACAACCAAATCTTTTAGATTCTGACCGCGCCTTGCCATCAACATGGGAAGAGAGGACTTCTTGATACTCTACTACTTGGTCCAGTGCAAAATGTGCATCGTATTTCCAAAAACTACTCCTAGGGGCCGTGTCATAGATGCAGGAAGACACCATGACAAGGGTCTCCCTTAACAAACATTATCTACGATGGGCTATTGTAGTAGTTGTCGCCCTTAATTCAAGTTTTCAGAGGGCCATCATTCAGTCATCAACAGTCAATGTAAATTTCTATTGAATATGTATCCCCTATCTAAGTCACATTGTGGGACAACCCAGGCATGTCTTTTTGCCAGATAGGTGGCTGACAGTAAATGTCTATTGAATATGTATCCCCTATCTCAGTCACAATGTGAGAGAACCTGTGACAAGGTTATTTGCAAGAAATGAGGCACCAGCGGTATGAGCTGATAAAGGGGCTGAATGAACCGTGAGTCAAGAAGCCAGTGTTGCTCAGTCTGAAAGTCTTAATAATTATTTCCAAAGTAGAGAAAGACAGCACTCACCGGTTTGCTTGACTTAACCCGTAGAGGCGCTCATGCACGAAACGGTGCCGTCGTCCACCATGCTGTCTCTCCCCTGCACAATGTAACCCCCGAAGAATCTATTAAAGTACACGCCTGAAGCAAACTGGTGAGTGCCGTCTTTCTCTACTTTGGAAAGAACCTGTGACAAGGGCCTCCAATGACAAATATTAGTTTGGTAGAACTACTGTACAGTCCAGATTTGCTAACTGCACAGTGTGCATAGGGTTTGTAAAAATTAGCCCTGTGGGCTGAGTCATGGTTGACACAGGAAGCCTTCATCCCAAGAGCCTTTAATCAAAAATAGTAGTTAGGTTGGAGTAGGAATAGTGTCCTGGTTTGTCCACTGCACAATGTGCATATGGTTATTAAAAATTAGCCCTATGGGCTGAGTCATGGTTGACGCAGGAACCCACTATCCCAAGGGCCTCCAATCAAAAATAGTAGTTGGGCTGGAGTAGGAATAGTGTCCAGGTTTTTCCATTGCACAATGTGCATAGGGTTTATTAACATTAGCCCTATGTGCTGAGTCATTGTTTACACAGGAAGGAAATGGGTTTTGGTGGACGTTAACAGCAGTAGCATAAATCAGCATTTTTAGTGAATTTTGGTTGGCTTGAAGTCATCTGGAGGGATTACAAACTGTGTAGAAATCCCGTCCTTGTTGAATTTAATCAGAGTAAGTCTGTCTGCATCTTCTGTGGAGAGGCATGTGTAGCTATCAGTGATTATTGCACCAGCCGCACTAAAAACATGCTTTGACATCATGCTAGCAATCAGGCAGGCCAGAATCTCCAAGACATATAAGGAGTAGTGATGGGCGAGTCCTAAATTACTCGGAATCGCTTGACTCTAGCGAGTCCGAGCCCGGGACTCGCTACTCGTTGCGAGTCTAGCGAGTCCAATGTTAATGAATGGGGAAGTGAGTAATAGCGTGTAATGTGCGATTTACAAATCGCAGATGTGTCTCGGAAAGCGCTCGCATTGCCGTTTTGGAAACACAAGCAGGTGGCGTACGTGCTATTTGCAGGTAGGAGAGCAGCAACGCACTGGTCTGCCACAGAGAAAATAAAGCTGAAGGGGTTATTATGACCCAAAATCTATCAGGTGCAAAAAAATAAGAAATAGTACCTCAGCTAAGCCTCTGACTTCAGCTATTAGGAAAGCTGAGTGAGTAAGCTAAACTATGAGGTCGGTCCTGTGTGCACTGTAAGGCTGCTCCTCCCTGCCTGCCTGCCTGCCTACAGTCCTCTACACAGTACTCCTCTGTCCTCCTGGTAGCTCTCAGAAGAGCTGTTTGGGTTAAATATAAGGAATCTTGAAGTTTCCCTACACTGACTGACACTCCCTATGATCTGCTCCAGCATCTACCTCACCCTGCACTAGCTCAGATCGTCACAGTAATGTGGAGGAAATGGCGGTGGCAAGGCTTATATACAGCCTCGCCTCTCATACATGACATAGGCATCACGATGGACAGAAGCCAATCATAGACCTGCCACAACCAACATGGCTGTGGCATTACTGAATATGATTGGCTAACATGCTTGTCCATCTTCACAAGTTTTCTGACCTAACACGCTAGGCTGTCTCGGAAGCTTTGTCGGAACATAACAGATTCTGTATTCGCGAGTCCCGAATACAGTATACAGGACTCGGATTCGTACACTCGCTCAGACTCGCTGCTGACAGCGGGTATCCGTGAAGCGGTGCGATTGTTTAAACGATTTGGGGAGATTCAAGCTACATAGCGATGTGATATAGCGAGTCTAGCGTGTGAGAAAAAGTAAACTCTGACAAAACTAGGATTGCCATTGACTTGCATTGGACTCGTTACTGTGCGAGTAATCGCTGGGAAACTCGCCAAGTACCGAGTCCTGCGAGTCACTTACTACTCGCAGAGTAACAAGTCCTAGCGAGTAGACTCGCCCATCCCTAATAAGGATAGGTCGGGCCAAATGTTCAGCTTGGAACCCAATAATTAAAGGGAACTGAAGTGTCAGAAAGGATGCATGTATGGTCACTTAAGTACCATTTCAGCATGTTCTGCAAGTTCTCCCTCCTTGGCATTGTTACAGGTACAGATAGCCATTGCTGATGTGCTAGTTTATTGAAAATGGCCCAGTTTGGGCACATTTTCCCTCCACCTCTGTTGGACCTGGTGTTCATGTCTCTCCCCATTATCCATTGGTGTTGAAAAGAGCCGATACCTCTCCCACCAGCATTGTCTGAGGGTGATGTTTTCAGCAACTGATCTACAACGACCTTTTGAAGGATTCCATTGTGCAACTCTTTGGTGACTCCAAAAGGAGAGAAGGAAATTTCTCCTTATACCGTGGGTCGAGAAATATGGCCATCCAGTATAGGTAGTTGGATAAAATATGTATCATGCGAGTGCCTTGCCACAGACATGTACGCGTGAACTATATCATGTGGGCAAAGCTGCAAACAGGCAAATGTTCTGTGTCCCCACCAGTAGAAACAGTACCCATCCTCTCCTCACACTGACTCACCTCCCCCTCCCTCTCCCCAGCCCTTCCTTGCTGGAAAGACAGGATTTCCCTCGGTACCACAGAAAAAATTCCTCTCCCTCCTCATTTTCCACATCACTTCCCAATGTTGTCTCAGAATATTGGCTTGGCTGGGTAGTATCACCCATTGTGAAATCTGTTTCCATACCAACATGGCTGGCCACTCAAAGCTTCCTCTTTGAGATTATGCAGTGTTTGTTTCAAGAGACACAGCAGCGGAATGGTTATGCTGATAATAGCCTAATCACTGCTCACAAGGTTGGTGCAGTTCTCCAAGTCCTCAAGAACCTCACAAATGTCAGCGATCCACACCCACTCAACAGTTGTTATGTGTGGTGGCTGACTCTCAGTCTGACTGGCATGTTGAAGCTGGTATTCAGCTACTTCCCTCTGCTGGTCACTAATCCTTGCTAACATATGATAGGTTGAGTTCCACCAAGTGGGCAGGTTCCAAATGAGTCGGTGACTTGGCAAATTCAAGCGTTTTTGCAGCCCTGTAAGACCAGCAAAAGCGGTAGAGAAATGGCGGAAATGGGCGCTAATATGGTGCACCTTCTCATGTCCAGTGTAAGTTTTCAAAAATTTCTGAATAACTAGGTTCAGCATGTGAGCCATGCATCGCTTGTGTACCAGACCTTTAAAGCCTCCACCACCAGGTTACACCCATTATCGCAGATGATTAGACTGGGTTGGAAGTGCGGCAGGAAGAGCCACAGATTGGTCTGTTGCTTTATAGCTTTCCATAGCTCTGCTGCAGTGTGTGGTTTCTGACCTACACAGATCAGCTTCAGCAGAGCATGTTGCAACTTTGCCAAAGCGCTGCTGCACAATTCCCAACTTAGGAGTGGTTGGGAGGGTAATTTAGCAGAGGGTGAGGAGCAGGAGGAAGGGAGTGAGGAAGTGGAATATGACGAGGCAGAAACCCTGACAAGTCAGTGCTGCTATTCTTAGCATGGGTAGGGTGTGTGATGTTCCAGTTTGTACCATTGTCCCACCTTCAACTAGGTTCACCCAGTGTGCCGTGACAGAAATGTATCTTCCTGTCCACAACAATTCGTCCAGGTGTCTGTTGTTAGGTAGACCTTCCCGGTTATGACATTGGTGAGAGGATGGTTCAGATTATGATGTGCTTGTGTAGTACATGGAAGACACACCAAGCAAAATAGTTGCGGCTGGGAACACTATCGTGGGGCAGCCACAGCCAAGAGATCACGGAAAGACTGTGTTCCCACAAGCCTAAACGGAAACATCTTTACAGCTAGCAATTTTGCAATGTGCAAGTTTAGTATTTGTGCCTGTGGGTGTGTGGCTGGGTATTTATGCTTCCTTTCCAAGCTCTCAGGCATGGACAACTGAACGCTTTGCTGGGACAAGGATTTGGAGTGCATTTGATTGTTGTTTGTTGTGTGTGAGCAACCGCAGCTCGTGAGCAGGAGGTATGAATGCCTACTTCCTGGACAGCAAATTCTGAAGGACATAACACAGGCAACATGGCAGTGGTTTGACTTGCAGACACAAATTTGGTACCCTGGTGTTCCGCTCATTTTCTGAGATGCTTGGCTGCCACGTGGTTTTCCATACTGGTGGTGCTCAGTTTGCCTTTGCCCTGGCCTCTGATCAACTTGATATGGCAGATGCTACAGACTGCAATGTTTTTCTCTGAAGAACTTTCATTAAAAAACTTCCACACAGCGACTGAACGCCCCCTTGCCCTGACTTATGATACTGTATACCTGGATTCTGTAAATCAGGTTCCTCAAAGTGGCTTTCTTCTCGCTGTAGGTCCTCAAATTCTTGCGCATCAACACACACCACCGCCTCACGTCCCTCTTCAATGCTGCATTGTAGAGGTCAGAGAGAACCAAAGGATACATACAAAACAAATCCTGGGAAAGTCTAAACTTGCGCTGCCCACAGATCTTACTGTAAGTGGTTTCAGGACCTCAGACAGTGGCGCACATGCTATACCAATAGAAATAGTATGCGCGCTGCTCTGAGGAGCCCGACGCATCCATTCATAAAACTGTACAACAGCTGACAGGAGTCAGCTGTTGTACATGACAGATTACAGCAGTATATGCCCACCTGAATGGGTGGAAGGTCTCTAGGGGGACTGTGCACCCCCTAAAGACATTAAGCAAACATTTATTTATTAAATGTACACTTTCACTAAACACAGAGCACTTTGCTTATCCCGGCAACAGCCGGGATAAGCAAAGTATATGCGGCAACCGCATTGCTCAGAATTACACATCCTGAGCAATCCGGTTCCCGCATTGCAGATACCAGAACCGCTCTGAAGACTGCAGCCTGCATGATTTTTCACGCAGGCTGCAGAGCCGGAGATGGAAACCGGATTGCTTGTGAAGCAATCCGGTTTTTATCATAGGCTCCTAAGAGGAGCGTTTCCTGATCCCGTTTTGAAAAAAAAACTGAAGTGTGACCCTAGCCTAAATCTCATAATGAACTAATAGATACTAATGAGGCTTTAGAATAGGAGGTTTCCCAAATCCACAACAAAACTCTGGATTTTGAGGACAGGCCAAGAAGGAATAACATTCGCATTAAAGGGATTGATGAATCTACTCCAGACAAAGACTTGCCAAGTCTCCTGCAAAGCTTTACACAAACAGTGATTCCTTCTGCAGACAGTAAGGACTTAATTGTGGATAGAATACACAGGATTCCGAAACCAAAAGTCCTCAGCCCAGATTTACCACGAGATGTTATTGCCTGATTTCATTTCTATACAATAAAGGAGACTTTTATGGCTGGCCTCAGGAAAAGGCTGAAACTTCCAGATAATTTGGCTCAGCTGAAGGTATTCTGTGACTTGTTGGCAGGTACTTTAGCTCAGAGGAGGGAGTATATGCTGTACACTAAACCCCTCAGAAATCAAGGGATAAAGTACCACTGGGGTTCCCCACGAAATTGAAAGTATTGAGGGACAATTCCATATTTGTCTGCACGTCTCCAAAAAAGGTGAGAGATTTATTGCTAAAATGGAAGATTCAGCCTACATATCCGAATGACAAAGGAGCTCCTCAGGCACAGAAAAAGAAAAAACTGGACCCAGAATGGTTTAAGGCATGATTGATTACTGGAGAGCTGTTATCTACTTCCAGCTTTCTACTCTGTGTCTGGTGCCTCTATGCGATGTTGAAACCAGGCAGAGTTGCCCACAGAGTGTCTTTTTTTCACTCTCTTTCAAACTATTGTTTCGCTTTTTTTTCCTTTTTTCTTTACTGGTTGCTTGATTTTGGAACTGTAAGGGGTCTTCCTTTTATTATGAAGCAAAAATTTCGGTTTGATAAACGTTCATTTGTATTTACAAGCAAATTTGTTCTCCTGTCCATCCTCCCCATGTTTGTCAATCATTTAGGAGCAATTGTTTCGCATAAAGCAGTATATAGTATTAACAATACATATAAAGCTAATATCTATAAATGGCAATGGTTTGAACTCGCCAGGTGAAAGATCCATCTTTTGGAAGAACATTTGCAAAGAAACTGCTAATGTAATTTGCGTTCAAGAAATGCACTTGTTTGCGCAGGACAATGCTCGGCTAAAGAAACCACGATATTCACAGACTCACTAACCTTTAAATCAGGGGTCTCAAACTCGCGGCCCGCGGGCCGCATGCGGCCCCTGGGGCTTCCCTGTGCGGCCCCCAACACCTTAGACAATTGACCATGCTGGCAGCGGTCCAGTGCATGGGGCCGCCGCGGTCTCCGCTATAACATTACTTCCGGCTGCTTCACTGTCTCTGCTACTCGCTCTGCCGCTCTATAAGCTCAATACAAGCCCTCAGCCAATGAGAGGCCCGCAAGTGACGTCATACGGCGACGTCACCTGCGGGCCTCTCATTGGCTGACGGCGGCTTGCATTGAACTAACACGGTGGCAGAGCGAGCAGCAGAGTGAAGCGGCCGGAAGTAATATTAAAGAGGAGACCGCGGCGGCACCATGCACTGGACCGCTGCCAGCATGGTTAAAGTAATAAAAGTGTGTGTTAATGTGAGTGCCTGTGAGTGTGTGTGAGTGCCTGTGAGTGTGAGTGCCTGTGAGTGCCTGTGAGTGTGAGTGCCTGTGAGTGTGAGTGCCTGTGCCTGTCTGTGCCTTTGAGTGTGAGTGCCTGTCTGTGCCTGTGAGTGTGAGTGTCTGTGCCTGTGAGTGTGGTGCCTGTGCCTGTCTGTGCCTGTGAGTGTCTGTGAGTGCCTGTGTCTGAGTGTCTGTGCTGTGAGTGTGAGTGCCTGTGAGTGTGATGTCTGTGAGTGTCTGTGCCTGTGAGTGTCTGTGCCTGTGAGTGTGTATGTCTGTGAGTGAGTGCCTGTGACTGAGTGCCTGTGACTGTCTGAGTGCCTGTGTTTGTGAGTGCCTGTGAGTGTGAGCGTCTGTGAGGGTGTGTCTGTGAGTGTGAGTGCCTGTGAGCGTCTGTGAGGGTGTGTCTGTGAGCGTGAGTGCTGTAGCGTGTGAGTGCCTGTGAGCGTGTGAGTTGCCTTGTGAGTGTGAGTGCTGTGAGTGTGAGTGCCTGTGAGTGTGAGTGCCTGTGAGTGCTGTTAGTGTCCGTTAGTGTGTGTGTCTGTGAGTGAGTGCCTCTTGAGTGCCTGTGAGTGTGCCTGTGGGTGTCAGAGTGCGCAAGGGTGACAGAGTGCGCAATTTTGTACAGAAGTGTGTGATTATAACAGTAGTGCTAGAGCACAGGAGGCACACGTTTAATTACCTTTAATATACCACAACGCGTTTCCTTGGCGGTCCGCCGTCTTCATCAGATGGATTTACCTGATGAAGACGGCGGACCGCCATGGAAACACGTTGTGGTATATTAAAGGTAATTAAACGTGTGCCTCCTGTGCTCTAGCACTTCTGTTATAATCACACACTTCTGTACAATATCATATCTCCATCCTAGGGTTGCAGCAGGAGCAGCTGTGAACCAGAGTCTCCGCTAACAGAATCAAAGGACCTGCTGTGACGTAACGAGAACGTCACAGGGTCAGGTGATCGGATTGCTCGAGTCAACTGACAGGAAGAAGGAGATGCTGTCGAGGAAACCCCAACACTGGAGTCTGGAGCTTCCACTGCGATACGCCGAGGTTGTGCAGGGTTGCAGAACCTCCAAAGGTGAGATGCAAACCCCACACATCTGTTATTGACTACCCCACTAGACATAGGTACCCTCATGGTTGTGCTTCCCCCCCCTTTGTTCCTCATGAGTGAGTGTGTAGTGAGTGTGAGTGTCTGTGTTAATGTGAGTTTGTGTGTGAGTGTGAGTGGGTGAGTTAATGTGTGAGAGGGTGTGATTGTGAGTGAATATATGTGTGTGTAAAAAGAAGGCAGATCGGGTTGGGGACATCATTAAAAAAGGGGTCCAGCATGGGGGACATTACTGCACTATGGGGGTGAGGATGGTGACATCACTACAAAAGGGGATCAGCATGGAGGACATTACTATACTATGGGGGCCAGGATGGGGACATTACTACACTATGGGGGTGAGGATGGTGACATCACTACAAAAGGGGATCAGCATGGAGGACATTACTACACTATGGGGGCCAGGATGTGAACATTACTGCACTATGGGGGCCAGGATGGGGACATCACTACAAAAGGGGACCAGCATGGGGGACATTACTACAGAAGGGGATCAGGTTGGGGATATTAGTACAAGAGGGGGACCAAGATGGGGACATTACTACAAGAAGGGGATCAGGATTTAGACATTACTACATTGACCAAAAAAATCTGGTATTACTAAAAATGTCACTTAGGGTACTGTCACACCAGGTGACATTGCCGGCGATTTTGCAGGCGATGCAGGGGCGTGGCCTATCATTAGCGTCATCACTGGCGAGTCGCCCCGTGTAAAGTGGCGATTTTGCGCTGAAAAATCGGCTGAGAGTGGTCGCCTGGTTTCACAGCACTGCTGTGAAAGCAGGCAATCACTCTCAGGCGATGTGTAAGCATCGCCCCGTGTAACATCGCGAATGGCGATGTTACAGGCGATGGGAGCCATAGGCTCCCATGTTACAGGAACCCTACTGGGGTTTCTAGACACCCCAACAGCGACGTCACCTGAAACATCGCCAAAGCATCGCCGAAGGTATCGCCGCATGTAAACACGCGACGCTAGCGGGTGCCAAAAATGTGTGCGCTCCCGTGCGTCGCCTGTGATATCTCCAGCGATGTCACCTGGTGTGACGGTACCCGTAGTCCTACAAGCAATGCGGCCCCCCGATAAAAAAATGTTTCTATGTGCGGCCCACCAACCCAGCCGAGTTTGAGACCCCTGCTTTAAATTGTATGACACTATTAGTGATCCAGACCAGCATTTTATTTTCCTTGATTGTTCTTTAAGCAACACTAGGTACAATTGTATCTCTATATGGCCCAAATATCCACCAGTTTTCATTTATCAGACAAGCACTTAAGGGAGTTCAGGTGTTCTCCAAAGGATTTAAAATTGTCTGTGGAGACTGCAACCTCCCCATGTCTGCCATGTTAGATTGCTCAAACAGATATACCTCTAGGGCGGCCGTCACACGCACAGATATCTTGCCCGATATCGTTTAAGCGATCTCCTTTTTGATCGCTTAAGCGATATCGGGCTTAAAATCGATGCATGTAATCAAGCGATTTACGATGTTAAATCGCTTGATCGTGACATCGCTGATCTGAGGTCCGGTTCTCAGATCTAGCGATGAACGATTTCACGATCTCCTTCATCGTGGTGTATAACACCACGATGATCCATCTCCCAGCGGCAGAGCCTATGCTGGGAGATGGTAACTATGGTACACGTCGGGTAACTAAGCGACGTGCGGCGCCTAGTAACCCGATGTGTACCATAGTAACGAGCGAGATCGCGGCTCCGCATCGCTGGTGAGTCTGTCTGTGTGACATCTCACCAGCGATGTGAGCGATATTGTAAGCGATCGCGCGTGCACGTGATCGCTTACAATATCGCTAAAGATATCTGTGCGTGTGACGGCCGCCTAAAGGAGAGATAAAATCACTGGTTTCAGAATATAACTTACATGACATCTGGAGATATCTCTACAGCTCTGAGAGCAATTACTCCCATTTCTCCTCTGGATTTAATTCCTATAGCAGGGTAGACCATATTTTTGTGGATGATAGAATTCTAAGTTGTGCGCTTGAGGCAAAGATAGGTGTGATCTCGTGGTCTAACCATGCTCCTGTCCTTCTCACCTTATCTGATAGTGATTCTTCGGTCAAAGCTAATAGGTGACGTTTAAATGATTTTTTTACTGACCAACAAACAAAACATTGAATTAATAGAGACCAAGTTAAAAGACTTCTTTGAAATAAGTGATAATAACTCCACCTCAGATGAAGTGGTGTGGTCAGCCCACAAGGCATACAGGTGTGCAACACCATGTGAGAGTGCCCAGGCTGACCGCCCCCTCCCCACCTCCGGAAGCTGTGCTGTTGTCAAAGAGTATGTAAAGCCAGATTTGATGTGAATTATGAAGCACATTTGCTGCCAAATCCAAAATGAAATCTCTGGGTAAACATACCTTTACAGTCTAAATACACAATAGTTCACTTAGATAGTAACAAATTATACATTAAGGAGCTCAGGGTATAGTGTACCCCTTCTATCCACCCCTATGGCAGACTCACCAAAACAATATTTATACAAACAGATACAGAGTCTATATCATGCTCAAAAGGTTATTTAAACTAGATGGGGGAAAAGATCAAGTAAAAAGGGAAAAGAAAATAAAGGAAAAAAGGAAGAGAAAGAAAAAGAAAAAGAAAGAAAATGAAGGAGGAGCAGACAAAGAATAGGATGCATCAGGGTATATCAAAGGCTATGCAGATTCAAAGGAACGGGACAAAGCTAATAGTTTCATTCAGCCCTTTAGGACTTAGAGTATCTAATACTGAGATCCACCTAGATTCTTTCTGAGCCAAAATCTTTTTTAGATTGCCCCTTCTAATGCCCCCCACCACCATGTCAATTCCAATGACTTTCAAAGTTCTGGGATCACTATTGTGATGGTGAAAGAAATGTCTAGGGAGCGTCCTTAGGGTGCTCGGATCTTCGCAATTCCTAGATCCCTCTATGTCACGTATATGCTCCCTAATGCGCATCCTCAATTCCCTAGACGTAAGTCCAATATACACCTTACCACACCCACATGTGGCATGATATACCACATGTGTGCTGGCACAGGTGATGTAATGATTAATGATGTAGTTCCTTACACCATCTCCAGAGCAAAAATCCCTAGAACGGATGATACTATTCCTGCAACCAATGCAATGTCCGCAGGGATAGCATCCTTTTATTTTCTTGGAATGACCAAAGATTCCAGGGGATATAGGGGCATAATGGCTCTTGACTAAGATGTCCTTCAGATTCTTAGATCTCCTGCTTGTCATTCGTGGGAAATCAGAAAGAGTTTCCCTGAGGACAGGTTCCCTTAGCAGGATGGGCCAAAATCTCTGTAGAATTGCTCGCATGCTTTCCCATTCACTATTGTAGGTGGATATAAAGCGTAATGGGCCATCTACATCTACTGTCTTCTTTTTTTGTACGAGGAGATCATCACGTTTAGTCCTGTTGGCACGGCAATAACCTGCTTTTATGGCCCTATTGCTGTACCCTCTTACCCTGAACCTCTCACCCAAATCAGCTGCCTGTCGTTGAAAGTTGGCTTCAGTGGAGCAGACTCTCCTCATTCGGAGGTACTGTCCAACAGGGATGGCCCTAATTGTTGATGGATGGTGAGATGAGGAGGCATATAACAAAGAATTAACTGAAGTTTCCTTACGGAAAACATCAGTTTGTAAAAATCCACGCTCATCCACCTCCATACGGATATCAAGAAATTCTAATGATTTCTGACTCCATTTAAAAGTGAGCTTTATATTCAAACTATTATCATTTAATCCAGTCATGAAATCATCGAGCTGCTCCAGAGTGCCCTGCCAAAAAAATATGCAGTCATCAATGTAGCGCATCCAGCACTGCACATGGGACGCAGCCCACGCACCCCCGCCCGCGAACATGCCCCTCTCCCAATATCCGAGGAACAGTCCCGCGTACGAAGGCGCGCAGGCCGCGCCCATGGCAGTGCCGCGCTGCTGTAAATAAAATCTATCCTTAAAAACAAAGAAATTATGTCGCAGGACAAACTGGAGCAGCTCAATGATAAGCTCACAAAGATGGCCATCCCTGTTGGACCCCTCCAGAAAGAAGCGAGCCGCCTCTACACCTGCATCATGATCGATGCAGGTGTAGAGGGACTCCACGTCAGCCGTAACCATGTACATGTCATGCTCCACAAAGATCCCTTCCACCCTCCTCAGGACGTCCGTTGTATCACGTAGGTATGATGGTAATTCCTCTACAAGCGGTTTTAAATAATAGTCGATGAATTTACAGACTGGATCACATAATCCGTCCAGTCCTGAAACAATCGGACGTCCTGGGGGGTTTTGGGGATCCTTGTGGACCTTGGGCAAGAGGTACAGAGTGGGTATTTTGGGTGAAAGCACAGTCAGGCCCTCCAGGACTTTTTTTGTGATAATTCCCTCCTCAAAAGCCCCTATCAGGATTTTTTGTAACTCACCCGAGAAATCAAAGAGAGGACTTTTATCTAGTTTTAAATAGGTATTTCTGTCCCTCAGCTGTCTATTCGCTTCTTTCTCATATTTATCATTGGGCCAGATCACCACATTTCCCCCCTTGTCCGCCGATTTGAACACAACGTCATCCCAGGACTGCATGTCCCTAAGGGCAAGGCGTTGTTTAAATGTTAAATTATTGAGTCGTTTTTTTGAGCTCAATTTTTTAAATTCTTCTGTGGCCAATTTGGTGAACATTTCAATGGCGGGAGAGACGGACAAGGGGGGAAATCTAGTAGATCTGGGCAAGATGCATGAGGGAAATTTACCTTTGGAATCTGGTGGGTATTCCTCCAGCAAATCCTCCAAATTCTGGAGTGCCTCATGTTCAGAAGTCCCCGTCTAAATAACCTTTTGAGCATGATATAGACTCTGTATCTGTTTGTATAAATACCTTTACAGTCATTTTAAAATGTAAGCTTGTGAAGTGTTTCTTTGATTTTACGTTATTTTAATGTATACCTAATAAAGAAGATGTTATTTACCATTAATTCCCGGATTAAGGCGCTATGTGCTTCTCTTCTTCCTGAGATTGTATAATTTATACTAAGTGAAAAAATTAACCTTATAAGTGTATTTTGCTCTGATTTGTGTCTTTTGCCATTTTTTATATCCTAGTTATCTGATAATATTTCCACCCATTCCACAGATAATATGTCTGTAAATAAGAAGCTGTGCTGGTTCATCATAATAGATTTTACAGATTTGGTAGCAAGTAATATATTGCCCTGTATTCTACTAATGGTTTTGCATTCCCTTATGAAGCTTTCATAAAATATCTTCTGCATTTTATAGGGGGAGAAGGGTGAAAAAGGTTATTCCAATGGTGGTTATTTCATGCAATCACCCTCTGGACCACCAGGAAGACCTGGAGAAAGGGTAAGAATTTCTTCTGTTAATAGGCAATACAGATTGGTGCAAAAAGAATGTATAATGGCTCAATCTAAGATTCTGCAGCATTTTTCAAACTGACAGCACACAGTCCCATAGAGTTCAGTGAAACCATTCAAATATTCTTTTTATTGTTCCCATGCATCAGTTTCATTAAACACAGTGCATGTCCTACCCTCAGTTTTTAAGAATCAAGCTTGACCATTCAAACTTTGAGTGTCCATCCGCATTGGATGACAATCAAAAGACATACTTATTACAATGTTTTTATTCTATTTCTAAGTGTCAATGGAAATATGAGAAAAAAAAGATGCAAAATGACTGTTGGGGATCTCTCACACCAACTTTATAAATTAGACGATTACTATCCAAATATTTTATCGGATATCTATCACAGCAATATTATTCAATGGGGCAGTGCTGATGACAATTTTTTTTCTGGCAGAATTTGTGAATAAAAATCACAGCATGCTGCGATTTCACTTGAAAATCGAGTTGGTATGAGTAAAATGTCAGATATAGAGCCACAGTATGCAATCCGATTTGTACGGCTACATCACAATTCTGTAGCATAGGAAACTATAGGTCCTATAAATAATAGCTGCTGACTAAACAAATGGATTGCATATGGCCATTACACAGATGACAAGGGAGAATACAATTGTCCCACTTTTCTGGATGAGATTGGGACTGAATTTCTATGCTGGAAAGAAAAGGGTGTAAGTTCTTGGACACACTTTCCTAGTTACATCCGAGTTTGACTGAGGAGACTCTGAAAGGGCTGGAGCAGTGACCCTGAATAGGGTCACTGCTCCAGCCCTTTTAGAGTCTCCTTAGTCAAACTCTGATGAGTGCGTCCGAGCCCTAACAGCGGTCTCTGGAACACTAGAACAGACAGGCACAATATATTAAAGGTTTACAAACCTCTTTATTAATGACTTCCGAACGCCACAACGCGTTTCGACAGCTGTGGTGCTGTCTTCCTCAGGTATACAATGGTGATGAATTTCTATACTCTCATGTGACTCCAGCCTAAAATAGAGTGAAATCAGATGACACATGGGAGAAATACAATCCTCTTTTACAGATGTAAAAGCAGAAACAAATATGTAAATGTAGCTTTACTTATTTCTAAGGGCAGGGTCATTAGTATATAGTTTGTACCAGTATTATTATTATTATTTATTTATATAGCACCATTAGGTTCCATGGCACGTAACCTGAGGATAGGGGAGACGAGCACAATTTCAATAACTCTAGACAATCAGGACATACAGATACAGGAGGGGAGGGGACCCTGTCCACGAGGGCTCACAGTCTACGAGGGGCGGGTGGGGATACAGTAGGCTGGGGGAGTGTCAGTTATGGGGCGGTCGCCTGGGTCTCATGGTAGATTGTAGGCTTGACGGAATAGGTGAGTCTTCAGGTGACACTTGAAGCTTCTCAGGGTCGGAGAATGTCTGACGTGTTGGGCCAGGGAGTTCCAGAGTATGACAGATGCCCGGGAGAAGTCCTGAACGTGGTTGTGCGAAGATGAGATGGGGGGTGGGAGCAAATGAGGAGTTCTTGGGAGGAACGGAGGTTGCATGAGGGTAGGTATCGGGAGAATGCATGGTGGGGACAGGTTGTGTATCGCTTTGTATGCCATGGTTAGTGTTTTGAACTGGGATCTCTTGGAGGTGGGGAGCCAGTGAAGGCTTGGCAGAGGGGGGAGACAGGGGAGTAGCGGGAGGACAGATGGATTGGTCGGGCAGCGGAATTGAAGATAGATTGGAGAGGTGTAAGGGAGTTGGCTGGGAGGCCAGTGAGAAGGAGGTTGCAGTAGTCAAGGCGGGAGATGATAAGAGCATGAATAAGTGTTTTAGCGGTGTCGTGGGTAAGGAAGGAGAGGATCCGTGAGATGTTTCTAAGCTGGAGCCGGAGGGATGTGGTGATGGCTTCGATGTGGGGCTTGAAGGATAGGGAGGAGTCAAGGATTACCCTGAGGCACTTGGCTTGGGAGACTGGGGAGAGGGTGCAGTCATTGACGCAGATGTATAGGTTGGGAAGTGGGGGGAATTTCTTGGGGGGAAGACTATGAATTCAGTTTTGTCCATGTTTAGTTTAAGGAAGAGAGCTGAGAAAAAGGATAAGATTGCGGAAAGGCATTGCGGGATTTTGGAGCGTAGGGAGGTGATGTCGGGGCCGGACAAGTAGATTTGGGTGTCGTTGGCGTAGAGGTGGTACTGGAGGCCATGGGATTCAATGAGTTGCCTTAGGCCGAGAGTGTATGTGGAGAAAAGTAGGGGTCCCAGGACATAGGTAGGGTCGAGGGAGGGTTTTTTAAGGATGGGCGTGATTAGGGCGTATTTGAAGGCCGAGGGGAAGGCGCCAGTGGTGATAGGTTGAAGAGGTGGGTGAGGGCTGGGATGAAAATGGAGGTGTGGTTGGGAATGAGGTGGGATGGGAGCGGGTCGTGGTCGCTGGTGGTGAGGTGTGATTTCGACAGGAGGGAGGAGAGTTGGTCTTCAGTTATGGGGGGAAGTGGCTAATGGAAGAGGAGGGCAGTGTAGCTAAGAGGTGGAGTTGTGGGGATAGCGGGCTACAGCTGTATCTGATCTTGTCGATCTTCTCCTTGAAGAAGGTCGCAAAGTCTTCAGCAGAGATGAGGGGAGAGGGGGAGGAGCGGACAGGCAGAGTAAGGAGTTGAAAGTTTTGAAGAGCTGTTTGGGGTTGCGGGACAGAGAGGTTTTTAGCGATGAGAAGAGGCTTGCTTGGCAGTAGTAAGTGCCGTCTTGAAGTCAGTGAGGGATTGTTTGAACAGAGCAAAGTGCTCGGAGGTGCGGGACTTTTTCCATCTCCTCTCGGCGACCCTGGACGCCCGTCTTAGGTTTTTAGTGAGGGACGTATGCCAGTAAAAAGAAAAAACGTCACCAGGATTATTTTGTTAAATATGTAGCATTTATATTCTCTTATTTTATACTTTTATAATTCTTCTTCACATTTCCCACCTGGATGCACCGTATCTGTAAAGATCGGTCATGGCTTATTATGCTGCGTGTTTTTTACAGAGGAGTTTGTTTCAAATTTTGTATATGGAAGAAAAATTATGAAAAAATAAAAAAATAAAGAATAATAATAATACAAAAGCTATATATATTTATTTAAATACCATAATGGAGGACCCGGATTCATTTTGGCTAGTATAAAATTACAATTTTAGTAAAGTAAACATAGAAATATATATAACTTCTACCTTCATGAAAAATTATCCCAATATAAACAAGCTGGTTGGTCATAAGAATCACCAAAGCTTACACACAAAAAGTTCCTTACAGTTGTGGCCAAAAGTATTGACACCCCTGCAATTCTGTCAGATAATACTCAGTTTCTTACTGAAAATGATTGCAATCACAAATTCTTTGGTATTATTATCTTCATTTAATTTGTCTTCAATGAAAAAACACAAAAGAGAATGAAGCAAAAAGCAAAACATTGATCATTTCACACAAAACTCCAAAAATGGGCCAGACAAAAGTATTGGCACCCTCAGCCTAATACTTGGTTGCACAACCTTTAGCCAAAATAACTGCGATCGACCACTTCCGGTAACCATCAATGAGTTTCTTACAATGCTCTGCTGGAATTTTAGACCATTCTTCTTTGGCAAACTGCTCCAGGTCCCTGATATTTGAAGGGTGCCTTCTCCAAACTGCCATTTTTAGATCTCTTCACAGGTGTTCTATGGGATTCAGGTCTGGACTCATTGCTGGCCACCTTAGAAGTCTCCAGTGCTTTCTCTCAAACCATTTTCTAGTGCTTTTTGAAGAGTGTTTTGGGTCATTGTCCTGCTGGAAGACCCATGACCTCTGAAGGAGACCCAGCTTTCTCACACTGGGCCCTACATTATGCTGCAAAATTTGTTGGTAGTCTTCAGACTTCATAATGCCATGCACACGTTCAAGCAGTCCAGTGCCAGAGGCAGCAAAGCAACCCCAAAACATCAGGGAACCTCCGCCATGTTTAACTGTAGGGACCGTGTTCTTTTCTTTGAATGCCTCTTTTTTTCTCCTGTAAACTCTATGTTGATGCCTTTGCCCAAAAAGCTTTACTTTTGTCTCATCTGACCAGAGAACATTCTTCCAAAACATTTTAGGCTTTGTCAGGTACGTTTTGGCAAACTCCAGCCTGGCTTTTTTATGTCTCGGGGTAAGAATTGGGGGCTTCCTGGGTATCCTACCATACAGTCCCTTTTCATTCAGACGCCGAAAGATAGTACGGGCTGACACTGTTGTACCCTCGGACTGCAGGGCAGCTTGAACTTGTTTGGATGTTAGTCGAGGTTCTTTATCCACCATCCGCACAATCTTTCGTTGAAATCTCTCGTCAATTTTTCTTTTCCGTCCACATCTAGGGAGGTTAGCCACAGTGCCATGGGCTTTAAACTTCTTGATGACACTGCGCACGGTAGACACAGGAACATTCAGGTCTTTGGAGATGGACTTGTAGCCTTGAGATTGCTCATGCTTCCTCACAATTTGGTTTCTCAAGTCCTCAGACAGTTCTTTGGTCTTCTTTCTTTTCTCCATGCTCAATGTGGTACACACAAGGACACAGGACAGAGGTTGAGTCAACTTTAATCCATGTCAACTGGCTGCAAGTGTGATTTAGTTATTGCCAACACCTGTTAGGTGCCTCAGGTAAGTTACAGGTGCTGTTAATTACACAAATTAGAGAAGCATCACATGATTTTTCTAGCAGTGCCAATACTTTTGTCCACCCCCTTTTTTATGCTTGGTGTGGAATTATATCCAATTTGGCTTTAGGACAATTCTTTTTGTTTTTTCATTGAAGACGAATTAAATGAAGATAATAATACCAACGAATTTGTGATTGCAATAATTTTCAGGAAGAAACTGAGTATTATCTGACAGGAATTGCAGGGGTGTCAATACTTTGGCCACAACTGTATGTTGTAGCTATAGTTTCACAGTAACCTATATTTTTACTTCAAGAGCTTGTATATGTACATATGCTCACCAAAATGCATTCTCTATAATGCATATCAGGGTAAGACTTAAGGGGGTTGTCACACGCTGTCAATATCGCCTGCACGATAATCGGCTGCACGTGAACGTATGCAGCGATATTGACGCGTGTGTTACATACATAATCAACCAGCGATAAATCGCTGGTTGATGATCGTCAGGTTTTAGAAACCTTCCTTAAAAACCTGGCGATTGTCGCCCGGTGGACAGCAGTCATCGCTGCTTTGTGACACCGGGATGAAGCGATATTCCAGCTCCCAGCGCCTCTCACAAGCCCGAGGAGCTGGTAACTAAGGTAAATGTAGGGTATCTAGGCAGCGCGCAGCTGCCCTAGATACCCGAGTGTACCTTAGTTAACCAGCCTCCTCCGCTCACCGGCTGGTATCTAAGGTACACAGCGGGTAACTAGGGTCCCTAGTTACCCTCTGTGTTACCTTTATACCAGCCGGAGAGCGGAGGAGGCTGGTAACTAAGGTACACGTCGGGTATCTAGGCAGCGCGCGCTGCCTAGATACCCGCAGTTTACCTTGGAGACCACCTGCTCCCGCTTCAGCAGCTGGCAGCGGAGCAAGACATCGTGGAAACGATATTTAAATCGTTTTCACAATGTTTCTGGTCAATTGATCGCTGGTGAGTCTGTCTGTGTGACAGCTCACCAGCGATCAGCCGTCAATGTCGTCAGCGATCATCTCACTGACGACATTGAGTGCGTGTGACCAGGCCCTTTAGCTTTATCCTACCTCTATTTCCTATTAATCTCACAACCTCCCCTGTCCCCCTATCAGAGCACATTTTCTCATCTTTATCCTCATAGGTTTCATAGTTTTTAATAGTTTTTTAAGGTTGAAGAAAGACTTTTAAGCCCATCTAGTTCAATCCTTATGCCAAACTTGTTGATCCAGTGGAACGCAAAAAAACCATGTGGCATAAGAAGCATGATCTAAGTAAATTTAATCATAGACATAAATTAAATCAGTATTTTATATCATGGTGAATTCCCCTTTGCAACATGTGCCCACATTACATGGTAAATATCACTCCTGAAAAAGTCATCCATGGGAAATGCAGGTTTGTGACACATGCTGGACAGGGAATTCACAATGAGTTTGCACGTCTGCACTGTAACGTTACATGGAATGTAACCTGATCGTGTCATTGTATTAATCCTCCTTACATGGCTGGGACTATTTTCTAATGGCTTGTTGGTAACATTGTTGTTTCTTGAAGCACTGTGGCCTCTTTCTAGGGCATCTTTATTTTACTTTCTTCTCAAGAGGTTATTGAAGATTAATGTCAATGAAGTAGAAATATCTTTGACATGGGTTGTTTTCAGTAGACCTCAAATTATTAAAGGAAACCTGTCAGCGCATTTTAGGCCACTAACCTACCACTACGTGTCTCTGCACCTTACTAGCTCATCCCTAACCATCCCTCTCTGATCTAAAACTACACTATAAAACTTCAGAAAAATAATTTAATAACTTACATGCAATCGACATCCGCGGACTAAAAGGGCGATCTCCATGGCTTAATTCTCCCTCCTCGCTGGCTCTTCTCACTCTCCGCTGGTTGTCATCATTCCGTGTCCTCTTTTGAAATTCCCGCCTCCTCTATACATTGACGTGCACCCGGACGTAATTTCCGATCTGGTGCATTGTGGGTGTACGGCTTGGCTTTAACATGTGCACTGTGCATGAGCTGGGAGCCGGACAGCCTGATAAGCCCCCATAATGCACCAGACCGGAAATGGCGTCCGGGTGCACATAATACTGGATGGAGGATGTAGGCATTTAAACAGAGGACATGAAATTATGTCACCCAGCGGGGTGTGAGAAGAGCCAGCAAGGAGGAAGAATGGAGCCCTGGAGACCGCCCATCCCAGCCTACGATGTAGACTGGATGTAAGTTATTAAATTATTTTTCAGAAGCTTTATAGTGTAGCTTTAGGTCAGAGAGGGAATGTTAGGGATGTGCTCGCAAGGTGCAGGGGTGCAGTGGTAGGTTAGTGGCCTAAAGCGAGCTGACAAGTTCCCTTTAAGTTGTTTCATGAGGCCGATCATTCATATAAGTGATGTTAACACTTACAGTCATGTGCTGATGAGCTGCTCTACTTGATTCTCTCAGTGTTCAGTGATAAACAGAGAAGCAGGAAGAACAGCTGTCAAATGACCATAAGTATGAAAATCGTACCTGAGATGAGTGGCCATGTGATGACTGTTGGAACCAGCAAGTAAGGCTGAATCCTAACAGTGATTATAGTACATGCTGCTAGGATTGGATATTCTACAGTGCTTAATGTAATAATTAAAGGGATTGTCCAGGTTTGAGATGCAAATATGTTGTCCCTCTAAGTGACTGCAGGCCTCTGAATTCTACAAGTGCATGCACTGCACACTTTTGGGATTCTCCCTTGCCAATGACAAGACTGCATGGTCATGTGAGTAAACGATTTATGTATTTCTGACCACATTCTGACCAGACTTGTCCATACTCACTCAATTCGGTTTCATTGAGCGAGGCAGTACATGTCTACTCATCATATGACTGCATCCATGTAAATCACATACTTGCAGTTACATGGCCTCCCATTCTAACCACTGACACCAGAGAATCCTGACAACGTGGAGTGGGCACACTATGAGAATTCAGAAGTCTGCAGTCACATAGAGTAATAGAGTGACTGCAGACTCATCACAACCCCTTTAATACTTCTAACACATAAAAGCATCGTAACCCTTAAATTGTCAGACTGCACAATACTTTGGTCTTTGAAACGTTCCTGGTGCATTGCATAACCCGAATGGCATGCTGTTGAATTCGCATAGGCCCATTGGTGTTGTGAATGCAGTCTTCTCCCGGTCTTCTTCTGCAACAGAGACCTGCCAATACCCACTAGTGAGATCTAATGTGGAGAAATAATTAGCAGTCTTTAATGCAGCAACAGACTCCTCTATGCGGGGTAACGGGTAAGCATCTTTATGAGTGATCTTATTGATTTCCCTGTAATCCACACACATCCTCATCATGCCATCCTTCTTTCTGACTAGGACTAAGGGGGCTGCCCAGGAACTACAGCTATCTCTTATAACCCCGGCTTCCTTCATGTCCCGCAGCATCTCTTTGGCATGCTGGTAGTGATTTGGTGGAATGGGTCTGTGTCTCAATTTAATTGGAGGATGATCTCCTGTGGGTATGCGATGATTTACCCCTTTAATCCTCCCAAAATCTAATGGATGCTTATTGAATATCTGTTCGAACTCTTGTGCTATTCGGTAGACTCCGCGCTTCTGGTGAGAAGGGGTGGCATCAGTTCCTACGTGCAACTGCTGACACCACTCCTCTAGCTGTCCTTTGGAGTTGTTATCCTCCGCCTGACTAGACGGGGAAACGGGCTCTACTGCCTGTATGTTGTTGTTACAGACAGTATACAGCTTTGCTACAGTAGCATACCGGGGTAGTTTTGCTTCCTCTTCCCCACAATTTAATACACGGATTGTTACTCTTCCCTTGTATACATCCACCACCCCTCTGGCTGTCATTAGTGTAGGTCTATGATCTGAATATACCGGCTCTACAACTGCCTGGTATTCCTTTCCTCTGAGACCTATTGCTGCTCGACACCATATCATCATTTCACTGTTCAGTGGTAACACAATGGGAACCGGGTCTGTTACCCGCACACTGCCAATCTCTCCCCCAGACAGATTTACCTGTTGCTTGTGGATGAGGTGCTCAGACTTCTCTTTGGATGACTCTCGTCTGCCCATAACCAGCAGTCTCAGCAATCTGTCGGAGTAAAAACAACACTTCTCCAAGACAGTTTTCAATCACATTAGTACCAATTACCATGTAGGGGTATTTCTCATCAGGATTATCTTCTACCATACATAACCCTTGGCCTTTTAACTCTACCCTCCCCAGCTTTATTGTCACTTCTCTGAACCCCACCTGATTCTGTGGTTGCCATTAGCTGCAAGAATGACAAAGTTAGGGTCTGAGGGTCTAAGATCAGTGTCAAACCAAAATTGTTTATAAAGGATATGTGGGATGGTGGTAACCTGCGGCCTGGTGTCCAGTAGGGCCGACATGGGGATTCCTTCTACCATAATGTAGAGGTTCGGACGGCCTCCCACGTACCGGTTACGCCAGTCATATGGGCCCAGTTGTCCTACCCCTGGGGGCTGGCCCTCGGGCCCAGGAATCTCGTGTTTAAAGGACATCCTTTTGCAAAGTGGCCTGGTTTGTTGCAAGGTAGACAGATGGGTTGTCCTGAAGAATCCATGTAGTCCCTGGCTCTGAGTTGGAATGGTGCGTCGGTCCTTTGAACAGGCGACTTGTTGGTCCCCTCCACGGGCAACATGGGTCTATGTTGGAATGGTGCGTTGGTCCCCTCCACAGGCGACTTGTTCTTACTCCTCATCCATGGGACATCCTCAGGGCAATCAGCTAGATGGATTTTGCTTGGTGGTGGTGCCCCAGCCATGGCTTGCAAGAGTTTTAGAACATAATCCATATTTTTGGTTAGCTGCAGCACCTGGTTGTGCAATTCATCATCTGAGTTGTTTGCTACAGCTTGTCTTTCCACTTTTGCAGGGTCTTTAGAAGCGGGTTTAAAGTCTATGGGAGAGGTGTTAACCTGCCAGGATTGGATTGCAATCAACCTGTAAACGTGAGATAAATACGCATAGGGTCTTATCCTTTTTACAAAGGGTTATAGCGGTATATATCAGGAACTGCTCACCTGGTTCGATTGTGTCACCCACAACCGGTATAATCGCCTGTAAGATGGCTTCTAGGATGGCTGCTGCAGGGCCGCACCTTCATGATAATCGTGGAAACAGGAATGCTGTAATGGGACAAAATGTCGGAATGTCCGCGCTTCCTGGTGGCAGCTCGGGCATTCCGGCATTTTGTCCCATTACAGGATTGGATTGCAGGCTCTGCAGGCACTGGATCCCGAAACAATGTTATAGCACGATCTTTTAAGTCATTAAAGTTCACAGTTGGATGATCCAAGACCCACATGTGTACCTGCTGGCAGTTGTAGTTTGATCTCAATCCGTCAGTAAACTGCTCTGCAAGCATTTTATCCTCTTCTAGCACACTTGCCGGGTCTACCTGCTTTAAGGACCGAAGTGCCCCTTGTAAATGGAGGGCAAAGTCTCTGATGGTATCCTGCGGTCCCTGCTTGCACTGGTAGAACAGCATCCACAATTCAGACTGTGTGCATTTTTCGAAAACAGCTTTGAGTTTGTCAAACACTAGCTGCAGAGCCCCTGTCAGCATCACTCCAGGACTCAACCTCCAGCTTCGTTGCGCCTGTTAATTGTCCCAGCACAGCGGTAGCTCGCTGCTTTTCTGTCATCGTATACATGTCCAGCACTGCACACACCTTTTGTTTGAAGACTGCTAGGGTACCTGGTTTACCTTCATATGTTGGCAACCATTTTGTGCCTGGTATGTACAGCAAGGCTATCGGCATTATCGGGGCCACTGCTCCGGGTGCTGCATTCCGGCATCCCCTCTGTCCGGGACCTGTTCCTCGTCAGAGTCACTCATGATGGGGCCCCCCTAGTTTATCGCTGCCAGCCGGTGAGGTAAAAACAAACTTTTCCGGTAGTCGGCAGCTCTACAGGGAGAGTGGAGCACCTCGGGTATTTCCGGAACTGCGCTTCGCTGAGTGAAGGGGTGGGGCTTATCTACCCGCTCTTTTTCGCCCGCTCTGTGACGCAGTACAATTTCTGTGGCGGAGTAATGGCGGTCCGATTTTACAGTTCACAGACAATTAATAAAGTTCAATTCTAGGCACACAGTACCTGGTTTTACCGGGCACAGGATCCTGTTCACGACGCCAGGTTGAGGGGGTCGAGAGGGTAGGGGGTACTCGGGTACCGAGGCTGATGGCGACTTGGATGGGGATCACGGCTGGTCGGTACCCGGTCCCATTCCCTTGACCCTCAATGCCAGGGATGGTGGGGGGATGATGGTGGTAAAGGGGATTGGTTACGTGACGCCACCTGTAGTACCTAGTAATGTGTATACCAGCGCTGCAGCTGGCCGCTGAGGTGATGGAGGTGCAGCTCAGTGTAGTACAGCTCCCCACAGGTGGAGCTTTACCTCAGGGCAGCGGGGATAGATGAGGGGAGTCGTAGTAGCGTCTCTGCAGTCAATGCTGTGGGTAGCAGCGGGTAAGCAGGCACACACATACACAGTAGTCTTTGTTTCTGTACCTTTTACTGATGACGGGTAACAGGTACAGTCCAGAGAAGTAACCAGGTCCTCGGTGCAATTTGGGACTTTCACCTTGGAGAGTTGTGAGGCCTCCTCTGTCACTGTGTATGGTGGTTTTGGGGTAAATCCTGCCTGTAACTGAACTCACCTCTCCTTCTTCCTCTCAGGGCTTTACTCTATAACTGACATTGAGGTCCTTCTGCGGGGTCCCAATTCTTCCCTTGGCCCCTGGTCCTGTGCTTGGTCAGTTTTGAGTGTCTCTTAGTTTGTTACCTCAGGGGGTTAATTCCTCCTGGTCCTTCCGGGCTTTTCCTGCTGCAGTGAATGCGTAGCAGTGTCGGACTCCGGTGTCCGGGTGAACTAAAGGGAAGCTTTGTCTGTTCCCTTCTTTAAATCTCCTATTCCTATACTGGCCTCCGACCCTCTCCCTAGGGTGCAGCACAGCTGGGTCAGTGTTCCCTGGTCCTGAGCCTGGCTTTACCCCAGCGACCAGCTACTCCACTCCTGCTCTCTCCACTCACTGGAACTCACTGAGACTAACTAAGACTAACTGACTCCTCCCCTCAGGCCTGTATCTTTTAAAGGGGATCTGGCTTAAGGCAGCCAGTAGAGCTCCCCCTTCAGGTCTGGGGTGGAAGGTGTTGTGTGCTGTGTGTACTAAGGTGTAAATCCCTCCTTGCACCGGTGGATCCTGTGGCAATCCCCTGCAGGGGTGCCATATTAGCCGCGATCTTGAAAAATCAGCAGCTGCGGCTGCAATTAGAGTGATCCGGCTCCACACCAGACTGGAGGGCATATTTGCCCTCCGGTTCTGTATGCTGATCCGGTCCGGGGCTGTCAGGTTCATCCCTCACAGCCCCGGATCGAATTAAACCGTGGTGCGAAGCCATCCTTAAATAAATAAATGTACTAAACCATATTATTATTGCAACAGTGGGTATTCACACCAGGTAAATATATGATACTGAAATTAAATGCATGGGTTTGTACGACAAGAACATCAAAGGTTATGTGTGAGAAAAATGTCATTAATCAATCACCCTATGTCAAGCTAGATACCAAATGAATAGACCTATTGCACTGATTCCTTATGGATTTTGATCCTAAATAACTACTACTTATCATGAAGAACATCTTCATACAAATTATCTTTTCTGCCTCTGATTTTATCAGGGTCCCTTATATTGTTACTAGCTGTGAGCCCGATGCAAATGCATCGGGATTCTAGAACGTGCATTAATTTGATTATAGTAGTTATAGCTGTTAGCCTGATGCAAATGCATCGGGTATCTAAAATATGTTTATTGTTTTTTTAAACATTTTTAAATAATAATCGCATCATCAATAGCAATAATATAAGCCATAGCATTATTATTAGCAGTAATAGCAGTATTAATAGCATTATTAGCAGTATTATGAGCATTAATAACAGTATTAATAGCATTAATAGCATTATTATTAGCATTAATAGCATTATTAATAGCATTATTAGCATTAATAATAGCATTAATAACATTATTAATAGCATTAATAGCATTATTATTAGCATTAATAGCATTAATAATAGCATTATTAGCATTAATAATAGCATTAATAACATTATTAATAGCATTAATAGCATTATTATTAGCATTAATAGCATTAATAATAACATTAGCATTAATAATAGCATTAATAACATTATTAATATCATTAATAGTATTATTATTAGCATTAATAGCATTAATAATAGCATTATTAGCATTAATAATAGGATTAATAACATTATTAATAGCATTAATAGCATTATTATTAGCATTAATAGCATTAATAATAGCATTATTAGCATTAATAATAGCATTAATAACATTATTAATATCATTAATAGCATTATTATTAGCATTAATAGCAATATTAATAGCATTAATAGGATAAATATTAGCATTAATAGCATTAATAGCATAATTAATAGCATTAATAGCATATTAATAGCATTAATAGCATTATTATTAGCATTAGCATTAATAATAGCATTAATAGCATTAATAATAGCATTAATAACATTATTAATAGCATTAATAGCATTATTATTAGCATTAATAGCATTAATAATGCCATTAATAGGATTAAATATTAGCATTGATAGCATTAATAGCATAATTAATAGCATTAATAGCATTATTATTAGCATTAATAGCATTAATAGGATAAATATTAGCATTAATAGCATTAATAGCATTATTAATAGCATTATTATTGGCATTAATAGCATTAATAATAGCATTATTAGCATTAATAATAGCATTAATAACATTATTATAATAGCATTAATAACATTATTATTAGCATTATAGCATTAATAGCATTATTATTAGCATTAATAGCATTAATAATACCATGAATAGGATAAATATTAGCATTAATAGCAATAATAGCATAATAATAGCATTAATAGCATTATTAATAGCATTATTAGCATTATAGGATAAATATTAGCATTAATAGCATTATTAATAGCATTAATAATACCATTAATAGGATAAATATTAGCATTAATAGCATTAATAGCATTATTAATAGCATTAATAGCATTATTATTAGCATTAATAGCATTAATAATAGCATTATTAGCATTAATAATAGCATTAATAACATTATTAATAGCATTAATAGCATTATTATTAGCATTAATAGCATTAATAGCATTATTATTAGCATTAATAGCATTAATAATATCATTAATAGGATAAATATTAGCATTAATAGCATTGATAACATAAATAATAGCATTATAGCATTATTAATAGCATTAATAGCATTATTATTATCATAAATAGCATTAATAATAGCATTTTAGCATTAATAATAGCATTAATAACATTATTAATAGCATTAATAGCATTATTATTAGCATTAATAGCAATTTAATAGCATTAAAAGGATAAATATTAGCATTAATAGCATTAATAGATAATTAATAGCATTAATAGCATTATTAATAGCATTAATAGCATTATTATTAGCATTAATAGCATTAATAATAGCATTAATAGCATTAATAATAGCATTAATACATTATTAATAGCATTAATAGCATTATTAATAGCATTAATAGCATTATTATTAGCATTAATAGCATTAATAATAGCATTATTAGCATTAATAATAGCATTAATAACATTATTAATAGCATTAATAGCATTATTATGAGCATTAATAGCATTAATAGTATTATTAATAGCATGAATAGCATTATTAATAGCATTAATAGGATTAATAGCATTATTAATAGCATTATTAATAGCATTAATAGCATAAATAATAGAATTAATAGCATAAAAAATAGCATTAATAGCATTAGTATTAGCATAAAGAGCATTAATAGCAATATTATTAGCATGAATAGCATTATTAATAGCATTAATAGCATTAATAGGATAAATATTAGCATTAATAGCATTAATAGCATAATTAATAGCATTAATAGCATTATTATTAGCATTAATAGCATTAATAATAGCATTATTAGCATTAATAATAGCATTAATAACATTATTAATAGCATTAATAGCATTATTATTAGCATTAATAGCATTAATAGCATATTATTAGCATTAATAGCATTAATAATAGCATTATTAGCATTATAATAGCATTATTAGCATTAATTATAGCATTAATAACATATATTAGCATTAATAGCATAATTAATTAGCATTAATAGCAATATTAATAGCATTAATAGGATAAATATTAGCATTAATAGCATTAATAGCATAATTAATAGCATTAATAGCATTATTAATAGCATTAATAGCATTATTATTAGCATTAATAGCATTAATAATAACATTAATAATAGCATTAATAACATTATTAATAGCATTAATAGCATTATTAATAGCATTAATAGCATTATTATTAGCAATTAATAGCATTAATAATAGCATTATTAGCATTAATATAGCATTAATAAATTATTAATAGCAATTAATAGCATTAATTAATATGATTAATAGCATTAATAGCATTATTATTAGCATTAATAGCATTATTAATAGCATTAATAGCATTAATAGCATTATTAATAGCATTATAATAGCATTATAGCATATAATAGCATTAATAGCATTAAATTAATAGCATTAATAGCATTAATAATAGCATTAATAGCATTAATTAATAGCATTATTACATAATTATTACATATAGCATATTAATAGCATTAATTTATTAGCATTAATAGCATTAATAATTACATTAATAGCATTATAGCATTATTAATAGCATTAATAGCATTATTATATAGCATTAATAGCATATAATAATTAGCATTAATAGCATTAATAATAGCATTAATTAGCATTATAATAGCATTAATTAATTATTAATAGCATTAATAGCATTATTATTAGCATTAATAGCATTAATAGCATTATTATTAGCATTAATAGCAATAATAATTCCATTAATAGGATAAATATTAGCATTAATAGCATTAATAGCATTATTAATAGCATTATTAGCATTAATAATAGCATTAATAACATTATTATTAGCATTAATAGCATAATTATTAGCATTAATAGCATTATTATTAGCAGTAATATCATTATTATTAGAATTTTTTTTTTTAATTATTATTTTTTATTTAATTATTTATTATTTTTTATTTATTTTTTTATTATTTTTTAATTATTTTTTTTATTATTAAATTTATTATTTAGGCTGAGACCCAGTTCTCATTCAGGTCCGCTGGAAGGGCTGATATAATTAGCATATATTTATTTTTTTTATTATTATTTTTATTTAATTATTTATTATTTTTTATTTATTTTTTTATTATTTTTTAATTATTTTTTTTATTATTTAATTTATTTATTTTTTTAAGTCAGACTGAGACACAGTTCTCATTCAGGTCCGCCTTTTTTTTTTTTTTATTATTATTTTTATTTAATTATTTATTATTTTTTATTTATTTTTTATTATTTTTTAATTATTTTTAAATTATTTTTTTTATTATTAAATTTATTTATTTTTTGAAGTGAGAGTGAGACAGAGTTCTCATTCAGGTCCGCATTTTTGTTTTTTTTATTATTATTTTTATTTAATTATTTATTATTTTTAATTTAATTTTTTATTATTTTTTAATTATTTTTAAATTATTTTTTTTATTATTTAATTTATTTATTTTTTTAAGTGAGAGTGAGACATAGTTCTCATTCAGGTCCGCCTTTTTTTTCCCCATTGACATACATTACCGGTGTGTCGGCGATTTTATGGCCGGCCACCTGGTTCTATTTGTCGGCCCTAAAATCGCGGACACACCGCTAATGCATCTCTATGGGCAGTCAGCTCGAATTCTGATTGGTCGGCGTTCAATCCGAAATCGGGCTGACTGCCCATAGAGATGCATTAGCGGTGTGTCCGCGATTTTAGGGCCGACAAATAGAACCAGGTGGCCGGCCATAAAATCGCCGACACACCGGTAATGTATGTCAATGGGGAAAAAAAAAGGCGGACCTGAATGAGAACTGTGTCTCATTCTCACTTAAAAAAATAAATAAATTAAATAATACAAAAAATAATTTAAAAATAATTAAAAAATAAAAAAATAAATAAAAAATAATAAATAATAAATAAAAATAATAATAAAAAAAAAAAAAAATGCGGACCTGAATGAGAACTGCGTCTCAGTCTGACTTAAAAAAATAAATAAATTAAATAATAAAAAAAATAATTAAAAAATAATTTAAAAATAATAAAAAGAGGGGCTCTTCTGATTGGCTGAGGGCAGTATACAGCGACCAATCAGAAGAGGGCCTCAGATCTCATTGAGGTAGAATGGCGGATTTTTCGTCCATTTTATCTTAATGAGAAGGAAGGGGACGTCGGAGGTGGAAGTTTGCGAAAAGAAGACAGAAGATCCCCGGGGCCGGACGAAGAGGCGGAGATGGCGGAAAGAAGAGAGAAGATCCCCGGGGCCGGAGGATGAGGACGCCTGGCCGGACGGAGGACTTCTGGATCGGACGGACGATCAGATGACTTGAAGGCATGTAAGTGATCGACGGGGACGTTAGGTTAGGGGACGGCGGGGGCTTGGGGTGTAGGGCTTTAGGTGTTAGCGGTGTGAGCTTAGGAGGCGGCGGGGATAGGGGCTTAGGTGCGGCGGGGCTTAGGGGGCAGGGGGGGTAGGGGTTTAGGTGCGGAATCGGGGGGTAGGGGGTTAGGTGCGGCTTAGGGGGTAGGGGCTTGCGGCAGAGGGTAGTGTATTAGGGCGGCAGGGGGTAGGGGCTTCGGCGGCGGGGGTAGTGGGTTAGGGGTTAGGGCGGCAGGGGGTAGGGGCTGCGGCGGGGTAGTGGGTTAGGGCGGCAGGGGGTAGGGGCTTCGGCGGCGGGGTAGTGGGTTAGGGGTTAGGGCGGCAGGGGGTAGGGGCGCTGCGGGGGGTAGTGGGTTAGGGCGGCAGGGAGTAGGGGCTTGCGGCAGAGGGTAGTGGCTGCGGCGGGGTAGTGGGTTAGGGCGGCAGGGGGTAGGGGCTTCGGCGGGGTAGTGGGTTAGGGCGGCAGGGGGTAGGGGCTTCGGCGGCGGGGTAGTGGCTTAGGGGTTAGGTGCGGCAGAGTGTAGTGGGTGCGGCGGGGTAGTGGGTTAGGGCGGCAGGGAGTAGGGGCTTGCGGCAGAGGGTAGTGGCTGCGGCGGGGTAGTGGGTTAGGGCGGCAGGGGGTAGGGGCTTCGGCGGCGGGGTAGTGGGTTAGGGGTTAGGGCGGCTTAGGGTGTAGGGGTGCGGCGGACTTAGGGGGTAGGGGTTTAGGTGTGGCGGGTGGGGGCTTGGCGGCGGGAGCTTAGGAGGCTGCGGGGCTTAGGGGGTAGGGGGTTAGGTGCGGCGGGGCTTACGGGGTAGGGTCATAGGTGCGGCGGGTCGGGGCTTAGGGTGTAGGGGTGCGGGGGCAGGGGGCTGTAGTGTACAGCGCGTAGTGGCTTAGGGCGGCAGGGGGCTGTAATGTACAGCGCGATGGTATACTACAGTCCCATGGCGCTTATGGGCATGGGACTGTAGTATACTATAGCGGTATGGGCTTAGGGCGGCAGGGGGCTGTAGTGTACAGCGCGATGGTATACTACAGTCCCATGGCGCTTATGGGCATGGGACTGTAGTATACTATAGCGGTGTAGAGGGGTAGGTGCGACGGGGCTTACGGGGTAGGGGCATAGGTGCGGCGGGTCGGGGCTTAGGGTGTAGGGGTGCGGCGGACTTAGGAGGTAGGGGTGGGCATGGGACTGTAGTATACTATAGCGGTATGGGCTTAGGGCGGCAGGGGGCTGTAGTGTACAGCGCGATGGTATACTACAGTCCCATGGCGCTTATGGGCATGGGACTGTAGTATACTATAGCGGTGTAGAGGGGTAGGTGCGACAGGGCTTACGGGGTAGGGGCATAGGTGCGGCGGGTCAGGGCTTAGGGTGTAGGGGTGCGGCGGACTTAGGAGGTAGGGGTTTAGGTGTGGCGGGTGGGGGCTTGGCGGCGGGAGCTTAGGAGGCTGCGGGGTTTAGGGGGTAGGGGCATAGGTGCGGCGGGTCGGGGCTTACGGTGTAGGGGTGCGGGGGCAGGGGGCTGTAGTGTACAGCGCTTAGTGGCTTAGAGCGGCAGGGGGCTGTAGTGGACAGCGCGATGGTATACTACAGTCCCATGGCGCTTATGGGCATGGGACTGTAGTATACTATAGCGGTGTACACTACAGTAGTATGGGCTTCTGTGGCTTGGTTAGTGGTAGGTGTCAGCGACTCGCAATGCCCGCTTCGCGGGCATTGCTTCGCGAGGCTGCAACGACTCGCAATGCCCGCTTTGCGGGCATTGCTTCGGGAGTCGCCGTGGCCGCTACGCGGCCACGGACAGAGTCCAGGAGATGAAACCTGGACTCGCTAACCAAGCCACCGGAAGCAGCGCCGCTCCGACGGAAGTCAGCTACGGCAATTATATAATAGATTTCCACTGGACCACCTGCCGTTTTCTTTGGAGATTGCCTCTAAATCAATTATGTATATTGGCACACTAGCATAGGTTTATGCAGTGTGCATGTCTTTTCTTATTAATAACCTTGTATTTGGCATTTTTTTTCTCCATAGACTATCTTAGCTTAAATCTTGCTCTTTTGTTTTCCCTATTTGCAAACCAGTCCTACACTGCCATCTTGTATTATCTTCCTGGCATCTATTAAATTCTTCAGTGAGTCCCACTGTATATACTGTATTCTTTTGAACATCACTTTTTTGTGTGAAAATTCATTTTTTGATTACACTATAGTTATTGCCGTACCTTTTGGGCCTTATTATGAGTGACCTCTCTTCTTTTAATCTGTTTTTAATATGTTCAAATAAAGATTATACTTTTTATACATTACATTGATCTAGTAATTGGCTCCTATACTCTTACTACAGTACATAGGTTACTAGATACCAAATGGAAAGATCAATTGAACGCTCTATGCTTAAAATCCTACTTAATAAAAAAGGATAAATAGGGAGTGCACATAGGGCGTTATCGTCTTAATAAACAGTCCAGTCCCCCCAATCGGTGTGACTCACCAGTGGTGGTTGTGAGAGCCACAACAAACTGAGAGAGCCTGGTAATGGTCGCTGCAGGAGCCCACTGAAGATAAATGATTTCCACCGAAGAAAAAGCTGGGCTTTGTAGTCCGCGCTGACCTCAAGAAACTTCCAGTCCAATAAGGGTCAATCAGGTTCTGGTTTATTTGCCTACACGTTTCGTGGCTTTAAATCTGCCACTTTACAATACATGTAAAAACTTTATGTTTTTACATGTATTTTCTATTCAGTACTAGTGAAATAATAAACTTTAACTTATTGTGATGATGGTATTCCCTTAATTATTTTTGGATGGGTCTTCATCTATATAGGAAAATAAATAAAGTAAAAAAAAAAGTTTTAAGAAAATAAAAACCTACAGTACAAGTTTAAATTGTCTGCCATTTGCCCTGTTAAAAATAAGGCAAAATATAGAGATATGCAAAAAATAAATGAATCTGATCAATAAACACCACAACATGAAAAGAATTAGAACTGCAGAACTACATTTTTTTGGTTACCACAGCATTGTAATAAAAGATGATAAAAACACTGTTTCTATCCCAAAATTATATCTGTAAAAACAATAGTTTAGGGCACAAAAAATAAGCCCTAATACAGCCCCAGATCCTTAAAAAACTCTACAAAGAACTTTTCTAGCTTTACTAATCTGCCCATGGCTACCACCCCATGCTACACCCCTCACATACTCAGGTACATTTTAGAAAACTGCAGTCTAGTTTTTTGTTGTCTGTGTCAGCAGTGGTGTCCTCCTTGGTCTCCTGCCATAGCATTTCATTTCATTCAAATATCAATAGGTAGTTTACGATGACACTGATGCACCCTGAACGTACAGAAAAGCTTGAATTTATTTGGAACTTCGTTGGGGCTGCTTATCCACCATCCGGACTGTCCTGTATTGCAACCTTTCATGAATTGTTCTCTGCCATTCATGTGCAGGGTGATTAGCTGCATTGCCATAACTTGTACATTTCTTGACTAGGTTTCGCCCTGTGGACAAAGGAACATCAAGCTGTCTGGAGATGTAACCTTGAGATTGTTGATATTTTTCAACAATTTTGTTTCTCAAATCCTCAGACAGTTCTCTTCTCCTCTTTCTGTTCTCCATGCTTGGCGTGACACAGAATGACTATTAATGCAAAGATTGTCACCTTCACCCCTTGTCATCTGGTTTCAGGAGTGATTTTCATATTGCCCACACCTCTCAATTGCCACTGGCGAGTTTGAATGAGCCTCACATGCTTGAAACAAAGTTGTTTGCTCATAATTTTTGAAGGGTGCCAAGAATTTTGTCTGGCCCATTTTGAGGGGTTTGTGTGAAATTATGTCCAATTTGCCTTTTTTTCTTTTTTTTTGTGTTGTTCCAAAAGATACAAAGTAAATTAACATGGATTCAACAAAACATGTAATTGCAATAATTTTGTGGTAAAAATACTTCATTTTCTGGATCAATTTCACAGATGCCAATACTTTTGGCCATGACTGGGAGGTAAGGGGAGGAAAAAACAAAAAGGAAAATCGGAAAATCACTCAGGAGTGACAAATAGAAAGACACGAGTAAATAAAACAGAAGAACTTATGCTTACTGAGGTACAGGGTAAAAGGACAAAACTTTTGTCCCTGAGGAAGGAGCATGGTAGCTCTCCGAAACGCGTAGGAATAATGAACACCCATTGAAACCAGTGTTCCAGTTTCTGGTTTCATTCATTCAGCAGTGCGGCTCCTGAGACACTTCGTCCCAATACAACTATTGTTTGCCACGTCAATCGTGGATGTGTGGGTCCTGCAGCAGCTGTATCCAGGCACGCATACTTGTTATCAACCCCTATAGAACTTATAAATGTGGCATAGAAAGATAAAAGAGGCTGTAGCTATCTTTAATAGGTTATTTAAAAAATATATAAAAAAAAAAGGACCTCAAACGTAATAGTGAAGTGATCCAGGCAGATGCCTGGCAGGAAGCAAAAGCAAAGTGATGTCTAATCTGGCTCCATCCGTGGCTCTTTAACCTATGCTTCAAATCATTACTGAATTTGCACAGGTTTGGATGAAAATATAACCTATGAGGTGGGCTAGGCGTGCGGCTCCATACCAGTTACCTTTTCAAGAGTTACACACCATGGCACAAGGTAAATCATGTGCTCTTTATATTTAGATGCAAACACTTATCCATCTACATGGTAGACTGAAGAGAATCTCTTCTCTCGGTCACCTGTAGTGGCTGCCGCCAGATTTTCCAATATTTCACATAGTGTTTTCCTCTGAAGTATTACCATTAGCAGGGCTTATACAGTGCTAATGTACTTTTTTATTATATATCAGGTCCATTATTTTGGTCTGCTGCTCTATATAACAGTATAAAGAATTTGAATGAATAAGATTTCTGTTTTGGATTACCGCATGACATGTCTTCTTTCCTGCCAGGGTTGTAAGATCTGTACCAAAAAGATGTTTTTGTGTATTTTCTCCAAATAGATCTGTAAATTTTAGTACCCACCACTTTCTTAATAATTTTCTAAATACAGTTTGTAATATTTTTGTATATAACTATGCAGTTGGTTTCTTTGCTGTGATGTTCATATAATAGACCATCACTAGATTTTGGGTAAATATGTGTGGATGAACGTTTGAAAAATGTTACAATTTTCATCCACACAAATCAGACGACTTTCATCCTGGTTGTCATCTGTGTGACATCTGTGTACTATCCCTGGTGCATCTGTCTTTGTACATCAATAGTTCAAGGGAACTTGTCAGCTAATTTTTACTACCTCATCTGAAATCAGCATGATGTAGGCAAAGACAACCAGAATCCAACAATGCATCACTTAGCCATTGTTGGATTCAGGTCCTCTTTGCCTACATCATGCTGATTTCAGATGAGGTAGTAAAAATTAGCTGGGTGCAGCAGTTTTGACACAACCAAAGTTTTAGATTTAGCCATGCAGCAGAGCGCAAAGAGCTGCCCCCGCCCACATGAGGCTCTGTATGTATATTTCTATTGACACTGAGAAGCTGCTAATCACAGAAACAGCATGTCGGACTAGATTTTATACACTACTGTATTCAGCAAAGATAAATAACTGGTGTTAAAACAAACATTGCATAGCTGAATTGTTTGTGTTAACCCTAAGGGTACCGTCACACTTGGCGACGCACCAGCGATCCTGACAACGATACGACCTGGCCGGGACGCTGGTGCGTCACTATGTGGTCGCTGGTGAGATGTCAAACAGTCAGATCTCACCAGCGATACAGCAACGATATGGAATGATACGGAGGTCGTTGGGACCCTGTTTCTCAGACCTGTAGTATTGAGGTCGTTGGACGTTGTCCCTCTCAAACATAACGATGTATGCTGCCCAGCGGGACCCCAACAAAAAATGGTCCAGGCAACTCTGACACGACCAGCGATCTCACAGCAGGGGCCTGGTCGCTGCTAAGTGTCAAACATAGCGAGATTGCTGGCGAGGTCGCTGTTGCGTCACCAAACTTGTGACTCGCAGTGATCTCGCTAGTGATCTCGCTTAGTGTGATGGGGGCTTCAGAGCATGCTGTCTTCAGATTACATACATGGCAAAAAATCCACTGACAGATTCCCTTTAAAAATATACTAGATCAAATATAGTTGTCATAAGTTAAAAATTGCTGTTTGAAAAAATTAAATGCAATACAGGTGATACATATGGGATCCAATAATTTTAGTAACACCATAAAAATGGATAAGTGAGGCTCATCCAAAATACGGTAGATAATAGTGCATGCTGTAATTTATTTCATATAATACTTGTCCATGTGAAAAAAAAAATGTCATCTCTGCAGCCCTATTGAATTACAGTGGTAAGTGTGCTGCCTGAGTGCTATCAGATTTAAAAATTGACAGCACACACCTGTATAATATCCTCTTAATGACAAGCCCTTTCTTTGACCTCTCTTTTCTATTCATTTCTGTATTTTATTTAGGCCCTTGTTAGTTATAGTGTTGGTCAGTCTGATTTTCTCTGTCAACTTTGATCAGAGATTGTTCAAAAATCGACAGGAACATATACTGAACAACCCTTTTAATAAGCATTTTAGATTACAGAAGTTAGTTATTACCAATGTGACTATTTCTAGGAATGGTTTAAAGAGTTTTACCTGTAATGTTCAAATAAATTCTCAGCTTTGTAAGATAAAAATAACCTACTCACCTCCTGCAACAGCATCGTTCCAGTGATATTGTCACTGGTGTTAGCATGACATTGTTATGCCACATTTGCCCCACAACCAATCAGCAGCTACTGTTGGGTTGCTATGCACTCACTTCTCTAACGTGCACAGGTAGTGAAGGTTCTGCAGCACAAAAGCATCAGCTGATTGTTATGTTAGATGAGGTTTGCAGACAATGTCGTGCAAGCCCCAGGAGACCCAATGACAACATTGCTGGAACTGCACCAGTGCAGGAGGTGAGCATAGGTTCTTTTTATTATACAAGCGGGAGTACCTATTTTAAAAAATGGTTGTCCAGGTAGTGGACGCTTTAAGGTTAAGTTCTTCATATAGGTTTTCTACATTTATTCAATATATTTATATGTTGCTATTTTCATATATCACTATTTGTATATACCTATAGGGTCAAAAAGGGGATACCGTTATTGGTCCTCCAGGTCACCCTGGAGTACCAGGACTTCCTGGACCTCCTGGGTATGGCTTAATGGGTCCATCTGGAAATCCAGGTCCTCCTGGACCGCCAGGTCCATCATCAATATATGGTTCAGGTTGGTAACCTACATTATAATTCATGTCAATTTGATTATTAAATATAGTTTTTTTTTTTCAAATGTGATTTTAGTTGGAAAAGTGTAGAGACATGAAATCATTGTTTTAAAAAAACACTAATATCCTTTATGGTTTATATTTGCAACCATTTATATTTTATTAAACCTAGAATTTTTGCCAAAACCTACCGTATATACTCGTGTATAAGCCGACCCGTGTATAAGCTGACCCCCCTACTTTTGCCCCCAAAATCTGGGAAAAACTATTGACTCGTGTATAAGCCGAGGGTGGACCCCAGCACAGGTATACAGCCCCCAGCAGTGTGGTATACAGCAGCCTCCCCAGTGGTATATACAGGCCCCAGCAGTGTTACAGCAGCCTTCCCAGGGTATATACAGCAGCTTTCCCAGGGTATATACAGCAGCAGCCCCAGGGTATATACAGCAGCAGCCCCATGGTATATACAGCAGCAGCCCCATGGTATATACAGCAGCAGCCCCAGGGTATATACAGCAGCAGCCCCAGGGTATATACAACAGCAGCCCCAGGGTATATACAGCAGCAGCCCCAGGGTATATACAGCAGCAGCCCCAGGGTATATACAGCAGCAACCCGAGGTATACAGGCCCCCCCATGCTCCGTAAACCTGTAAAGGAAGATGATTATACTTATCACTGTCCCGCTGCCGTCCCCGCTCTGCATCGCGCTCCTCCATCTGCATCGCGCTCCTCCATCTTCATTCACCGGCTTAAGACTTCCTGTGTTCTGCGCCGACAATGACGTCATTCTCGGCGCCGACAGGAAGCCGGAAGATGGAGGAGCGCGATGCAGATGGAGGAGCGCGATGCAGAACGGGGACGGCAGCGGGACAGTGATAAGTATAATCATCTTCCTTTACAGTTTTACGGAGCATGGGGGGGGCCTGTATACTGATGGGGGGCCTGTATACCTCTGGGGGGGGGGCGCCCGTGTAGTGACTCGCGTATAAGCCGAGGGGGTAACTTTTCAGCCCAATTTTTGGGCTGAAAAACTCGGCTTATACGCGAGTATATACGGTATATTGATTCCCCAAAATTATAATGTAATCCTATAGAGGGAATGTAACATGATGAACTATAATAATATCATCTTTTATTTTACTCTGAAAGACCATGATTAAAAACGCAGTAAAATATATATATAGGGGGTAGATGTAACAGAATAAAAGAAACATTTATTTTATTCTGTTTCATATTTCCCATATATATATACATATTGAAAAATAGAAGATGCTGGGCACTAATGGATACACACAGGGATAGGTCATGTCACTCCTGTGACCTCTTCAGTACAGTTCCCCACAGGTGTTGCTCGCCATATAATGTCAATAATCCAGCTTATGCAATGCAGAAAAAATTGCTACACTCACCAGGAATAAATCTTCATACTTTTATTAGTTGTCCAGAACAATCAATTCATGAACACACCGATGGGGGAGGGGGAGTGTAGAGACGACGGCCTGCCGGTTCGCGGCAAATTACCGCTTCCACGGGTCCTGAGGGTCAGGACCCGTGGAATTGGTAATTTACCACGAAACGGCAGGCCATCGTCCATCGTCTCTGCACTCCCCCTCCCCCATCGGTGTTCATGAATTGATTGTTCTAGACAACTAATAAAAGTATGAAGATTCATCCCTGGTGAGTGCAGCAATTTTTTCTTCATTGCATATATATATATATATATATATATATATATATATATATATTATATATTTTATGCATTTTTAATCACGTTCTTAGTGAAAAGGACAGATTGAAAAATATGTGACTTCAAAATCAGCCTAGATAGTTAAACGTCTAAATGACCAAGCTAAATTTTTAAAGAGGTTGCCCACTACTTTAACATTGATAGCTTTATCTTAAGGTGCCTTTACACACTTCAATATCGTTAAGATATCACCAACGATCTCACAGGAGCGCAGCCGTTAGGACATCTTTTTGACATCGTTGGTGCAATGTCACACGTCTACCGTAGATATCGTGGACGACGTACCAACGATGTGGCGAGCAACTATCGTTCGCACAACTAAGTGAACGATACTTGTTCACTATTGTGAATAGCAGAAGTCGTTAACGACATCGTTATCGCGGTGTCACACACAAGGATGCAGCAGGTTGGATGATCGAGGATTGTTTTCATTTCTCAAATGTTCTCAAATCTGCGATCAACGATCAAACGATTTATCGTAGTCGTATCTTGGTGTAACACGCAACGACGTACTAACGATGTTGTTTGAACGACTCCAAATCCGTGACGTTTCAGCGATATCATTCACGATCTCGTACCGTGTAACTGGGCCTTTAGGATAAGTCGTCAATGTCTGATCATCTGGACTCCAACACCCGTTAATCTCACCAATCAACTTTTCCCGGAGTTAGTGGTGGCAGCAGGTGACCAGAATGCTCAATTCTGGAGCTACCATGTCTTCTGATGGTGGCTGTGATGAGTACTGCACATCTGCCTCCTGTTCTAATCAAAAGTAGGCAGATGTGCAGTACCCAGCTGTAGCCACTATCAGAAGATGTGGCAGCTCCAGAACTGAGCATTTCCGGCCACTTGCTGCCACTGCCAGCACCAACAACAGTAGATCGAATAGGACATGAATGTTAAAGTGTCAAAATTAGCTTGCTCATTATGAGGTTAAACTATCTAGGCTGATTATAAACTCATGGAACAACGAGTACTTTGCAAATGAAAAATATTTTTATTAAATATAATAACAAATAAAAAAGTGTGGACATAAAGTGACTAGCAATAAAAAGGACAAAAACAGAGACCAGAAGTACTTCAGCCATGGCCTAGTTAATACAGGTACATACATATTGCACAGAGCCCATATTGCATTTAGCAGGTAAATACCCCTAATACAAAATGCATGTACAACATTCAGCAAACAATGACATAATATTTATAATCCAAATTCAGATGAGGGAAGAGTGTAAATTCATACTTAATCACTAAAATAAGTCCAAGCATGGATAAACCAAAGTGCAATTACATGCCAAGATAGGCAAACATTTAGGTAAGCATTCCCATGTTGATGGCTGTGAAACTGATAAGCTCAGTGAAATGACAGATCCTTTGAGGGCCAGCCTGTCATTTCACTGAGCAGCCAAACTGATTGGTCGGCGTTTCATAATACAGATAAATGACTTAAAACATAAATCCAAAGCAACTCAGGAGTTTATTAAGCAAATACCGTATATACTCAAGTATAAGCCGAGTTTTTCAGCACAATTTTTGTGCTGAAAAGTGCCCCCCTCGGCTTATACTCGAGTCACAAGGTATATGCTTGGGGGGGGCTGTGACCGGGAGCTGGAGGAGGCAGGAGGGGGCCACAGTGACCGCGGGAGGTCACATGGGGCCGCCTCATTAGTGTAATGAATAAGAAAAGCCAAGGAACCCATAAGGTGGAGTGGCTACATGACAATCGGGAGGGGAGGGAGTTAAATGGTTAATAGGTGCATTAGTTTGCAATAAGGAAAATGTGAAATGAGGTGATTGGCTGGGGAGAGGTCTTGGAAGAAGGAAGGGGGGGAGCATTAGAAAGAATATAGGGGGAAGTAAGGAGAAGCTTCTCCCTCTTGCAGCGTCTCTGGACAACAGCTTACAGCTCACACAGATAATGATCTGGCTTCTCTGGAAGTAATTTTCTGTGCAGCTATGACGGTGCATGGGGCACAGGCAGTACAGGCTGCCTGTGGACTCCCATCGGTACCAGCTCTCTCCCCTCTTGCAGCACGTGGTCGGCAGTCCCGACCTCCAGAAGCATACTCTCCCTATGCTGGGGGGTGAGGAGAGCATTATTTAGGAGCCCCGGTGGGGACCCTCCGCGGCGGGCTGGGCACCTAGAGGTCTCTGGGGTCTATTCTGTCCGACGGGAGGAATCCTCGACTGGTTCCATGGCCTACTTCCGGCCCGTGGCCTGGGGATTGGCAGACAAGATGGCGGCGGCTTCTTGCTGGGCTTAAGCAGGGAGCGCGCTGGGCGGCCGACAAGGATGGATGTTACCCCCGCAGCCGGCGGGTGGACAGGTGCGGCCTTCTAGACAGGAAGGGCCAACTACGGCATGCACAGTCTGTTGGGAGCCCCGGATGCCAGGGGCACAGCGGCTGATTCTGCAGCGATGGAGTCTGGCGGGAGCGGTGTCCTCTCAGTGGAGTGGAGGATGAACCCGGCGGCTGGTCCTCTTTGGGTAAGGGGCAGCAAGTGGCAGCAGCGGTTTCCCCCCTTCCTCGGTCGGTAGGGGGGACGAACCCAGCAGGATATCCCCTCCAGTGAGGGAGTAGTTGCGGTGACTCACAGGTGGTCCTGGGGTGAACCCGGCATTCAAAGGATCAAGAGCAGCCCTCCTGCGGTCGGCAGGGTGGGCTTGGGACTGGTCAGCCCATTGTGGTCTACAGCATGAAGAGACTGCGGATTTCAGCTGCAGCCTGGGGGGTCCATAGGTCCCCTGAGCTTTCTTACTACTGATGACCAGATGGAGGAGGACTGCGTTTCAGCTGCTCGGAGACGGTCTCCGAGGCAGCTGGGTGAGATAATAGATTTTCATTACAATTCATGCTGATTGAGAGGTTGGTGGGTGGTAGGACGTAGGAGGTTGGTGTGGGTGCATAATCTGACGGCGGTGGAAGTGGGGTCGGAAGTTCTAAACAGCACAGTGGGGGGCTGCTGTTTGGTAGCAATGTTCTGTCGATAATGGTGCTGTTGGGGACAGCTGTGACGGGAAGGGGAATTTAGGAGACTAACAAGGTGGACGAAGAGGTGCAGTGGTCGATAGGTTAAAGGAAAGTTGTATGTGTGCTTTGAGGGCCTGTCGGGGTGCACTTGGAGATGAAAGAACGGGACAGTTTCTGGAAGGGGATGTGTGTGAACAGATTTTCTTTTTTTTTTTTTAATCAGATAAATTTTTATTGAAAAAATAATCAAACATACATGAAAATGTCCAATATATACATTTTGTCATTAAATCACTGAAACCCCTTTCCCCCTCCCCTCCCTCCCCCCTCCCCCTTCCCAGACAGCAATCACCAGTAACAAATCATATCAACAATTTTAAAAGTATATCTCAATACAGTCTTCCTCCCTCCATTCCTTCTTTCCTTCATACACCCCCGATTTACATTTATATATTCAGTTCTTCCTACGTACCATATTCTAGCCATGGAGACCAAATCTTAGTGTATACACTGTCCCTCCCACGTCTGCGATATATGTTACTCTCCATCTTGGAGATATAGCTTGCCTGTGTCAGAAACTCTCTCCTGGACGGAGGCTCCTCCCTGATCCAGAATCTGGCTATTAGTTTTCTTGCTATGAATAACAGTCTTGCGATGGCTATTTTTGAGTTGGGGTCCACACAAATCTCGTCCACGTAGCCCAGTAGGCACACCACTGGTTCCCTTGGTATAGCACATTTATATGCCCCTTCTATCCTGTTGATGATCAATAACCAGTATGTTGACAGTCTCGAGCATGTCCACATCATATGATATATCCCAGCCCCCTCCATTTTACATCTAGGACACTCCGATGTGGGTCTCAAATTCACCCCAAACAGAAAGGCAGGGGACCGGTAGACTCTATATATCAGATACAGCTGGGACAGTCTGCCCGGTTCGCTGAGGGATAAACTCGGAACCCACTCCAGAATGGAGGACCACTTGTCCTCATCTATAACTCCCACTTCCGCCTCCCATTTTATTTTTGCCCGTGTCGGGTATTGAAGCGAATATGTATGTAACAAGTCACCATACATCGTAGAAATCACTCCTCTCGTAGGTCCGTCGCCACACACATACTCCAACACTATGTCTTTTTGTATAGAGATCTCCCCAGCCTTTCGTTGTGTCTGGAAGGCATGGTGCATCTGCATGTATTGGTACATCCCCGATTCTCTTAGTCCAAATTCACCTCTCAGTTGTGTAAATGATTTTAAGCTATTTCCAGCTATTATCTGGTGCACATATCCAATGCCCTTATTTTGCCACTCATTTAGACATCCCATCTGTCGTATCTCCTGTAGGTTATGATTGTTCCACAGTGGAGAATACTTGGTGAGCTGTGTTATGCCCCTCGCCTGTTTCAGTTTCTCCCACATCTTATGATATAGGAGCAGAGTGGGATTTAGTTTCCCCGCCAGGTACATAGTACCATCCTCTAAGCATTGCACCAGCGGGCATTTCTCCATTACCTTTTCCAGTACTCTTTGAACCACTGGGCCCTCTGCTTGCTGCGCCCATCCCCTCACATGTTGTCCCTGAGCCGCCAAGAAATAGAGGTATGGATTCGGTAATGCCAGACCTCCCTCATCTTTAGGTTTTTGCATGATCTCCAGCCTCAAACGTGCCTGCTTTTTCCCCCAGATTAGGCTCCTAAAAATGGTATTAATCTGTTTGAATCTCTTCTGTGGGACCCAGACAGGAGCATTGTGCAATATATATAACAATTTAGGCATCAAAACCATTTTAATTAGATTTATCCTGCCCACCACAGATAAGCATAATTTGCTCCAAGCTCCCACCTTTGCCCTGAGAAGGTCCAGTACAGGGGACAGATTGATAGTAAGGTATTCCGTAATTGGGGCTGAGACCCATACTCCCAAATATTTAAACCTATCCACAATACGTAGTCCCCCCACTTCCACAACACTAGGCAGCCTTTCGTCTAAAGCTAACAGCGTAGACTTGGTCCAATTAATACGCAAGCCGGATACGTCTCCAAATCTCTCAAATAATCTCATGGCACTACCCAAGGATTCTCCCGGTTCCTCCAAAAACAGCAGGATGTCGTCTGCGTACAGAGCCACTTTCTCCTCCAGATTCCGTACCTGAACCCTACCACCTCCTGTGCATCTCGTATCGCAGCCGCCAATGGTTCCATCGCTATGGCAAACAGGAGAGGGGACAGTGGACACCCTTGCCTCGTGCCCCTACATAAGTCTATGCGTTGTGATAGTATCCCGTTTACTCGTACCCTGGCCACTGGTTGAGAGTACAGCAACCTCACCCACGAGAGAAATTGTGGGCCAATGCCCATCTTTTCCATGGCCGCCCACAAGTACCCCCATTCCACACTATCAAATGCCTTGCGGGCGTCCAAGGATGCTATTACTCTCCGGCCGGCATTGTCAACCGGCAGCTGCATATTTAAATAGAGTCTCCTTATATTAATTGCCGTCGACCTACTCGGCATAAAGCCTGATTGGTCCGGATGGATCAATTTATTGATGACCCCAGACAGCCGGTTAGACAACACCTTTGCCAGGAGTTTGACATCTGATGTCAAAAGTGAGATTGGTCTATAGGAGTCTGGATGTTTCAGGTCCTTATCCTCCTTTGGTATCACTATGATAATCGCCTCTCTCATGGATGCGGGCAGCACTCCCCCCTCTCTCGATCTTTCCAATACTTCTCTAAGTTTGGGCAGCAGCACCTCCTCCATATTTTTGTATATTTCAATCGGAAGCCCATCCCCTCCTGGAGCCCTGTCGTTAGTCATTGAAGCCAGTGCTACACTCAACTCCTCAACTGTCAGTGGTCCCTCCAACCCCTCCCTCTCCACTGTCGACAATCTAGGTAATTTAACCCCTTGCAAGTACGATATCACATTCTCGTCAGTGTCGTCCGATCCAGAGGAGTATAGACCCCTATAGAAGTCTGTGAAGACTGATCCTATCTCCACACTATCCACAGTCAGGTCACCATCCATCTTTTGAATGGAGTATATGAATGGGGTCCTCCTCTGGGCCGCCGCCACCACCGACAACATATGGCCCACCCTTTCCCCCTCCTCATAAAAGGTGGACTTCTGAAATTCTCTCCTTTTCTGTGTCTTTTCCAGTAGAAATTGATTTACCCTCTCTTGTGCCTCCTTCAGCCTGTCTCCAGCCTCCCGTGTGCCAGCTCTAATCACCTCTGCCTCCGCCACACTCAAGGTCTCTACCACTGCCTTTTCTTTCCGTCTTGATTCTGTTTTGCAACGACTAATTTCTCTAATGAGAAGTTCCCTTAGGTATGCCTTTCCAGTGTCCCATACTATCTGTGGCTCTGCACTCCCCTCATTTAAATCAAAATATTCAGCAACCTCTGTGGACAACTTGTTCATATCCAACGAACGCAGCCATGCCGGGTGAAGTCTCCAGCCCCCCTGTCTCCTCATGCCAGACTCCGTCCGTTGGATACACACACAGATGGGTTTATGGTCTGATATTATCCTTGGCAGGTATTCCACCTTTGCCACTATCGCCTCCATTTGTTCGTTACCCAGTGCCATATCTATGCGGGATAAAGTATTGTGAGTTGACGAATAACACGAGAAGCACTGCGTTTCTTCGTTTCTCACTCTCCACAGGTCTCTCAATCCCAGCTCCCTAACGTATGTACCGAATGGTGTTATGTGACTCTGTGTTCTTTCTGGGTTAGACTTGTGTTTGTCCCAAAAATCGTGAACAGATTTTCTTTACTCCCACTTCAGGTGTTCGTGTTTTTTAGCTAGGGCTAGTGGGGAACATAAGCCAGAGGGGCTCCACATTGTTTTGGTATATGGCTGCTTTCTGCAAGACTAATAGCCTTTACCGGGGAGCTTGTCCTGGTGGGGGTTATGACGAGCAATTTGGCAGAAGAACACTCTGCATCAAGGACTGCTTTGGTTTAAAAGGACTTTTCCTTGTGGATGTGGTAATTACTTCCCCGGCTCGACCTCTTTCATATGAGGGTCTGGGGGGGGGGGCGCTTGGATTGAACAGCGCAGAAGGTGGAGAGGACAGGAAAGTACCATGGTGATGGTTATAGTGCTGTTTCAAGCAGGTATGGGGACGCTAAAGCTGCGAAGTGGTTTACAGTTAGTTTTGTTTTGGTTTGTTTTAGGACACCACATGAGTCGGGGGGTGGCGTTGTTTTATCCTGTTGTTTAAACTGGATAATTGAGCATTCAGAGGAGGCGGATGGCAAGTTTAGCGGAGGTGGAAATGGGTCGAAGGGCAGGTCTGTTTAGGGGGCTGCCAAGGGTAGAATTGAGGATATCCCCGTCGGGAATAGTGCCTGATGAAAATCGAGCAGGTTTAGGCATATTCAGTTGTCGTGCCCTACTGGGGGCGTCAGTAAGGATGGAGATCGCGCTGGAACTGGTAAGACGGTTATTATGTACCTGTGGTTGGGGTATTGGAGTTAGTGTGTGTAATTGTACTTGAGGGCCTGGATGGTAAAATATTAGACGTGGAGACGGTTTTTTGACTGCTATCAGGGCACACGGAGAGTCAGCATTTGTTGGGCGGCAGGTGAATGGAGAATAATACATTGATTGTTTACTGCTGGGCTGTTATGTTTATTGTTCATAATTTGAAGTGTTCAGTCTTGCTGCATGGGCAGTGTGAGATGTGTTTAGTATTGGTCAGTATATTATCTGGATGATCATTTCTGTTGGGACGGCAGGTTCATCCTTTTTTGGGCTCTGTGACGGTTTGCATTTCAAAATAAAAAATGTGGGTTAAAGTGTGCGGTTTTGTTGGGTGCACTTAATTTACTTCTAGGATTATGTTCATGGGCTGACTGCTAGGTCCCTAGCAGTTGATATGGTGGGCGAAATGCCCGGCACATTTGTTGAATTTGGGGTCAAAGGGGTGAGTTTTCGTTGTGTGGGGTGTTTTTTCTATGGAATATCATGGTTGAGGTGTGTGGCAAAAAAAAAAAAAAAAAAAAGGTGCAGATTTGATGTTATTGGAGATTTTACCGGTTAGCTGCGGTATTGTGGGAACTGGAATTCTTAACTTCCTAGGTCAGAGGGTTGTTTTCAGTGTGTCTAGCTGCCGGTGATCTCCGCTTTAATGTGTTGTTTAAACATGTCTAGTAGGGTCTCTATGTCTGTTGCTTCGGTTGTGTTTCTCATGGAGCATTGGGAGGTTGCAAAGTACGTACCAGGAGTATTAAATGGGGGGCTACTTCATTGTATCACTTTCAGTCTCGTAAATTGGCAGTTGATCCCTGGCGTGCATGAAGTGGATATGCAGGGCCTGGATGATTAAGGGAATGCGATAACTATGGGGTTAAGGGTTTATTGCCGAGATTGGTGATTGAGGCTACAGGGTGCTGTTCCAGCAAGGTGTCAGGAAAGGGCAAGTTTCAGGAATAGAATGGGGGTTACTGTGGAGGTTGTTGGGTTCTTTGATATTATCATTTGTTGGGGAATGAATTTGTAACTTATAAATCAGCCTCAATGGTGTTGCAGAAGGTGGCTACGATTGCATTTTGGTTCAAGCTGCGTGGGATGCAGGATTTGACCAGGGAATTTTTGGGGAGGTGTTCTGCACTGGGGATGTGGTAATAATGCCAGATGGAGTGGAATGTTGCTGATAAAGAGTCAGAGATGGATTGAGTTCAGGAGGGAGACTATTCGTGGTGTATAGTCTCCCAGGACTTTGGTTATTCTTGGTTTCCACTGTTAATTGTCAGGGGAGGTAAGTGTGGGTTAACTTGGCTCTCAGTGTTACAGGCAGGGAGATAATTTGTGTCTATCACCGTGCCAGTTTGTGGTTATTTTAAGGGAATGTTTGAGGAAGGTGGGTAAGCAGTCGGGTGAGGATGGTCGCTTTCAGTCAGGATTGTCGCTGACACAGAGGTGCCACGGTTGGGATTGAACAATTAGGTAGCTCAATGGTTTTGAAATTGGGAATCAGCCTGGTTTCAGCTAAATATGCGGCCTCTTTGGTAGGTAACGTGGCTGGGGGGGAAATGGCCTGGCACGGGGAAAAAGGGTCGTAGGTAACATATTGCTTATATGTGTTGTGTTTATTCTTATGAAGTTATAACTCGGTTTTGCTTACTATGGGTAATAATTGGGCGTGTATACTGGGTCGTTGCTTGTGTCCTTTGGGGGCAGGGCAAGGCGATGTTTGAACATGTGACTGTCAGTTGGGGCAGGACGTGGCTTCGATGCTCAAGTGGTTTTTAGGAGGGGTAGGACCTTAGGGCAGGGTTTTGAGTATTGTGGTAGGGTGAATCAACCCTATAATGAGTCGGGTTGCATGAGGGGAATGATCTTGGGTTTGTTCATCCCAGGAGTTGACGCAGGATATTAGGTGCAATTTGGTACGATGGAAGTATTCATATCTGGGTTGGTTTGTGATGTGGTTGGATAGTATGGCCTGTTTGTCAAGGTGGTATTCCGGATTTGTAAAAATAAAATAATAAACAAAAAATGTTGAACAAGGCTAAAGTTAAAGTCAAGTAGGTCGTGTCTCTCTTGTCTCCAGTAATGGGGTGTCATGGTGAGACACCGGGAGGTGGAGTGATCGGCTCTGCAATATTGGAGGTTGGATAGTGTTAATTTATTTCAAACAGATAGGGGGATGTCAGGCTTGCATGAAAGTACTGAGCAAGCGTTGGTGGTGGTGGGTCCAGTCCACGTAAGGTGTCACGTGGCCAGTCCTGTGGCGGGGGTAGGTCTGGTCCAGAGGCGGTTTAATGGATAATCGTAGTTGGGAGGGGAGCCACTAGTACGGTATAGTGGCTCCGGTTACAGGTAATTTGCAGGCACGGGTCCTGCAAGGTAGGGGTATTAGTTCTTGGTAATTAATACCTCTTGTGGTTTAATGGATCATGGTATACGGGAGGTGAGCCACTAGTAAGGTATAGTGGCTCCAGTTTCAGATAACTGGCAGGCACGGTGTTCTGCAACTTAGGGGTATTAATTCTCGGTAATTAATACCTCGTCCCTGGGGTCGGTGTGTTGCGGCCCGGGATAATGTTTCATTGTGGGAGGTGGCTTCTGGACCAGGCTTATCCAGGGTTACGTATTTGTATTACGTACTGTATTATTACTGTGTTACCTATTGTTTAATGTTGGGATACCAGGGTCCGGTGTCCCTGGGTTAGTATGTAAATAATAGGTAATAAAAGGGCTGCTGTGGCCAAATTTTAACCAAGTCGCAAGCAGTGTCCATGTATTATTTACAAAGAGTTTAATGGGTTGGTAACACAAGAATTTAACGACCGGAGAATCCCTCGTCGATTGTCATGCACGGCATCCCCCCATCCATCAGCGGTCCCGGCTTCTTCCTGCTTGTGCCGGTATCATGTGACCGGGCGCAGCCGGTGACGTCATCTGATGCGTCGGCCACTGCAATAGAAGCCGGCACAAGCAGGAAGAAGCCGGGACCGGAGGAGCGGCGCTGCCAGGCAGGAGACGCCGGAAAGGTGATGTATGAAGTGTTTGTTATTTTAAGGTGTGCCGCAGCCTGAGGGACAAATACTAAGGGGGGCTGTAGATCACTGATGGGGGCTGTATACTGCTGCAGGGGGCCTGTATACTGCTGCAGGGGGCTGTATACTGCTGCAGGGGGCCTGTATACTGCTGCAGGGGGCCTGTATACTGCTGCAGGGGGCCTGTATACTGCTGCTGGAGTCCTGTATACTGCTGCAGGGGACTGTAGATCACTGCTGGGGGCCTGTATACTGCTGCAGGGGGCCTGTATACTGCTGCAGGGGGACTGTAGATCACTGCTGGGGGCCTGTATACTGCTGCAAGGGGCTGTATACTGCTACTGGGGGCCTGTATACTGCTACTGGGGGCCTGTATACTGCTGCAGGGGCCTGTATACTGCTGCAGGGGGCCTGTAATCACTGCTGGGGCCTGTATACTGCTGCTGGGGGCCTGTATACTGCTGCAGGGGGCCTGTATACTGCTGCAGGGGGCCTGTATACTGCTGCAGGGGCCTGTATACTGCTGCAGGGGCCTGTATACTGCTGCAGGGGACTGTAGATCACTGCTGGGGGTCTGTATACTGCTGCAGGGGGCCTGTATACTGCTGCAGGAGGCCTGTATACTGCTGCTGGGGGCTTGTATACTGCTGCAGGGGGCTGTATACCACTGCTGGGGCCCTGTATACCACTGCTGGGGCCATGTATACCACTGCTGGGGGCCTGTAGACCACTGATTGGGGGCGTTATATACCGGGATGGGGGCTATATAACAGGATGGGGGTCTGCTCCATTTTTCACTCTAGGCTTATACTCGAGTCAATAAATTTCCCTAGTTTTGGAGGGTAAAATTAGGGGCCTCGGCTTATACTCGGGTCGGCTTATACTCGAGTATATACGGTAAGTGGAATATTCATGAATTGCCAAATCTCACCTTATCTCAACCCAATAGAGCATGCATTTCACTTGTTAAAGGGAACCTATCAGGTTGCTCTACCCCTGTCTCCTATCACTACCGTACCTGTCCCTGCACCTTGGTAGCTGTTCCCTAACCATGCCTGTCTGACCTAAAGGGGCCCTATAACGCTTATGAAAAATGACTTATAACTTACATACAGTCTCCATCAAGGAGACTGGATAGGAAAGCTCCGGGCTCCATTCTTCCCTCCTTGCTGTGACCTAGCACGCCCCGCTGGGCCTTCTTGCTCCAGGTGCTTTGCCGCCTTCTTTTTGTATTTCCCGCCCTCTCTGCAGCTGTAATGCCCGGCCAGAATGTCTTATCCGGCCGGGTGCATTGTGCGCCTAATCACGTGATCGGCCTGATGCATTGTGGGCCTAATCACATGATCGGCCCGGCTCTGGCGCATTTGGAATGCGCATATTGGAACCAGGCTGATCACGTCATTAGGCCCACAATGCATCGAGCCGATCACGTGATTAGGCCCACAATGCACCCGGCCGGATATGACGTTCCGGCCAGGCATTACAGCCGCAGAGAGGGCGAGAAATACAAAAAGGAGGCGACAAAGCACCAGGAGCAAGGATGCCCAGCGGGGCATGCTACGACACAGCAAGGAGGGGAGAATGGACCCCAGAGCCCGCCTATCCAGTCTGGATTGGAAACTGTATGTAAGTTATAAGTCGTTTTTCTTAATTGTAATAGGCCCCTTTAGGTCAGTCAGGCATGGATAGGGAACAGCTACCAAGGTGCAGGGACAGGTAGTGATAGGAGAGAGGGGTAGAGCGACCTGACAGGTTTCCTTTAAAGAGTAAACTTCAGACTGAAAGGCCTACAAATAAACAGAAACTGAAAACTGCTGCAGTAAAGTCCAGAAGAACATTAAAAAAGAGGAGACACAGCATCTGATGATGTTCATGAGTTCAAGACTTCAGGAGTCATTGCCAACAAAGGGTTTTCAACCAAGTATTACAAATTAACATTTTATTTGCAATTATATAATTTGTCCAATCAGTTTTGGCCCCTAAAATAAGGAATTAAAGTTTAAAAATGCTTTAGTTCCTCACATTTTTATGCAATCATTTTGTTCAGCCAACTAAATTATGAAGGGGATAGGTCATCCTTGACGGGGTTATTCACCGAATGGACTTAAAATCACAGACAAAAAACTCACCAAAATTTGCCAGGTAAATACCCATTGCACTTAGCAGCGGCTGCCAGCTCCTCTGGAGGCAACACAGGTGTCTGTATGCCGGTGCTCAATCACCTGCAACCCACAGTGGGGGCGGTTGTGGCACCAGCGTCCGGCCATGCTGTCAGGGAGGTGACTGGTGGCATTTAAAGACACGAGGTTACCAAGGGCTCTGCCATTCAAGGTGCATGCAAGGCATAGTGTCAGAGCAGCCTATTGGTCACGCCCTTCTATTAGATCAGGCGGGCTGTTCTGCACTGATTACATGCCTCACAAAACGACAGGCGCCCCCCAGAGGGCTCAGCCTCAAACTGCAGATGAAAAAATGCAATAAAACACTAAAGATGAAAAATGTGAGGTGTTTGTTGGTATTTTGGCCAAAAAACGTAAGCTGGTAACCCACGGTCAAGGGCCCTCACGCTTACCAGTCCTAACCACATGCCTTTTGAGACATGTACAATTTAATTTAGATTATTCACCGAATGGACTTAAAATCACAGACAAAAAAAACTCACCAAAATTTGCCAGGTAAATACCCATTGCACTTAGCAGCGGCTGCCAGCTCCTCTGGAGGCAACACAGGTGTCTGTATGCCGGTGCTCAATCACCTGCAACCCACAGTGGGGGCGGTTGTGGCACCAGCGTCCGGCCATGCTGTCAGGGAGGTGACTGGTGGCATTTAAAGACACGAGGTTACCAAGGGCTCTGCCATTCAAGGTGCATGCAAGGCATAGTGTCAGAGCAGCCTATTGGTCACGCCCTTCTATTAGATCAGGCGGGCTGTTCCGCACTGATTACATGCCTCACAAAACGACAGGCGCCCCCCAGAGGGCTCAGCCTCAAACTGCAGATGAAAAAATGCAATAAAACACTAAAGATGAAAAATGTGAGGTGTTTGTTGGTATTTTGGCCAAAAAACGTAAGCTGGTAACCCACGGTCAAGGGCCCTCACGCTTACCAGTCCTAACCACATGCCTTTTGAGACATGTACAATTTAATTTAGATTATTCACCGAATGGACAGTATAACGTCGTCGATGTACCTCCCCCACCAGAGCACATACGATACATTCATGTTGTGACTAACCCCTATCTTGATCATGTGCTCTGGTGGGGGAGGTACATCGACGACGTTATACTGATTTGGAAGGGGAGCGTCGGGATGCCTCCCCCACCGGAGTCTGACCTCGGAGGGTTTATCGCTTATATTAACAACAATGATTTCAACGTGCGATTTACTTATGAGGTACAAGGGACTCATGCACATTATTTAGACATCACGCTCCTGGGTAATAGCGTAACAGGAGACATCATTACGTCTCTGTATCGTAAGCCGATTGCGGGTAACACTTTGCTCCATGCAACGAGCAGTCACCCACGTCATGTAGTGAGAAATCTGCCAACAGGGGAACTGATAAGGGCAAAAAGGGCCTGCACAAATAATCATGCTTTCCAGGACGAGGTTGTTAACATCAGTAAACGCCTCCGCAGCCGCGGTTATTCACTACACCATGTGAATGACGCCCTACGGAAGGTAGAGATGAGATCAAGAGAGTCCCTTTTGGAACCAGTGATGATGCAGATGCACGTTAACCCTTCACATGGATCACAACACCAGAGGGTCATGGCAAGGCATTCCAACATGTATATACCCACATTCTCCACATCGTACAGTCAGGACTTCAATGCTATTGTGGGGATTATTCACAAATATATCCCCATATTACATGAGGATCCTGTACTGCACAAAATTTTGCAAAATGGATACAGATGTGTCCCTAAAAAATCTAAGACCATCGGTAACATTCTGTCTCCATCACTATTTTCCTTGAACACCGCCCATCCGACTTGGCTAAATACTAAAGGAAATTATCCTTGTGGGGGAATAAGATGTGGCCTGTGTAAGTACATGGTGAAAACCAAATTGATTCAAGGGTACACTAGTACCAGGGATCATAGAATCAACGGGTACATCAATTGCAACACAACCCATGTGGTCTACATGGCATCATGTGAGTCATGTAGAAAGAACTATGTGGGGTGTACTACAAGGCCCCTAAAGAAAAGGTTGGGGGAACATATGACAGGTTCAATTCCTAACCCCAGATCCGTGGGTAGAAATTTATCAGGTCTCTCTAAACATTTTAGAGATGTCCACAATGGTGACCTTTCTACCCTTAGGGTGCAAGGAATAGAAAGAGTTAACCGCAATAAGAGAGGCGGAGATTGGGGTCGTGCGGTATTAAACAGAGAATTTTTTTGGATTGTGAACCTAGAGACAAGGGTCCCTATGGGACTAAACTACCGTACGGACTGCTCTTATTTCTATTGAACTTAGTTTCTCGTTGAGTGTGACATGCGAACCATGTACATATAAAAACACATACATTTCTTTGGATAGTGAACCTAGAAATAAGGGTCCCTATGGGACTAAACTACCGTACGGATTGCTCTTATTTCTATTGAACTCAGTTTCTCGTTGAGTGTGACATGCGAACCATGTACATATAAAAACATATACATTTCTTTGGATAGTGAACCTAGAAATAAGGGTCCCTATGGGACTAAACTACCGTACAGATTGCTCTTATTTCTATTGAACTCAGTTTCTCGTTGAGTGTGACATGCGAACCATGTACATATATAAAAACATATACATTTCTTTGGATTGTGAACCTAGAAATAAGGGTCCCTATGGCACTAAACTACCGTACGAACTGCTCTTATTTCTATTGAACTCAGTTTCTCGTTGAGTGTGACATGCGAACCATGTACATATAAAAACATATACATTTCTTTGGATTGTGAACCTAGGAATAGGGGTCCCTATGGGACTAAACTACCGTACGGATTGCTCTTATTTTCATTGAACCCAGTTTCTCGTTGAGTGTGACATACGAAGCATGTACATATATATAAAAACATGTAATTTTATTGTAGGTATGTTGGCACACAGTGTTTTTGTCACGATTCATGTATTTACATGATGTTAGAAGTCATAGATTTGGTCTGGCTTTTCCTGTAAGTAGTTGATATAGGCTTCTCCAGCCTACCAGCTGAATACTAATTATCAATCAGTAATTGGGGGTGGGGCTTCACATGGTATATATGTGAATTGTTGTTCATTTGGTTTTAAGCTGCTGATGAAGTACTGTGTACGAAACGCGTCCAGCGGGACTGCGCTCCCTAGGTCGCTGATTTTATGATCTTATGAATATGAATATTACTGAATAAATTTTGAATATTGGAGAAGTGTCCGGTGCCGGATCCATTACTTCATATAAGCAACTAGAGAAGCACACAAGGGAAACAAACAAAGAGGGAAGAGATACACTTAGCTTAAGCAGATCCAAGCAGCAAACCAACAGACTCCAGGAAACACTGCTTTGAGCTAGGATGCAACTAAGAACACCTGAACAGCTATCACCAGCAGTGTATCCTGGGAGTCAAGGGGAATGTACAGGCAGCTCAAGGTAAAGAATCAGCTGGGTCCTAGAGACCTCCAGCTTTAACTAAAAGGGGACATTTTCTTAGGATTTTCACTGTTTGGCCAATGCTGGGACCTTCCACAAGTGGCCTCTACAGTCTCATACATGCCTCCTGAAACACCCGTGACAGTACCCCTCTTCTACGAGTGGTCTCCGGACACTTAGAACTAGGCTTGTCAGGATGGGAGAAATGAAAGGCGCAAACTAGCCTTGCAGCGTTCACCTCTGATGCTGGCCCCCACATCCTCTCTTCGGGACCATAACCCCTCCAGTGCACCAAATACTGAAGGGATCTGCGCAACATGCCACAATCCACAACCTTAGAAATTTGAAATTCTGAATTCCCATCCACACTGATCGGCTTTGGAGGCAAAGGAGATGGTTCAGATGAAGACACATATGGTTTGAGAAGAGATCTATGAAACACATTATGAATCTTGAGTGCTCCAGACAAAACTCTTCAGGGTTAATGATGGCGGTTATCTTATAAGGACCAATAAACCTAGGTCCCAGCTTCCATGAAAGCACCTTCAGCTTAATATTCCTAGTAGACAACCACACAAAGTCATTCACACATAGGTCCAGACCTGGCGAGCACTTCTTGTCAGCCATAAGTTTGTATCAGTCACCCAAGATTCTCAAGTTACTCTGCTCTGCCTGCCATACAGAGGATAGTGAAGAGGCAAATTGTTCCTCCTCAAGAACTCCCGAAGAATCTTTACCACCAAAGGTACCAAACTGAGGATGAAACCCATATGTATCAAAAAATGGTGATTTACCGGTGGATGCCCAATCCTCCTGGTTTTCGGAGACAAAACACTTAAGGGTACCTTTACACGCCGCAACTTTTGGCAGCGATAGGAGGCAATCTAACGTGCGCGTGCACATTTTTCATGGTTACCTTTGATCGCCGAAGGCGCTTTTACACGACGCAATTTCGCCCTCAACCTAAGGTGACGTGTCTATTGGAAGTTGCCACACCAACAGCGTGAAACATCCGGTCGCCTTCCCTCGCTGCTTCACACACCGCAATCCCCAAAGGAATGTGGTCGTACATGTGCAGAGCGGCTAGAACATAGGCGTGCCAGACTGGTCTACTCCGCGCCCCAAACACGCTCATTGGACACCGCAATAGCACTATGATTGGGCAGCCTGCGCTGGAAGGCTGGCTAATACATGACGCCATTTTCTTTTGGAGTTTGGCACCAATACACACTCAAATATGGCGCGGTGTCAACTGACAGCCAATGGGAAGACAGTAGCCACCACCAATCATCGCTGACGGGGCGCCGTCTCCAGCACGCTGTGGAACACCTCCGGGAAATCAGTAGGCGACGCAGATTCCATCCTTATTGCCCCTTCACATTCCAAAAGCAGGGAATTTCGCCTTCATGATTGCCTCTGATTTTGGAGCAGTGCTGTGAAATCGGAACCAGGCGCAACCTTTTTTATCGCCGCCAAATTCCCCAATTACATGCCGCAATTGTGAGGCAATTTTACGGCGATGGTGACGGGGCAACAGATTGCCGGTCAGATTCCTTGCCGCGGTTGGGGCGTGTAAAGGTACCCTAAGATAAGTCTCCAAATTTTGATTTGTGCGCTCAGTCTGCCCATTAGACTGAGGATGGAAGGCAGAAGAATAGGACAACCTTACCCCTAAGCGAGTACACAAGGCTTTAAAAAACCTGGAAACAAACTGTGTACCGCAATCTAAGACCACATCGGAGGGAACCCATGAAGTCTCACGATCTCACTGACAAACACCTGTGCCAGTGTCTTGGCATTAGGAAGTGCTGGTAGTGCCACAAAGTGTACTATCTTGCTGAACCTATCAACCAATACCAAAACCATTGTCTTGCCTGCAGACACAGGGAGATCCGTGATAAAATCCATAGACAGATGTGTCCATGGTCTATTGGGAACGGACATTGGCATGAGAAATCCAGACAGACGGGAAAGCGGAACCTTAGCGCATGAGCAAACACTACAAGCAGACACCAAAGTTAGTCACGTCCTTCTGCAACCTTGGCCACCAAAATCGATGAGACAAAAGATCCAAGGTGGCCTTACTACCCGGATGACGTGCCAGTACAGAGTAACGATGTACTTTAATTATCTTGAGGCGCATATCAGTTGGTACAAAGAGTCTCCCTAAAGGGCAGGAGACAGGAGCACCCCCCAGAGCCTTCAACACCTCCCCTTACAAATCCGGGTAAAGAGCCAAAACAACCACCCGCTCCTGTAAAGTGGGAATGGGACTCTCTTGATTACTACCATCCGGTAAACTACGTAATAACGCATCTGCCTTCACATTCTCAAACCCTGGACGGTAGGTGAAGGTCAAATTAAATCTTGTAAAAAGCAAGAACCATCTGGCTTGCCTCGGGTTGAGACACTTGGCGGATGCAAGGTACGATAAATTCTTATGGTCAGTGTCATGCCTTTCTTAGAAATATGTGCATTTAGTTTGCTTGAGACAATATATTGTTTGCTTATTCAGCGATAACTTATCCCATAGCGCCATCTGTTGACAATAATTCTGGTCCCTTAAGGCCTATGTATTCCCATGAGGCAGTGCTCTAGGCTCGGCCCCTTCTCCTTCAGAAGCCATTACAGCCTCATACATGCTGACATCCTGATACAGTCATATGAAAAAGTTTGGGCACCCCTCTTAATCTTACTCTTTTTTTTTTTTTTTTTTTTTTTTTTTTAATTTTTTTTTGCAACAGCTATTTCAGTGTGATATATGTAATAACTGATGGACACAGTAATATTTCAGGATTGAAATGAGGTTTATTGTACTAACCGAAAATGTGAAATATGCATTATTTCAAAAATGGACAGGTGCAAAAGTATGGGCACCTCAACAGAAAAGTGACATTAATATTTAGTAGATCCACCTTTTGCAAAAATAACTGCCTCTAGTCGCTTCCTGTAGCTGTTAGAGTTCCTGGATCCTGGATGAAGGTATTTTTGACCATTCCTCTTTACAAAACAATTCCAGTTCAGTTAAGTTTGATGGTCGCTGAGCATGGGCAGCCCGCTTCAAAACATCCCACAGATGTTCAATGATATTCAGGTCTGGGGACTGGGATGGCCATTCCAGAACATTGTAATTGTTCCTCTGCATGAATGCCTGAGTAGATTTGGAGCGGTGTTTTGGATCATTGTCTTGCTGAAAGATCCATCCCCGGCGTAACTTCAACTTTCACACTGATTCTTGAACATTATTCTCAAGAATCTGCTGATACTGAGTGGAATCCATGCGACCCTCGACTTTAACAAGATTACTGGTGTCATCATTGGCCACACAGCCCCAAAGCATGATGGACCCTCTCCCAAATTTGACAGTGGGTAGCAAGTGTGTTTCTTGGAATGCCCCCTAAGGAAGCAATCAGGGAAACGCGTTGGGGCGTCCCTAGAGGTCATCCAAGCACACTGGCACTTTGCATGAGTAAGCATGAATTCAAATATTGTGTGGTGATAGTTTGGGCAATGGAGGTTTTGAGATAGCAACTGAATAGTTGCTGGTATAATGAGAAGGGACTATTAAACTGGAACTTCCGTATACTTATGGGTTATAGCCCTCAAACCTAATTACTTGCATGTCTCTGTATCACAATCTTTGTTATGAACAGACTACCATGTATTTGTCCTGTTGTGTGAGGAGAAGGACTTTAACCCCTTAGTGTCCTCCTATCCAGATCCATGTAAATTTAAGAATTTTTACTATGTTTGTGAGCACTTTGTATCTGCATTTTAATCTTTGATGGAATAATAAAAGCATCTATAAGAAAAGCAGTTTTATGGTGCAATTGAATTTGTGGTATAGAAACTCTCCAAAACCGATGAAATATGAGTAACAATCAATGATATTCAGGTCTGGGGACTGGGATGGCCATTCCAGAACAATGTAATTGTTCCTCTGCATGAATGCCTGAGTAGATTTGGAGCAGTGTTTTGGATCATTGTCTTGCTGAAAGATTCATCCCCGACGTAACTTCAACTTTCACACTGATTCTTGAACATTATTCTCAAGAATCTGCTGATACTGAGTAGAATCCATGCGGCCCTCAACTTTAACAAGATTTCTGGTGTCATCATTGGCCACACAGCCCCAAAGCATGATGGACCCTCTCCCAAATTTGACAGTGGGTAGCAAGTGTTTTTCTTGGAATGCTGTGTTTTTGTGGCGCCATGCATAACCCTTGTTGTATGACCGAACAACTCAATCTTTGTTTCATCAGTCCACAGGACCTTCTTCCAAAATGAAACTGGCTTGTCCAAATGTGCTTTTGCATACCTCAGGCGACTTTGTTTGTGGCGTGCATGCAGAAACGGCTTCTTTTGCATCACACTCCCATACAGCTTCTACTTGTGCAGTGTGCACTGTATTATTGACCGATGCACAGTGACACCATCTGCAGCAAGATGATGCTGCAGGTCTTTGGAGGTGGTCTGTGGATTGTTCTTGACTGTTCTCACCATTCTTATTCTCTGCCTTTCTGATATTTTTGTTGGCCTGCCACTTCTGGCCTTTACAAGAACTGTCCCTGTGGTCTTCCATTTCCTCACTATGTTCCTCACAGTGGAAACTGACTGGTTAAATCTCTGAGACAACTTTTGGTATCCTTCCCCTGAACAACTATGTTGAACAATCTATTTTTTCAGATCATTTGAGAGCTGTTTTGAGGAGCCCATGATGCCACTCCTCAGAGAAGATGCAACTAGGAGAACAACTTGCAAGTGGACACCTGAAATAGTTTTTTCATGATTGGATACACTGGGCTATGAAGTACAAAGCTCAATGAGGTTACCAAACCAATTTAGTGCTTCAGTAAGTCAGTAAAAAGTATTTAGGAGTATTCAAATCATGAAAATCAGAAGGGTGCCCATACTTTGGCACCTGTCAAATTTTGAAATAATGCATATTTCACATTTTGGGTTAGTACAATAAACCTCATTTCAAACCTGAAATATTACTGTGTCCATCAGTTATTACATATATCACACTGAAATAGCTGTTGCAAAAAAACTATTTTAAACAACAAAAAAAAAAAAGAGTAAGATTAAGAGGGGTGCCCAAAATTTTTCACATGACTATATGCTGATCCCTCTCTCTCTGGATTTCAGCTCATCTGCATGTTTCCCTCAACATAGCACAGTCGGTGAGTTTATAATATGCTACTGCCCACCTAAATGTACAATGTAGCTACACTGTTGTTTATCATCTTATTGTTTTTCTGCTATTATACTTATTGTGTATTCGCGATATCGTGCAATCACATTGTGTGACCTGTAACAATGTAATGTTAAATACTTCAGATATGCTTATGTTGTATTGAGAATTTCTATTTGTTTTTTCTAGTTTTACACTTAACCTATTAATAAAAGTTGAAAAGGATCCCCAGCGTCTTTGTCAATGAATTGATGGGAAAAGTTTACCTGTCTGTCAACCCGTTCTTCAGGAGTACAGAGCGAGGGTGCCAGAACAGTCAGTGATAACAGTGATGGGAAGGACAGCCCCCTCCAACCAGTGACGCCATTCCTCAAAAGCCAACTTAATAGCCAAAAGTTCTCTATTACCGACATCATAATTTATTTTGGCTGACGATAATTTTTTGGAGAAAAAGGCACATGGCAACCATCTACCTGGAGATGGCCCTTGTGACAACACTGCCCCCACCCCCACCTTGGATGCATCCACTTCAACAATAAAGGACTGAGAACGATCAGGTTGACAGAGGATAGGTGCGGTAGCAAAGCATCCCTTCAGGGAGTAGAAAGCCTGCTGAGCGGTATTTGACCACTTAGGAACAATCTGACCCCTTCTTAGTTATGTCCGTGAGGGGTTTCACAATTACAGAATAATTCTTAATACATTTAAGGTAGAAATTGGTAAACCCCAAAAAATGAGGCAATGCCCTCAGGTGTTCTGGATGATCCCAGTCAAGCACTGCCCGGACTTTCTCTGGATACATCCAAAAACCCGAAGGTGACAACAGATACCCGTGAAATTACACCTCCTGAATGGTGAAAACACAGTTCTACAATTTAGCATACAGTTTGTTGTCCCTTAAAATCTGTAGCACCTGTTTAACATGAGACTGATGTGTCGCCATATCGGGAGAGTAGATCAAAATATCATCCAAGTTAACTACCACAAATCTACCCACCAAATAATGGAAAATATCATACACAAAGTGTTGGAAAACTGCAGGGGCATTAGTGAGACTGAACGGCATCACGAGACTCTCAATATGGCCCTCAGGAGTATTAAATGCAGTTTCCATTCATCCCCCTCGCTGATTCTAACCAGATTGTAGGCCCCATTCAAATCAAACTTGGAGAAGCATTTAGCTCCCACAATCTGGCTGAACAAATCAGGAATCAGAGGGAGAGGATATGAATCACAGACAGTTATCTGATTCAATTCCCAGAAATCCAAACAAGGACGGAGGTCCCCATCTTTTTTTTTTTTAACAAAAAAGAATCCTGCCGTGACTGGTGAAGATGAGGGTTTGATATGTCCCTTCTCCAGACTCTCGGAAATGAAATCCTTCATGGCCTGCCACTCAGTACCAGATATATTATACAGCCTGGATTTGGGTAGTTTAGCTCCAGGAATGAGGTTAATAGGAAAGTCGTATACACGGTGAGGAGGCAAATCCTGACAACCTTTTTCTGAGAACACATCCTCATACTCTAATAGATATGCAGACAATGACACAGCAGAGACTGCAGCAAAAGATGTCTTCACGCAATTCTCCACACTGAAATCACTCCATTTCACAATGTCTCTGGACTGCCAATCCACCACGGGATTATGTTTAACCAACCATGGCAGGCCCAGAACAATGGGAGCGGGGAGACCCTCCAGAACATAGCAAGAAATTGTCTCCTGTTGTTGGGGTTCTACCTTCAACTTAATATTATTCACAATTTGTGTAAGACTTCCCTGAGCAAGTGGTGCTGAGTCGATGGCATAGATATGAATGTGTTTTGCTCTCTAGCGCCACCTCGGCTGTCAGGACAAAACGTTACTTACATGTGGAAGATGCACACACCTCCTACCCATTTACCTCCACACCAACCATGGTAACCCGAGTCCCAGGTATTCCACTCTGTTTAATAACAGAAGGACAGGCTCCAACAAAATGGTCCCTTTTACCACAGAAAAAACCAGACCCCTTTTTTTTTACTTGGCAAATGCCAGAAGAAACTTTGGAGGCAGTCGCTCCTCCTAGTTGCATGGGTTCATCAACGCTCAGGAGAAACAACTCACCCTTTGATTGCCCACCTGTCAATAGGGTACTACCTTGAGGAAGGTCTCAGGAGAAAGAGGTTTACCCTTTCTATCCTGAAGGCGTCTATCCATATGTATAGCCAAAGGCATAGCAGCCTCCAGAGATTCCGGGTTCTAATAAACTGCAAGAGCCTCCTTCAACCTTTTTGAGAGTCCCTGGCAAAAATTACTTCTGACGGCCGCATCATTCCATTTAGTGTCCGTAGCCCACCTACGAAACTCAGAACAGTAAGTTTCTGCTGACCAATTACCTGTTGGAAGTGACGCAATTTGGATTCGGCCAAAGAGGCACGGTCAGGATCATCATAGATGAGTCCCAAGAGCATCAAAAAATCCATCTACAGACGGGAGACAAGCAGAGTCATGTGGCAAAGAGAAAGCCCAGAATTGGGGATCCCCCTGCAACAGTGACATAATAATTCCCACACGCTGCTGCTCACCTCCAGAGGAATAGGGCTGAAGCCTAAAGTATAGTTTACAGGCTTCTTTAAATACAGCAAATTTGTCTCTGCCTCCTGCAAATCTGTCTGGGAGGGCAATCTTAGGTTCAGGTCTGACCTGACCACCCGCTGAGTTCCCCATCACAACATTCTGCAGCTGCTGACTCTGCAAAGACGACCGGATGTGTGCAATTTCCAGAGTCAGTGTCTGGAGCTGCTGGGCCAAAGTAGACACAGTTGCACCCTTTTCATTTAATTAAGGCGCGGCTGGGGATAATGTCACGCTGGGTGTAGGGAGACTCCCAGCGGTGGACAACAACAGGGGGGGAAGCGAGTCCCTGATGCTAAGGGCAAAAAGGGGGGATGGTGAGTCCTAGAATAACTAGCGCTGACACCTGGCTCCCTTAACGTCCCTATACAGTTTCTGCAACTGTCGCCGCCAGGATACTTATTCCCTGACTGTCCTGGACTACCACTACACAGGGATCAGAGAGGGTAATCACTAGTCAGCCGGCTAGCAACTAGAGAAACATACAAGGGAAACAAACAAAGAGAAAAGAGATACACTTAGCTTGAGCAGATCCAAGCAGCAAACCAACAGACTCCAGGAAACACTGCTTTGAGCTAGGATGCAACCAGGAACACCTGAACAGTTATCACCAGCAGTGGATCCTGGGAGTCAAGGGAAATATATAGGCATCTCAAGGTAAAGAATCAGCTGGGTCCTAGTGACCTCCAGCTTTAACTAAAAGGGGAATGCCTTTTAAAGCGACAGAGACATTTTCTTCAAGATGCTGAGGAAGAAAGGTGTACTACAGTCCGCGCTGCCAGGGTGCCTCACATCAAAGAAAACGAGTAGTCGATGTTCAGTGCAATCCTTCTTTATTCTCCTACGCGTTTCGGCGCCCTCCTGGCACCTTCCCTGATGAAGGTGCCAGGAGGGCGCCGAAACACGTAGGAGAATAAAGAAGGATTGCACTGAACATCGACTACTCGTTTTCTTTGATGTGAGGCACCCTGGTAGCACGGACTGAAGTACACCTTTCTTCCCCAGCATCTTGTTGCATCTCCACGTGAGCGTGGCCGGTGGAAGTCCAGCAGCAGCCATCAGGACATTATTACAAGCTTTCAAGCCAGTTGTGGGTTACACAACTGGAGCAGGTGAGTGGATTGTATTTCTCACCGTTGCACAGACTAGTGTCTAGTGATAGGGCACTATTGCGCCTTTGTCCCCCCCCCCTCTCTTGTTTTTGTTAGAGACATTTTCTTAGGATTTTGACTGTTTGGCCAAATGATGGGACCTTCTGCGAGTGGCCTCTACAGTCTCATCCGTGCCTCCTGACACACCTGTGACAATCCCCTTTTATATACTGTCTTAGTTATTTTCAGTAAAGTATTGTCTATTATTGATTATCAATTGACATAGTACTCATGTTCTACATAGGTTCATCCAGTAACAGAAGTTGTCACTTGGCTTGGGATATGGTGAGCAGGTTTTCCATCAATACCACTTTCAGTTACATTACCAGTAGCACCTACCCCACTTATACCTCCAACACCAAGACTTTAAAGCCCCCGTCACACTAAGCGAGATCGCTAGTGAGATCGCTGCTAAGTCACAAGTTTGGTGACGCAACAGCGACCTCGCCAGAAATCTCGCTATGTTTGACACTTAGCAGCGACCAGGCCCCTGCTGTGAGATCGCTGGTCATGTCAGAGTCGCCTGGACCATTTTTTGATTGTTGGGGTCCCGCTGGGCAGCATGCATCGGTGTGCTTGACAGGGACAACGACCAATAACCTCAATACTACAGGTTTGAGAAACAGGGTCCCAACGACCTCCATATCATTCCAGATCGTTGCTGCGTTGCTGGTGAGATCTGACTGTTTTTTTTTTTTTTTTTCAGAAAATGTTTATTTGAATGTTTTCAAAACAAAGAAAACCTAGATATCACTCTATACCAATAACATCCAAAATTAACAGAAAACTAGAGTGACAAGTCCCCTTGTCGGGGGGAAGTTACAGGTACATAAATAAGAAAAAGTGGAACAAGTAATGTTAAGTCGATAGGTGTATAAATCTCTCAGCGGAAGATATTCAATGTCATCCCTATTAATCTATAGGAGAGAGAATCACGATGTAGTATTCCATTCCAGAGAAAGGTCCAGAATAGAGTGAAAGTGTAAGAGAAAAAAAAAAAAAGAAGATAGAAGAAGAAGATTTACAGAAGAGAAGTAGAAAAGAGGGAGATAGATTCCAGTCAGAGTAGGGGGGAAGCGGGGAAGAAGGGGAAAGGACAGAGACCCTTCCCAATGTCCAGTCTAGCTGTGGGAGTTTTGTAGGTGACGGGTCAACACGGGCCCATCACGAAAGTACCACCAGGGGGTCCACAGTTTTTGATGTTTATCCCATGTCTCGTTATCTTGGGCCATCAGGGATTCGATCCTGCATATTCTGTCCATCTCTCCCACCCACTCCCCCAGGGAGGGTGCGGTCGCCGATCTCCAATGCCTCGGAATTAAGACTCTAGCTGCCATGAGGCAGAAGCGGAGGAGACCCCGCTTGACCAGGGAGAGGGGACCCGGCACCAATGACAGTAACGCGATCTTGGGCGAGGGAGCCAGGCGGGTGCCAGAAATGGATTCATAGGCAGAAAATACCTCGACCCAAAAGGCCTGTAACGGCCTACAGTCCCACCATATGTGTAGCATGGTGCCGACTTGTTCGCCGCATCTCCAGCACAGGTTAGAGACTGAGGGAAACATCCTGTGAAGGAGCGCCGGGCACCTGTACCACCTGGTCAAGATCTTATAGTTCGTTTCCTGAAAGCTGCAGGAGATTGACATCTTGTGAGTTAACGTGAAGATTTTAGTCTGGTCAGAATCTGAGAGATCTATCTGGAGATCTCTCTGCCAGGCGTCAAGGAAGCGAGGCACAGCCGGGGGGTCAGCCTCTAAAATCACGTCATTCATAAGGGATATTACGTGAGTTGGAGATTCTGGAAGGAGCAGTATAGCCTCCAGTCTCGAGGGCGGTCTAGTGCTCAGAGACTGTAGGTAGGATTTCAATTGGGAAGCTTCCAACCAGGACACCGGCCCCTCCCCCCGTCCCCCGAGGCGTCTCCCCGCGAGAGCCGTCCCATCGCCTGAGCCAGGCAAGGCTCCTCGGCCGCCCTCCATCCCAGAAAAGTTTGTCTCCCAACCGCTGGGGGAAATTCTGGATTGTCAAAGAGAGGGGCCATTGTGGACGGGAGGTTAATCAGGGGATTCCTCCCCTTCCAGGCATCCCAGAAGCCCAGGGCGACTTGCGTAAGGGAGGGAAATTGCGTAATCGGAGGCCTTTGGCGGGGCCGTATCCACGGTAACCACCGTAGGGGGGAGGGCGAAAGTAAATCTTCCACATACACCCACTGTTTGTGCTGCGAGTTAAACCTCCAATCGACAATTCTGGACAATAGTACAGAGTGGTAATAGCGCTGGAAGTCCGGGAGCCCCGCCCCTCCTCTCAGTTTCGGGTTTGTCAGGGTCGAAAAGCGAACCCTTGGCCTTCTGGATCCCCAAACAAATCTACGCAGGGCGTCGTTTAGACGTCGGAAAAACGGAGCTGGGATGTCGATAGGAACAGTTTGGAATAAATAAAGGAATTTGGGCAGAATGTCCATCTTAATGGCGTTTATGCGGCCTAGCCACGATAGCTGAGTTTTATCGAATCTTTTTAATTCTGTTAGTGTTTTGTGCAGGAGTGGAGTATAATTATGAGAGAAAAGATCCTCAAAATTTCCAGTGAGAATGACGCCCAAGTATCTCAGCCCCTTATCCACCCACCGGAATGAGAAGGAAGCTTTAAGTTGCTGAACCAGGGAGTCCGGTAGAGTGAGGTTCAGGATCTCGGTCTTCGTGTAATTCACTTTGAAGTTCGAGACTTCACCAAATTTCAGGAATTCGCGAATGAGCACCGGAAAAGCAACCGTCGGGTTCGAGACGTAGACCAGAAGGTCATCTGCGTATAGGGCTAATTTGAATTGGGAGTTCTTTATCTGAACGCCCTCAATGTCCACAGACCCCCGAAGCGCATTTGCCAGATGCTCCATCGCGATGGCATATAGCATGGGCGACAATGGGCACCCCTGCCGCGTGCCATTAGAGATCCTGAAGGAGGACGAGAGAAGCCCGTTAACCCTCACCCTAGCCGTCGGAGTATGGTACAGCGAGCGAATCCTCCCCAGGGCGACCTCTCCCAGCCCCAACTGCCGCAGAGAGGCAAAGAGAAAATCCCATCCTAGGCGGTCGAATGCCTTTTCAGCATCGACAGAGAAAAGACACGCAGGTATATTGCGATTGCGGATATATGCAGAAATGAGTAGAGTCTTTATGGTATTGTCTCTTGCCTCCCGCCGCAATATGAAGCCTGTCTGGTCGTTGTGAATGGAGGTCGGAAGTAAAGGTCCCAATCTCGTGGCCAGGATCTTGGCGAAGATCTTCACATCAAGATTTAGCAAAGAGATGGGGCGATAATTGGCACAGGAAAGTGGGTCCTTGCCCGGGTTTTGGGATAACAGAGATCGTAGCAGCAAGGGTCTGAGGGGCAAAAGGGCAGGTATCAGAAATAGTGTTGAAGAGGGAGGTCATCAGCGGGGTCAGCTCACGCGCGGAACAATTTATAGAAGTTGGCCGAGAAGCCATCGGGACCTGGACTCTTCCCGATAGGGAGAGCAGCGATCGTATCCGTCACCTCCTGTTCAGAGAATGCAGCTTCCATCGCTTCTGACTCCCCCTCTCCAATTGGCGGTAGTGGGGTATTGGCAACATATTCCTCCACCCTCTGTCGAAAATTGGTAAGGGACATATCCGCTAAGGGGCCTCTGAGGTTATACAAGGATTCATAGTAATCTTTGAAGGAGTCCACTATCTCCGAGGGCCGTGAAGGAGCCCGCCCGTCACCGACCTGACAGACGAAATGAAGGTAGACGGGAGGCGGGGGTGTAAAAATCTGGCCAGTGCCCTCCCCGGTTTATTCGAGAATTCGTAAAGATACTTCCGGAAGCGGTCCTGTTGGCGACTGGACGCCGAATCCAGCAGGGCATGGAGATCTGCCCGTGCCTTAAGCAAATCAGCCAAAAGCTGGGGATTTTGTGATTGTTTATGTTGGGACTCCAAGGCTTGGACAGAGAACAAGAGATCTGTAACCGCTCGAATCCGTTCACGTTTCAGTCTAGCCCCCTGCTGGATCAGGACCCCCCGGATGACTCCCTTTAATGCTTCCCACTTGAGAGGAGGGGCAGTAGAGTCAGATCTGTGGACGTCCAGGAACTCCGTGATCGCAGTCCGCACCGCCGACTGACAGGTCGCCTGTTTCAGGAGGCCTGGATTCAGAGACCACGTCCATTCCGTCGGTGCCAGACCCGAGAGACCAAGGGACAGAGAAATAGGCGCATGATCCGACCACACCATAGTACCGATACTGGGATCGGGATCCGTCAAAAGAAGTTTATGACTTACCAAGAACAGATCTATTCTACTGTACATGTCATGCACAGCCGAATAGTATGTGTAGTCTCTGACTCCCGGGTGTAGCAACCGCCAGACATCGATCAATCTCATCTCCTGCAGCCTAGCCCTCAGACCCTCCAGGTGGGAAACCGGTACTGAGGACCTGCGGGTGGAGGAATCCAAATCGCGGTCTAGTACAAAATTGAGATCCCCCCCTATCACTAAGGAGCCCTCTGCAAAGTCCGTCAAGTTGCGAAGGTAGGCAGTCAGTCTGCGGGCCGGGTCCTGGTTGGGTAGGTAGAAGTTAGCAATCGTCACAATGTCACTCATGATCTGCAGCTTCAGGAATACGAACCTGCCTCCCGGGTCTATCTTTGAGTCAAGCACCTGTGCCATCAGAGATCTATGCAGAGCCACACTCACCCCTTTGGACTTAGCCTCGGGGTTAGGGCTATGAAACCATTTGGTGAAGTATTTGTGCTTCATGGACGGGACTTTATCAGATCTAAAATGTGTCTCCTGCAGGAGGAGTATATGCACTCGTTGTTTATGCATGTGCGTGAGGATCTGTGAACGCTTTTCCGGTTTATTAAAACCCCTGACGTTAAGCGAGCAAATGTTGAGTCTGGACATGGTATCGGGTGGGGGAAGAAAAGGTAAGGATGTAGCAGAAAAAGCAGAGGGAGGAGAGACGAGATTGGCGTAAAAGAAAGAGCAAGAGTGTACCGAAAGAAGGAAAGAAATAAGTGGGAAAAGGAGGAGAAGAAAGAGTAGCGGAAAAGGAAAGAGAGAAGACGGTGATTCTAAATCCCGCCTTGCGGTCAAGAGGTCAGTTGGCCTAGTGACCAAGTAGTCAAACAGAGATAACTCTGTAGTTCGTGTCTAGGACACTCCCTAAAATGTGGAGTGACTGAAACAGTGCGCGGGTAGGCATGCCCGACCTCCAGTCACAGCCGTGTGCAAGTAATAAGAGAAACCCATTAACAAGTATTTGTAGTACATAGCAAAATAACAAGTAGCCAAATAATAACATGGAGAAAAATAGTGGCAGAGTATCATGTAGAACATACCCGCGGATACGCGGGGGAGAAGGGGGCACGTCGTCGTCACCACAAAACGTGACCCCGCATCTCCCCGAAAGCCCCAATAATCACCAATAGAGGAGACACAATAGTGTGGCAAAGGGGCACCCAAAATATGGCCCCCATGTGTCGGGGGGATCACAGTTGCCAATACATTTGCTGGCGGGTGTGGGCGGAGTCCCAGGAACAGTCCGAGTCCCCACTTGACCCCCAAACGGGGGGTCCAAGAAGTCCCAACGGCCGCCAGCCCCTCAGGCATGGTGGGCGCCCTATGATGGATAGTGCAATCCGCGCCCACTCAGGGGGACGGGCAGAAGTCTCTCTTGTAGTAGTGTCTGCCTCTGTACTCTGAGTAAGTAAATGGTACGAGAAGGGGAAAAAGGAAGGGAGGGTAATATGGGGAGGGAATGAGAGGAAGCAAGGCAAAGAAAGGGAAGATGAGGGATATGGGGAGGTAAAATGAGGGAAGGGGTGGGGGTAGGAAGGAGGGGAGCGGATGGATGGGCAGAGGGGGAGTGAATGGGAGGGTTAGGAGAGGGGGAAGACGAGGGCGAGGAAAGGGAAGGGGTGAAGCAAGGGAGGGGGGAGGAGAGAGCGAGGGGGGAAAGGGAGGGAGCACGGGAGGGAGAGGGACTGCCTGGTGAACCTGGCGGTCAAAGGTGACTCAGCAGGACCAAGTATCATGGGCGAAAGCCAAGGGGCAGTATTTAACTTCAGTATATAAGAGTTGCATGACTAAGGCGGAGGGTCCAAGGGTTCAATTCCAATCCAAAAAAGTCAGGTATCCCCTGTAGTGGCAGCAGAGCGGCGTTTAGGGGCACGCCTCTTCCTCTGCTCTGCAGCCCGAGGGAACCGCCGAGTTGCTCCAGGGCCTCTGGCAAAGAAAGTAGATATCTGGGGCCAGTCTGTGATTGTCACTATGGGAAGGTCCAGGGCCCCGCAGAATTCCGGGACATCAGATGGCGACCGCAGGATAAACATCTCCGAGTCCCTGCGGACCTGGAGCTGAAAGGGGTAGCCCCAAGAATATGGCATATTACGCTCCCTGAGGATCTCCAGTAAGGGGCGCAGAGCACGCCGCTTGGCCAGGGTTATTGGGGAAAGATCGGCTAGGAGCTGGATAGGAGTCCCATTAAAGTCAATAGCCTCGGAATCCCTTGCCTTCCGCATCACATCATCTTTAAGTTGAAAAAAATGGATTCTGCAAATGACGTCCCTGGATCGGGCTGGATCGTCGCTTTTTGGGCCCAGAGACCTATGTGCCCTATCCAGTTCAATGTGCTCATCTTGGGGTCTGTTCAGAAGGGAATTAAATATGCGCAGGAGGACCGGGGTGATGTCGCGCGGGGCCACAGACTCTGGGAGGCCCCTGATCCGGATGTTATTCCTCCGGTTCCTGTTTTCCGAGTCTTCTATCATATCAAGCACAAGTTGGAAATTCTGAGTATGCTGGTCTATAGTTTGCTGCTGCATTTTTACTTGAGAGGAGAGCTCGGCTATGTCTTTTTCAACAGACTGCACAGTGGTTTTAAGTTTAGAGGTGTCCTCCCTGAGCGATCTGACTTCAGACCTGCACACTGCCTCCAAACGCTGGATGTATCTCTCCATGTCATCTTTAGTGGGAATGGAGTCCAGCCTGGCCCTGATGTCATGGAGTTCATCAGACTGAGAGGCACATGCAGCTCCCTGAGATGGGCAGTGGGGGGGCTCCAGAGCCGGGCTTGTGTGCACTGGTGATTCACTAGGGTCAGTCAGGGGGCTGTATCCCTCATAGGCTGATAAGACAGGGGGACCCCTCTGTGGCTCCAGTCCCCAGCAGATTCCTGTGCCCCAGGAGAACACTGTCCTTTATGAGTGTCCATCTCCTCTGCAGCCCTCTGCAGTTCAGGCTGCTTCTCCATGATCCCAGGGGAGGGGGAGGATGATGGATGGCCGGCCCTGTCTGCTGTAATGGCAGAGTTCGCGCCTTTTTGTTTACTCTGCTGAGTCTGCTTCCCTGCCCCAGCCTTTACCTCCACGAGCGGTGACCTGGATCCGGAGGTGGCCCCAGTGTGATGGCACGATGCTGCTCCCTGCTGGGTCCCTGTCCGGGCTGTCGGGGCCCCGGAACGCCGGCCCCCTCCTGCGTCCCCGGCTGCTGCCATTGCCGGGCGCTTGGAGCGTCTGCTGGAGCCCTGTGGGGCAGTGAGGTACTTTGTTATGCCTGTCTTCTCAGGCATCTGGACAGCTAGGAATGTGCACAGGCTGGAGCAGGGTCAGTGGCTGCAGTCTGGGGTCTCTGCAGATGTTAATGATGGCTAGAGATGGCTGTGAAGGAGATCAGGCACAGGAGCTCCTCTCACAAGCTGCCGTCCAGCGCCATGTCCAGGCCACTCCCTGAGATCTGACTGTTTGATATCTCACCAGCGACCACATAGCGACGCACCAGCAATCCCTACCAGGTCGTATTGTTGTCGGGATCGCTGGAGCTTCGCCAAGTGTGACGGTACCCTAAGCCCTTCCTTCACGCTTATTTGCCTTTCCACCATGCTTATTCCCCTTTCCAACATGACCTCTGGATTTTCCTCTCATGTTTAATGAACACAAATTTGCAAAGTACTTGTTTTAGGCCCAATAAAACATTATTTGACAACAGACAGAGATTTCGCAATTAGTTTTTTGGATGACAATAAAAATCTTTTTAGGGGAAACACAAATATTGGCAATCACTGCTTTCAGGCCCAAAAGAAGATCTTTTATGGCAAACTGTGGGATTTGGCATCCTCTGCTTTGAGGACCAAAAAAGCTTTTTTAGGGGAAACTTAAGGAATTTGCAATCACTGCTTTAAGGTCAAACACAGTCTTTTTAGTGGAAAGTGAAGGATTTGGCAATCAATGCTTTTAGCCCAAAAAAGCCTTTTTATGGGAAAATTAAGGATTTGGTAATCACTAGTATGAGGTCAAACACAGCCTTTTTAGAGGAAGCACAAACATTTGGCAATCATCACTTGTACACAAAAAATACGGCTATGGTAAAGCACATAGATTTGATAATCACACTTGTTCTAAAAAAAAAATGCCTATGTTCGGAAGATCCCTCTCGCCCTCATATTCTATCTAAAAACCGATAGAGTAGCTAGCTATCTTTTTTAGTGTAGCATGGGTGGAGCAGGACAGAGCAGCACGAAGCAGCAGCAGCACTGTTTCATAGCAGTATCACTCTGAAAATGGCAACAACAGCAAATTGCAGCTTCTTATATCCCAAATGACATGTGACTTAGGCAGACAATGATACAAGCCAGCCAATGAAACAAAGCTTTGTGTCTACAACTTGTGGATGTTTATTGCACACTGATCGGCTGCTGGCATGAAACATCCAAACAAGAAGTCCTTGAAAAAAAATAGAGTCCAACGCTACTCTGATCTCTCCCCATCCCCTTTCCTCATCAAACATGCCCGCCCATTATCCTACACAGTCAGAAGGTAGAAGAAAATCATCACTTAAATGCAGTAATGCTTTTTTATCTGATCAGTTACGGTACCTAAAAAAAAGCTGTATTTTTTTGTAAAATTGCTTGTGTTTCCAATCTACCCCTTTAATGTGCACTGTATATTTTGTCAACATTTGAATTGTATTGTTTTTACAGTAGGTATTCCTGGACCCCCCGGACCACCAGGTCAACCAGGAATTCCAGCATCCAGAAATTTGGTAAGTTCATTGTTATGTATATTTTTATGTAATTAATGAAAATACACTCTACAAATAATAATAATTTTTATTTATACAGCATCAACATATTGCGCAGCTCTTTACAATTCTTAAGTAACAGTTATAAAACATACAGTAGTTAAAGCAAACAATAATGACAACACTGCTCTTAAGAACTTACAATCTACAATGAGGTGGGGGTGACACAAAGTACAGGTGCTTATTTACAATGATGGTCCATCTATCTTGAGGAAATGCGGAGTAGATAAGAGCTGCATGAGGAATTTGACAGAGTTATGTTCAGAGAAATAGTGACGAGGCTATGTGTAACTGACTTCAATTAGGGAACATGATAGGCTGCCCTAAAAAGATGTGGTTTCAGGGATCGCCAGAAACTATGTAAGGCTACGTTCACACACAGTGTTTTTGTGAGGATCCATGTTTGGTCTTGCACCAAGAACAGATCTTCACAGAATGCAGCGTACTGTGTGTGAATGGCCTGCGCTTTCTTCCTGCGCTTTATACAGCCATGTTTTGTGATCCCCGCTGGGCTGCAACGAGCGGGGCCTCTAGGACCCCGCAGCACCATGTGACCGGGTGATATCGTCCGGTTACATGGTGCTGTTTAAGGTCCTGCACAAGGTACTACGGTGTCAGCAAGAGAAGCGATCACCATGGGAATGCGGCGAGGTGAGTAAAAGCGCAAGAAGAAAGCACAAAAAGAATTGACATGGTCATTCTTTTTGTGAATGTGCTTTACAGCAGGAGACTGCAGGATTCACTTGCTTAGGTTATTGTTCCACTCTTTAGCAACAGTCCCACCACTGGAGGTCTGCTTACCCCCCACACTCACAGCCCTGCATTAAACTAATAGTCTCCATTTTACCACAGTCACCATGGCCCAGGGTGGTGATATATGAGCAGTGATTCCCACCCATGTCTCTGGCCACTCGTAAACCCGGCCCAGACACACCCTACTATCTTTCTCAGCATCAACTATGCTGGGGCCTGCTTCTGAGCTTGCATCACCAAGACTATCAACCTCTATATATACATACCTTTCCTCAAGGACTTTTCTAATGACCTCCTCACATACTCCCCCCTTCCCCCATCAAAGCCAGGGGACTTGGCACCTTATGCCTCTAAACCTCAATAGAGCATTTGTATTGCCATGCAGTTTTCTGACCCTATGTTCCATATGGAAGTTAAGGTCCTGGAGAGCTAAAACCATTTCTTCACTCAAGCATTCATCCTTACATTTTCCTCATCCATTTCAATAATGCATGACCCAATACCAACTTAAATATTCAGCCCAAAAGGTAATATCTTAAGTTATGTCTAAGCACTCTTTTTCTACAATACATTACTTCTTTTACAAGACAAATGTTTCCTACTCAGGTAGATTATTGGGTGTTGTTCTACATTTACTTCCTGGGACAAGACAGTTCCTAATCTGAGGCATCCATTTGGACCAAGAATTCTTTATCTGGTTTGGTGGCACTTGACTTCAATAAGGTGATCAGTCAGGTGTGTGGCTTTCATGGCAAAGTTCATGATGAACAGTCGATGGTATCCCACAATTTAGAGGAACTCCTGCACTTGGTTCTTTAAGAGTGGTTTTAGCCAATTCTGAATTATGTCCACTTTGTTCATTTAGGGCTTGATTTCGCCCCTACCCACCATGTAGTATACTTATTTAGATTTCTCTATCCCAATAGCACACTTGTTTGGGATTACAGAAAACCCTGCCTTCCTTAGAAAATCAAGCATGGCCTGGATTTTTCGCAGATGAATTCCCTAATCCTGGCTAAAGATCATGATGTCATCTAGATATGCCATTGCAAATGTCTTGTGCGGAGTCAGAATCTGGTCTATGGCCCACTGGAAGGTGACCAAAGCTTTTTGCAACCCAAATTGTAGACCCTTGATTGGGCTTCTTGTGCATGGAGGAGGTTCTCTTTCATGATAGGCATCGACCCACAATCCTTTCCTACATCTGTGACACGAGGTTGATGATGTACCTGTAGGGTGTAACTTGTGGTTCCCAGGTTTCCTTTGCAATATCCAAAAGCCCATGGGGTGATGGCCATAAAGCAATTCAAATGGAGAAATCCCTGTAGAGACTTGTGGTACCTCTCTGATGAAAAATAGCAATTAACAGTGCAAGCAGGACCAGTCTTGACCATCCTTCTCAATGACCTTCTTGAGCATTGCCTTCAAGCAGTTATTAAACACTTGGCTGTCTATCTGTGAATGGTACACCAATGACTTAAATTGTGTAATCTGGAGAGCTTTTTAGGCAACTCTATCATTACTTTGGACATGAAAAGAGTCCCTTGGTCCGTCAGTATCTCCTTTGACAGTCCCATCTGGGAGAAGATATATATCAACTCTTGAGCAATACTACTGGTGGAGGAGTTCCTTAGTGGTACTGCCTCTGGATACCGTCACATAGACAATTATGATAAATTGATGGTCCCTGGCAGACATGTCCAAGGGACGCACTAAATCCATAGCAATTTGGTAAAATGGGACCTCTATGATGGGTAATGGCACTAATGGACTACCGAATTGAGGAACTGAGAGAGATCCACTCTTGGGTTTTGTCTATACCCAGATGACCACCCAAGACATGAGAGTAGGGCCTGTCTAACACCTTACTCCTATAGGGACCTGATACTATCAGTTGTTCTATTACTTAACGTTACTACTTGGTAATGCAATATAACAAATCCCCATTCACAGTGAAGTATGGATATGGTGTGTATGCCCCTGGCTTCTGAGCAAACCTGTTTCAAATAAATACAATGTCAAATGCCCATTTTAGAGTTTGATCCTTAAGTTAATCCCAAAGTTCCCATCAGACACCCCAACTGTGGAATGTTGGACTCAGAGAACGCCACCTCCTCCCCATTCCCAACAATTACACAAAAGGGAAACCCATCAGATTCTGGGTGCATTGGGGTTTCTTTAGGCGTGAACCAGTTCGTATCTGAGTAACTGGGCAACCCCATTTTTCCCCATAAGCCCCAGAATAAAGTAAGGTCCTGCCCTATTTTAATAATAGTTCATTGACTATGCCAACCTAATGGGATTTAGAGCAAGAGTTGGTTTCAATGACCACTTTTGCCAATAGATAGTAATTACCATTTCAGTGGATATAGCAGACACCCACCATCTTTCCAGGGATCAGCTGGTGAGGGAGTGTGGAGGGAATGTGGATTTATTGACAAGCCTGTGACCCATCATCAGATTTACTGTCACACTGTTGACCAGATATGCATAATATGAACAGCACTGACCCATGCTGCAGTCCACCGGCTCGAAGGTCAGGGAACAGCGGGTGGCTATGTGTCCTGGACTTTGATACCTCCAACAATCTATGTTTTTAGCTGAGGCCTTCATCGTCCCCTTCTTTTGGGTCTCAGTCTCCCTTTTGGAATCCCAATATAAAGAAAGCTATGAGTCTGTATTTATCCAAAGACCTTTTAAGCAATTGGAACATTTCCATCAGGTCTACCTGGTCATCTGCATTCTGGGGATCTCCCTAATCAATTTATGACTGCATCAGTCTTGGACGGAAAAGTATGAAACAGTCAATGACAACCTGCTCTACCATATAGGATTGAGGACTCCGGCTACAACCTCATAGATGTAACAAATCAAACATTTCGTCACCATGATATGTCCAGTGGTGAATTGGTTGAACCCGGATTGTAATAGTCAGCCCTAAGCATGCCAAAATTTCCTTTTTTAACCTAATATATTTTTTCACATCCTGCAATGCCTTTTTAACCTTATACATTTTTTCACATCCCGCAAGGCCAAGTCATAATAGGCCTTTTGCAGTTTTCCAGTTTAAAATGATACCAGAAACTCTGCTCACTGCACTGGCAGCAGTTTCTCCCTCTCTGAGAACCTTTCAAACACTGTTAAAAACCTATCAACATTGATATTCAGGGTTATCTTCTGCATGGCTCTTCTGGAATTGGGTTTGGATTCATCACCCTTCCACGTACTGCCTCTGCTAGGAGATCCATCTACTGTCTGTACAAAAGATACCTCAGCTGTGTATATTTCTGTTGCTAATAAAGAGGCATGCTACTTTACAGCAAGTCATGTTTTTTTTTTCGTGTTAGGAATATTATAGGTACAGTAGTAGCTCTTTTAACTGTGTACAATAATGTTGCATGCATGATCTTTTCCAAACACTTCAAACTTTACATATGTAGATATACATATTTATAGGATAACAGTTTCACGGGACTGCCCACTGTGGAACCGACACTGCAAGAATATAGTCCACACCAGGCAAGTTTAATACAATTCACCACCACCAGTTCTCTTTGTTGTGTATGCTTTCCAGTTGAATCTAAAATTCAAAAGAAAATTCAAGGCCATTTGGTCACTAACAACACAAGTAAGTGCTAATTTAAAAGAGCTGGACCTTGTGCACAGCATCTAATATCTACTTACATGATTGCCTTGTGACGGGCTGTGTTCAGATGTCCCTGATATTCGCCACTTGATTGGCCAGCTGACAGGTGCCTGACTGGCCACCTAAAACACAAAAAACAAAGTGGCCACCATATTGGCACGCACAAGTGATCGGCCAATATGCCGGTCATATGTTGCTGCTATCTTCACGGTCCTCCTGCTCCTCCTCTTTCTGCTGGGCCTCCTCAGAGCCTGCCCCCTAAAGTCACATTACACACTCTCACTGCACATGTGGCCACCATGTTTGGACAATCTGCCATATGCAGTATTGCACCAAGTGTCCAGACATGGCACCTGCAAGCGCATTGACTAAGTTCCTCTGTGGAATACCAATAGAAGGAGAAACTGTTACTTCTATATGGGTTCCACAATGGAACGCATGCTGCCCAAGGAGAGAGACTGCTTAAAGGATAGAGAGAGCATGCACGGGGGAGACAGCACCAGGGAGAATCACCTTAAAGAAGACAGCACACAAGGCAAAAAGACTGCACACAGGGGGAAAACACATGGGGGGATATAGCACACTGTGGGAGAGCACATGTGGGAGAAACAGCGCCCAGTTTGAAAAAGCCAGCATGCCCGAAGGAGAGCACATTGTGGAAGAGACACTGAACAGTAGGGGGAGAATCCAGCACATCACGGAGGAGAGAAAATAAGGAGAGAAAGCTCACAGGGGGATAAGCCATAATACCAGAAGGAGAGCGCATAGGGAGAGAGACTTTACGGGGGAGAAGCCAACACACCAGGGGGAGAGTACATGGGGAGAGACAGCGCACAAAGGGGGAGAAGCCAGCACACCACATGGAGAGTGCATTTGGGGAGAGACAGCTCACAGTGGGGAGAAGACAAAACACTGAGGGAAGAGACAGTGCACAAGGTGGAGAAGCCAGCACACCAAGAGGAGAGTGCATGAGGGAGAGACAGCACATGGGAGGGGGGGAGAATCCAGCACACTAGGGGAAGAGCACATGGGGGACGGACAACGCACAGTGGGGAAAAGCCAGCACACCAGGGGTAGAGACATCGCACAGAGGGGAGAATCCAGCACACTTGGGGGAGAATGCGCAGGGGGAGAAGCCAGCACACCAGGGGGAGAAGCCAGCACACTATGGGCAGAGCACATGGAGGGATAGACAACGTACAGGGGAAGAAGCCAGCACTCCAGGGGAAGAGCACATGGGGGTGAGACAATGCATAGGGGGAGTATGAAAAATATATAAACATGGAGCACACCATGAGAGGGACCCGCTGGGTAGAATAACAAGTTGTGAGCCGAGTGGCCACTCATCTAAGAAGGTTGTGCAGACCTCACACAACCAAGGGCAGCATATAGGTGAGAGCCGGTGATGCAGGAACTGCCGTAGGAGACCGCGGTGTCAAGATTCTCCCAGCGGTGGTCATGGGACCCTACCGTGTGACCAAAGGGGGTGTTCCTTATGATGTCACGGCAGGTCCTGTGTTGCTGGAGCTAGATGTGTGCCCGGAGAAGTTCCCACTGCCCGCCCGTAGAGAGGAGAAATATGAAAACAAGGAAAACAAACCACGGTGCTTAGAAGAGCGCTGAAGCACAGAGGGGCAAAATTAGAGGTTTTTAACACAAACCTTTATTAAAAGCTCAATATGCCACAATGCATTTCAGTAGCCACCGCTATCGTTGGTACGATGCTCCAATTTGTTAATGCAAGAATCTTGGGAGAGAGATTTACATCTCCGAAAAGTATCCTGAAGTACCTTGCACGGATATCCTTTTTCCTTAAAGCGTTTGTTCGTGCAGTCTTTATGGATCCACCAGTACTGGCCATATGGTATGTTACTGATCCACTCTGGGAGGTGTCCACTTGTGCAGCTTGGAGAGTCTATATATAATGTAGCCTCTATATTATAATATATATATATATATATATATATATATATACACACACACACACACAGGGTGGGCCATTTCTAGGGTGGGCCATTTATATGGATGCACCTAAATAAAATGGGAACGGTTGGTGATATCAACTTCCTGTTTGGGTACTAATGTGCCACGAACAAGAAGTTGATATCACCAACTGTTCCCATTTTATTTAGGTGCATCCATATAAATGGCCCACCCTGTATGTGGGTGTGTGTATTGTGAGGTAGCAAGGGGAATGGTGGTAGAGGGACGCTATGTTTCCCCAAGGATGGTGAGCTACTGCATGTATGTGACGGGAGATGCTTACATGAGCATAGGTGAGGTAGGTGTAGCCACCGTTACTGAGAACGGTGGCTGTTGGTAAAGCCTGTTATGGGACCTCATCTATGAGGAATGGGGGAAGGTTTTTGGGCGGGCCTCCATTCCTCATCTCCCGCCCCAGGCTTTTGAAGTAGCTGGGAGGGAAAGACAGGTGAGAAATGTTAGGCCGGAAGAGACGGCTGGGAAGGTCTTGTGAGATGAGATCAGACTAGAGAGGAGTTCAGTCGTTGAAAAAGGAGCCTGTGAGCACACAGAGAGCGTGTTTCGGACCCCAAGGTGGGGAAGGACCCCTAGGCGAGCTCCAGGAGGAGCAGGTTTAGGGTCGACGCTATTATCCTGATGTAAGGACTGTTTTTGTTTGTTTTTGCCATTGTGTGAAATAAAACACACTTGTTTTTTTGGACTGAGCCTGAGTGTCACTGCCTTACTTGCTGCTGCTATAGAGACTGATCCCTACATATGGTGGAGAATGCGGGCAATGCAGTAAGGCATACACTAATCGCTGTAGAGGACGAGTTGTATGTCCTGGGTGAAGCAAGCCCTAAAGCAGCGCTCAGCAATGGAGGACGTTGTAAAGGCATTGATTGAAGCCAACCTGCAGCAGAAGCAGCAACAGCAGATGTATGCTGAGGCGCTGCAGGCCCAGCAGCACAGCCATACGGAGGCCCTGAGACTTCAACAGCAAACTAACCAACTCCTGATGGAACAGTTAACAGCCCTGAGGTCAAGCGCACCATCTGATCCACAGCAGGACATCAAGAAGAGGGTCCGTGCGTCCCTCCAAAAGATGACCGCAGGGGACGATGTTGAAGCTTTCTTGGCGGGGTTCGAGAGAGTGGCAGAGCGAGAGAGTCTGCCGCTACACCAATGGTCGGAGGTCGTAGCGCCATATCTGATTGGAGAGCCCCAGAAAGCGTACTACGACCTGAGCGAGCAGGACGCCCGGGACTATCAAAAGGTAAAAGCCGAGATTCTAGCTCGATTAGGTGTGAATGTGTATCTCCGTGCCCAGAGAGTCCATCGCTGGGCTTATGTAGAGACTGTGGCGGTCCGGTCTCAGATGTATGATCTCGTCCATCTTGTAAAAAAATGGTTACAGCCGGAGCTGTTGTCCCCAGCGCAGATGGTGGAAAGAGTGGTACTGGACAAGTTTGTGCGGGCCTTGCCCCCAGCCATACAGCAGTGGGTGGGACATGGGGACCCTGTCGATGCCAACCAGCTGGTCGGTTTGGTGGAACGTTATGAGGCCACCCAGAACTTGTTAAAAGTTTCTTCCCCAGCCCGTGTGCTCCCCAAATCCCGCAAGGTCACCGACCCTGAGAAATACAGGACTCTGACACGCACCCCCACCCCTGCAGGCCCCCAGGCAAGGAAGCTAGAGACTGTTGTGTGCTGGAGGTGTCAAGAGCGAGGACACATTGCTGCAAACTGCCCTATCACCACCGATCCTATGGACTGCAGTGTGGCCCGGCGTGTCTCCCTCTATGCCTTCCCGGTATATACCGCTGCTTCCCCAGAGCCTGCACCTATCTCTCCCATGTGTCAGGTTACGGTGGCCGGATGTCCTGCAGCTGCCCTCTTGGACTCGGGAAGCCTTATCACCCTGATGCATGCCACCTTGGCAGGGTCTGCATCCTACACGGGACGTAATGTGGGGGTCTTATGCATTCATGGGGATTTGAAAGAGTACCCTACCGCCATAATCACTATCCAAACCCGAAGGGGGAGTGTCGTCATGAGGTGGGAGTGCTAGAGTCCCTGCCGTATGGACTGATCCTTGGGAGAGACTTTCCTCTATTCTGGACTCTGTTACCGGGAAACCCGGGGTTAAGGGGTAAACATGTCCAGAATGTCACGGACCCTGAGCCTGAACCTCGTGATCCCGACTCAGGGGTGCCAGCCGTGGGAGTAACAATGTCCCCTCTAGAGGTATTAGCGGGTGAAGCCGACGAGCTCGGGTCAGTACCTGAGTTCGCAGAGTTGGGAGTTCCCCGTGACAATTTTGGTACTGCACAGCTCCAAGACCCGACGTTAAATCGGGCAAGGGAAAACGTGATTTGTATTAATGGGGTGTTTCAGTACCCAGGAGCAGACCAGGTGTTTCCCCACATGGCTGTCAACCAGGATCTGTTATACAGGGTTGACAGAGTGCGGGGTGAGACCTTGGAACAGCTGGTGGTTCCGCAGCCTTATCGCCCGACGGTGCTCGACTTGGCACATAGGCATGTGCTGGGCGGACACCTTGGCCATAAAAAGACTCTGGAACGTATTCTGCAGCGTTTTTACTGGCCAGGAGTGTTTCGGGAGGTGCAGCGGTATTGCGAATCATGCCCCGAGTGTCAGCAATCCGCTCCTATGCCGCACTTCCGTAGTCCCTTGGTACCCCTGCCCATTATAGACGTACCATTTGAAAGGGTCGCCATGGGTCTGGTGGGTCCTCTGGTCAAGTCTGCCCGAGGGCATCAGCATATCCTGGTAATCATGGATTACGCTACCAGGTATCCAGAGGCAATTCCACTGCGGCACACCTCGGCGAAATTGATAGCCAAAGAGCTACTCGCCGTGTTCTGCCGGGTGGGAATCCCTAAAGAAATACTTACGGACCAGGGGACGCCGTTCATGTCCAAGGTTACCAAGGAGCTATGTAAACTGTTCCGGGTAAAGCAGTTGCGCACCTCGGTCTACCATCCGCAGACAGATGGCTTAGTTGAAAGATTCAACAAAACCCTAAAAAGCATGCTGAAAAAGGTGGTATCCAGGGATGGGAAGGACTGGGATTGTCTCCTACCATACCTGATGTTCGCGATTCGGGAGGTACCACAGGCCTCAACAGGTTTTTCTCCGTTCGAACTCGTGTATGGTAGACATCCCCGGGGCCTGCTCGACATTGCCAAGGAGGGATGGGAGCAGGAACCCACCCCTCACAAAAGTGTAGTAGAGCACATCGCGACCATGCAGGACCGGATGGCAGCGGTGATGCCGATAGTGAAAGAACACTTAGAGGAAGCCCAAAGAGCTCAAAGCCGGGTATATAATAGATCCGCTAAGGTCAGAACTTTTAACCCGGGAGACAGAGTCCTGGTACTAGTGCCTACTGTGGAGAGTAAATTCTTGGCGAAGTGGCAAGGGCCCTACGAAGTCCTAGAAAGAGTTGGGGAGGTCAACTACAAGGTATATCAGCCGGGTCGGAGAAAGACCGAGCAGATATACCGTCAATCTGCTAAAAGCCTGGAAAGACAGAGAGGGTTTGGGTACAGAAGGGTCTCCAGCTGACTGTCCTCCTGCACTGACTTTACAGGCCAAGGTGGTGTCTGAGGGGGCAGTGGCAGAAGTGACGATAGCCGAAACCCTCACGAAAAACCAGCAGCAAGAGTCTCGAGAGTTTGTGGCCAGGAATACGGATGTGTTTTCAAAGCTGCCAGGGCGTACCTCGTTGATTGAACACGACATTGTCACCGAGCCCAGGTAAAAGTTCGGATGAGGCCCTACCGAGTACCTGAGGCACGGCGAAAGGCCATTTCAAAGGAGGTTCGTCAAATGCTGGAGTTAGGGGTTATTGAGGAGTCGAAAAGTGAATGGGCTAGTCCCATTGTGCTCATTCCCAAACCCGATGGGACGATACGGTTTTGCAACGACTTCCGGAAGCTGAACGAGGTCTCTAAATTTGACGCTTATCCAATGCCACGAGTAGACGAGCTCATTGAAAGACTCGGGAAAGCCCGGTACTTTTCCACACTCGATCTAACTAAGGGATACTGGCAAGTACCCCTTACGGATAGCGCCAAAGAGAAGACCGCGTTCATCACCCCGGAGGGTCTGTTTCACTACCTGGTGTTGCCATTTGGCTTACATGGGGCTCCAGCCACGTTCCAAAGATTAATGGACATCGTGTTGAAGCCTCATCAAAGGTACGCCTCGGCCTATCTAGATGACGTCATCGTTTTCAGCAGTGACTGGTAGAGCCACTTGGCCAAGGTACAGGCTGTGGTGGACTCTCTCCGGGCAGCAGGGCTGACAGCCAACCCCAAAAAGTGTGCTCTGGGAATGGAGGAGGCACGCTATTTGGGGTATGTGATAGGGCGAGGTATGATTAAGCCGCAGGTCAACAAGGTCGAAGCCATCCAGAGTTGGCCCCAACCAAGGACAGTAAAGCAGGTGAGAGCCTTTCTGGGAATTGTGGGATACTACAGGAGGTTCATCCCCAATTTTGCCACCCTCTCAGCCCCATTGACAGACCTTCTGAAAGGAAGACGGCCCGTCATGGTTAAGTGGAACCCCCAGGCCGAGCATGCCTTTCTGGTCTTGAAGACGGTGTTATGCGGGTCTCCCATCCTTATCACACCTGACTTCACCCAAACCTTCATCGTTCAGACCGATGCATCAGAAGTAGGGCTAGGTGCAGTCCTTTCTCAGGAGGTGAACGGGGAAGAACACCCCGTTAACTACCTGAGCCGCAAGCTCACGCCTGCAGAGAAAAATTACAGTGTGGTCGAGAGGGAGTGCCTAGCCATCAAATGGGCCTTGGAAGCGTTGAGGTATTACCTGCTGGGGCGACGGTTTCGGTTGGTGACTGACCACTCCCCACTCACGTGGATGAGCCAGTCAAGAGAGAGGAATGCGCGAGTCACCAGGTGGTTCTTGTCGCTCCAGAACTTCAACTTCACGGTGGAACACAGAGCCGGGAGGCTGCAGGGCAATGCCGATGCCTTGTCCCGGACTCACTGTTTGGTGACAGGAGTTCACCCCCCCTGGGTTGAACTGAGGGGGGGTGTGTGAGGTAGCAAGGGGAATGGTGGTAGAGGGACGCTATGTTTCCCCAAGGATGGTGAGCTACTGCATGTATGGGACGGGAGATGCTTACATGAGCATAGGTGAGGTAGGTGTAGCCACCGTTACTGAGAACGGTGGCTGTTGGTAAAGCCTGTTATGGGACCTCATCTATGAGGAATGGGGGAAGGTTTTTGGGCGGGCCTCCATTCCTCATCTCCTGCCCCAGGCTTTTGAAGTAGCTGGGAGGGAAAGACAGGTGAGAAATGTTAGGCCGGAAGAGACGGCTGGGAATGTCTTGTGAGATGAGATCAGACTAGAGAGGAGTTCAGTCGGTGAAAAAGGAGCCTGTGAGCACACAGAGAGCGTGTACCGGACCCCAAGGTGGGGAAGGACCCCTAGGCGAGCTCCAGGAGGAGCAGGTTTAGGGTCGACGCTATTATCCTGATGTAAGGACTGTTTTTGTTTGTTTTTGCCATTGTGTGAAATAAAACACACTTGTTTTTTTGGACTGAGCCTGAGTGTCACTGCCTTACTTGCTGCTGCTATAGAGACTGATCCCTACAGTATATATATATATATATTGTAATATAGCAATCACGGATCGGTTTTGAGTATACTAGCTTGGCAGCACAAACCTATACACAGCAACAGTCTCTTCTATGAAATAAGTGCATCTGGTTTATTACGAGATTCCATAAACTGCACAGTGCAAATTAAATATGAGCCTTCCTTCGGCTGTACAAGAACATACTGTACGGTATGCAGTCCGTTTACCTCACACACAGGTACACCTGCACAGGTTTGGATTCACTTCTTTAGAAATGTCCTAATGGAGCACTCTCAGACTCCATTCACTGACCTCTTGTCAGTCCAAGGCTGCAGGCCTGGTCTCTTTCCATGTGCTCTACAAGCCTGCTCTCTCAGTCTTCAGTACCTGAGCTGACCTCTCATCCTGTGACCAGTTAGAAGTCACATAATATCAGCCACATCCCTAGAGGAGGTGTGTTAACTCATACACACACATACTTGCATTAACTTTTTCTACTGCTGCAAGACAAAGTGAAACATTCACATTGAATCAGACCTCTGCCTGTGCAATGTATACCATCCATTCAGACCATGGCTGGCCGACATACCACATATCCTCCCCCTCTGCTTAAAGGCCGGCTTGGCACCATAGGTCCCTATACCAGGGGATCGTCCGTGTCGCCACCAAAGGTCAGACCTCGCTACCCTGTCAGACTCTGTCCCTTCATGGGTATGAGTCCTATCTCTGTGAGACCTTTCTCACCCCCAGCAGTCAGTACGATAGTGCGCATCACTTGCACTCGTGTCTATTGTTGAGCCTTGGGCTGCTATCCTTGAGACACGGTCCGTCACTGTCACCAGACCCTTCTCAATCAGCACATCTTTTGGATATGTCTGTTTGTCAGATCTCTCTCTCCATGGCTGCCTCCAACGGGTAGACTTGTAGTGAATCTCCTGTCTGGTCTGACTCTTTATCGTCACATATACTGTTAGGTCTTTTGTCTAAGGCTGCTTTCACATAACGATTTTCGGTCATCTGATTGTATCCGTTTCAAAACGGATACAATCGGATCCGAAATCGGACCCCATGTATCCCTATGGGAATCGGATGGGATCGGATGTGCCACTATTGGCATCCGATTTTGGCACCATCCGATCCCATCCGATGTAATCACGGGCACAAAATCGTAGCCTACTACGATTTTGTGTCCGTGACTCACATCGGACAGCCTCGGATCACTGCTGATCCGAGGCTGATCCGAGGGCCCACAACATAGGAGCCTATGGACATCGGATCCGAGCTCACCTCGGATCCGATGTCGGCTCCATATTCCCTGTCTTTCCCTGCTTCTTCTCCTCCATCTTCTGCCCTCTCCTATTCTATATGATGTGCCCCCGCTATTCTTTGCTGTGCCCCCTCTTCTCTATCCTCCTCTATCCCTATCCTGTCCCCTGTCCTCTCCCTGGGTGTAAAAAAATAAAAAACCTCCTCCCGGAGTATACATCACCTGTCACCGCTCCCACGCTGCACACGATCAGGGCTAAAGGACCTGTGATGATGTAAGAGTCACATGACCCGTCAGCTGACCGGGTCTCTTACATCATCACAGGCTCTTGTGCCCTGATCGTGCTGCAGCGTGGGAGCGGTGACAGGTGATGTATCCTCCCGGAGGAGGTTTTTTATTTTTTTACACCCAGGGAGAGGACAGGGGACAGGATAGGGATAGAGGAGGATAGAGAAGAGGGGGCACAGCAAAGAATAGTGGGGGCACATCATATAGAGTAGGAGAGGGAAGAAGATGGAGGAGGCAGGAGTAGGGAGAGACAGGGGACCGCGGGATCCACACGGATCCTGCAGATCAGATAGCTATTTGCCATCCGATTGCAGGGATCCGTATGGATCCGTACCTGTCCGTGGGATCCCCCTTCAAAGTCGGATCCCACGGACAGGCACAAAATCGTTATGTGAAACCAGCCTAAGACCCTCATCATTGGGATTCTCTATCTCTCAATCTATTACGCCCCCTATCCTCAGGACATCTTAGGAAAGCTCTTAGTTGGCATTTGTCTTCATTGCCCAGAGACCTGTTGCTCCATTTGTCTCTAGCTTCTGCTGAGACCCACCTATTACTGGGAGGACCCCCACTTCGTTAGGTACCATGATGTAAAGAGGGCTTCCATCTTCGGTAGCAATGATGTCTCTCGATTCTTGCTCTTTCCAGCGTCAACTGCTGTACTTCTTTTAGGTGGGTCACCCTATATGTAAGAAGAATCCGCACATTGTCAAGACTCTCCATTGTCCCCACCATGAGGAACGGAACCATACCCCCTTTCCTGGGTATCTTCTTTTCACTATCATCGGGAATTCATACTCTCGTCACTCTGGCCTTATCCACCATTTCCTGCATGAGTCGTCCGTTTTCCCAGAGGACTTCTCTCAGCAGAGCACTAGCCACCTGGAAATCATCTTCCAGTAGACTTCGGGCTCTCTTCATAAGCCCCAGCCACCTAGCAGCTTCTTCGTTCTTCAGCCGAATCAACTGCTTCATGCAAATACACCTCAAGTGCATGTCCCTCAGGATAGCCACCCGATCCATGATGACTTTGCATGTGGACAGAACCACTAGCTGTTTAGCTTCTGGAGACCAGTGCACCTTGTAGGCTTCCACGGCCTTCTTAAAGTCGTCATGAAAAGACACTCTCGTTTCTCAAGTCTTTCGGAACCTCTACCAGGCACTTGAACAAGGGAAACTCACCCTTCTCTTCTGCCACGATATGATCATCTTGCTCAGTGTACGGAATCGTCTCTCCCCGGACATGCACCTCTTCGAGAAGGTTTAACAGAACGGACACCTGCCGCTCCATCTTCTCCAACACTGCCTTATTCATCGACTTGCTTTCCACCAGGTGACCTCTGAGCTCAGATATCTCTCTCTCCAACACACTCGGCACTCAGCAGCCTGTCTCCGAAGTTCTTCATACTTTAACTGCTCTTTTATTAGCAGAGTCCTTTCAAACATCTCCTTGAGCCTCCTTAGCTTGCTTCTTCCATCCTCCAGATGGGTTGAGCTTCCATCACTCGAGGAGGTATCTACTTCAGACCTCACTTCCTCTGTGGCATCTGCAACCTCGGTCTTCACCTGGGTCTCAGCCTTCTCTTGGGCATCGACAGTGTCACCTTTAACCCTCTCTTAGGTTTCAGTAGTGTTACTTTCAGAGGGTTTTACTCCCTCAAACTTTTCACCTTCAGGGCTTTGGAGTTTTCAACCTTCTCCACTACTACAGTTACCTGCCCCTCTTAGAGACCGGCAGTACCCCTGGCAACCTCGGCCACATCTCCTTGTGTCTGTCCAGGGGTCTCCCATTCTTTACCTGTGACCTCTGCCACATCACGCATCTCTTGGGCATCGGCAACCCCATCTGTCGTCCTCACCAGGGTCTCAACGATATCAGCGTCAGAAGGATTCAAGCCTCTCCTCTCTTTATTCTCAGGGTCTTGGGAATCTCCAACCTTCTTGGCTACTTCACTGAAGGCGCCGTTTGTGCTCCCAGCCTCCCCAGAGGTGGGTCAATTATAGGTCTGCTCTTCTTGACCATGGTGGACTCCTGCTCCGCTAGAACTTCACAGGATTTCTTCTCCTATAGTGCCACCAACTGACCAATCATCAGCTGCTTGCTAGAAACCTGGAGAGTACACACCCACACCATCTTCTTGCCTGGCTCCGTCTCCCTGACTTCATCTTGTAGAGCCTTGTTGTTACATTGTGTCAGTTCCTCTGACAGCACAACATCTGTTTTAGCCCCAGTGGTTGCTACAGGCAATAACACTTTGCCTTCCCTCCTGATCTTTATCTTCTTGGTGTCTGGAAGAGAACTCACACATAGACTAGAAGCACATAACCTTATATTATCAGCTGGGGTCACATGGGCAGCTTCTTTGTGGCACTTGCACCTTTTGTGTCGGGAGGATTTCCTTTCCTTGCTGGGCCCTTCTTTACTGTACTCCCTTTCTTTCTCAGAGTCACAGTCACCCCTTGAATCTGTGTCACACTCTGTCTGGTGAACCCCCAAGTTACAACTATAACTCAGTGTCAGCTCCATTCTTTTTAGCTACCACATCACTACCAGGCATCATGTGGTACACTTCAGGGGACGTCAGGTCACTAAGGTGGGCAGACGTATGACTTTCATTGGCACCCCTATTTCAGAACTGTCAATTTTGGGAGGTGTTACTCCCTTATCGGACACAACCCCATCAGCAGAGAGCACTTCATCCTCCTGCTGTAGAGGGACCTCTTTAGGACTGTTCCAGCCCTCATCTGAGCAACAGAACACGACCTCCTTCTGCCAAAAATAAAAAAAAAATTTAGAGTTCCGGCCTATGATCACCGGACACACCAAATCTGGCACAATGCCAACATCAGGTCACTCCAGATCCACATCTGTCTGAATCATCACTCTGCCCAATGGGTACTCTTTAGTGGCCCCATAAATACAGCGTCCTTCTACTCGCTGACCGGGCATCAGATGGATTTCTGGTGTGGCCCTCACTAGAGTAACCAAGTTCCCAGAGTCTACAAGACCAGTCACAAATTTGGCATTAACTTCCATGGAACACCTGCGTGGACCCACTCCGGGTGGGTAGTCCATATGGCAGACTGGACACTTATAGTACAAACAAAGTTGACGTCAGCTACAGTCCATCTGCGCCTCCACTTGGGGTTCGGGATGCTCTGCCTCCGTTTGGGCAACCACTACTTTTCAGGACTCCGCCCCCTTTTGGGCCATTATCCCCTTCAGGGACACCTCACCCTTTTGGGACTCCACCCCCCTTTGGGCAACTACCCTCTTTTGGGACACGGCCCCCTTTTTGGGCACCACCCCCTTTGTAGGGGATAATTTCCGGGGACACCCCACATGTAGTTGGTGGTGCTGCTGCTGCTTCTGACTCTGCAGCAGGTGTTTCTGGAGATCCTCTATGCTGCTAGGCTTCTCTAGCTGCAACGAGACAAAAACAGGAGGTGCGCTCCAATGAGTGATACCCGGTGTTCTAACTAACACTAACACTAACCTCTCCAGCCTGTGGTGTATTACTGCTCACCAGCCCATGTCTCACAGCCAGTCGCTTGACTCCTCCCATGTCCACCTGGGTCGAGAGCGGTGACAAACTTCGTGACCCCACTGAGCCACCAGCCAGATGCTTGTATCCCCGCAAGCTGTGGGTTGTAGGTCACCACCAGAGGAACACGATGGTTCTCTTCTTTTTCTCTGTATTGGAGTGCTTGACTTCTAGCGATCCTTGTGGCTTTAATGATGTGATCCTCAATGGAGGTGGGGTGGCAGTCCTGGTTTAAAAATGTCTTTTTTAGCTGGTTTAACTGTTGATCCCTTTCCACTGGGTTGGAGCAAATACGGTTAAATCTGAGGGCCTGGCTGTAGACAATGGTCTTTTTTATGTGTTTCGGGTGGAAACTGTCCCATCTGAGGTATGTGGGACGGTCAGTCAGTTTCCGATATACCGATGTCTGGAATGAACCATTTAGAATTTTTAAGGTGGTATCCAGAAAGTTTATTTCTGTTTTTGAGTGGTCCAGTATCAGGTTTATGCTGGGATGAAATTTGTTGAAATTGTCATGGAATTTTAGAAGTTCGTGTTCAGTCTCAGTCCAGATTATTAAGATGTCATCAATGAAACAGAAGTACACCAAGATGATGGGGCAGGAGGCTAAAAAGTCATTTTCCAGTTTAGCCATGAAGAGGTTGGCATACTGGGGGGCCATGTTGCTTCCCATGGCAGTTCCGGTGCGTTGTAAATACAGTTCTTCACCAAAAGAGAAAATGTTGTGGGTGAGGATAAATTTGGTGAGTTTTAGAACTGATTCAGAAGGGATCCCATTGGCTTAAAGAAACAGTCGACTGGCAGTAAGTCCATCTTTGTGTGGGATGTTAGAATATAAGGACTCCCCATCCATGGTGGCTAAGATGGTACTCTTGGGGAGGGGACCTATTGTAGAGAGCTTATTTAGAAGGTCCGTTGTGTCCTGTATATAGCTGTCTGTCCTCCTTACCAGCGGTTTAAGGACATTTTCCACCCACCCAGAGATTCTTTCAGTGAGTGTTCCCACCCCTGAGATGAATGGTCTCCCTGGGTTACCTGGTTTATGAATCTTGGGAAGCATATAGAGAACTCCCATCCTTGGATCCTCAGGAATTAAGTCCAGAAGGTTTGTGGAATCCGTCCGAAGTTTGATGCCCTCGGATACACCAAAAGGAACTTAGCCATGCAATGTGAAGAGCTGCAAGACCTGTGCTCACATAGAGACCAGAGACAGGATACGGATCCCCAACACACAGCAGGATTATAAGATTCCTGGGACTTTCACATGCTCCTCTTCCAATGTGGTATATTTAATTATGTGCACCATATGCCCAGTGGGGTCTTTTTATGTTGGTGAGACTGGGCAACGTCTAAGAGCAAGGATGAGGTCTCATTGTCACACAATTACACATGAAAAAATCAATTTTCCAGTAGTAGAGCATTTTTCTGGCCAGGGACATAACATTGATAATATGAAGGTTTTAATTTTAAGAGGTAATGTCAAATCACAAAAACATCGAAGAGTGTGGGAATCCAATCTAATTAGAAGTTTCAAGTGTATACAGATGGACTGAAATTTGCTGATGGTTTTATGGCTCATTACCACGTCTAAACAATGTTCAAAGACTTGGAAATCTTAGACACCAAGTTTTCTTATAAATTAGTGTCCTAGAGACTTTATGGCCATGTGGCCTGCCTGATTGAAGATCCTCTCCAAAGCTGCTTTGTTAATTTTGTCAAATGTCCAGTCCCTGTAATGTTTATTCAGTCAAATGTCCAATCATTTTAGTTGTGCATGCATATATTTTGAGTTTCATTCAATATCATGTCATACCATGCCTGATGAAGAGACCTGAGTCGTCTCGAAAACTCGCCTTATAACATCATTTATTTTATTTTTGTTAGCCATTAAAAGGTATCACAACCACAAAATTTTTATCTTGTTTCTCACACTGAGAGCAATCAACATTTTATATATATATATATACACACACACACATAAACATATATGGCCCACAGCTTCTTCTATGAAGGACAACACTACTGCACAGGTCCAGCACCACAGAGCCCACCACAATCGTGACATCACCACCTTTCCGATATGATAACATCAGGCACCCATCTAGTAAACAGTGGCTTACTCCCAGTAGTTTTCCCAGAAGCACAGAGAGCCTCTGGTTGTAACCTTTCTGTTCTTTTTTAATCATAACTTAGACCTTATTCAGACATCCATGTTGTATTTTGTTTATTCATGGATACAGCACATGCCCATATTCATTGATTGTGCTGTTCTTATGACCATGTTTTTCATGGACAGTATGTCCATGCAAAACACATGAAGACATGTCTATTTTGTGGATGGAAGGGCCAATAAAAGTCAATAGTATTTAACTTTGTAAAGGATAGTACAAGCTTTGTGATTTATTTATCCATCCATGCAAAACACTGATGACAAACTGGTGGTAAATACAGACAAATTGATAACATACTGATAGTAAATGCCATATTTTTCGGATAATAAGACGCACTTTTGTTCCCCCAAATTTTGGGGGAAAGTAGGGTGTGTGTCTTATAATCTGAATCTACAGTCCTATACTGCAGGGGAGGTTAGGGGTGGCTCTGGAGCAGGTTCGAGGCTGTAGGAGGCTGCTTGCTGGCTGCAGGAAACAGCGGGAGGTCATGTGCCCCCGCTCATTAGCCTCCTGTAATATTCACTGCACCCGCTGTCCATCACCTTGGTGCTGAAACCGCACCAAGGTATGGACTGGGGAGCGGTGGATATTATATGTACCTGCATTCCCCCATTCTGGATGTGGCCTCCCCATCACTCTGTATGGCCCCCCATGCTGCTGCCCATACTAAAATAACAAACTGCTTTTTACTTACCATGCGGCACTGTCCCCAGTGGCTTCCTTCTTGCTGCACTTCCTGAGTCTCAGATTAAGAGGGCTATATCGAGGACGGGGGGGGGCTATATCTCAGAATGAGCGACCATGTACCATGATGAGGGGGCTATGAGAGACACATATATGATTTGTAAGAAGGACACTGGCATTACAAGATTGACCCCATTTAATATTAAAAAAAAATTTTTTTGACCTACTTGTTTAAACATAAACATGTGAATGAGGCCTTTGAATTACAGGTGATAGGCTACAACCATGCAAGAAATCTGGAAATGCCTAATAGAGAAATACACAGTTCCCTTTATGCCAAACTCACCAGTTAATTCATATACACAATATAAGACATTAATGAACTGTACACGCTATCAAGTACTTTCATCCCAGTCCAGTCACAGATTTAGTTAACGTATATACAGAAAAAATGTATTCACTTTACAATGATTCTCCCTAAAAGCATAAATATTAATATATTTACCGTATATATTTTCCCTAGGCAACAGCAACAAAGAACATTGATGAAATGCTGCAAAAAACACATTTAGTATCAGAAGGCACATTGATTTACCTGACAGAGAGCAGTGAGGTTTATGTTCGTGTACAAGCCGGATGGAGAAAAGTTAAGGTACATTAACAATTTATTGTTCTAACAACCTGTTTTGAAATAAACATAATTCTATTTTAACTCGGTCCTCATGCATGTAGCACACTGTATAAAAAGAACACATGCGATGGCACTCAGAGATCTACAGTCCAGTTTGCCATGGAAAATCTTGTCCTGTTTACAACGCACCATTCTCAGCTACACAGTAAAACCAAAGCATTGTGGATTTACAAAGCCTTAAGGTACCGTCACATGCCTCAATATCGCCTGGAGATCATAAAGGCGATATGTCGCCCCAGAGCAATCGCAGTGAAATTGCCTCACGTTTGCGGCGTGTGATTGGGGAATTTTGCGGTGATAAATCGCCCCTTGGCAGTCGCCTGATTCCTGAACAGTGCTCAGTAATCAGCTGCAATCCTTAAGGCGATATTTCCGTGTTGTGGCATGTGACAGGGCAATAGTGATGGAAACAGCGCTTTCTATGATTTCCCGTAGGCGTGCCTCAAGCGTTCTGTAGTCAGCATCCCGTCTGCAATGATTGGTGTTGGCTACTGTTTTTTCCAATTAGCTGTCAGTTGACAGCGTGCCATATTTGAAGAGCTGTCCATTTAGCACCACACACATCTTCAGCTACACAACTGTCCGCAAACTCAGTGCAATTTCGCGCACTATTGAATAGCGCAAGCTATGTTGTCCGCGTGTATTAAGTTGCGCTGTGTGGAGTATAGTGCCACACATGACAGCTCAGATGTTGGCCTACACATCATAGATGGGTGCCATGGGCCATGCACTACAATCGCCCTGTGTGTGTGAATTTGATGACACTTCAGTACACAATCGCAAACGTGTGCACACACATAGTTCAGTTCAGCCATGGCGTGGACCAATGCAGGCACATATGTGCATAGTGTTGTTTGTATCTTAACGCCATCACCTACAGACGCACACATAGCCATTCTTTAGTGTAATCCACTGTACTGCACAAGACCGCTCCTGTGTGACGCTTTGGCGCCTCGAATGTGTGTTGCAGGATCCACAATTGACGACACAAGCGTGTATTTGGTACAAACTCCGATAGTCAATGGCGTCATGTATTAGCCAGCCTTACAGAGCAGGCTGACCAATCGTAGCGCTGTTGCGTTGTCCAATGAGCGTGTATGGGGCGCGGTGTAAACCACTGTGGCACATCTATCTCCTCGCCGCGCTGAACATGTACGCCCACATTGCCTTTGAGATTGCCGTTTGTGAAGCGGCGATGGAATAAGGCAAGATTGGTTCCGCTGTAGGTGAGGCGATTTCCGGAGCGACACATCACCTTAGGTTCAGGGCGATATTGCGGCGTGTGATGCCGCCATCGGCGATCTGAGGCGACCACGAAAAAACGTGAGCGCGCACGTTAGATCGCCACATATCGCCAGTACATGTATTAATTGTGAAAGCTTGTTAAGTTAGGGATATTTGGGGCAAGGTGCTGTTCCAAGAGTAAATTCTGCAAGTTCAAGATTTCTTCTTCAGATGTAAAACCTCATTTATTATATAGAATCATGATCTGAAACATCAGGATAAAATTAAATGATATTATACAAGTTAAATACAGGTTGTAAATAGCTAGATATTTTGTAACTAGAGTTGATTGAATCTTTTCACCTTTCAATTTGTAAGTATTGTCAAATTTTCCCTAGTATTTTCTATGGCTGCAGCATTTTCTATGTGGAAAACGAATTCATTAAAAAACAGGATTCGGAAGCATAATTGACATGCGTTTCAATAAATCCATTTTGTGGTCCATAAAAAAACAGGATCCACATGGAGAGCCAAAAACGTGATGTGAAGGGGGCCTTAGGCTAGGGTCAGACCTGCGTCTGCCCTGAGCCTGCTGAATCCGTTAAAAAACATAGTCCCAGGCAGGCAGAGCGCATAGCGTTAACAACGTGTAATGCTATGCGCCGCCTGACTATGCATCACTATGGCAACGTGATACTTACCGCAGCCTCCGGCTCCACAGAGAATCCCCGGATATGGGAGCAGAACTGAGCTTACTACAGAAATAAGGGAACAGAACCAAGCTTACTACAGAGATATGGGAGCAGAACCGAGCTTACTACAGAGATATGGGAGCAGAACCGAGCTTACTACAGAGATAAGAGAACAGAACCAAGCTTACTACAGAGATATGGGAACAGAACCAAGCTTACTACAGAGATATGGGAGCAGAACCGAGCTTACTACAGAGATATGGGAGCAGAACCGAGCTTACTACAGAGATAAGAGAACAGAACCCAGCTTACTACAGAGGTACGGGAGCAGAACAGAGCTTACTACAGAGATAAGGGAGCAGAACTGAGCTTACTACAGAAATAAGGAAACAGAACCGAGCTTACTACAGAGATATGGGAGCAGAACCGAGCTTACTACAGAGATATGGGAGTAGAACCGAGCTTACTACAGAGATATGGGAGCAGAACCCAGCTTACTACAGAGGTACGGGAGCAGAACAGAGCTTACTACAGAGATATGGGAGCAGAACTGACCTTACTACAGAGATAAGAGAGCAGAACTGAGCTTACTACAGAGATATGGGAGCAGAACTGAGCTTACTACAGAAATAAAGAAACAGAACCGAGCTTACTACAGAGATATGGGAGCAGAACCGAGCTTACTACAGATATATGGGAGCAGAACTGAGCTTACTACAGAGATAAGGAAACAGAACTGAGCTTACTACAGAGATATGGGAACAGTACCGAGCTTACTATAGAGATATACGAACAGTACCGAGCTTACCACAGAGATATGGGAGCAGAACTGAGCTTACTACAGAGATAAGAGAGCACAACCGATTTTACTACAGAGATAAAGAAGCAGAACTGAGCTTACTACAGAAATGTGGGAGCAGAACCGAGCTTACTACAGAGATATGGGAGCAGAACTGAGCTTACTACAGAGATATGGGAGCAGAACTGAGCTTACTACAGAGATAAGAGAGCAGAACTGAGCTTACTACAGAGATAAGAGAACAGAACCGAGCTTACTACAGAGATATGGGAGCAGAACGAGCTTACTACAGAGATAAGAGAGCAGAACTGAGCTTACTACAGAGATAAGGGAGCAGAACCGAGCTTACTACAGAGATATGGGAGCAGAACTGAGCTTACTACAGAGATAAGAGAACAGAACCGAGCTTACTACAGAGATATGGGAGCAGAACCGAGCTTACTACAGAGATAAGAGAGCAGAACTGAGCTTACTACAGAGATAAGGGAGCAGAACTGAGCTTACTACAGAGATATGGGAGCAGACCGAGCTTACTACAGAGATAAGAGACAGAAGACTGAGCTTACTACAGAGATATGGGAGCAGAACCGAGCTTACTACAGAGATATGAGAGCAGAACTGAGCTTACTACAGAGATAAAGAAGCAGAACTGAGCTTACTACAGAAATGTGGGAGCAGAACCTGAGCTTACTACAGAGATATGGGAGCAGAACCTGAGCTTACTACAGAGTATATGGGAGCAGAACTGAGCTTACTACAGAGATAAGAAGCAGAACTGAGCTTACTACAGAGATATAGGGAACAGAACCGAGCTTACTACAGAGATATGGAGCAGACCGAGCTTACTACAGAGATATGGGAGCAGAACTGAGCTTACTACAGAGATAAGGGAGCAGAACCGAGCTTACTACAGAGATATGGAGCAGAACTGAGCTTACTACAGAATGTAGTAGCAGACCGAGCTTACTACAAGATATGGGACGAACTGAGCTTACTACAGAGATATGGGAGCAGAACTGGCTTACTACAGAGATAAGAGAGCAGAACTGAGCTTACTACAGAGATAAGGGAGCAGAACCGAGCTTACTACAGAGATATGGGAGCAGAAACGAGCTTACTACAGAGATAAGGAGAGCAGAGAACTGAGCTTACTACAGAGATAAGGGAGCAGAACCGAGCTTACTACAGAGATATGGGAGCAGAACTGAGCTTACTACAGAGATAAGAGAACAGCACAGAACTGAGACTTACTTACAGAGATTGGAGCAGAACGAGCTTACTACAGAGATGGAGCAGAACTGAGCTTACTACAGAGATAAGGAACAGAACTGAGCTTACTACAGAGATATGGGAACAGTAACCGAGCTTACTAAGAGATAATGAACAGTACGAGCTTACCACAGAGATATGGGAGCAGAACTGAGCTTACTACAGAGATAAGAGAGCACAACCGATTTACTACAGAGATAAAGAAGCAGAACTGAGCTTACTACAGAAATGTGGGAGCAGAACCGAGCTTACTACAGAGATATGGGAGCAGAACTGAGCTTACTACAGAGATAGGGAGCAGAACTGAGCTTACTACAGAGATAAGAGAGCAGAACTGAGCTTACTACAGAGATAAGAGAACAGAACGAGCTTACTACAGAGATATGGGAGCAGAACCGAGCTTACTACAGAGATAAGAGAGCAGAACTGAGCTTACTACAGAGATAAGGGAGCAGAACCGAGCTTACTACAGAGATATGGGAGCAGAACTGAGCTTACTACAGAGATAAGAGAACAGAACCGAGCTTACTACAGAGATATGGGAGCAGAACCGTGCTTATACAGAGATAAGAGAGCAGAACTGAGCTTACTACAGAGATAAGGGAGCAGAACCAGCTTACTACAGAGATATGGGAGCAGAACTGAGCTTACTACAGAGATAGAGAGCAGAACTGAGCTTACTACAGAGATAAGGGAGCAGAACCGAGCTTACTACAGAGATATGGAGCAGAACTGAGCTTACTACAGAGATAAAGAAGCAGAACTGAGCTTACTACAGAATGTGGGAGCAGAACTGAGCTTACTACACAGATATGGGAGCAGAACTGAGCTTACTACAGAGATATGGGAGCAGAACGAGCTTACTACAGAGATATGGAGAGCGAACTGAGCTTACTACAGAAATAAGGGAACAGAACCAAGCTTACTACAGAGATATGGGAGCAGAACCGAGCTTACTACAGAGATATGGGAGCAGAACCAAGCTTACTACAGAGATATGGGAGCAGAACTGAGCTTACTACATACTACAGAGATAAGGAGCAGAACCGAGCTTACTACAGAGATATGGGAGCAGAACTGAGCTTACTACAGAGATATGGGAAGCAGAACTGAGCTTACTACAGAGATAGGGAGCAGAACGAGCTTACTACAGAGATATGGGACAGAAACTGAGCTTACTACAGAATAAGGGAAGCAGAACCGAGCTTACTACAGAGATATGGGAGCAGAACTGAGCTTACTACAGAGATATGGGAGCAGAACTGAGCTTACTACAGAGATAAGGGAGCAGAACGAGCTTACTACGAGATATGGGAGCAGAACTGAGCTTACTACAGAGATAAGGGAACAGAACGAGCTTACTACAGAGATATGGGAGCAGAACGAGCTTACTACAGAGATAGGGAGCAGAAGACCTTACTACAGAGATATGGGAGCAGAACGAGCTTACTACAGAATATAGGGAGCAGAACGAGCTTACTACAGAGATATGGGAGCAGAACTGAGCTTACTACAGAGATATGGGAGCAGAACCGAGCTTACTACAGAGATATGGGAGCAGAACTAGCTTACTACAGAGATAGGGAGCAGAACGAGCTTACTACAGAGATATGGGAGCAGAACTGAGCTTACTACAGAGATAAGGAACAGAAACGAGCTTACTACAGAGATATGGGAGCAGAACTGAGCTTTACTACAGAGATAAGGAGAACAGAACTGAGCTTACTACAGAGATAGGAACAGAACGAGTATACAGATGACAGACTGACTTACTACAGAGATATGAGGACAGAACCGAGCTTACTACGAGATATGGGAGCAGAACTGAGCTTACTACAGAGATAAGGGAACAGAACCGAGCTTACTACAGAGATATGGGAAGCAGAACCGAGCTTACTACGAGATATGGGAGCAGAAACTGAGCTTACTACAGAGATATGGGAGCAGAACTGAGCTTACTACAGAGATAAGGGAACAGATCGAGCTTACTACAGAGATAGGGAGCAGAACTGAGCTTATAACAGAGATAAGAGAACAGAACGAGCTTACTACAGAGATATGGAGCAGAACCGAGCTTACTACAGAGATAAGGAGCAGAACTGAGCTTACTACAGAGATATGGGAGCAGAACCGAGCTTACTACAGAGATATGGGAGCAGAACTGAGCTTACTACAGAGATAAGGGAACAGAACTGAGCTTACTACAGAGATATGGGAGCAGAACCGAGCTTACTACAGAGGAAACAGAACTGAGCTTACTACAGAGATATGGGAACAGTACCGAGCTTACTACAGAGATGTGGGAACAGTACCGAGCTTACTACAGAGATATACGAACAGTACCGAGCTTACCACAGAGATATGGGAGCAGAACTGAGCTTACTACAGAGATAAGGGAACAGAATCGAGCTTACTACAGAGATAAGGGAAAAGAACCGGACTTACTACAGAGATATGGGAGCAGAACTGAGCTTACTACAGAGATATGGGAGTAGAACTGAGCTTACTACAGAGGAAACAGAACTGAGCTTACTACAGAGATATGGGAACAGTACCGAGCTTTCTACAGAGATGTGGGAACAGTACCGAGCTTACTACAGAGATATGGGAGCAGAACTGAGCTTACTACAGAGATAAGGGAACAGAATCGAGCTTACTACAGAGATAAGGGAGCAGAACCGAGCTTACTACAGAGATATACGAACAGTACCGAGCTTACCACAGAGATATGGGAGCAGAACTGAGCTTACTACAGAGATAAGGGAACAGAATCAAGCTTACTACAGAGATAAGGGAGCAGAACCGAGCTTACTACAGAGATAAGAGAAAAGAACCGGATTTACTACAGAGATATGGGAGTGGCCTAATGCATATTAATCTGTATGTATTGCAACAACTATTATTTGTTTAATATGATGTGATTTTATATCTGCATGCATATTGTTCAGATGTCAACAAAGGTAAAAAAAAAAAAAGGTCCTCATGCAGAGACAGGATGTCCCTCCTCCTGCTCCCAGCATGCACATTCTAGTGTGGAACTGGTAGCTGAAGGTCACAGCAGATTTCTCTCTCTCTCTCTCTCTCTCTCTCTCCAGAAACCAGATTGATCCAATTCTCATGTTATAAGCTGGATGTTGTTAATTCTCAATAAATGAACATTCTCTGTTGCTCGCTGTGGACATCACGCTGATTAACGCACTGCTAACAAGAACTGAGCCTACTACAGAGATATGGGAACAGTTACCGAGCTTACTACAGAGATAAGAGAGCAGAACTGAGCTTACTACAGAGATATGAGAGCAGAACCGAGCTTACTATAGAGATATGGGAGCAGAACCGAGCTTACTACAGAGATATGGGAGCAGAACCGAGCTTACTACAGGGATAAGTAAGCAGAACTGATCTTATTACAGAGATAAGGTAGCATAACCAAGTCTACTAAAGGGATTTGGGAGCAGAACTGAGCTTACTACAGAGATATGGGAGCAGAACCAAGCTTACTACAGAGATATGGGAGCAGAACCAATCTTACTACAGAGATACAGGTGCTAAACTGAGCTTACTACAGAGATAAGGGAACACAACTGAGCTAACTACAGAGATAAGGGAACACAACTGAGCTAACTACAGAGATAAGGGAGCAGAACCGAGTTTACTGCAGAGAGAAGATAGCAGAACTAGGCTTACTACAGAGATATGGGAAGAGAACCGAGCTTACTACAGAGATATGGGAGCAGAACTGAGCTTACTACAGAAATAAGGGAGCAGAACCGAGCATACTACAGAGATAAGGGAGCAGAACCGAGTTTACTACAGAGATACGGGAGTAAATCCGAGCTTACTACAGACATAAAGGAGCAGAACTGAGCTTACTACAGAGATACGGGAGTAAATCCGAGCTTACTACAGACACATGGGAGCAGAACCGAGCTTACTACAGAGATACTGGAGCAGATCCGAGCTTACTACAGAGACATAGGATGTCATGCTGAGTGTGGGGAGACACCCAGCGGTGTACAACGAAAAGGGGGGTAAAGGAGACCCTGATGGGTCAAAAGGGGAGATGGTGACCCCTAGAATAACTAGCGCTGGCAACTTGCTTTCCTAACGTCCCTATACAGTTTCCGCAACTGTCGCCACCAGGTTACCTATTCCCTGACTGACCCTGAACACTACTACTAAATAAGGATCACAGCGGGTGAACACTAGTCAGCCCGTTTACCGACTAAAGATAAACACAAGAGAAACAAACAAAGAGGGAAGGGAAGAAACACTTAGCTTGAATAGGTCAATTTTCTATATTAATACTCACATACCGTCGCTGGTTAATATGGTCTTCAAGTTTATTCTTCATTCTGCAGAAGCTGAGTGCTATCACGCTCTGTGCTTGAACTCGTTTCCCCCAATAGGGTGAAAGCCTCTGTTTTGCCTTGCTAGGGGAAATACGCTCCCATTAATAAACTAATTGTGTTATAGCTAACCTTGCACAGGCTATGGGCCACTTTACACACACCAACTTATCTGTCCAACTTCTGACCAACTTACTGGTTGCAGTGAAATCATGGACACATTGCTCCATTTTGTGGCTGTGTACGAATGTAATAATGTGTCCATGATTTCACTGCAACCAGTAAGTTGGTCAGAAGTTGGACAGATAAGTTGGTGTGTGTAAAGTGGTCATATCTCTCTGCTCTTTTTTTTTTTTTTTTGCTTCTTTCTCTTGCTATACATTTTCTTCTACCCTCTCCTCCTCCCTTCCCTCTTTTAATTTTTTCTTTTTAAGACCCACACCAGTACCTACTTTACGGGTGAAGGGGACTTCCAATGGCCGATCTTAACGTAGCTTCTCTTAATGCAAAGAATTTAAATACCCCAGAAAAACAAGCCCAAATCTTACATCATTTCCACCGAAAGGGGACCCATATAGTTTGTTTTCAGGAAACCCACTTCAAGACAAATAAGTTACCCACAATTATTCATAAACATTATACCAGGTGGTTTTTTTGCAAACAATGCTGTTTCACAATCCAAGGGGGTGGCAATAGCTAACCACAAATCTTTGAATTACCAAGTGATCGATTGCAAAGTAGATGATGAGGCCAGATATGTTGTACTGATCCTATCCATTGAAGGCCAACTTTTCACTATTCTCAATGTTTATACCCCAAATAAGAATCAGGTGGGGTTCCTCACAAACTTGATTGACAAAATAATTCCTCTGGCCAAAGGCACAGTGATATTATGTAGCGACCTGAATACTACCCTAGATCCAACGCTAGATAATTCCAACGGATAATTACCATCTTTCCTATTCCTCCATTAAACGTGTATTAAAAGAGCATTCCTTAAACTTCAACTGTGTGACTTCTGGAGGATACAGCACCCTTCAGACAGGGATTACAGTTTCTACTCAGCCCCCCATAATTCGTACAGCCGCCTGGACTACATCCTAATCCAACAGAGTGCCCTTCCTTGCCTATCTTCATCCAAAATTGGAAATATCCTATGGTCTGACCATGCACCAGTTTATTGTACACTTAAAGTGCCTACGTTCACAAAGAAGGGTTGGTCCCGGTGGCTCAATGAATCCTTGTTGGATGACCCCACATGTACCACAGAAATCCAATCCACAATAGCTAATTTCATGTCTGACCATGAATTAGATGACACAGCACCATCATATAAATGGGAAACCCTGAAATGTGTACTGAGGGGTATACTTATCAAGAATGGAACTAGAATTAAAAGGGTCAGAGCACATGAAATCCAACTAGCCCTGGCTGAGGTTACCAAACTTGAGTTACTCCACAAACAGGCCTTATCAACTGAGACCCTCAGGAAATTACTCAAAGCTAGGTTGGAGGTGAGGGAGTTGCTGGACAAGGCTTTATATCGATTGCTTCAACTCAGCAGAAGCACATTTTTTGAATACAGCAATAAGCCGGTGGGATGTTGGCTAGGGCATTAAAAGCTAAACTTACTCAAAACCACATACCATGCCAAAGACCTCAAGGGATGATAAAGTTCATTCAACCCCAGAAATAATGGATGTCTTTCATACATACTACTCCAAATTATATAATCTTCCCACACAGCCTAGAACAAGTCAGGACATTACATCACCCTTCAAGTCCCTACCCCCTCAGGTAGTGGTGGATCTAGAGGCCCCCTTTCAGATTGAGGAGCTGAAAACAGTCATAAACAACCTGCCGAACAATAAGAGCCCTGGTCCAGACGGTTTCACGACGACATTTTTTAAGTTCTTCCCTGGTCAATTAGCTCCATTGATGTTATCAGTTATTCAATCTCAGAATAAACCCCTTTCCCAGAGCAGGCTTTAGCCGCACATATAGCAGTTATTCCTAAACCTGGACGGGACCCCTTCTATGCAAAAATTACCGCCTAATCTCACTTTTAAATGTGGACCTGAAAATTTATGCCAAATTAATTACACAGAGATTAAGCCCTCTTATCCCGGGTCTGATTCATTTGGATCAAGTGTGTTTTGTTGTGGGGAGGGAGGCTCGGGATAATACGATCAAAACTATGGAGATAATTCATCATGCCCACCACACATAAAATTCCTATGTTAATTTTATCACATGATGCCGAGAAGGCTTTTGATCGAATCGCCTACCCAGCTTTGTCTCAAACACTCAAACATATTGGTCTAGGACCTTTGATGACTTCAAGATATTAGCTTTATATAAAGGTACCTTTACACACAGAGATATATTGCTTGCAATTCACTGGTTGCAGTGAAATCATGGACACATTGTTTCATTTGTACACGGCAACAAAATGGAACAATGTGTCCATGATTTCACTGCAACCAGTGAATTGCAAGCAAGATATCTCTGTGTGTAAAGGTACCTTTAGGGTCCCTCAGCAAAACTTAGAATTAATGGTGCTCTTTCGGACTCACTATTAATCAAAAATGGAACCCGACAGGGGAGCCCTCTATCCCCGGTGTTATACATTCTGGTAATGGAACATTTGATGGAGATAATACGGGCATGCCCTGACATACAAGGGATACGCACTGCGGGTCAAGAACACGAATGCTCTGTCTTTGCAGATGACCTATTGATATATTTAACTGACCGGAATACCTCACTTCCATCATTGATGTCCATGCTAGAGAGTTTTGGAGAATGGTCAAATTATAAAATTAACATTGATAAATCAGAGGCTCTGGGAGTGGGACTATCTACACATTTAACTAACTTACTAAAATCAAATTACCCGTTCAAATTAATTATGTAGGGACTCAGATTCCTTCTGACCTGTCGAGTCTGTTCACTCTTAACTTCCTCCCCTTTCTGTCCAAAGCGGAGGGGAATTTGCAGTCCTGGAATCAAGGTGATTTTTCCTGGTTTGGAAGAGTTAGTATATTGAAAATGACAATTCTTCCTAGACTACTTTATCTTTTACAAACTGTCCCGATGCACATACCATTTTACTTCGGGACCAAGGTCAGACGTCACTTTGGACATTTTGTCTGGTCAGGCAAATGCCCCAGACTCAAATTTAATGTCTTGACTGGGTCTAAGGAGACAGGTGGGATGGGCCTCATAGGGCTTCAGCACACGCAAGGGTTCTGGATTTGTTACATAACTCAAAATTGTGGGTGCGTATCATACAGGATATATGCCCCTTGTCGGTGATGACCCTCCCCTGGACTTGGTCTGCCCTATCTCAAAAAAGAATTGAAATACCATTTAGCCTGTTGCAGACTTTGAAAACTGTCTGTCGACAATCAAGGAGAGACTCATTAATTGAACCCTAAAGGGCCTCTAATGCCCATAACAGATAATCCAAGGTTTCCATCTGGTGGCTCTTTTAATTTTTTCCTGAACAGATCAAGGAGATCACCCTTGCATGAACATCAAGTAGCTCCGGGAGGAACTCTTCTACCTCTTTACAATATACTTGGAGATGATCTCCTGCGAACACGCCATAGGTTCAAACACATGCAGCTCCAACATTTTCTTGCCTCACTAACTGTAGATCATGATTTTACTCATCCTCTTACAGCCTTTGAGACCTTATGCCTTGCTGACTCCCCACGCACCCACACACACCATAGCGGCTGTATACATATTACTTACGAATGCGAGGTCAGAAGCTCCTCCCTCTTGCAGAGCCTGGGAGAAAGAACTTGGGAAAACCTTCAAAAACAATGGCACAGATGTTTCTTTCTGTCCCACAAATCATTGATTGCCACCAAGTCACAACAGACTAGCTTTAAAATTAACTCAAGGTGGTATAGAGCTCCCCAGGTCCTGCATAAGTGGTTTCCCGAGGTCTCGGACCTTTGCTGGCGTTGCAACAATGAGGTTGGATCCATGACACACATATGGTGGTCATGCGCAGTTCTTCGACCCTTTTGGAAGAGTGTTCTCAGGGTAATTGTCGAGGTCACCGGGATAACCCTACCTCACACCCCAGAAGCGATTCTATTATACATGACTCCTATCCAAAAACCGGTTTACAAAAAATCCCTTCTGAGACATCTACTCCAAGCAGCTAAGACAATGAATCCTAGATTGTGGAGACACACTATTTCCCCAACACTAGAGGACTGGTTTAATGAAATAGCCTTAACCTGATGCATGGAAACCCTGATTGTCCATACTTAAAAAGAACGAGAAGACTCAGCTCGAAGATGGTTCCACTGGGATTCTTTTCTTAATTCATCCCTCTTCAATGAGATAACATTGTAGGGAAGGTGGGATCCTGCCTTTTTTCCTTCCGACTTTTCTGTGCCTGGATCCTCCCCTTCTCCGTTCTTTTTCTTCTTTCTTTCTTGTATCCTTTCTTTACCTACTTGATAATTATTTGTTTCTAGAGTGATAATATACACACCACTCTTACTTAAGTATATTTACTATAACCTGCTGTATTGTTTCTATTTACATGTTTGAAACAAAATAAAAATATAATTGAGAAACACTTAGCTTGAGAAGATCCACACAGCAATTCAACAGAAACTCCAGGATACACTGTTGAGCTGAGAAGCTCCCTTCAAACACCTAGCAAGCCATCACCTGCAGTGCATCCTAGGTGTCAAGGGGAATATATAGACAGCTCAAGGTAACGGATCAGCTGGGTCCTAGTGACCTCCAGCTTTCACTAAAAGGAAAATGCCTCTTAAAGCGACAGAGACTTTTTTTTAGGATTTGGACTGTTTGGCCAAACGCTGGGACCTTCTGCAAGTGGCCTCTACAGTCTCATCCGTGCCTCCTGATGCACTCGTGACATAGTAGAACCAAGCTTACTACAGATATGAAAGAACAGAGCCAAGCTTACTACAGAGATAAAGAAGCAGAACCGAGCTTACTACAATGACATGGGAGCATAACTGAGCTTACTACAGAGATGCAGGAGCAGATGCGAGCTTACTACATTACTACAGAGACATGGGAGTAGAATCGAGCTTACTACGAAGATATTTGAGCAGAACTGAGCTTACTACAGAGATAAGGAAGCAGAATTGAGCTTACTACAGAGATATGGGAGAAGAACTGAGCCTACTACAGAGATATGGGAGCAGAACTGAGCTTACTACAGAAATATAGGAAGCATGAACCGAGCTTACTACAGAGATAAGGGAACAGAACAGAACTTACTACAGAGATAAGGAAGCAAACTTGATCTTATTACAAAGATAATGTAGCAGAATCGAGCCTACTACAGGGATACGGGAGCAAAATTGAGCTTACTACAGAGATGCAGGTGCTAAACTGAGCTTACTAAGAGATGCATTTGCCAAACTGAGCTTACTACAGAGATACAGGAGCAGAACTGAGCTTACTACAGAGATATGGGAAGAGAACCGAGATTACTACAGACATACAGGAGCAGAACTGAGCTTACTACAGAGAAATGGGAGTAGATTCAAGCTTACTACAGAGACATGGGAGCAGAACCGAGCTTACTAGAGAGATACTGGAGCAGATCTGAACTTACTACAGAGACATGGGAGCAGAACAAAGCTTACTACAGAGAAGAAGGAACAGAGCCAAGCTTACTACAGAAATAAAGAGGTAAAGAAGCAGAACCGAGCTTACTATAGAGACATGGGAGGAGAACCGAGTTTACTACAGAGACATGGTAGAAGAACTAAGCTTACTTCAGAGATACAGGAGCAGATCCGAGCTTACTACATTACTACAGAGATTTGGGAGCAGAACCGAGCTTATTACAGAGATGAGGGAACAGAGCCAAACTTACTGCAGAGATAAAGAAGCAGAACCGAACTTGCTACAGAGATGAGAGCAGAACTGAGCTTACTACAGAGATCAGAAACAGAACCGAAGCTTACTACAGAGATATTGGAGCAGAACCAAACCTTATATAGAGATACGAGAGCAGCAAACCGAGCTTATACAAAGATATGGGAGAGAACTGAGCTTCCCACAGAGATTACGGGAGCAGATCCGAGCTTACTACAGAGACATTGGAGCAGAACCACGCTTGCTACAGAGATGCGGAAGCAGAACCAGTTTATTACAGAGATATGGGATAGAACAGACTTACTACAGAGATAAGGGAGCAGATCTGAGATTCCTACAGAGATCTGGGAGCAGAACCAAGCTTACTACAGAGATAAGGACAGAACAAGCTTACTACAGAGATGTGGGAGACAGACCAAGCTTACTACAGAGAAGAGGAACAGAGCCAGCTTACTACAGAGATAAAGAACAGAACCGAGCTTACTACAGAGACATGGGAGCAGAACGAGTTTACTACAGAGAATGAAGGAAAGAATCAAGCTTACTTCAGAGATACAGGAGCATATCCGAGCTTACTACATTACTACAGAGATATGGAGCAGAACCGAGCTTACTACAGAGATGAGGGAATAGAGCTAAACTTACTGCAGAGATATAGAGAAACCGAGCTTACTACAGAGATATGGGAGCATACGAGCTTACTACAGAGATATGGGAGCAGAATCCAAGCTTACTACAGAGATATGGGAGCAGAACCAAGCTTACTACAGAAATATGGGAGCAGAACCAACCTTATTATAGAGATATTGGAGCAAAACCGAGCTTACTACAGAGATATGGGAGCAGAACTGAGCTTACCACAGAGATTCGGGAGCAGATCCGAGCTTACTACAGAGACATTGGAGCAGAACCACGCTTGCTACAGAGATGCGGAAGCAGAACCAGTTTATTACAGAGATATGGGAGTAGAACGAGCTTATACAGAGATAAGGGAGCAGATCCGAGATTCCTACAGAGATCTGAGAGCAGAACCAAGCTTACTACAGAGATAAGGGAGCAGAACCAAGCTTACTACAGAGATGTGGGAGCAGAACCAAGCTTACTACAGAGAAGAGGAACAGAACCAAGCTTACTACAGAGATATAGAAAGAAAGCAAGAAAACACCGAGCTTACTACAGAGATAGGGAGGAGAACGAGTTTAACTACAGAGAATGATAGAAGAACTCAAGCTTACTTCAGAGATCAGGAGCAATCCGAGCTTTATACTTACTACAGAGATATGGAAGCAGAACCGAGCTTATTACAGAGATGAGGGAATAGAGCTAAAACTTACTGCAGAGATAAAGAAGGAACCAAGCTTACTACAGAGATATGGGAGCATACCGAGCTTACTACAGAGATATGGGAGCAGAACCAAGCTTACTACAGAGATATGGGAGCAGAACCAAGCTTACTACAGAGATATGGGAGCAGAACCAACCTTATTATAGAGATATTGGAGCAAAACCGAGCTTACTACAGAGATATGGGAGCAGAACTGAGCTTACCACAGAGATTCGGGAGCAGATCCGAGCTTACTACAGAGACATGGGAGCAGAACCACGCTTGCTACAGAGATGCGGAAGCAGAAACCAGTTTATTACAGAGATATGGGAGTAGAACAGAGCTTATTACAGAGAAAAGGGAGCAGACCCGAGCTTCCTACAGAGATCTGAGAGCAAAACCAAGCTTACTACAGAGATAAGGGAGCAGAACCAAGCTTACTACAGAGATGTGGAAGTAGAACCAAGCTTACTACAGAGATATGGGAGCAGAACCAAGCTTACTACAGAGATATAGGAACAGAGCCAAGCTTACTACAGAGATATGGGAGCATAACCGAGCTTAGTACAGAGATACGGGAGCAGAATCGAGTTAACTACAGAGAGATGATAGCAGAACCAAACTTGCTACAGAGATGCAGAAGCAGAACCCAGTTTATTACAGAGATATGAGAGCAGAACAGAGCTTACTACAGAGATAAGGGAGCAGAACCAAGCTTACTACAGAGATGTGAAGCAGAACCAAGCTTACTACAGAGATATGGGAGCAGAACCGAGCTTACTACAGAGATATAGGAACAGAGCCAAGCTTACTACAGAGATATGGGAGACATAACTCGAGCTTAGTACAGAGATACGGAGCAGAACCAAACTTGCTACAGAGATGCAGAAGCAGAACCCAGTTTATTACAGAGATATGAGAGCAGAACAGAGCTTACTACAGAGATAAGGGAGCAGAACTGAGCTTACTACAGAGATCTGAGAGCAGAATCAAGCTTACTATAGAGATAATGGAGGAATAGGAAATATGTGGTGTTATGGAGCGCTAGAGGTCAAAAATCAATATCATTTTCTAATAGCATAGAAAAACTGAGAAGTTAAAACTTGACTTTTACTAGCTCTACATTAAAAAGACATAGTTGTCTAGACCAAACAAAACAAAAAAGTTTGCATACGTGACTGTGCAAGTCAGTGTAGTGCTAAACTGAACCCCTCTTATTACCAGGGTTCACAGGTACCCAAGCTAGGTCCCGTCCAAATACCCTAGGGACCATGTACCATGACTCCCTGAAGAAGAGGGATCTGAAACGCGTCGGAAGGGAAGTATCAGATGACATGGTGGCTATATGGACATTCACTGAGCCCTGAGCAGTCTGGAAAACACTAGCAGAAGGTTATCCGGAGCTATATGGACTCGTATACATGCGTACAGGTGGATGCAGCTGGGTGAGATCGCTCCCTATAGGAGTATACAAGCTGTTTTTCACTAATGCATGCGGCTGCGTTTACCTAATGGGATTGTTTGTTCTGATGACTACATCCTTATGGGAAACTCAAAACCGAAAAAGCAGGCACCTGCCAGGTCCCTAGGGTTATTTGGACGGGACCTAGCTTGGGTACCTGTGAACCCTGGTAATAAGAGGGGTTCAGTTTAGCACTACACGGACTTGCACAGTCACGTATGCGCACTTTTTTGTTTTGTTTGGTCTAGACAACTATGTCTTTTTAATATAGAGCTAGTAAAAGTTAAGTTTTAACTTCTCAGTTTTTCTATGCTATAGGATTAACACAGCCGTACCTGACTAGACTCCATAGGTCTTAACGGAGGGCAACCTACCTTACCGATACCATTTTCTAATTGAAGCGGTGAAGCTCTTTCTATTCATGTATTTATTTTGTTTATACTTCTCTTCAATCCTCTGTAAACTTTCAAGGTAACCTAGCTCTTCAATGTATCACATGCTTATCTGTTGGAACCCGTTTACAACAAATAGAATAGAAAGAGCTTCACTGGTTCAATTAGAAAATGATATTGGTTACATATTGATTTTTAGATAAAAAACAAGCGGTGTCAGAAGTTTGGAGCGCTAAAGAAACCACGGATTGTTAATTATATTACCAATACTTTATTACACGAACAGCAGGGGTCCAGTATTCCACAACGCGTTTCGACGCACAGTTGCGTCTTTCTCAAATGGATCCACTTTATTACACGAACAGCAGGGGTCCAGTATGCCACAACGCGTGTCGACGCACAGTTGCGTCTTTCTCAAGTGAATCCACTTGAGAAAGACACAACTGTGCGTCGAAACGCGTTGTGGCATATTGGACCCCTGCTGTTCGTGTAATAAAGTATTGGTAATATAATTAACAATCCGTGGTTTCTTTAGTGCTCCAAACTTCTGACACCGCTTGTTTTTTATCTGCTAATCTTTTATCTCCCTTGTTGGGAGTGTGGTGTGTGAGCTGCTCTAAGATGTACAAGACCTGGCAGTACATCATTAAGACCCATCCTTGAATGATCAACTGATACATATTGTGGAGCTTTGGACGGAAGCCATTGCATTGAGTCTGCCTCTTCGGGTGTAGGAGTGAAGGAGCTCACCTCCATCTCCGGAGGAACTAAGGAGCCGTCCCTCAGGCCCAGAGTATCCACGGAGGAGGGAACATTGGACCCTGTCGCACGGTGACCCACATTAATCCATCAGTCTGGTTGCGCGGGGTGTTGTACAACCAGTTAAGGTTAGTGCACACATAGTAAAACCGCGTATTAATTTCCTCCAGTTGCAGTGTGGCGCAATATCTGTTTTTTTTTTTCTTTCAATTACATATTGATTTTTAACCTCTAGCGCTCCATAACACAGCATATTTTATTCTTATCCACATACTACAGAGACATGAGAGCAAAACCGAGCTTACTACAGAGATACGGGAGCAGAATCGAGCTTACTACAGAGATACGGTAGCAGAACCAAGCTTACTATAGAGATAAGGGAACAGGACCAAGCTTACTACAGAGATGTGGGAGCAGAACCAAGCTTACTAGAGAAACATGGATACGGGAGCAGAATCGAGCTTACTACAGAGATACGGGACCAGAACCAAGCTTACTACAGAGATAAGAGAGCAGAACCGAGCTTACTACAGAGATATGGGAGCAGAACCAAGCTTACTACAGAGATAAGAGAGCAGAACCAAGCTTACTACAGAGATATGGGAGCAGAACCAAGCTTACTACAGAGATATGATAGAACAGGGCTTACTACAGAGATATGATAGAAGAACAGGGCTTACTACAGAGATATGAGAGAAGATCGGAGCTTACTACAGAGATATGGGAACAGAACAGAGCTTACTATAGAGATATGATAGAACAGGGCTTACTACAGAGATATGATAGAACAGGGCTTGCTACAGAGATATGATAGAAGAACAGGGCTTACTACAGAGATATGAGAGAAGAACGGAGCTTACTACGCTGCATCCAGAATCCTTATCATGGGCACGGACAGCACATTCTCTCGAGAGCCCACTAGTGTCTGCAAGAGAAAATTAGTTGCGTCCAGAACACTGGTGCCCTTGATCGTGGGCACAAAGCCTTATAAATTTAGTGTTGTGCATTAATTATTCAAATGTTTTACACAATACACTATTACATACATGTATCTTACAATAGAAACATACGTAAAACTCCAGACATACGGATAAGTAAACATAAAGGACAAAGATGTCTACATATTTAAATACATTAAGACCCTTTGTCCACACAGGCGCATTTGCTGCACATTTTTACTATGTATTATAAAAATATGCTGGAAATGTGTATGGTATATTGCCCAGCCAACAAAGTCAATGTGACTTTGGCTGTGCTGTGCTGACGTTGGGCCATTTTTGCACAGCGTAATAGCTGCAGATTTTTAAACAAATCTGTAGCATGTCAAATTAAATTACAGCCCTTACCTTGCATACTGGCAGGCACTTCCGGTTTTTGGCCACGTCACACATGATGTAGTTGGAAGCATGTGACATGAAACGGCTGAAACCAAGAAGTACCTGCCAGTACGCAAGGTAAGCGGCCTGTACTACAGGTCGGGTGCTTGGGAATGGATGCAGAATTTTCTGCATGAAAAAATGAAATATTACATAGCAAAAGTGCAACATTTTTGTTCCGTAATTTCTGCTAAAAACGAATGCTGATTTGATGCTGAAAATTCGGCAACACTATTTGCCCATCGGCTGTACACAGACATGCACACAGATTATAGAATATATTTTATATATACCGTACATTATATACATATATGAAGACATTCGCAAACATAAATATACACATATACAATCATACTCACACATACATCATCATATTCACACAATACAACATAATATACACACACAATCATATACAATCATACACACACATACACATTCATATACACACATACCATCATATGCACACACAATTATATACACACATATACAATCATACACACACATACACCATCATATGCACACAGAATCATATACTGTACACACATATACAATCATACACACATTCACAATTATATACATCAGTCATATATACACACAATCATTTTCACACTATCATATATACACAATCATTTATGCACATATACAGTCATACACAATTATATACACACACAATCAATCACAGACACAATCATATACAGACATACACCTACAGACATACACAAATATTGGTGGTGTGTTTACTTTTGATGAATGGGGACAGGCTGCCAGCACATCTCTAGAGATGAGCGATGTTCGATTCGAATTGATCGCCAATCTCAAATTCGAGCTGTTTTGGGCAGTGTTCGAGTCAATCGTCGAATTAGAACAATTAACTTGAAATTCGGCAGTTCGGGGTTATGTTCGATAACGCTTCGATCACCAAAAGCTTAACCCTAACCCTAACCATGTTAATGAATGTGGATAACCAGTTTATGGGTATAGTGTGCGGGGGGGGGGGGAGGTTGTACCAGTGCTGCAGAAATGATAGCGATCTCCATTTTTTTTTCTCCAAACTGCAGATACAGTGGGGCGGTGCAGGCTGTCATCCCCTCACACATACACACAGCAAAGTGCATTTTTTGCACACAAGCAAGGTCAGGCATCATTGGCTGTGTAAGTCACATGTCCTAGCCCTATAGGACCCAGCCATTTTCTCCATCGCCACCATTTGCTCATTGCTGCAGCTCTGTGTCAGACGGCACTGCTGCTGCTGTGGGCGATATAGAGTGAAATCAAGCAATTGAGTTCTGATTCAGCTAGTGAGGTAGATAGATAGATAGGTTTAGGGAGTAGGGACTGGAGGGAGGGTGAGAATTGTAGGAGTATCAGCCCTTTTGAGAGCTGCTTCATAGGAGTAGCGATTAGGGACTAGGGCAGTGATGGGCAACCTTTTGAGCTTGGCGTGTCAAAATTCGCCAAAAAACCGAGCATAACTCGGGTGGTGTGTCACCTTGAGAAAAAAAAACCTAATTTTACGGTATTTATAGTTTAAATAACAAATATGTATAATTATTTAACTTACCTGCTTAGTGACTTCTTTGTTAATCTGTCAGTTGGTTTCTTTTGTTGGTCTTGCTGTTATTTAACTTGTGTGGGGTGCCATGAACTAAGATAAGTGAGAGGGAGGGGGAATTCTTCCAGTGATGGCAAACCTGTGGCAGTCCAGCAACAGCTGGACTGCCACACTGCCACAGGTTCGCCATCACTGATTTAGTGACTTTTTTGTTGCTGAATTTCATTGGCTAAATCTTCAATTGAAGGTTGGTATTTTGTACACTTCAAGGCCAAGCAAGCGCTACTAAGGTTATCTGTCAAAATGTCTATTTATATTCCACGTTCTGCTTACTACCGTTTCACTGCATAAAACGCAAAATGATCTGCCATTTTTTTCTATAATGCCATACATCTCAGTCCATGTCTCTTGAAAGTGTCGGCTACTGCTACTACACTTCCTTTACTTAACCTTGGTTAACCTTTGGCTTCTCCATCAGAGGGGCAGTGACAGAAGATTTATAGATAGCCCTGCAGGCAATTAGGGGTTAACTGTCTTTTAGGAAAGGGCAGAGTTAATAAGCAGAAATAGGGATTAATAGGGTGCACAACAATAATATAGTGGTGAAATGGAGTCTGTACTATGCTGCAAGATGGCGTTCCTTATGTAAATTAATGGCGGGAAACGGCACCCATAGCACAGGCCTCTTCCAGCCTCCCCCTCACTTATCTCGGTAATGGCCAATCACACATTCATGACACCCCAGATTTTGCCCAGAACCTTTCACTGGAGGATGGTTGCTGTAGTAATCACTGGACCTCCAGACAGCGATCACAGGGCCTCAGATATGCGTCCTCCACAGCTCCACTGCTCCCTGCTGCGCCAGCCAGAAGTTCCGCCTACCGGAAGTCCCAGGACTAGACGTTCTGTGCCGGAGCTCTGCTGTTCTGGCCTACAGACCTCCAGCACATTTTTTTTCCTCAGCTACTGCACCTGGCCCTGTAGTTAGTGATGGGCGAGTCCTAAATTACTCGGAATCGCTTGACTCTAGCGAGTCCGAGCCCGGGACTCGCTACTCGTTGCGAGTCTAGCGAGTCCAATGTTAATGAATGGGGAAGCGAGTAATAGCGAGTAATGTGCGATTTACAAATCGCAGATGTCTTTGAAAGCGCTCGCATTGCCGTTTTGGAAACCCCACTCGCAACAGTTTTTTGCTGCTGTGTCTGTGGTTTTTATCCAAGTAGCGAGTCTAGCGAGTGAGAAAAAGTAAACTCTGACAAAACTAGGATTGCCATTGACTTGCATTGGACTCGTTACTGTGCGAGTAATCGCTGGGAAACTCGCAGAGTACCGAGTCCTACTTGTAGTTTCTCCGGCGGCCGCGTGTCACTGAAAATGGCTACGTGTGTCAGTGCTGACACGCGTGTCATAGGTTCGCCATCACTGGACTAGGGACTAGTAGTCTAGCAGCCCTTTTTCAGGTGTACTTCATAGAAGCAGGGACTAGTTTTCATTTCAGGCCTTTTTAGGGCTAGGTTAGAGCAGTCCCTATTAGTTTTTGCCAGGCAGAAGTGTGCCAGTGCTGTGCAAGCGTTTTTCACAGCATCTGGCCACATCTAGCTCTGGGAGTCCTTTAGGGCAGGTAGTGTGGCACTGCTGTGAAGAAAGCTACACCACCTACCTTAGTAGGCATTTTTTGGCTGCAACTAGTCCAGGCAATTTGTTTGGGCTAGTACTGTAGCAGTGTCACTTACACAGTGGTGTAGCCCACTCCTACTTCTATGCTGCACTCCATTGGCATCAAGGACACGGCTCTCTCCTGGTTCTCTTCCTAGCTTTCTGACCGCTCTTTCAGTGTATCATTCTCTGGCTCCACTTCCTCCCCTCTTCCTCTCACTATTGGGGTCCCTCAGGGCTCAGTCCTTGGCCCTCTCCTCTTCTCTCTCTACACAGCCCCAATTGGACAGACCATCAGCAGATTTGGCTTTCAGTACCATCTCTATGCTGATGACACACAATTATACACTTCAGCTCCTGACCTTACTCCCGCTCTAATAAAGAACACCAATGACTGTCTAACCACAGTCTCCAATATCATGTCGCTCTCTATCTGAAACTCAACCTTTCCAAAACTGAACTTCTTCTGCTCCCACCCTCTGCCAACCTCCCTAAACCTGACATCTCTCTCTCGGTGTCAGCACCACGATAACACCTAGTCAGCAGGCTCGCTGTCTCGGTGTTTTGATGGACACTCATCTCTCTTTCACCCCATATATACAATCTCTCACCCGCTCCTGTCGCTTGCACCTGAAAAATATCTCTAGAATCCGCCCCTTTCTCACCATGTAAACAACTAAAACCCTCACCGTGGCCCTGATTCATTCCCGCCTTGACTACTGTAATTCTTTACTAGCTGGCCTCCCCCACAGTAAGCTTTCCCCTCTCCAGTCTATCCTCAATGCAGCAGCCAGGATCACCTATCTAGCAAACCGTTATTCAGATGTTTCTGCTCTGTGCTAGTCACTGCATTGGCTACCGTTCACTATAGGATCAAATTCAAATTGCTCGTTGTCACGCACAAAGCTATTCATGGTGCGGCACCTCCTTACCTCTCCACCCTCATCCTGTCTACCACCCCACCCGTCCCCTTCGTTCTGAATGTGAGCTCAGACTAACATCAGCATTAATCCAAACCTCTCATTCCCGACTCCAAGACTTCTCTCGAGCTACACCAAACCTCTGGAATGCTCTACCCCAAGAAATTAGGACCATCCACAACTTGCATAGCTTCAGATGCTCCCTAAAAACACACCTCTTCAGGGGGCCTATCCTTCTCCCTAACAGTAGTCACCTAAACATAAGATATTCATTTTTAAGCCCTGTACTTTGTGTTCCCCATCCCGTCTTAGATTGTAAGCTCCTTCGAGCAGGGTCACCTTCATTTTTTGGCCTTTTTATTGTATTTCCTGAGTTGATTCTATGTTTATTGTATGTAACTACTGTTCTGCATTACCATTCTGTACCGTATATTTTTCTTATACGTACCATTGTACTGTAAAGCGCTGCGGAATATATTGGCGCTATACAAATATAGTTTATTATTATTATTATTAGAAGCTACATCGCCTGTGTAGTGGTACTAATTTTACCTGCACCTTGCCCAGGTCTCACTTTGGGTCAAGTTGCAGTGCCACAAAAAAAGCAGTGTAGGCCACTTCTAATACAAACAACTACACCGCCTGTGTAGTCACTTACTTCTAATTTTTGAACTGCACCTTGCCCAGGTCTCACTTTTAGGCAGTCACGAGCAGTGCCCTACAAAATAAGGTAGTAGTTGTAGGCCCAACTGCCTAATTACCTTCTAACACAACTAGACCGCCTGTGTAGTTAGTTACTATTAATTTTTTTTTATCATAGATAATATTTATTGTCAAAATTTCACACTTTAACAAACTGACAAAAGTATAGCATTGTTTACAACATAAACAGAGGTAGGGAAGGGAAGGAAGGGTTGGGGGAAATGGTGTAGTCTCAGAGTATATTTCGACCACGTCGGCCAAGTGGTGCCGTTTTATAGAAATACTGTAGCTCCGTTTAACCCCGCTTGGTAAAGAGTCCCATTGGCTCGGCGTGGCAGGGTCAATTTCGGTTTCTGCACAGAAAATCGTGGGTGCTCAGGTGTCCAAGCAGCCGCAGGTCGTGTCTTTACGTAGCACTCTGCTGTTATCAGGCTCGCAGTGCAAGTCTTAAATCTGATCCCGTGGTTGACGACTCAGAGCGATCGTCTAGGCGTCGTAGTAATAGGGAAGAGTCGCAGTAGACATATTCTCGGCCACGCGGTCGGGCGGGAACACTATAGCGTAATATGTTATCGTAGTAATCTGGAGAGGTCTAAGAGAAGAGGGTGGGATATGAGGGGAAAAAGTGTAGTTACCACAAGAGGGTGTATAACCAGAGGGGAAAGGGGGAGAAGATAGCAAGGGGGGGGGGGGGGAAAGAGAGAAGGGGAAAGGCAGAATGTAAGAGAACAGAGGAAAGAAATAGAGGCACTAGTACCGGGACGACAGGCTACATCAAGCGGCGCACCAGGACCAGTGTAAGAGGAGAGGAGGCTGGTCTACCTGGTCCACTCTACCTGTGCCACAGGCAGGGCCAGAGTGATTAATAAGTATGGAAGAGGGTGAAGCGGGTGCTGGTATCTAACCATCCTGGATCTCTACACACTCTTATCAATATCTTTTCTGCACAAGGCAGGGCCCGGGAAACAGAGTCCCGCTTCCTACAGTGGGGGCCGCTGGGCAAGCGGGTTATTATTAATTTTTAACTGCACCTTGCCCAGGTCTCACTTTGGGTCAAGTAGCAGTGCCACAAAAAGAAGCAGTGTAGGCCACTTCTAATACAAACAACTACACCGCCTGTGTAGTTATTTTCTTCTAATTTTTAACTGCACCTTGCCCAGGTCTCACTTTGGGTCAAGTAGCAGTGTTGGTTCAGTCACCTCTGCTTGATTTACATCCAGCTTTTTGTTGTCCAACAACTGTACAGTTGCAAATTTTGTCCCATACAAAATGAGGGGGAAAAAGGGCCCAAGCTGCTGGTGGGAATGGGAGTAGGCGTGGTAGAAAGGGAAAAAAGTTTGTGTCCGTGGGGTAGATGCTAAATCTACATTAACATCTACTGAAGAAAGGCAATCTTCCAGCCAAAGTAAGATGTCCACTTCTTTCCGTGGAGATTGTGATATGATCCCTTTCATACGGACGCGACTCAGACGACGATCGATATCAATTCTCGATGAGGCACAAAAAGAGAAAGCGCTTGAATGGATAGCAAGCGCTTCAGCAAGTGGGCTCTCCTCCACCTCAACTTCTACATCACAAATACACCAGTCCTCAGAGGTGTCACCCCAATCCCACTTGCTTCCGCACAGCTCCCAAGTCTCCAGCCACCCATCTGAGTATGGGGTAAGACAGATGGTTGAGTATGCATTGCTCTTCTCTCATACTATAGCTGGGAATCAGAGGTCTGCTCCAAAGTTTTTGTGAGTGAAGACGAGGAAATTATCTGCACTGATGCCCAGAAGCTTTTGGAGTCGGATCTAGGCCCAGATAAAGAAGGGTCTGAGCAAGCATAATGTAGACCCTCATTCATAAACTGTGAACTGCACCTTGGAGATCTTGTGAGCCCCTTCACATACGACTCCTCCTGTACTTCCTCCCCCTCCTCTAGTGCCACCACCTGACTCTGAATACTGTTTAAAGTGTGCTTCAGCATGTAAATGACGGGAATAGTCATGCTGATAATGGCATAATCATCACTAAACATCTTCGTTGACATTTCAATGCTCTTTAATATCTATATCAATGAGCTGGCTACCGCCCTGGAATTCTCCACCGCACCAGGTCTCACCCTCCATGACGCTCAGGTGAAATTCCTGCTGTACGCAGATGATCTGCTGCTGCTGTCACCAACCGAGAAAGGCCTCCAAGACAACCAGAAAATCCTAGAGAAATTCAGCTCCACCTGGGCCCTACCGGTCAATCTAAAGAAAACCAACATCATGGTGTTCCAGAGGAGAAGGAGAAGATCAGACCAGCACCCATCATTTGTCCTCAACAACTGCGACCTCACAGGAACAGATAAATATACCTACCTGGGCCTAGAGATCCACCGGTCAGGGAGCTTCAAACAAGCCATAGAGACCCTGAAAGACAAGGCTTGCAAAACCTTCTATGCCATCCGAAGGAAACTCTACCATCTGAAGCCACCAGTGAGGGTCTGGCTAAAAATCTTCGACTCCATCATCGCCCCAATCCTCCTGTATGGCAGCGAAGTCTGGGGTCCTCACACCTACCCAGACTGGTCAAGGTGGGACTCCAGCCCAACAGAAATATTCCACCTGGAATTCTGTAAGCATCTTCTCCAGGTCCACCGGAGCACCTCCAACAGTGCCTGTCAGGCAGAGCTGGGCAGATTCCCTCTACACCTAACGGTTCTAAAGAGGGCACTGTCATTCCGGGCTCACCTACATAGGAGCAATCCAAGCTCCCATCACCATAAAGCCCAGATACATATAGGTGAAACAGAAAAACCAGGACCCTCGGAACAGCCCAGCCAAACCCAACACAACCAGAACAACAATCACAGCCTGACAAAAGCCGGAATCAGGAAGATGGTAGACGAAGGCCAAGAGAGGTATGTCAGTGACTGGAAGAATGATATCTTCAGCTCACAGAAACTGACCATGTACCGGAGCCTACAGAGAGACTACAAACTGGCCCCATATCTGGAGAAACTCCCGGATCCCAGAGACCGCAAGATCCTGAGCCGATATAGACTCAGTGCCCACAGTCTGGCCATCGAGTCCGGCCGACACAGGCAGAGATACAAGCCCAGGGAGGAAAGACTGTGCCAACACTGTGATCAGGAGGCCCATGGAGGACTGAAACCCACTTCCTGCTACACTGTTCCAAATACTCAGCAGTGAGGGGACACCCACTTCAGGAGACTCTCGCATCTCTTCCCGGATTTCATCACCATGAAGGAGGAAGAAAAATAATCTATCCTGCTGGGAGAAGAAGAGAGAGCAGTGGAGATAGCAGTGCGGTATGTGAGCGAATGCCATAGACTGCGAGAAAAAGAGCTATGATGCCATGGACTATAGCCTCCACATTGGATCTGCCCCCATTCACCTTCCCTATGCCATGGAACTATAGCCCCCCCATCCTCGATCCATCCCATCCACCTTCCCTACAGCTCCTACCCAACATCCCCACAGTCCCTATCTCTATTCCCTTTATACAATTGCTTTGGCAAAACTGAGATGTATTTGGTCCTGCCAATAAAGCTTCTTTGAATCTTGAATCCTGAATCTTGAATCTTGAATCTGTATAGAATGGTGCATAGGTCATTCATTTCAGACCACTCCAACTGTGTGATTTGCCCCACCTCTGGATCTCGTAGGCCCAAGTTATACGTCATGACTTATTACACCAGGGCTCGTCGGTGCTGCCACAGTTGCTGCAACATGTGTAGAGTTGAATTCCATCGTGTCGGCACATCGCATTTCAGCCAGTGAACTGGCAGGCCGAACGACTTCTGTAGAGATGCAAGGCATTGAGCTGCGGGATGCGAACGGCGGAAGTGATCATAAAGCGACCGTGTCCTCTGCTTAACACCATGTAGGCCCGGATAGTGTGCAAAAATTGGCTGGACAACCAGGTTTAAGATGTGAGCTATGCAAGGCACATGTGTCACACTGCCCTGGCGGAGTGCTGCACCCAGCATTGCAGCATTGTCGCACACGGCCTTCCCTGACTGCAGGTAAAGAGGAAACAAGCATTGATGAAACTCGGTCTCCACAGCTAACCACAGATCCTCAGCTGTGTGACTCATATTTCCCAGACATCTCAACGTAAATACCGCCTGATGCCGTTGAGCCCTGCTGCCATCAAAGTAAGGAGGGGTGCAGGATTCCTTGAGCGCAGTTAGAACGCGGGTGGCATTACCAGACAGGCTTTGGGTGCAGGTGGAGGACCGAGATTGAGGAGGCAGAAGGAGTGGAGGAACTTATACATACAGAGGATTGACACACAACTCGTGGGGATGGCAAGACTTGGGCAGCAGACCCTTCTCCTGCTGTCTTCATAGTTACTCAGTGCACAGTCACCGCCATGTAACACCCCTGTCCATGCTTACTGTTCCAAGTGTCTGTGGTGAAAAGCACCCTGTCACACACAGTTTCTTAAGGAAGCGGTGATTTTGTGTGTGACATGCCGGTGTAGCGCAGGCACAGCTTTCTTGAGAAGTAGTGGCGACTGTTCATCTGGTACTGGTGCACTGCGACGGACACAAGGTCTCAAAAATCCTCTGTGTACAACAGGCAAAGACGAAGTATTTCTGTAACCAACAGCTTGCAGATGGTGAAATTCAACCTCTTAGCTTTGTCATGGCCAGGAGGAAATGGTCTATTACTTGTCCACATCTGAGGGACCGAGGGCTGGCTGCTGTGCTGAGACACAGTTGAGTAGGGTGTCCCCGGCAAACTGTTGGTCTGTGAGGAAGGTGCAGGTGGACATATTATGTTGCCTTCATCCAAAGGTGGTGCTCTTGATGTCTGACAGCGCTCAACACCAGCAGGTGTTTCCACTTCCAAAAGAACTGAGGATCTTCTAATCACACTGGCTGTTGCGGGTAAAGGTGGAAGGTCTGCATCCAAAAGCATGCGTGACTGCTGTCCCCACAGTCACAGAGGATGAAGAGGCAGTGGATGCACTTGATGGGCCAGTCGGTGGTTGGCCCGGCTGCATTGTAGCACAGTGAGTATAGATTTTTTGGCCTCTACTTAGATTTTGGTTACAAATCTTACAGATCTTACAGATAACATGGGGAGACTAAAGGCTTGTGGATTTTGGAATGTGCTGCATGAAAGTCACCCCACCAACCATTTTAATCTTGCAACTGCGGGGCAATTGATGCCACTGAAGTGGTGTCTGGGCCCAAATTTTTGGAAAAAATGGAGACTCTTGTTGTAGTCCCCTAAATGTGACACAATGCTCAGCATGTGCACGAGGCCTTACAGATGCTGAGGTAAAAAACACAAAATACTCATTGCCTGCACAAGGCCTTCCAGATATTGCGGTAAAAACCGCACCAAACACTCATCGCCTGCACAAGGCCTTACAGATACTGAAGTAAAACTCACCAAGTTTTCCTCGTCTGAGCATGGCCTTACAGATACTGAAGTAAAACTCACCAAGTTCTCCTTGTCTGAACATGGCCTTACAGATACTGAAGTAAAACTCACCAAGTACTTATCGGCTGAACATCGCCTTACATATACTGAAGTAAAACTCACCAAATACTTATCGTCTGAGCATGGCCTTATAGATACTGAAGTAAAACTCACCAAGTACTCGTCTGAACGTGGCCTTACAGATACTGAAGTAAAACTCACCAAGTTCTCCTCATCTGAACGTAGCCTTACATATAGTGAAGTAAAACTCACCAAGTTCTCCTCGTCTGAGCATGGCCTTACAGATACTGAAGTAAAACTCACCAAGTACTCCTTGTCTGAGCATGGCCTTACAGATAGTGACGTAAAACTCACCAAGTTCTTCTCGTCTGAACATGGGCTTACAGATAGTGAAGTAAAACTCACCAAGTTCTCCTCGTCTGAGCATGGCCTTACAGATAGTGAAGTAACACTCACCAAGTACTCCTTGTCTGAACGTGGCCTTACAGATACTGAAGTAAAACTCACCAAGTACTCCTCGTCTGAACGTGGCCTTACAGATAGTGAAATAAAAGTCACCAAGTACTCCTCGTCTGAACATCGCCTTACAGATACTGAAGTAAAACTCACCAAGTACTCATCGTCTGAACGTAGCCTTACAGATAGTGAGGTAAAACTCACCAAGTACTCATCGTCTGAACATGGCCTTACTAAAACTGAATAAAACTCTCCAAATACTCATCGTCTGCATGATGCCTTACAAATACTGGAGTAAAAACAGATTTTAGAGGGGCATGACATGCCTATATCTGTGTCTCCTCCTTTTACTCGTCCATCTCTTTTCTTTTCGCATTTTTATATGTACTTCTCACTTTTCCATGTGTTTGTTGTGTGTTTTGAGGAGTTTGCCACCTTTTGGACACCTTAGAAGGTGTTTTCTATGTGTTTGTATGTGTTTGTGTTTGCCTGCCATTGTTTCCAATGGGGTTCGACGTTGGTCGATGAACATTCGACAAACATTCGACGAACACACATCAAATTCGACGAATCGAATCGAATTCGAACACCGGGGTGGTGGCTCATCTCTACACATCTCTTCTCCGATTCGGCCCAGAGTTGCTAGCAGTGGACACAGGCTGACAGCACATCTCTTCTCCGATTCGGCCCAGAGTTGCTAGCAGTGGACACAGGCTGACAGCACATCTCTTCTCCGATTCGGCCCAGAGTTGCCAGCAGTGGACACAGACTGACAGCACATCTCTTCTCCAATCTGTCCCACAGTTGCTAGCAATGGATACAGGCTGTCAGCACATCTCTTTTCCCGGCCTGCACAGTTGCTAGCAGATTCTTTTAGACGGGAATCAGGCCAGGTGCGCTGTGCAGATGTCACTAGAAGATCAGGCGCACCATGCTGACGTCATTGCAAGACATGGCCACACACAGCAAACTGCTCATGGTCCACTCCTCTCAGCTGTACTGTGATGCAGATGGGCCAGCACTGTGCAAAAATGTGTCAGTTTGCCGGGCCGGCCAAATCACTGAAAAGCTGAGAGGACCGTGAGCAGTGTGCTGTGTGTGGCCATATCTAATATGGACAGCATGTAGTAGGGTGCAGTGCCGGCCCTGTACAGCTGCTGGGAGAGCAGCCTGAGGGGCAATTGGCCACCTGTCCCCGGCCCATCCCACCCCTGGATACAGATGACAAGTGAAGAAAAATTGTACTACTTTTCTGGATGAATTAAGAACAATTTCTAATATGCCTCTGTGACTTTGGTCTCATTAGGAAAATTATCTCTGAGGTTAGTTTAACTTCCCTTTTTTTGTAGGCAAACAACAATGAAAAGAAATTGTGTTCTTAACCTCTTCCCGCAAAACGATGTAAGTGTGCACCAAGATTGCATGTGAGATATTGCAACCAGACATACAGTTGCTTCATATATATGGCATCGGCGCAGGAGTTGTGAGCATTCCATCCTCAGCTAGAGCTGACTGTTAAGGCCGGGCTACACGTAGCGATGTTCCAACGATCGGGATCGCTGGAACATCGCTATGTGATTGCTGGTGAGATGCCAGACAGGCAGATCTCACCAGCGATCACCCAGCGATGCGCCGACACCCAACGGTCGCTGGGATCGGTCAGGGTGTCGGGTGCACACTGGGTGTCGCTGGTCGTTGCCCCTGTCACACATGCCGATGCATGCATGACAGCGGCAGACCAACGATTGAAAAATGGTCCCGGCCATTCCGCAATGAACAGCAAAGATTCGCTGATCGCTAATCGTTGCAGAATGGTTGGGACCATTTTTCAATCGTTGGGCTACTGCTGTCACGCATGCATTGGCATGTGTGACAGGGGCAACGGCCAGTGACACCCAGTGTACGCCCGACACTCTAACCAATCCCAGCGCCTGTCGGGTGTCGGCACATCACTGGGTGATCGCTGGTGAGATCTGCCTGTCTGGCATCTCACCAGCGATCACATAGCGATATTCCAGCAATCCTGATCGTTGGTCGGGTCGCTGGAACATCGCTACGTGTAAGCCGGCCTTTACACTCAGCCAGGCTCCGGCTGCATGTGCTGAAATTGGACATATTTGCTAACCTCAACACTTTAACTCCTCATATGCATATGTCACTAGTGACAGCTGCATGGAAGAATCTGACAATGAGAGATCACTCCCTTTGTCTGCCCATCAGCAGCCCAGCATCATAGTCGTGAAGTTCCGATAGATGCTATGGCAACAGGGAAGCATGACAAAGGCTTCACTGTCTGGCCAACCCATCAGCCTATTGTATCCCACCGAAGGCAGAGCCTAATACGCAGTCAGTCAAAGACAGTCAGTTAAGCTAATGCTCTGCAGTACATTATACTACAGCGTATTATCAATGCGATCCAGGTTGCTGGTCCAGGTCCACTTGGGGAACCAACAAGTGTTATAAAAAGTAAATAAAAAAATAAATAAAAACTAATTTCAAAATGATTTAATTATATATAAAAAAAAAACAGATATTTAGTATTCATAACATCTACCCTATAAAAATATCCTGTTATTTATGGGGCATCTAGGCATGATGAATGTTGTAAAACAGAAATTAAAAACTTTGACATTATTGTTTATGTACATCTTGTCTCAAAAATTAAATAAAAAGTGATTTAAAAAATTACATGTCCCGGTCTTCCGTTTCCGGCCATGGTGGGTAGTAGCAGCTGAGCCACGAGCTCCCGCTCCCCACGCCGGGAATAACACTGAATTCCCCTGCAAAAGTGACTATACGGGCACCACATGCCAGGGAAACGTAGAGTCAAAGGGGCCAGCACCCGCCCGGGCTCCTCGGCGACCGCAGCACCTGGAATTAAACGCTTCTTGAGGAGCACGGGCAGGAGGGAGGAGGACCACAACGCCGGCATGCAGGCGGAACACGTGGGGCCCGACCCGGCAGGTCCCCACAAGCCAGCCGCAGGAAAAGACGCCCGGAGCCCTGTGGAGCAAGAGGGGGACCGCCCCCGACATGCGGCATCCACACAGTACCCGCCCGGCACCCCCGGCCCGCTCCACCCGGCCGAACAGCAGGAGGGACAGGGGCCGCACGTGCTGCAGGCTGCAGCGGATCAGAGCCCGACATCGCCGCAGCACCCCCGACATCCTGATAGAGGCCGGCACTCTCCGGAGGACGTCCTCCAGCCACACCGGCTCCCAGAAGCGCGGCCAAAGACCCCAGAGGCAGCAAGGGAGCCCTGCAAGCTACAGAAGGAGGCCCTGGCCCCACCGCGACCCTCAGCACACGCTGCTGAGATACAGCCCCCTCCAGAGGTCGCCAGCTGGCATTGCAGGCCCCGGACTCCGCAGGCAGCAAGATCTCAGCCACAGAGGGAGTCCAAACGAGGCAACACGGACCCCCACACCCCACAGGGGCCACAACCGACAGAGAAGGTAATGGGAGGGAAGGGGTGAACGGTCCCATAAGCCCAGCAAGCCACAAAAGCCTACATCCCACAACTGAAGCAGAAGGGCCAGGCAGCCCACAACCCTGCACCCCTAGAGGGCCCCACACCATAACACATTGGCAGCAGGGGCCCCAGAGACACCCATGGCCCACCAACATCCAGGCCGCACCACCCACTGTTTGGCCCTATTTTGCCCCCCCCACGGGCATTGCCCCCGGCTACCCAGGCTCTATCCCGATCCCGCAGACCCACCCAACTACACTAGCAGCAGACAGAGGGGCCGGGAGGACCTAAGAGCCCGCATCCACTTCATTCCGACCAAGGAGGAGATGGAGGATTTCCTCATTAAGATAGAATCCTCGTTCAGGGCAGAGACGGCAACACTCAAGGAGGAATGCCAGCAGCTGGCAAGGAGAGTCAACTCCTCTGAATCCATCATAGCTGGGCTAACCGGCCGCTTGACGGCCCTAGAACGTCAGGTCTCCCTCCAAACATCAACAATCGAGCATTTGATGGACTCAATGGAGGACTTAGAGAACCGCGACAGGCGGAATAACATCAGGGTCCGAGGCCTACCAGAAACCATCCCCGCCGGGGACCTGGATACCACACTTCGGGGGTTCCTCAACGCTGCCCGCCACAAGCCTGACAACACACCCCTGGAATTCGACAGGGCCCACAGATCCTTGGCCCCCCCACCTCCAGAAGGAGCTAGACCTAGGGACATAATCTGCAGAGTCCATAGCTACAAAGCCAAGGAGGACATACTAACTAAGACCCGGGGTCAGGACCATGTACTATTCCAAGGCCAACCGATCCAAATCATGCAGGACCTGTCCCGCCGCACACTCCAGAAACGCAGAGCCCTCAGACCCCTGCTAGAAGAGCTCCGCAGAAGGGAAGTCCCGTACTCATGGGGCTTCCCCTTCCGCCTCCAGGTCCACAGAGATGGCCAATCTTTTTTTTTTAAACCATTAGAATTTTTATTGTTTAAAACGTAACATACATAAATATGCCTTAACCTAGGCAGAGTACAGAAACATTACAAAGATAGAACCAGGGGAAGACAAGGGGAAAGATAAGGGGAGGGAAGTAGGGGGGGCCAAGGGTAACATAGGCACTGGAAAAACATAGGCAATAGAATGTGAAATTCCATATATATATATAAAGTACAAAAGAACTGAATTGCGGTAAACTATTCCAGAAAATCAAGGGTCATTGCAGAAGATATGGGGGAATATCAGAGGCTAAAGAAGAGGAAGTCCAGGGATCCCACCATGAGAGAATCTTATTCTTTTTTGACAGAGAAGTAGCTGTAAGAGATTCGTAACAAAAATGTAGGTTCAGTTTATTAATCAATTCTGATCTAGAGGGAGCAGTGGGGGCTTTCCAATGGGCAGCTATACATTGTCTGGCGGCAATTAGTACGTTTGAGATAATAGGCAGCAGAGGAGAGGGGAGGTCCACCAATGAGATGCCTAAAAGAGCCATTGGGCTCGTTAGAATAAAAGGTAAATGCGTCAGCTCAATTAGAACTGCCTCGACCTGATGCCAAAAAGCTTTAATTATAGGACATTCCCACCAAACGTGTGCCAGGGTTCCAGTGGCACCACAGCCCTTCCAGCAGGAAGAAGAGGTAGCCAAACGAAGCCTGGCCAATCTCTCCGGCGTCATATACCACTGCAAAAGTACTTTCCTAGCTTGCTCCATGTGGCCCACACATGAGGAAAATCTTGACGGGTGCGAAAGTGCAAAAGCCCAATCATCTCCAGAAGCAGTGAAGGAGAGTACAGATTCCCATGATTCCATGCAAGGGAGCTTATGTTGCACCCCATGGAGCAGCAAGGAGTTATACAAAACTGACACTCCATGTGAAATAGTGGTATTAGGTTTAAAGTATTTGTGACCGGGGGAGTCTGCAATAGTTGGTGGATCCTTAAATATATGCAGGTTACGTAGAAGGCTATGAAATTGTATATATGAGAAATAAACTGTGTCCGGAAGAGAGAAACGGGTCTGGAGGGCTGAAAAGGGAAGGACCCCAGATGGGCCAAACAAGTCCACAATATACCGCAAACCAGCTTGTTTCCAGGGAAGCACAGAAACACCCTCGATGGTGTCTCTCAGAGCGTCTAGTGAGACATAGCGTGCCATGTGTGTAAAAACAACCGGGCAAACAGACGCCCATAGTTTAATAGCAGCAGTCATGGTAGATAAGATACTTCCAGGTATGTCAGAACGCAGGAAGGAAGCCTCCAGTAGACGCCTGAGAGAGCCACCAGGGGCAAAATGAGACTCAATCCGTAACCAAGGAATGTCAGAGACCCCATCCCACCACAACTTGAGGGGCTCCAATATAGCCGCTCTGTAATAGGCTACCAACAAAGGGGCACCCAATCCACCCCTGTTATAGGGGAGCACCATCCACCTCCTCTTAATTCTATGTGGTTTGTTACTCCATATGAAGGCGTCTATAATGGATTGAAACAACGAGAGACGTCTCGCTGAGATATGGAGGGGTAAGCACCTGAACAGGTATATTAATTTCGGTAATAACATCATCTTGACTACCTGTATGCGAGCCATCCACGAAAGCGTAGCTTCAGAAAATTTCCCAACATCAGCCCGAAGGTCCGCAGTGAGGGCCTCACAGTTAATACGTACCAAGTTAGCCAGACGTGTCAGTTTAATACCCAGGTAAGAGAACCCCGTGGGGGACCACATGTATTGATAAGTAGTTTGAAGATTAATTTGAAGTGACAGGGGGAGGAAAAGAGGGAAGAGAGTTGATTTAGATATATTGAGCCTATAATATGAAACCTCAGAGAAATCTCGTAGGAGATCCGAGATCGCACTTAAGGAATGCTGAGGATCGGAGCAGGTAAAGACCACATCATCTGCATACAGACTAATTTTATATTCAATAGGACCAACCCGTATCCCCCTAATGTCTGGGGACTGGCGAGCAACAGCAGCAAGAGGTTCCTTGATCAATGCAAAAATTAGTGGAGAGAGGGGGCAACCTTGACGCGTTCCATTCGAAATGGAAAAAGTCCGGGATTGGAAACCAGATGCCCGAACTGAGGCACTTGGATTGGAATACAAGGCCATAATGGCTCGTGCAATAATGCCGCTAAACCCAAACTTTCGTAAGGTACTCTCCAAATACCCCCAGTGCACCCGATCAAATGCCTTTTCAGCATCAAGTGAAAGGAATGCACTGGGGAGGTGCCCCCTCTCCACCACATCCAGCAGATTTATCAAACGTCTTGTGCCATCCCTCGTCTGTCTACCCAGAACAAATCCTACCTGATCAGGATGAATGAGAGATGGCAGTACTGTAAGAAGACGGTTGGCCCACAGTTTGGCATAAATTTTTACATCTGCATTAAGCAGAGCGATGGGGCGAAAGTTAGAAGGAGTGGTTGGGGGCTTGCCGGGTTTAGGAAGGGTGGCTATCGAGGCTTCCAACCCCTCCCGTCTGATACAGCCCGATTGAGCCCAGTGATTAAAAAGACGTAGCAGATATGGACCAAGGACAGGAAAAAACTGGGCATAATAAGGAAAAGAGAACCCATCTGGGCCAGGGGCTGAGGATTTTTTAGATTCTTTTATAATTTGGGAAAGTTCAGAGAGTAGAATTGGAGAGTTTAAGGAAGAGAGCTGTTCAGGAGTGATGCTAGGAAGGGCTGCTCTTTCCAGGAAGGCAGAAATGCCCTCAGGAGAGGGCTGGGGTACTGAAGAGTCGTCTCGCAGATTATAAAGATCAGAGTAGTAAGAGGCGAATTCGTTAGCAATTTGGATTGGGTTATAGATTTTTGATGAGTCTGGACCAATAACAAAGGGAATCCTCGCCTGTAATTCACCTTTCTTGACACGCCTGGCTAACAAGGCACCGGCACGGTCCCCCATGGCATAAAACCTAGCCCTGGTCTTCCGTAGTGCATTGGCTGTTGAGCGAAGCAATAACTGCCGAACCGCTAAACGAGCCTTATTGAGATCTGAGAGCAAGGCCGCAGTAGGGGTGTTTTTGTGCTGAGACTCCAATCGCGTAATCTCAGACAAAGCGTCCCTTAACGTTTGTGTGTATTTACGCTTCTGGATGGCTGCAATTTTAAGTAAATGGCCCCGCATAACTGCCTTATGTGTGAACCACAACACATCCGGTTGAGTCTCTGGTAGATCATTATTACCGAAGAATTCTTTAAGGTATGAATCCAAAGTGGAAACATTAGACTGGTCAGTCAGCAATTGAGTATTAAGACGCCATCGTGAGGGAGGAGAAATGGCCAACGGATCTTTAAGTGAGACTGTCACTGGAGCATGGTCTGACCATGTAATATTGCCAATTGATGCTGCAGTACAGTGAGGGAGAGCCACATCGTCTACCAGGATATAATCGATCCTGCTATAAGAAGCGTGTCTAGATGACATATACGTGTAGTCTCTCTCACCGCAATGAAGATATCGCCAAATGTCATGCAGACCATGGAGACGGACAAGGGGACCTGCTTCACCTCTTGAGGTTGATGGGACTGAGCAGTCCAGTACTTTTGATATAGGGACATTGAAATCACCTGCTATTATTTTATGTCCATGTTGGACATCCCCAAGGATCTGCAAGACGGATTTTAAAAATTTGAGTTGACCAGTGTTGGGTCCGTAGATTGAGGCTATCGTAAAGGGGGCACTGTTAATAGTACATAGTATTATCAAATATCTACCCGAGGGGTCTGAGATTGTTTGAACCAACTGAAATACTACATTTCTGTTAAAAAATATTGCAACTCCAGCTTTTTTCGTATTCCCTCCTGCAAAAAAACGATGAGGGTACATATCAGATTTCATTCTAAAATTGTCCTGTTCTATCAAGTGCGTCTCTTGGAGACAAATTATCTGATGACGTAATTTACAGAGTTGACGCCAGACCATAGCTCTCTTGCATGGGGAATTGAGGCCATTAACATTCTGAGAAAATATAGTAACACTCATGGTGGTTCATAGAAAAAAGCATGCAATATCATAACATAATAATCCTTCGGAACTTTCACTGAAATAAAGCAAATGAGTGCCTGGAACAACTTAAAGGGATTTAAAGGGAAAAAGGGGGAAGGGATGAAGAGACAGGACAAACAAACACAAAACACAGAAACAGTGTTCATTCAGACGAGGTCTGAATCGACAGGTGACAAAAAAAAAGTCACCAAAAAATCAAGGCTGACAAGTCAGCAAAAACGTGGAACTACAGTCCACAGAAGCAAAATAGAAGCACAAAAAAGAAAAAAGGAAAAAAACTTCTATTCCATGGGAGAAAAGGATCCGACCAGGACCGGTTATGCAAAAGTCTCCTCAGGTGACCTCCCATTCAGTGTCAATATGGTGATCGGCAGCGGTGAGAGTATCTGCTTCAGGCTGACCAGAGTCTTTTGAGGCAGGAGAACCCGGAGGAACGAGACCCCAGCGGACCAGATTTTTGGCAGCTTGACTGGGAGTAAGGCAGGTTGTAAAAGCGCCATTTTTCTTAATAAGAAGCCTCGTAGGATAGTATCCCCATCGATATTGAATGCCTTTGTCTCTCAAAATGGCAGTCTGTGGGGCAAAGGCACGGCGTAGTGCCAGCGTGCCCGGTGAAAGATCCGGAAAAACTTTGATGGAAGCAAATTTCTCTGGTAGCTCAGGTGACCCCCTGAGAGCATACAGGAACTCATCCTTCAGTTCGAAGAAATGGACACGGGCTAACACATCTCTGGGTATGGAAGCTGCCAGGCTGGGCAGTTTGCGAAGGCGATGGATTCTATCAATTACCAACATCTTCGTATCTGTTTGAGGAAGAACAGCTGTTATGAATTCCTGCAGGAAGGCTCTCAGATCCGGGCCCGAGATTGACTCATCCACCCCTCTTAGTTTAACATTATTCCGCCTGGATCTATCTTCCAGATCCAGGGTTTTGGACTGGGTTTTAAGGGCTCGCTTGTCCAGGGCCTCATGAGCATCCCAGAGGCTATTATGGGATGCCACCAGCTCCGCCATCTTTCTTTCCAGATGATCTGTGCGTCCCCCCAGATCCTCCACCTCCGTTCTCAGAGCGGCCACCATATTACGCATATCCTCCTGCAGGGAAGACCGCAGCTCTGCCAGTAAAGATTTGAGAAGAGATGTGGTGAGAGGTGGGTCCGCAGCTCCAGCATCAGCGCCGCTCGGATCCGCTGCGGAGGGGGACCGCCGTGCCGCGCGTGCAGCCCTGGGAGACTGTGGCGCCATGTTAGCTTCTTGTGCCATATGTGGGGGGGGGACAAAGAAATCCGGAATCCTCCGGGCCGGGTCGCGGGGTCCCGGTTTGTTCTTCCCCATTTGCTCACTTGAAGATAAGGCACCGGAAGAGGGATTGCAGGTTTGCAGGATATCAGAGGGGTTTGTGTTTATAGCCGTTTGTGGATGATCCTGGTCAGCGTCCTACACCATCAGGCTTTAGGACATGACCCTTGTTATTTCAGATTTGTCGTTTTGTTAATAAAGTATCTTCACTGATTAATTGTCCTGGGAAGAACGGAGGGCATACTGTTTGTTATCTGTCAGAGGTTTGAAATTAGTCAGACGTAGTTACCCTAGAGGGCCACCAGGGTGTGCACTGATGCTGTAGAATGTACCTCCAGATGAGGTATCTGGATTGCCACCAGATGGCAGGTCCAAGCTGTTGCAACACAAAGTTAAACAATGTCTTTGAGCGACCACCAGGTGGTGCACCAGACCGCAGGGTGCCAGTTTCATAAGCTGTAAAATGAATACCTCTGTAGGATTAGGTCAATAAGGTTAATAAAGAGGTGCACATAGAGAGAGACCCTCAATAAAGTGAAAAAGTCCAGGAGTGGATGCTGATATTATACTGCAGTAACTGAGACTTGAGGTTACCCAGCATATGTACATCAGAGGGCCCTTGTTGTGATAGCTTGGGGCTGTGTGTTACACATTAGAGCCTGACAGAGAGAGGCACAATGGCGTCCACCTGCGGACCGTTCCCCTGTCAGTGCCTTCAGTTTCCCACCAAGATTCCTGCTCTCCACTCTTCCCTAGGAGGTGTCACAGCTGGCCCGCTCCGCTTTCCCCTGCGCTGCCGCCGTCAGGCTCCCGCCACCACCCGCCGGTACCTGTGTCCTTGTGCCTCAGGCTCCGGTGTATCCTACCATGCCGGTGGTCCAGAACCGGGATAGACAGCTCCGCAGGGTCCCCTCCGCAATCAGGGTTAGAGGCCCAGTATTCTGAGGCTGGGGGCTTGAAGTGAGGGGTCTATGGGTCCTCGGTTTCAGCTCCCGGTCCGATGGCGTCTCGGCTGGGGGCACCGCCGTGCAGCACAGGAGGCGCCGCCGCTCACTGCAAGTTGCACTACTCCGTTCCTCGCTGATGCCCGGGCTCTCACGCCGCGTCCGGAGCAGAGAGCAGGGGAGAGCCGCCACCGACAGGAACGGGCACAGTGCCAGTCAGCGCGGGCTGTGGTTAGTAGCAGCCTCGCAGCAGCACAGCTCGTTCCATAGACAGGGCGGATGGGAGCACGTGCAGGCCCGGCCAGACAGGGCTGATATAGGGAGCGCACCTCAGGTCTCAGCAGTCCCCAGGTAGCCTATTCTGGGTTTCTCCACTTTATAAGAAGCCGGATCCGCAGTCTCTTGTCTAATCCAGTGGTCAGAAGGGCTGGATGGAGTCAGATATTAGGTGGCCCGCAGGAGCTCCTCTAGCTGCGTCCTATCCCATCGGCGGCCATCTTGGAACCCCAGATGGCCAATCTTTTGTAATCTCACACCCGAGGGACATCCCCGCGTTTCTAAAAGACCTAGGGATCCCGGCAGCAGTGATCCACATCACAGAGTGGCCCGACATACGAGGGGGTGGGTATGAGAGCCAAACACCCAGAGAACGACAGCCATGGTACCGGGCAAAGGGGGGAGCCCCTAGGAGTAGGGGGCACCGAAGGAAGGGTCCCAACCCCAACGGGAAGATCTACCCTCCACACTCCCCCACCAACGGCCACAACCTACCGTATGGACAGAGGTCGCCACTACAGGGGCACCCCCCCTCAACACCACCAGGCCATGCGGCCACCTGAATCGCCACACCTCGGATACGGTCTTGTCGTGTTGGCCCTCACCATGGCTTGGGTGAGCAAACACCCTCCCAGGTCCTGGACCTGCTTAAAACATAGCGTGTCAATTTGCCCTTCAATATGCTGATCTTATTCCCCCCACCTGCTCCTCCTACGCTCTCCACCTACCCCTCATGCTACCTCCCTACCCACACACCCTCCCTCTAGCCTTCCCACCCACCTGTTTACCCACCCCACTTCATGACCCTAATACCTGCTCTCCTTATAGCCCCCCCCACCCACCTGTTTACCAGCCCCTCTTCTGGCCCCCTACTAGCCTCTCTATCTGCTTCTCTAACAACCCCCTACTTACACTCCCACGCACCCCCGTTTCTACCTTCCTAGTCACCCCCTTTCTCGCTCTCTCCCCCTACCCCTCATGCTACCTTCCTACCCACACCCTCCCTCTAGCCTTCCCACCCACCTGTTCACCCACCCCTCTTCATGACCCTACTACCTGCTCTCCCTATAGCCACCCCACCCACCTGTTAACCAGCCCCTCTTCTGGCCCCCTACTAGCCTCTCAATCTGCTTCTCTAATAACCCACCACTTACACTCCCACGCACCCCCGTTTCTACCTCCCTATTCACCCCCCTTCTCACTCCTGCTACCACCTGCTTAACCGACATTCTAATCACCCTCTCATTTACCTCACCCCATGCCTTTTTTTATTTGCTCATCCAATTGCATGATTATTTGCTTTAATATGTTTTGTTTTATTATGTTTTGTTTTATTATTTACAATTTTTACATACCTTTGATTTGCCGTTATTGTATGCCTATTATTTACACACCGATATGCTTGCCTTCTTTGTACTCGGTACTTGTATTTTTATATGCCTTTGCTGCCCCCCCTTACTACATGCCTTCGTACCCGCCCTTATGCTCACCTTCTTAGATGCCCTTACACTTGCCCCTCTATCTGCCTAAACATTCACTTTTAGTAGTTGCACCTTGTTTTACGGCACACTACCTCAACAATCACTTTTGCCAACTAGTTGCTGTGATACCACAATGCGAAACCCCCGGCGTGGGGAGCCCCTAACGTCGGAAAGGACAAAAACCCCAAAAGGAGATCCGTACACTGCCGGCAGACGCGGCAGACCCCACACACCGACCCCACTCCCATCGCTGACCCCACGTGTGAGCAGCCCCCTTCCCCCCCCTCCAGCAAAACCGCACAGTCCCCCCACTTACTCCCACACCCAGACCAACCCCCACACCCAGACCCCGCACCAGCCATCACCCCCCCACACACACACACACCCAGGCCCACGTGTGGCGACGTTGCACAGAGCCACGGCCCACCCCTCAAGCTTAATTAAACCCCAAAAAAAAAACAAAAAAACAGAGAGACCCCTTACACCATGGCCTCCTTAAAAATTGGAACCCTCAATGCACGAGGCCTCAACACCCCCCAAAAACGCTCACAAATCCTTAACGCCATGAACAAAAGGAAGACCCAGATCGTCCTACTTCAGGAGACACACTTTAAAACAGGGTCCATTCCCACCATAAACAACAAACTATACTCGACATGGCTTCATAGCACCAACCCTGAATCCAGGTCCCGGGGAGTATCAATCGCGATACACAAAAATCTACCACACTCGGTACTCGATTCCCAGATTGACCCAGGGGGAGATACATATTCCTAAAACTAAGGGTGACCAACAATATCCTGACGGTAGTCAACTGGTACCTACCCAACAGAGACCAGACGAGGGTCGGGAGAGCCCTACTAACCCGTCTCGCTGACTTCGCAGAGGGGACTACGATTATAGGAGGGGACTTCAACTTCACAATGGACCCCACCTGCGACTCGACCTCCGGCAGAGGGACAATCCCAGCCAGACGACTGCAAGCCTTCAAAAGGCTTCTCCACACTCTCCAGCTAGTGGACGTGTGGCGCATTCTAAACCCCCAAGGTAGAGACTACTCCTACTACTCCCACGTTCATAACTCCTACAGCCGGATAGACATGTTCCTAGTGAGCCACCACGCACTCACCTGGGAACCGGCAGCTACCATCGGGGACCTCTACCTGTCAGACCACGCCCCGACAACCCTGACCTTAACACTACCCGACTCAGCCCGGAAACCATGGACCTGGAAACTCAATAGCAACCTCCTGAAAGACAATGTATGCCTGACAGACCTAAAAAATGACATAGAAGCTTTCACCCAAATCCACGCCTCAGACCCGACCCCCCAGCCCATTAAATGGGAAGCTCTGAAATGCTACCTGAGGGGGACCCTAATAAAACATGGGACTAGACTCAAAAAGATGCAAGCGGAAGAGATGACAAACCTCCTGGCCCGAATACATAATCTGGAGATGACACACAAGAGGTCACTAGACCGAGAGGTCCTAGCGGAACTAGTCCTGAAACGACAAGAGCTCAAAACAAAGTTAGACCAGAAATTCCAACGTCAGACGGAAAGGTCAAAGGGCTACTTCTACAGGAACGCAAACAAATGCGGCAGACCGCTAGCGCGCCTCCTACACCCCAGGACGAACTGCACCTTCATCCCCAAAATTAAGCGGCAGCGAGGTACAGACACGTACAACCCAGAGGAGATTGTAGAGGAGTTCCGCTCTTACTACAAAAACCTATATAACCTCAAAGACCGACACCCAGAAAAACCACATGAAGACCTCTCCCGAAAGACCCGGGACTATATCACCTCCACGGCAATCCCACACCTCGAAGCAGCAGACGTCGAGGCGCTTGAAACAGCGATCTCAGAACAAGAGATCCAGACAGCCATCAACTCCTCACCCCTGTCAAAATGTCCGGGGCCAGACGGGTTCACCCCGATATTCTACAAGACCCTGCAGACGCAGCTCTTACCCCAGATGCAGGCCACTTTCAACTCAATCACGGCCGAAACACACTTCGCCCCACAATCCCTGGAGGCCCATATCAGCATCCTACCCAAACAAGGGAGAGACCCCACACTGACGAAGAACTACAGGCCCATCTCCTTATTGAACATCGACATAAAGATATACTCAAAGATCCTGGCGGACAGGCTAGCCCCTCTTCTCCCCTCCATTATCAACATGGACCAAGTGGGCTTTGTTAAAGGACGCGAAGCCAGGGACAACACAATCAAGACACTACTCCTCATAGATAAGGCGCAAAGTCAAAAAGCCCCCTTAGCCTACTATCAATTGACGCTGAGAAGGCCTTCGACAGAGTCCACTGGGGCTTCATGAATGAGGCACTAACCCAAATTGGATTAGGCCCCAAATTCCTGCACAAGTTGTTTACCCTTTACTCGGCCCCATCAGCTAAGGTCCGAGTCAACGGCCTCTTGTCCACGCCGTTCTCGATCAGTAATGGGACGCGACAGGGATGCCCCCTATCCCCCCTCCTTTTCGTGGTAGTCATAGAACACTTAGCCAACTCCATTAGAAGAAACAACGACATACACGGGCTCCAGTCGGACTCATACCACCATAAGGTAGCCCTATACGCGGATGACCTCCTCCTCTACATCTCCCAACCCCAAACATCAATGCCAGCCCTCCTACGAGAACTCGAAACCTTTGGGTCTCTGAGTAACTTCAAAATAAATTTCTCCAAGTCGGAGGCACTGAACATATCCCTAACCGCAGAAGAATTAGCTCCCCTAAAAACAGGCTTTCCATTTAATTGGAAAGAAGAAACCATCAAATACCTAGGGGTACACATCCCCACCGACCTGTCGAAACTATACCTACACAACTACCAACCCCTCCTCTCGCAATTGGAAACACAACTGGCTGCATACAGGGTACTGCAGATCTCCTGGCTGGGAAGGATCAACGTAATTCGGATGGATATCCTCCCCCACCTCCTGTACATCTTCCAGACCATCCCCATACACCCCCGCAGAGACTTCTTCTCCAAGCTACGCTCCCTGATAGGGAAATTCGTCTGGAAGGGAGAGAGGCCAAGGGTACACAGGAACATCCTATCCGACCCCACCGAAGTAGGAGGACTGGGACTACCAGACCCCCATAGATACTTTGTGGCGACATCCCTAGTCCGTCTGATTGACTGGGAATTCAGGTCCCACTCCAAACGGTGGGTGGCCCTGGAACAGGAAGGCGCAACGGTACCCCTACGGTACCTCCCATGGCTCCAACTCACAGAGCCACAACGGACAGAAATCTCCTACAGCCTTACCAAAGACACCCTGCGAATATGGCAGGCCTACACCAACGGCACACCGGAGAGCGGGACGTCAAGCCCTCTTACCCCCCTCTTCTCAAACCCCGCCTTCCAACCAGGGATGAACAGACACACGTTCCTGCATTGGGAAAAACTGAGGACGTCCGCATAGGACAGATCCTACACCTAGGAGACCTGCCCCCCCTGGAATCGCTACAACAACAATCAACAACCAAGCCCCTACAGCGGCTTGAATTCCTCCAACTACAATCCTACCTGACATCGTCGGCACAGACAAGCAAGTTCAGACAGCTCACCACCCCAATGGAAGAACTGTTCACGCGCGACTACCCCCCAACCCATGCGGTCTCGGAGATTCACCGCATCCTCTCAGGGAAGAGGGGAACAAACAAACGCTCCTTTCAACTGGCTTGGGAAAGTGAACTAGGAAGAGAGATCTCCTGGCCCGAATGGAAGAAAAGCTTCCTATTCACACGTAAAATGGCAAACTCATGCCTAGCCCAAGAAAAAAACTACAAAATCTTATACAGATGGTACCGCTGCCCAGACCGTCTACACATCATCTTCCCCACGGTCCCAAACACATGCTGGCGATGCGGAATAGAGGAGGGAACCATGCTCCACATATGGTGGAACTGCACAGCAATCCAGGGTTTCTGGGAAGGGGTGTTCCGAAACTATTCCCTCATCACGGGCAGACGAGTGCTCGGCAACTCCGAGATAGCCCTACTGTCAGTCTACCCCGGACCGGTGAAAAACACACAAAAAAGACATCCTACGCTTCTGCATGTCGGCCGCCCGCTCCGTCATCCCACGTTACTGGAAATCTCCAGAAAAACCCCCCATGGTCGACTGGTGCATGGAAATGTTAGACATCAGCCGGATGGAGGAGCTAGCGGCCGAAAGCACAGGCTCGATGGACAGTTACAACACCATATGGATGGAATGGATCCTGTTCAGAGACTACCCTGACTTCAGCAAACTATTTTCACAGCAGCACTAAGCCAGCCCGCACTAAACGGGGAGGAGACACGAAGGATCCGAGTGGCTCACACCAACCCCCGCCACCTTGCCCCCCCTAACGAAACCCCCACCCCCGAACACCACCAATCCCCCACCACACCCCCGAGAGGTCCACGCCGGACGACCCAACCCCAGGCCCTCCCCCCCACATCCCCCACCTGCTCCCCACCACACCACGAACCTCACCACCCCCCACCACCGCCCCCCCCCCCCACATCAAGTCAGACACCCCACATCCCCACTACCCCTACCCCCGCTCGGCACTCACTCGGCACAGCCAACCCCCCCCTTCTCACCAGGACCCCAAACTCCGCACCCCTGAAAGAGTTAAAGTTATCCTTGCTCACCCACGCCCCGCGTTGGCAGGTAAAATGCCCTCAACGACACAGATGTACTCCAACTGTAACCTATGGAACTTTATATATTGACATTGTGTATTCGATGACATGCATAAACTGTACCTGCTGCAACACTTTTTCCCAATAAAAATGATTGAACAATAAAAAATTACATGTCCCAAAGTCATACTAATAAAATGAAATATGCTGCGCTACATGCAGAAAAAAATGTTAGGGCTCTTAAAACATGTCAACAAAAAAAAGGATTTTTTTAAAGTAATTTTCTTGTGCAAAGGTAGTAAAACATAAACAATGTATAATTTGAGTATCACTGTTAACATATCAACATTTCAAGCTAAGGTTAACATGCCAATCACACTGCACAGTAGGGATGGGCGAATCCTGAAATACTCGGACTCGCTGGACTCTAACGAGTCCGGGTCGGAGACTCGGTACTCGTTGCGAGTGCAGTGAGTCCGAGTAGTAACCTGTACTTTTGCAGTGTATCTATACAGATACACTACAAAAGTACCCTAAAAGTTAATGTAAGGGGTTAAAAACAATAAACATTAATACTCACCTCCTGTACTCCTGGACCGGGACCGGTACCGAAGACCTATGGCTGTTACAGGACCTCCGAGACCACCGGGAGAAGATGGGGAAAAAGACCTTGCAGTTCAGCCAATAAGCATTCGGCTAGTGGTCACATGGGTTGTGACGCGACTGCAGTGCGGTCACATGGGTTTGTCAGCCGAATGCTGATTGGCTGAACTGCAAGGTCCTTTTCCCCATTTTCTCCCGGTGGTCTCGGAGGTCCTGCAACAGCCGGAGGTCTTCGGTCCCATTCCCAGTCCAGGAGTACAGGAGGTGAGTATTAATGTTTATTGTTTTTAACCCCTTACATTAACTTTTAGGGTACTTTTGTAGTGTATTTGTATAGATACACTGCAAAAGTACAGGGACTCGCTACCCCCGAGTAATTCCTAAGGAAGCTCAGCGAGTAGCGAGTCCCCCGAGTCTGCTACTATTCGGGCGAGTCCCGAATAGTAGCGAGTAATTTGCCCATCCCTACTGCACAGTGAATTTCAGAAGAATAAAATTTAAAAAGTATTTCAGATTTATTATTTATTCTTCATGTCCCCTACTAAAAATGATTTAAAATCATTGAAATGTCTTCAGTACTTAAAAATTGCACTAGTAACAACTGCAACTTGTCTTGGAAAAAAACAAGCCCTCATATAATGTCATTTACTGAAAATTAAAAAAGTTATGTGTATCAGAATATGATGACCAAATAAATATATTGTTCTAAAGTTATTATATTTGCAGAAAAGTGGCAAAACAATCCTATATAATTTTACTACTGGTATGATGATGACTCGTCCACCAGGGCCATGGGGTACTCGGAACCGGACCCTCTCGTCGTCGTCTGGAGCTGCGGGATGTCACGGTGGTGTGACCCAGCTCCGTGGCCCTGGGCAAGGTCAATAAAAAGTGCTAGGGAACAACAGTTTTTAGTGAATTAACGTGATGACACCTGTGGTGTGCGGTTATGGTTAGCCGCCGCTGCAGTCGGGACCTCTGGGGATGATGGGGGTGGCAGCAGGGATGTTAATCACTCCATGGGCAGGCCTGGTCCCCAGAGCAACCGTGTAGTATGTTTTTGTAGTGCAGAGTGCTCAGTACCATCAAGCAGTCTCCTACTACTGGCTCATCTACAGAAGGGACAGTTGCGGAAATGGAGGACACTGGTCAGGATGGCGTCTTGTCACCAGCCACCCCTGGAGCAGGGAAGTCCAAGCTGGACTCCCTGCCTAAAGAAGATCTCATCAAGTTTGCTAAGAAGCAGATAATGCTTATTCAGAAAGTCAAATCAAGATGTGCAGATTTAGAGGTGGAAATGGAGCAATTGAAATCAAAACCAGTGACAGGAAAGGGCAGAAGATGTTGTACAGGCACTAACTGATAGACTGGATGCTGTTCTTTTGGAGAAAGCAGAGACTCATCAACAACTAGTGTCTATAAAGAAAGAATTAGCCAAAACAAAGGAAAAATTTGAGGATACTACCAAGAAAGTGAGTGAACTACAAAACCTGGAGCATTCCAATAACACTCTGCTAGAAGAAATAGCAGCTTTGAAAAGTGACCTGTCACAGTCCCAAATCAATCATAAGGAAGATGTAGATACTTTAAAGAAAGAACTACAAGATGCACTTATGAAACAGAAGGACTTTACTGAAAGACTGAGCCAAAAAGAAGAACAAAACGAATATGTAAAAAAACTGGAAAAAGAGCTCCAATGTATGCGTCAGGACTATGGAGAAAGGATATCTCATTTGCAGAAGGATATAGGTTCTCTTACAGAAGAGAAGGATAATGGAATGGCCAAACTGAAAGAAGCCCAAGCTGCTTCAGAACAGTACTTTAGTGAGATCCAAGATCTCCATGCGAAAATCTTAGAATTACAAGCTCTGCACAAAGAAGAAGTATCAAACCTTATGCTTGAACTTGAGTCATTCACCAAAGAATCTGAGAAAGAGAAAAGTACTTTGCAAGAAGTAATTAATCAATATCAAGAGAGCGAGAAAATGTTCCGAGAGGACAAGAAATCAAAAGATAGTGATGAACCTGAAGAGCAAAATGACACATCCCAAAGTGAAGATGATGAAGTCCAGCAGCTCAAATGTGTCATCAAAGAATTGGAGTCACAACAAAGTCTATTACATGATGAACTCACCTACACCAAAAAATCTGAAGATTGGTCTGGAGAGGGAAGTACAGCACTTAAAGAGTGAATATTTCCATGAACGTGAGGAATTGGAGTTTAAAATAAATGAGCTCCAGCTTGCTATAGAGGAGTACCATAGTCTTATAGAGAAATTAAAGACTGAGCTTGAGTCTACAAAAACAGATTATAGACAGCTGTCCCAGCAAAAAGCCATAGATATTCAGAGCATGAGAGACCAAAACAAGAAAGAAATATATGAGCTGAAACAAGCAATAACCTCCCAGTATGGAGATGAAAAATTGTCTTTTGTCCATGAAATTCACATTTTGAAAGAGCAGTGTGAAAAACTTCATCAAGAAAAGGAGGAGGCAGTGAACAGCTATGAGAACTTGAGAGAAACCTTTGTCAGCCTCCAGGCAGAACTTCAGGATTCTGCTGGCAAGATCAGCCGAGAGTTTGAGACTATGAAGAACCAGCAGGCCACGGATGTCCATGAACTTCAGCAAAAATTGAGAGCTGCTTACAAAGACAAAAATGACCTTCTCGAAACTATGAATCAGCTTCAGAGTAAAGTTGATGCTCTGTCATCAAAGGAAAGTGGCTCGCAGAATCAGTCTGTCTCGTCTCAGGCGCAGCAATCAAAGTCTCACAGAAAACAGAGCTTTAACCAGGTTTACTTTCCAGCTCGTCAGTTACAGATAGTTCAGTACAGTAGCAGTTCCGGTGTGGTCTTAGCAGCCGGGATGGCTCGGCTGCATCATCCCCTTTCATGTTCCTTTTGGGCCTCTACATTCTTTCCGCATGCCAGCTATGGTCCAGCGGTCACGGGCTTTCACTGGGCAACCCTTCGGGTCACCTAGCCCTAGTGCGAAGGCCTTCCTTTCACTGCGATGGAGGTTGGGTCTCGGGACATAAAGACCCCACACCCCGCTGGGGTAAGTGGTTGGAGCATGCAGCGTCCTTGCCACTTCAGCAAAGCCATCACTTTAGTCCCGTCCTGGTCCCTTGGCGTCCCGCTGACTCGGGTATACCTTGGACCTCCTCTGTCTTTCCTCGGTCAGCAGCCTTGGACCCGGGCTAGCCCTTTAGTAGCATAGGCCGCCGGGTCTGGGGACTCTCAGTCTGGTCTCTCTGACTACGTGGCTGACTGGTCTCTCTCTCTCATTTGGTGTTCTCTACTCCACTTACTCCTCTTCTACTCGACTTCTACCCCTTGGTGTTGTGTGTCTAACCTTTTTGTTCTGGTGTTCCCTCCCCTAACCAGGTTCTGTCCTAACTTCCCACCCTCCACCTTGCTCCTCCTGCTATCCTGTTGCTGTAATAGAGTACCTAGACTTGGGATCGGGAGTGTGTTGAGTGTGTGTGTGAGGAGTGACCGACTTACCAATCCCGACTGCTGCACTATCTAGTGGCGACTGGTCCGCAGGGGAACCGCAATGACTTTGCTGGGAAAACACACTGCTGCATATTTGGTGCAGATCTGCTGCTGATCCGCACCAAATTTGCATCAAAATGTGCATTGTGTGAACAGACCCCTAAGACTTATTAATTTGCAGAATAGTCTACTGCAAGAGCTGGTCATAGAGGGAACCATTGGTGCTTTCAAAAAGGATTCAGATGCTTTTATATTTTAGCAGAAAATTAGATGTAAATGTTTCATTTCATTTCTGAATGTTTTGTCCAGAGGATTGACAATTGGGATCAAGAGAGAAGGCCCAGTTACACACACAGATAATTGTGCAGAGATTGTTCGCAGATCTCTGGTTGCAGTGAAATCATGGACACATTGTTCCATTTTGTGGCTGTGTACAAAGAGCATGTGTCATGAATTCACTGCAACCAGAGGTCTGCGAACAATCTCTGCACAATTATCTGTGTGTGTAACTGGGCCTTATGGTTGTACATATACCCCATCCACTATTTCCCATCCCTCAGTTGAACTTGATGGACATGTCTTCTTTTTAAACCTATTAGCTGTAAATATTTAATTCCGAGGCTTTTCAATGCCTGGATGTCCACAGCAAAAAGTCACTTTTTAAGAGTGACACATTCTAAGGGTGAATATTATTTCTATATTTTGTGTAAATCTCTTGTCTTCTTTCTTGTATCATTATTTACATCTTTGACATTAATGTGAATTTTTGTATTCATTTTCCTGGAAGCTGGGATAATTACTGTAAATCTATGTTATCCCAGTGTTTCTGTATGTAGATCTCAGATATTAATTATTTAGTGCCTGTTCTGGAAAACTAGTTAATATAGCAGCATACAAGTCATATAAAGTGTTATTCCACATATTTACTCACATATGATAGTTTACGCTGAGTCATCTAAAATAACACGTTCATCATTTTTAAGTCAGATTCTTTTTTTTTTGTCTTTATTTCTTTATTAATCATGCTTTTCTTATATTGCGCCATCATATTAAGCATCTCTTTATAGACATTATAATCATCATATCATATATCATCAACACTATTATCTTGTGGTAATAGTTGCTGTTTTTATCAACATGTTGCAAATGATTCATGAATTTGATGTACAGTCAAAAATGTACTTTTTTTTGTCTTGCACTGTTCTTGTGACTTTTGGCACCAAATGTCTCATGTACATGCCAAAAAGTTGCAAAAAAAAGCTTCTAAATGTGGACTAACTCAAATAACACCAGGAGAGACTAGAGCAAAGTTGTGCCAAGTTTTGTATCTTTTCAAAAAGTAATTAATGAATCTGGCTAAAACATCTGGACTTGCCAAATTAAAAAAAAAACAAAACACAGGTGAGTACATATAAAATCTATTGTAAAAAAGGCACAAATAGAACAATTAATTGGGTGCAGAAAAAAGGCACAAAAGTTGAAAAAAACAGTCACAAAGGCAATGATGATTCGGGACATATTCGTTAGGACATTTATTTTGCCCATGTTGTAATTTTCTGTGTGTTATTTTTCAGCTTGGTGACTTGATTTCCCTTCCTGCTGATAGCCCCACACCTCCTGAAATCTCTGGCCATGTAAGTGTCAAGTTTAACCTAATGTTGTTAAGCCTCTAAACATTTGTCTGACTTATGTGTTATGGGCATGTCACCTTTGGAAGGGCTAGGGTACTCAGTAGCCAGGCAGACAATCAGTCTGTATATGTTATGGTGGCGATTGCCCAGCCCCGTGGCCCTGACCAGACATGTAAAAGGGGGTATATTTACACAGGCTAAGAGTTTGTGATGCCAGCTGGAGTTCTGACCATATTTGGCATGGGGTTGCAGTGGGGGCTTCCAATGGGAGATGGTGAAGCAGCCAGGTGGTAGGCCCTCTTCAACCAGGGCACAGATCCCTTGGAAGGTATAGAAGGTAGAGTGATGTTGTAGTTGTTGTGAGAGGAGGAGGAGGATGAGGGTAGTGGTACAGGTGGGTGCAGAAAGGAGAAGACAACACAAAAGTCTTTGAGGTTCTTACCCTTGTAGAAGTTGGTAATTACAACCTAGGTGGGGTACAGTGTAGACCAAGGGTGAAACCTGGCCAGCCCAGGATAAGGTGGAGTCCACTTTGCTGAGACACAGGGTATATGGCCTTCCAACTCACTTCCACTGTCCTGACACTATGCTACCACTTTCCTCTCCTCATTGTCTGTGGATTGCGTTCCCTGCCAGGCAGGTAGCTGCGGGTGCTGTTAGAGACGAATCTTGTCCTCTGACCCTATATAGCCCAATAAGTCTTAGGAAGGTCTACAAAGGTAGCCAGTGGACGTAAAGACACAGTGACCTCCAGCTTCATGACCGGTCCTGAATATCCCTGGCCAAGTAGGAGGCTGGTTCCACTCATTGCAGCTAGCTCAGCTGCCCAGCTTACAAAGCTGGCCACAGATTTGACTCAGCAGGCCCTCGCCCTAGCACTTCCACAGTTCTCTCTCTTCCTGATTTTGTGTCCTATTCTGGTCTGAATAGAGCTCTCCTAGTTTGCTAACCACCCCTCACCTGACTCCTCCCTCCAACCAGGAGTGGGGACTGCCCTATAGGTGGGTCTCTACCGCCTCATCACTCCCTGGTTTGGAGATCAGATGTGTTGGGTGTGTTTTGGGGGTCTCAGCAGTGTGTCCTCCACTTACCTCCAGCAATGATACTACATATTGGATTACCTTCAATACCAGTTTTGACAGCTCGGTCACAGAGGCGCCACCTTCGCAGAATCAAAAATAAAAACACAATTCTCATCAGAAAGATTTTTTCTCTGGCATGCACTAAAGATTTTAGGAGGTAATTATGATTGTCATACCTGTGGAAAAGATGTGCTCAAATTGATTACCGTAAATACTCGCGTATAAGCCGAGTTTTTCAGCCCAAAAATTGGGCTGAAAAGTACCCCCTCGGCTTATACGCGAGTCAGTGCTGTATACCAATGTATACATCGGTACATACCGATGTATACATCGGTATACAGCAGCCCCCGCATCCCCAGTAATGCAGGGCCCCCCAGCCTCGCTCCGGTCACCTGTAAAGCAAACTATACTTATCACTGTCCCGCTGTCCGCGCCCGCTCGCCGCTGCCATCCGCGATCCTCCATCTTCATGCGTCTTCTTCCTGTTTCTGTGCTCGTCGCAGGCAATGACATCATTCCCTGCGACGAGCACAGGAAACAGGAAGAAGACGCATGAAGATGGAAAATCGCAGGACGGCAGCGGCGAGCGGGCGCGGACAGCGGGACAGTGATAAGTATAGTTTGCTTTACAGGTGACCGGAGTCAGGCTGGGGGGCCCTGGATTACTGGGGATACTATATACTACCGCTGGGGCTGCTATACACTACTACTGGGGCTGTATACACTACCACTGGGGCTGCTATATACTACCACTGGGGCTGTATATACCTCTGGGGCCCTGTATACTACCACTGGGGCTGTATAAACCACTGGGGCTGTATATACTGCTGGGGCCCTGTATACTACCACTGGGGCTGTATATACCACTGGGGCTGTATATACTACTAGGGCTGCTATATACTACCACTGGGGCTGTATATACTACTGGGGCCCTGTATACTACCACTGGGGCTGTATATACTACCACTGGGGCTGTATATACTACTAGGGCTGCGTCTATACTACCACTGGGGCTGTATATACCACTGGGGCTGTATATACTACTAGGGCTGCTATATACTACCACTGGGGCTGTATATACTGCTGGGGCCCTGTATACTACCACTGGGGCTGTATATACTACTAGGGTGGTCTATACTACCACTGGGGCTGTATATACCACTGGGGCTGTATATACTACTGGGCTGCGTGTATACTACCACTGGGGCTGCTGTATCTACCTCTGGGATTGGTGTATACCACACTGCTGGGGGCTGTATACTTGTGCTAGGGTCCACCCTCGGCTTATACACGAGTCAATAGATTTTCCCAGGTTTTGGGGGCAAAAGTAGGGGGGTCGGCTTATACACGGGTCGGCTTATACACGAGTATATACGGTACTTTATCAAAAGAACAAAATACAGGTCACATAACGAGGCAAAAATATGTTTTTTTATTTGCGTTGTTGTTCAGATTGCGTTTCCAAAAGTTGTTCTCTAAAAGTACTTTTGTCAGAACAACTTTATATGTATTATTAAGTGTATTACTTTTAAGACCTACTTCTCAGGGACATGAAGTCTTTAAAAATTAGCACTGTTTTAAACAACTTCCCGCTAAAGTCTTCTAAGGATTTCATCCATAATATTCCAAACCAGAACAGAGTTGTTTTTTTTGGGAAAACTACTTGGTCGCAGCATTTTACATATTTTTTGCTCTTTCCTAGTTGTTTGGAAACTGCCTTATCTTATCTCCAACTTAAAATAAACATAGTAGATGGTCTCATTACACTTAATAGGGTATCAGGAGAGAGAAAGTGCTTATCAGTCATCAGTCATCTAATGTTTATCATAATTTAATGGAAACATTTTATTTACAAAGACATATATTTTCCTTCCTGCCCTAAAGTCACTTTGTGACTAGTGATGAGCGAGTGTACTATTACTATTCACTATTCGCACAGATAGTACGGTATTCGCGTTACTTGTTATTCTGCAAGAATTTGTGTTCTCGCCTCGCTATATTCGGATGTCCCACCCTGCAGTTTTTGCGCCCCCTCTGCAGCCACTAAACAATCACAGTAATGCCGCAGACATCTTGGTTGTGGCATTACTGTGATTGGCTGGCCGCCCAGCGTCATAGGGTCTATTTAAGCCCTGCCGACTCCATTTTGCCCTCATTGCATCCAGAGCCAGCATTGCAGAAGCATAGGGAGAGATTGCTCAGCTGCTAGGGAGAGTGTTTAGGCCTCTTCATAACACAAAAGCCCTTTTCAGGGCTACCTCTAGTGTATACTACTACCTCAGTGTAGAGTTGGTAGGGAGAGATACTCAAGCAGGGACAATTGAAAGGAGCCGTTCAGTAGCTGTATAATATCACCAAAACAATAGCTCTTTTGAGAGAAGAACAGAGTCTGAGTACAGAGAGGGAGAGATAACAGGGACAGTATAAACGAGCCGCTTAGTAGCTCCATAATACCCCCAAAAATAGCTCTGTTCAGACTTGAAGACACACAAGAAAGTCATTTTTCCCTGCTGTTTTTGCAGTGACAGGCAGCCTGCCTTCTGCTGTGTACATTACAAAAAGACGGTTATTGTACAACACAAAGCAGTAGTCCGAACATTTCCTGCTGCTGCTACAAAGCTTGCACCAGGCCATTTTACCCGCTGGTGCTTCTGCTGTCCACATTACCACACATAAAAAAGCGGGTATTGCCCAATGCAAAGCAGTAGTCCAAACATTTCCTACTGCTGCTACAAAGCTTGCACCAGGCCATTTTACCCGCTGGTCCTTAAGAGTCCACATTACCACACTTAAAGAGGACCTGTCACCCCCTGGTGCTTCCAAAAGTGACAGCACCACTGAATGCAGCGTTTCTGCTGCATCCAGGGAAGCTGTGTACTAAGCTCTAGCCCCCTTGTACCCTGAAAAAAAGCACTTTGTAAACTTTACAGTTAAGAGGTCCTGTGGGTCGTGTCTGATTAAGAGGTCCTCGCCACTGGCACAGTCCTCCCTGCCTCCTCCTTGTGTGTTCCGCCTTCTCTGTGTCTGTGGCCGCGCTTGGGTGAGCGGGGCCTAGCGACTGTATGCAGCATAAGCATTAACAGGGCGGCCTCTAGTGTGAAGTCACGCGCATGCGCTGCCGCCGGGCCCCACTTACGCAAGCACTGTATGCCTGCGTGACATCACAAGGAGCAGGAGCAGAAGAGGAGGGCAGACCCAGAAGAAGAGGAGGTGGCATCGGACACACAGAGGGGGCGGAACACACAAGGAGGAGGCAGGGAGGACTATGCCATCAGCAAGAACCTCTTAATCAGATTCAACCCAAGGAACCTCTTAACTGTAAAGTTTCCAAAGTGTTTTTTCGGGGTACAGGAGGCTAGAGCCTAAGGCTACTTTCACATTTGCGTTCAGCTCTGCTGTGTCTGGTTTGCAGACGAGAACGCAGTGCCGAACGCATGATTTATTGTGTCACTGCATTCTCATTCACCCCAATGTATGATTTGTATGCTTGAAGAGCCGTACATGCTCCGACGCACAGAAAATGCAGCATGTTGCGTTTCTGTGCACTGAGAATCAGCGCATGCGGATGAGAACGCAGCCATCCGTGGGTGACCACATACACCATGCGTCCCCATGTTAAACATAGGATGCACGATGGATGCGTCACAGATGTATTCAGCCGCTCACATACGCAGTGGAGCCAAACGAAGTGTGAAACCAGCTTTAGTACACAGCTTCCCTGAATGCAGCATACACTCTGCATTCAGTCGTGCTGTCACTTTGAAAGTACCAGGGGGCTGACAGGTCCGCTTTAAAAAGGCTGTTATTGCCCAATGCAAAGCAGTAGTCTAAACATTTTCTTACTGCCTGCTATAAAGCTTGCACCAGGCCATTTTACTCACTATTTTGGCTGTGACAGCTAGGTTGGCTTGTGCCACCCACACCTGAAAATCTGTCAACAAAACCCAAAATGCCAAAAAAGCCTGTTGTTAAGAGAGTGGTACGTGAACATGGACGTGGTGTTGTCAGTGGTGTGCGAGAAGGCCCAGAGTCTGTGTCAAGTCAGAAGAAGCTTCATGCATCCACTATGTTCCAGGCAAAATTTCCCGGTCTGGAACGTAAACGTGCGTGGAAGCCAGAAGACCAAGAGCAGATTCTGTCTTGGATAGCAAACAAGGCTTCTACACATTTGTCAAATAGTTTTGGGATAACCTGGCTCACTGGTAAAATGGTGCTCTTGAGAAAATAAAGTCAGTAGTAATATTTTATTCTTTTTGTTGCAGCAAAATATGTTCTTTATTTCTATGGTCAGTCACAGATGATAACGTTTCGGCTCTCTGCCTTTCTCAAATCAAAACTGACAGTGTTGTATAAACAAAAAACATTATGAGAACAAGATCATACTAAAAAAAAAGGAAATTTACATCATACACTAGACAATCCATCAGCAATCTCTTTCATGCATTATGACGTTTAGGTACAAAGTAAAAGGCATACTCAGGTCCAAAAATAAATTGCCTATGATCAAACGTAGTGATTGCTAATTTCAGAAAATCTGATGTTCAGTGACAGATGCTGCAAGGTCTAATTGGACACCTGCAGATATAATGCATAACACAAAATTGTCAAAATATTTACAAACGTACCCCATGGTCATACAGAAAGTTTTATAGGTGCATACCTTATGGTGGAGGTAGCAAAACGTGAGAAAAGAGAAGAAAATCTCTAAAATGGTTGAGAGATGCCTTCTTAAGGTTTCTATAGGATACCCATGCAAAAAATGGCAAAAATTAAATGGACAGAGAAGAATTCAAGTTAGGTAGAACTACAAGACCAATCAAAGTTCAGTCAGAGAAGAATCAATCTCTCTGCATATAAATATTAAATAAGTAGGCTATACCTCTTCAAATCAAGATTACCATAAGTTGCAATCCTTATAGAGAAATAGAAGTGAATCCAGAATCCTCTACTTTTCTACTATTTTAATCATAATACTTTCAACTGCAGAACACAATGTGTACTGTGAGGGTTAAAGACTAAATGTCAGAGACTTTATAAACAAACAGTCTCAACCTAGTACTTATCAATCCCTTCCTAGGATGCTGTCCCTTTATTTCAGGTGCAGGCTGAAAACAAAGCAAAACAAAGATTTGAAGTGCGCTTCTATGATGTCACTTAGTCCCTACATAAAATGTGCCTCATTTAATAAGTGTAGATCTATACCTTAAAGTACCGTCACACGCGCAATTTTGCAAGCAATTTCACTGGCAATTTGCTGGTTGCAGTGAAATCATGGACACATTGTTCCATTTCTACACGGCAACAAAACAGAACCATGTATCCATGATTTCACTGCAACCACCAAATTGCCAGTGAAATTGCTTGCAAAATTGCCGCGTGTGACGGTACCTTTAGTGGCAATGCTCCCGGTCACTGGTGGAAGGAAGGAGAGAAAGAGATAAAGTGAACAATCATGAAGTCCACAGAGGTGCCGCCAGTGTATCCTTTCCTGTGCCTACCGTGCGGTTTGTGGCTGTGGGTGCAACAGCTGAATGCCATATACCATATTAAATAAGTGAGCGGCGGGTTTAGTGGCGGCTCCCTGGTTCCTGTTTATGGAACGCAAGCTGCTGCCGTGGAGCGCATTCTGTCGGGCCCACTGGGACGGGGGTACTCGGTACCGGACCGGTTCTGCTACAAGGGAAGTCACGGGTGGTCCTGGTCCAGACCGTGTCCTGGCTCGACAATAAAAGGGGATATTTACAGGGATTGTCAGTCGTGACGCCACCCACTATATGCGGCCAGTGATGGGGCCGCTGCTGCTGCAGAACCTCCGGGGATGATGGAATAGCAGCTTAGATGTAATAGTTCCAGTGGGTAGAACTGTGTTCCCCGGGGCAGTAAGGGTTAAGTCTATTGTGGAATGTTCAGTACACTTACTGTGCAGACGCTGCAGGGATCTCTCCTCAGTGCTGGTGCTGACAGGCTGTACTGTGGCTCTGCAGGTGGAGGGCTTTCTGTAATCCTGTATGGGGAGAATCGCTTTTCATGCAGAGACACAAGGGAGGCAATCTCAGGGTTTTCCGTGTTTACTCTCAGTTCTTCAGACAGTTCACAAGTCAGTTACAGTTCGAGTACAATTCAAGTACAGTTCTTACACGTCTCAGTTCTTAATACACGGGCACACTCTCCCTCTCCGGGTTCCCATTGCTCTGCAGCCAGGTCTCTCTCTCTGTGACCCCTCACACAGTCTCTGTGTCCTTTCCGGGCTATTAACGTTCTCCGTATCCACGGGTGTGTGTGTGAAACGCCGGACAGTATGGCGGTGACTCAGGCCCCTGTGGGTCCTCCTGTTTGTCACTGAGCTGCCTGTCCTTTGGGGTAGGGACCCTAACGTGAAGCTGTGGTCCCCCGTCGTGTTGTTTGGGGATTCCGGGTAAACTACGGTCCCCTCTAGAGCCGACACTCTACTCAGCCCAGCCTCCAGCAGTCCTCAGGTGTGAGGCTCTACCAGACTCTTTCTCTCTGCGTCTCTCGGTATCATAGGAGGGCTACTCCGCCTGCAGTCGGTAGCTTCAACTGTATGTCTAGGGCCCGGGTATCACTGTCCCTCTCTCTCTCCTCACACTCCTGGTGGTATTGGCTTCGGACGTGCTTTCTCTCTCCTCTGGCTCACACTGGCTCGGTACAGATTCTGCGCTCCTACACCCTACACTCTCAGGACATGTGAGTCTTTCTGTCTGCTCAGCTTCACTCAGCCTTCTGCTGTTCTCTGGCCTGTGCTCCTCAGCTTCTGGTCTCTGTCTTTGCTGTTCAGCTCACTATGGCCTAGAGAACTCCTTCCTCCTCCCCCTTCCTATTTCTACTGTCAAGTCACCTGACTACGTGTGTGCCTAACCCACTCCTCTAAATCCACCACCCCTCAATTGCCTAGAGTCTTCCAATCTCAGGGCTGGATTCTGTCACCTACTGCACGTGGGTTGTGTGGGCTGTGAGGGTGTTATTGTGCAACAATTGTCCTACCTGCCTGGCTGCAGTTCCCTTTGTGGCCTCCTGGACGCAGGGGCGCCACACATCTTGTGCATGCGCAACAGTGCACAGTGAACTTTTCCTTCATTCAGGCCAGTGAGACATTAGAATCGAGTGCTGCAAAAACAAGCAGGCAGGTCTAAAAGATCTGTAAAATCGGTCTAGAAGATCTGTGGAGGGGAAAGAGCATAACAAGTGTAAATACTTCTTGAATAATAACAGATTCTTAATCTAGGGAGCAAAGTAACACCAAAGTATATTATTGGATCAGAAAAAGGAGGCATTAATCTAATATCACTCAATGGTGATATTAGTGCATCTCTTAATGACTACTGTGAAACAACAAGGATAAAAAAAGGATAAAGAAATTTTTTTTTAAAATTTAATGGAACAGCATATCACAGGAATTTGGACAAGAAAAACAATTAATTAACCGATCATGATAATTAATTTTCCAGAAAATGTACTATATAGATCAATGGTACAAAAGAAATGTCAGATAAGACAGACTTCCTTATAACAGCCGCAACCGTTATAAATAAAAAATATATAATCGCAAAAAAAGAAAAAGCAGCACCAAAATAATAGTGTTGTGAACTTTTTTCATTGCCTAGTAGCGTGGTGACATTTCAGATATGGCAATCCTTTCTCAAGCCTTGGCTTAGAAAGGATTGCCATATCCGAAACGTCGCCACGCCACTAGGCAATGAAAAAAAGTTCACACCACTATTATTTTGGTGCTGCTTTTTCTTTTTTTTGCTATTATCTAAGGACATTGAGGTGTCTGGAGAAGCGTGCACTGCTTTAAGGTATTTTGTGCTGTTCCTATTTTTACACATAGTGTACACATACACTTTTGCTGCTCTTACAGCGCTGCAATAGTGCTTGAATTTGCCAAGTCACCAACTCATTTGCAACCTGCCCACTACCTAAAATATGTTGGTGAGGCTTAGGGTAAGTGCACACTGGCCGGGTTTTCGGCGGTTTACCTGTGTAAACCGCCGTTTTGTTTACATTAGTTTTATATTAATTTATGTTAATCCAAACCGGCGTTTGGATTAACATTAAAACTAATGTAAACAGCCCAAGGCTGTGCACACACCGGCGGTTACCCAGCGTCATCCGTTGCTAACCCGCAGGTTTCCCAGCGGGTTAGCAAAGAATGACCATGTTCTAAAAAACGGCGGTTCTGCAGCGGCTGCAAGCAGAATCATGTGCTGCTTCCAGCCGCTGCAGAATCGCCGGCGAGAACTCGCTGGGCAGCCGCCGGATACCGCCCGGCTCCCGCCGCACATACCCGCCAGGAAGCCGGTGGACGGCGCCGGAGCTTCCTGGCGGGTCCCGCCAGCTGCCGCCGACAAACACGCCGGGTAAGTGTGAACTTACCCTTAGTGAGCAGCAGAGGCCGGTAGCTGAATACCAGCTTCAATATGCCCGTCAGATTGATGGTGGGTTTACACACACCAATTTATCTGTTCAATCTCTGAACCAATCTCTGGTTGCAGTGAAATCATGGATACATTGCTCCATTTTGTGGCTGTGTACAACATGGAGCAATGTATCCATGATTTCACTGCAACCAGAGATTGGTTCAGAGATTGAACAGATAAATTGGTGTATGTAAACCCACCATAAGAGTCAGCCAGCACCCAAAATAACTGTGGAGTGGGTGTGGATCGCGGACATTTGTGAGGTTCTTGTGAACTTTGAGTACTGCACCATCCTCGTGATCTATTATCAGCGTAACCATCCTGCTGCTGTCTCTTGAAACAATCACTGCATAATCTCAAAGGTGAAGCTTTGAGTGGCTAACATGTTGGTATGGAGCCAGATTTTCCAATGGGTGATACTACCCAGCCCAGCTGATATTCTGAGGCAACATTGAGTAATGAGGAGGAAGATGATGAGGAGGGAGAGGCCTTGTTTTTCTGTGCTACTCAGGGGATTCCTAATGCTACAGAGAAGACACCCATCCCAAGCTTCATATCTGTTCAGCCTGGATGGACTCGAGGGGAGGAGGTGGAGGAGGAGGAGGCGAGTCAGTATGAGTAGAGGATAGGTACTGGTCCTTCTGTTGAGGGAATAGCAGATTTGCCTTTTGGCAGCTTGGCCCACATGACACAGTTCATGTGTAACTGAGTGGCAAGATCCACACGTGATACACATTTTATCCAACAACCTATACTAGTTTGGCAACTTTCTCGATCCATGGTACAAATAGAAATTTCCTTCTCTCCTTTTGGAGTCACCAAAGAGTTTTACAATGGAATCATTGAAGAGGGTCGTTGTAGATCAGTTTCTGAAAACATCACCCTCAGACAATGCTGGTGGGAGAGATACCAGCTCTTTTCAACACCAAGGGATAATGGGGAAAGACATGAACACCAAGTCCAACAGAGGCGGGGGAAAATGTGCAGAAATTGGCTAATTTTCAATAAACCAGCACAACACCAAGGGTTAACTGTGTCTGTAACAATGTCAAGGAGGGAGAAGTTACAGAACATGTTCAAGGGATACTTAACTGACGATACATGCGTCCTTTCTAATGCTTTAGTTTCCTTTAATTATAGTGTCCAAGTTGAACACTTCTCCTTATCTGCTTTGGGGGTGCTGGCCTGCCCTGCTGCTAGCATGAGGTCAGAGCATGTTTTCAGTTCCGCTGGGTCAATCATCACTGATAGGTGCACACGCCCCTCAAAAGAAAATGCAGACAGACTTACTCTGATTAAATTCAACAAGAACTGGATATCTCCAAAGTTTCTAATCCCTCCAGATGACAGCAAGCCAACCTAAATTCACCAAAAATGCTGATTCTTCATGCTACTGCTGTTAACGTTAACCCCTTCCCATAAAATCTGTTTCCTTCGTTTGTTAACCATGACTCAGCCCATAAAGCTAATTTTTACAAACGTTATGCACATTGTGTAATGAACAAACCAAGACAGCATTCCTACTCCACCCTAACTACTGTTTGTGATTGGAGGCCCTTGGAATCGTGGCTTCCGACATCAACCATGACTCAGCCTATAGGGCTAATTTTTACAATCCCTATGCACATTGTGCATAGGGTAAAATCTGTAATGTACAGTGGTCCTACAAAACTAATATTTGGGATTGGAGGCCCTTGTCATAGGTTGTCTCACATTGTGACTGAAATATAGGGGATACATATTCAATAGAAATCTACAGTCAGTCACCCTATCTGGCAAAAAAACATTGCTGAGTTGTGCCACAACATTGTGGCTGAGATAGGGTGACTGACTGTAGATTTCTATTGAATAAGTTACCCTATCTGGCAAAAAAACATTGCTAGGTTGTGCTACATTGTGATTTGATAATGTCGAGCCCCAGTCTTTAGGGCAGTCGGGTATCAGGCTCCAAGGGAGCGCCTGATCCCGTGTCCTGGGTGACACTTCAAAAAGGGTGTATTTACAGGGGAATAAAAGTTATTTCACGTGACGCCACCTGTAGTACCTGGTGATGGGTCACCAGCGCCGCCACAGTCCGCCGGAGGTGGATGGTAGTGCGGCTGAGTTGGCAAAGCTCCTACAGGTAGGGCTGGACCTCCGGGGCAGCGTAGTGTGAAGAGCAGCTCAAAGTGAAGCTGTAGGTAAGATGGGGAGCGATGGAGCAGTCTGTGGGGGACACCGGGAGCGGAGAAGAATGACGCACACACACTATAAAAGTCTCTCTTACCTTTTACTGGTGGTACCAGGTAAAGACGTCCAGGGCACTGACAGGTGACCAGGTGCACAGTGGGTCCCCACAGCAAGTGGGTATAAGGCCTCCTCTGTTCCTCTGTGGTAGCTGAAGCCCAGCCTGCATGCAGCCAGACCGGCCTCCTCTCTCTTCCTGTCTCTGCTCTCTGCTCTCTCCTCCTGTGAGGTCCACGGGTTACCCTCTCTGATCACTGCGGTGGTGCACTGCTGTGTCTGGCTCCCTCTCTTGACCCACAGGGGGACCAGGTGACTGAGTCTCCACGGAGCAACGGAGAGTTTTCTGTAGTGCTGAAGTATCCTACAGGTGCGAATCCCCGATGTCCGGTAAGTCTTTGGGCGAACTTTCACTAGATCCTCACTCCCTTTTGGCTCTTTATTCCTGCCTTCTGTCCCCACTCAGGCTTGCGGGACATCAGAAGGGCCACTCCAGGTCACTGGCTTAGGCCTAACCACGGCACCGACCACCAGGACGTCTTCGCACTCTCCTAGCGTCTGCACACTCTCACGAACTCCTCCCCCAGCAGCAGTATTTATAGGAGATCTTGCCTAAGGTCATCAAGCGGAGCTCCCCCTACTGTGCCGGAAGATGTTGCATGTAGTTGGTACCCGCTGTGGAAACCCAGCTGTGCATTAGGGAAGTCTGTGGCTACCTGTGTGAGCTGGGCGCCACATACCTCCCTAGGTAATTTCAGTACTCCTGGACTGAGTATTTTTGTTTAACCAAAGGAATAACAATAATGACAATAACAGGTAACATATTTACAAAGTCTCAAAATATAAAAATTTACAAAAACCACTGCAAAATATTTTGAAAAATATTGGAAAAATTGAAAAACAGGTAAGTCCATACGGTGCTAGTTGTTACACCAGTCCTGTAACATGGTCCTTTTTAAATTGTAATCCAGGAAAAGTTCAAAGAGGGGGAAAAGCCTTTCAAAAGTTCAATAAGTCCTTACAGGTAAAGTCTCTGTAGGCTCAACAGTTCAAAATACACAACAACATCTACTACGGGTGTTTTTCGGCGTAGGAGTCCTAGGAACTATAGGGGCCTCTGACGGTCATAAGTGCTATAGGCCTCCTGGCCAAGTTTTTACTCTCCCCAGACAGCTCCTTACGCCAACTCCACTTGCCCCTCTTTTGGTGTTGTGTACCTGGCTTTTGGCCTACTCTTCACCTTTTGAACACTATTTACATTCCTACTTTACAATGACTATTTACATGTTTACTTTTCAGTGCGTTCTACCTTACATTTATTCTGCCCACTCTCCATACCTAGACGGGGGTTGACCTTATGTGCTTCTCTGTGATCTACACACTACAGGTGTCACTGTCTTAGGTGATGTTTCCACTGAAGGGCTTGGTGCAGGTATGTCAGGTAAGCGTCTGCATGGCCTTAATCTCACTACAGGGCTAGCAGGTGTACCGATTGCAGCATCCTCAGATTCTCTGGCAACGGGTATTTCTTCCTGATTCCTTTGTACCATCTCTTCTTGGGGCTGGTAGAAATTCATTGAAGGCACTAAGATGGCTCCATCTTGTTGAGGACAATCTTCTGGGAAATCTCCTAAGATGGTTGAGATTACCTTTTCCTTTGGTTCTTCATTTGGACTTACTTCTTGTACGGGTTCTGACTCTTGGATTGGTTGAATTGGGGAATTTTGGTTTTCCCAATTTGTTGGACACTTTTTAATGTGGTTTCTGGAAACAGTTTGGGTGGTTTTTCCACCGTTCTTGCTGATGACACATACTTTGTTGTTGTCATGACCAGAATCCAGTAGAACGTAGGGTTCTTGTTCCCACTGATTGTCCAGTTTGTGTTGGGTTCTTTTCCTCTTTAGGACAATACTTCCAGGTGTTATTGGTTCTGCTGGAGCATGTTTGTTATAGTTCCTTTGTTGCTTTTCACTGGCTTTCTCCAGGTTATCTTCTACACAGGCTTGAACCATTTTGTATTGTTCGAAGCGATTGGAGTTCAAATTAGGTATTGTGTCTTCTGCTTTGGGATCGACTACACCGAGTCCCAAGCCTACGGGTAACTTTGATGTACAGGCTCTCATCAGGTAAGCTGGTGTACAGTTTGTAGAGTTTACTGGAATGTGGTTGTACATATCAACCAAGTCTGGTAGTTTCTCCGGCCATTGGTTTTTTTCCTCTAAGGGTAAGATCTTCAGCATGTCAATGATGATGCCATTCATTTTCTCACAGAGTCTGTTGGCTTGGGGATGATATGGGGTTATTCGGATCTTTTTGCACCCATTGCATGTAGTTGGTACCCGCTGTGGAAACCCAGCTGCGCATTAGGGAAGTCTGTGGCTACCTGTGTGAGCAGGGCGCCACAATAAGTATTCAATCAAAATCTACTGTCAGTCACCCTATTTGTCAGAAAAACATTGCTGGGTTGTGCCACATTGTGACTGGATACATATTCAATAGATATCTACTGTTAGTCACCCTATTTAGCAAAGAAAATGCCTGGCTTGTGCCACATTGTGACTGAGATAGGGATACGTATTCAATTCGAAATTCACACTGACTGATGATGACCAACTGATGGCCCTCTGAAAACTTGATTTGAGGACCACAACTTCTACAGTAGTCTATCATAGCTAATGTTTGTCAACAGAGGCCCTTGTCATGGTATTTCCTACACCTATGACACAGCCCTCAGGAATCATTTTTGGAAATACGATGCATATTCTGCAGTGGACCAAATAGTAGAGTATCAAGAAGTCTTCTCTTCCTGTATAATCTGGGGAATATTGTAAATCACAATCTCTGAGTCATTTGGAGAAGCTTTTCTAACCCATCCTAGAGGGGGGCACCATATATCCTTTGCCCATTGACTCGCACAAGAGATATATTTGAGCTCTTCATCCAGTTGACTAGTGCAGCTTTATTTTTTTTTTCCGGTTCACAGAGTTCAGCCAAACCTGAGGTTCGCAGGCCGCACTCACTGCTACCTTCTAATACTCCATGTCTCTTGCCCTATTTCCATGTAGTCTCTGCCATTAAATATGTTAAATAATAGAGTGAGGGCCCTACAATATAAATAAGTGAGGTACACAAGAGGGACCTCCAAAATTTCTAGAGGAGCCACAGAGCCACATGAGGGTTCACTAAATTCAGGTTTCCTACCTACTGCAGGCCATCTGAACATTTGGGCTACAAATGTCGTGAAGGTGGAGAAGGAGAGTGAAGCCTAATGCTATAATGGGCACATTGTAAACTGCTATGGAATATGTCCCGTCCAAATGTCTAAGAGCGGTCTCTCCAAAACGTACATTACAGGGCCATCTCTGAGCCCTCCGTAAACTCAGGTTTCCTGCCTTCAGCAGGCCCTCTGAACTTTTGAATTTAGGGCCGCAAAATGTCATGGAGGTGGGGGAGGAAGAGGAAGAGGAGGGTGAAGCCCAGAGCGACATTGGGCACATTGTAAACTGCTATGGAATATGTATTCCACTATCACAATGTCAACGAGGAAGGGACCACCCAAATATCTAATTAAGAGAGGTCCCTCCAAAATGTACATTACAGGGCCATCTGTGGGCCCTCAGCAAGCTTTGGTTTCCTGCCTACTACAGGCCCTCTGAACATTTAAATGTAAGGCCGCAGAGTTACATAGAGGTGGGGGAAGTGGAGGAGGAGGGTGAAGCCCAGTGATACAATGGGTACATTGTAAACTGCTATGGAAAGGCACAGTGTCTTGGGCAGGCACGGTGGCTCAAGTGGATAGCACTGCAGCCTTTGCAGCACTGAGGTCCGGAGGACCTGGGTTCAATTCCCTCCAAGGACAACATCTGCAAGGCGTTTGTGTGTTCTCCCGGTGTTTGCGTGGGTTTCCTCCCACATTGCAAAGACATACTGATAGGATGTTTAGATTGTGAGCCTCAGCATTACTGATGTATGTAAACTGCTATGGAATTAAAAGCGCTATATGAATAAATATTATATTAATATTATATTAATATTATATTTATTCCACTATCACAGTGTCAATGCGGGAGGGACCGCCCATATGTCTAAGTATAAGAGCAGTACCTCCAAAATGTACATTACAAGACCATGTGAGGCCTCTGAGGTCAAAGATCAACATACCTACTGGTACGTTGTAGCTGGCCTTGTAAAGTGCTGGGGAGGGGGCGTGGCTTGGAAGCTCATGGCATCGGCCGCATTTCTCTGAGCTCCTGCACCCATTCTACAGACAAGCGGCACAGAACGAGAGGATCACCTCACAATCTCCTACAGCGTCCCTGCATCCTTCCCTGTCGGTGTGGGGATGCCGAAGAGCCAGCCAAGGAAGCGAGGTGAGCCCTCCAGGGTCACAGATTTCTTCCCTCCTGAGAGGCCCCTTGCAACTGCAGCTTCTAACATGGAGCTGTCTCCCTCTCACCCTGCACCCTCCTCCCCCTCTGCTGGGACTTCTCCTCGTGCTGCTGGGAGCTCTGGGGACTGTGCTGTCTCAGGCAGTGGAGAGGCCCTAGTCACTCAGGGCTTCCTTAAGGAGATGCTGGCTTCGCTGCATGCCTCTCTCCAGGAGGACATGAGGCTCATGTTGAGGGAGTTTAGTCTTCAATATATATTTTATTATCAACAGAAGGAATAACACTTTATGTAATAACACATACATAGACATACAACCATGAGTTGGATGAGTATAACAAAGCTTATACCGCGTCTTATACTGCGTCTGTAGGATTTAAAAGGTATCAAAATCTATGGATCTCCAGGAGTTAAATCTACTAACTGATCAGGGGGAGAGGTATAGGAAAGCAGGGTAGGGGTGGGGGGGGGGGGAGGAGTGAGAGAATTAAGGCAGTTCAACATGAAGGAAGGGGAAGCTGGAAAAGGGGAAGGCAGGGAGAGGGAGGAGGATAATGGGGATAATAAAGAGAGAGGAATAGGAACATACCCGATCAAAGAAGTCTGAGAGAATGATGGATTAAAAGAAAAGAAAGAGACAAGATAGGAGGAAGAAAGAGAGCTAGAGGGAGTAGCCACGACTCCAAACTGGATTTCAAGGCGGTGGTTTTATGGCTGACAGATGAGTTGCCCAGAGGGCCCATGCTTCGGAGACGTACCGCCTCCTCGGGGCATCCATTGCCAGGTGGTATTCATGGCAAAATATTATGTTTAGTTTTTTGATGAGGTCTCCTATAGACGGGGGGCCACATTTTTCCATGCTGCCGCAACACATAGTCTTGCTGCAATTAGAATGTATGAATTTGCATGACGTGGGACAGGGGGGTAGGTCTCCGCTCCTATGTGTAACACTGCTAGTTGAGGGGACAGGGGAATATTCGTATCCGTTACCATCCCCATCAGGCTGGCCACCAGCTCCCAAAATTGGGAGATCTTGGGACACCTCCACCACATGTGTACCAAATCTCCCCTCTGTCCACACTGTCTCCAGCACAAGGATGAAGCTCCCGTGCCAAATTTGGCCAGCCTGGCGGGTGGGGGTGTACCAACGTAAGTGCACCTTTTTCAGGGATTCTAAATGATTAATGCACTTTGTGGTCTGAGAAACACTCCTGATTGCCCCTTCCCATTCATCCAAGTCTGCATAGAAATTTAGGTCTTTCTCCCACGCCACCATAGTAGGTAGTTTAGTGGGGGAGTTTTGTGTTAGCAGTCCTTAGTATATAGAGGATAAACCCTTTGGGATAGTGGCTTCTGCAAAAAGAAAACACTGAAATGGTGAGGGAGTGGGCTGTTTCAGGTCATGTAAGCATTCTGAAGAATCAAGAAAATGGCGCACCTGCGAGTATTGCAAATAGGTACGTCTCAGGACCTGACAGTCACTACTAAAGCTGTCAAATGTAAGTAATTTACCGTCTTTCATCAAGTCACCTAGGGTATGAATTCCCAACCCTGCCAGGGTATGCGATTTAACGTAGGGATGTGCACCTGAAAAGCCTCCAGCGGGAATCTCTCCGGGGGCAATTTAGACCAGTAATCTGGCATTTTTCCCCACGCTGATTGGAGTGCTCGAACCGTGGACAGTGGGTGAGTCACCCTGACCGGTCCCAGAGCAGCCCGGCTAGAAGCCTACCAGGCGAGACCCCTGGAGCTAACTCTGTCTCCAACTGAGCCCAGCCCAGAACCGGCTGTTGTCTCCACAGGATTCTAGAAGCTTCTATAATCGTTGCTTTATGGTAAGTGATTACATCTGGCACCCCCATGCCGCCTCCCTTCAATTTCAGATACATCGTCCGTCTCTGGACTCTTGGCCTACTCCCGCCCAGATGAATGTGTTAATTTGTCTTTGTAGCTGAGTTAGAAGCTTGCCTGGGTAACCCATCGGGATACAGCGGAAGAGGTATAATAGTTTTGGCAGCCAAAGCATCCTGAAAGCCTGAATTCGTGCCATCCAGGATAAAAGAGGAAGGGGGCTGGAGTCCAGGGCCCCCCTCAGAGTTGCCATCAGATTGTTTATATTTACTCGGGCCATTTGATTAGAAGCACACAAAGTTATTCCCAGGTAGGGTATGCCCTCCGGGGCCCAAGCAAAGGTGAATTTTGAGGAGAGGGCTTTCAGGTCCAGCTCCGTCAAATTAATGGGGAGGGCCATGGTCTTTCCCATATTCAGTTTATAATAGGATATTCTCGAAAAGTCGTCTAAGTCCTTAAGTATAGCTGGAATGGAACTGTCAGGGTCAATACATGTAATAATGACATCATCAGCGTACAGCCCTATAACATGGTGTTTTGTTCCCACATGAATGCCAACAATCTCAGGGTTGGATCTAATTGAGGGGCTCATGACAAGGGCAAAGATCTGGGGTGACAAAGGGCACCCCTGTCTTGTTCCGTTAGTGATGTCAAAGTGTCGAGACACATATCCTGACGTTGAGACCCGAGCTCCCGGTGCAGAGTAGAGGCTTAAAAATAGCCGACAGAATTGGTCCGGAGAAACCGAACTTCCCGAGGACCTCGCGTAGGTAGCCCCAGTGTACCCTGTCAAACGCTTTCTCAGCGTCAAGGGACAGGAATACACTGGGGGTCCCCCGCCCCTCCACTATCTCCACCAGGTCCAACATGCGTCTGGTACTGTCTCTGGCTTGTCGTCCCTCCACAAAGCCCACCTTTTCCGAGTCCACCAACAGGGGAATCACCTTAGAGAGCCGGGAGGCTAGTAACCTGGCAAAAATCTTCACATCCGTGTTTAATAACGAGATGGGACGATAGTTGCCTGGCTTGTCTGAGGGCTTCCCAGGTTTCAAGATGGTGGTGATCGTGGCCTCTAAGGCCTCAGTTGAGAGCTCCCCTTCAGTCTGCCAATATTGGAACAGTCGGAGGAGGTAGGTTCCTAAGTGTCGGGAGAACACTCTATAATATTCATTGGCAAAGCCATCTGGTCCTGGGGCAGAGTTTGATTTAAGCGTCTTAACAATTTTTGAGACCTCCGAGAGGGTGAAAGGCTGGTTCAGGTTTAAGAGTACATCCGGTGGGACAGTAGGAAGGTCTACCCTTGCTAAGTAAGCTCGGATAATGTTTAACGAGGGTTGTTGAGTCAGGGGATCATCTGCCAAGTTGTAAAGTTTAGAATAAAAGTCTGCCATTACTTCCACTATTCCACTCGGATCTCTAATTCGCTTGCCGTCAGAGGATGTCATGGACGTCACCATCGACTGAGATACCCTCTTCTTAAGTCTCCTGGCCAAAAGTTTGCCTGCTCTATCCCCTGCTGCTAAAACTGAGTGTTGAGTTTCCGTAAGCCTAATTCGTGTTGGTAAAGCAACTGGGCTCTAAGTTTCAGTCGCAAGTCCAGAATCTGAGAGGCCAGTTCGGGGGAAGGATTAGCCTTATTTGATTTCTCCAAGACCCCTATTTGTTCAGACCATTCCCTCCAAAGTTTCTCCCTAGCTCTCTTTTGTTGAGAGGCCTTCTGAATAAGGAGGCCACGTAGAACCGCCTTATGCGAAGCCCATAGGGTACCATCCGAGATCTCGCCGTTGTCATTGAATTGGAAGAATTCCTCCAGACTCCCACCCAGAGAATCCAAGTATCTGTTGATCCGACAGGAGGCCCACATTCATCCTCCAATCGATGGGGCGTACCTCCTCTTTGCCCCTGTCTGATCCCCAGTGTGACGGGTGCGTGGTCCGACCACGAGATCAGACCAATCGAGGCTGATTTACAGCGGGGCAAAGCTTCCTCCCCTACCAAGAAAAAGTCAATCCTGGAGTAGGATCTATGGCAGTTGGAAAAGAAGGTGTAATCTCTTTCCTCTGCGTGAAGGTACCGCCACACATCGTGTAGTCTGAATTCCCGGCACAAGCCTGCCAATTCTCTTCCTCTCCTTGCGTGTGGAGCCGAAGAGTCCAGTCTAGTCTCCATGACTTGATTAAAATTTCCGCAGATCACCAAGGACCCCTCGGTTGATTGACTCACTTTAGAGACTCAGTTGTCAACGTTCGGGGCATAAACCGTCACTATGGTGAACAGCTCCCCTGAGATGAGACACTTTAAAATGAGGTACCTCCCCAGTGGATCCGCCTCACTGAGTTCAGCTGAAACTGGACTCTATTGCTTACCATCACATATACACCTGCTTTCTTTACGTTATGATTGGCGAAGTAAATGTGGGGGAAGGAGGGACTCCTCACACGGTGATTGTCTTCAGCCAATAGGTGTGTTTCTTGCAGGGGCGGACCCAGACTGTAGTGGGCCCTGGTGCAAGAAATTTTTCGGGGCCCCCCCCCTGGAACTCAGTGCCAGAATAGTGCCGCGGGTGTGCATCACAGCCAGCGGCGTAAGCAACTGTTTGTGGCGCCCTGGGGCGGTCAAAAATTTGCGCCCCTTTGGTTATTGATAATCTGGAAGTATACATAGTATACACTGTCTGCCCCTATATACAAGAATATAACTACTATACTAAAACACAAAGAGAAGGGGTGCAATTGCCACCTCTGCACAACCCCAGTGTATGGCAACAAGCAGGACTCAAGGAGGGCCTGGGGCCGGAGCAATTTTCGTCGCCGTGCTGTGGAGTTCATAATGTAATATAAATGGAAAACACCTTTATTCTTAATATTATATCACAATACCGGGATCTGAGGATCTTCTTTTTCGAGGTCAGGGGCTCTCTGATGCCATGTCGCTGCCTGTCTCGCTGTCGTCCTCTTTTGACACTGCAGTGCGGTGGACAAGAGAGCATTTAACTGGTTAATAACAAGAAGTATGGAGTGTACTAACCTGAGCCATAAACCCTCCCCATACCAGTAGGATTACTATATGGATTTTAGTATTAGGGTAAGGACACACTGGTGTGAAACTCTGATGACTGCAATGTGTGATTTTCTCGCATTGCAATCAATCTCTGAGAGCACAATGGCGAGTGTCGGACGCTTTTTTCTCATCCAGATTCAGGATGAGAAAAAAGTTGCAACGCTGCGACAGTATGTGATTCCCGCGCAAGACTCACCAATGCAAGTCTATGGGTCTGACAAAAATCACGGACCGCACACGGACAGCACACGAACCATCCGAGTCTGAGGCTGCGTTCACACATTGCGTATTTTGCTGCACTTTTTTATGCACGCTTTTTCAAAATACGCAATATGCATTTTGTCTGCCAGCAAAGTGAATGGGAAATTCACTTTGCAGTGCAGACATTGCGCAAAAATACGCAGTGGTTTTATGGGAGAAAACGCAGCTGCGTAAAGAGTTGATATGTCAATTCTTTACTCAGCTGCTCCTGCGTTTTCTCCCTGTGATGTCACAGAGGGGAGGAAGAATCCTGCTTCCTCCTCCCTCTGTGACAGCTGTGGCCGCCCATTAGATTTCGCAATGTATTAATATACACTGCGAAATCTAAATTAAACAAAGGCAAGTGTATGAAAAATAAAAAAGAATGAAATACTTACCCGCCGACGCCTTTTCCCGGTGTCCGGTGCCAAGCGATGTGTAGTACTGCCAAGACCTGCGGTGACGTCAGAGGGGCGTTCCCGGCGCTGATTGGGCACTCGCGGTCATGTGATACATCACATTCTGGGGTAAAGAAAGCGCAGTGTGTGAAAGCCCCTGCATATTTTGTTGCGCTTTTTTGCGCGGCCGAAAAACGCGGCAAAAAGCGCGCGCGCAAAAAAGCGCAACAAAATACACAATGTGTGAACGCAGCCTGACACGTTTTTTTCACGGATACATTATCATTCTGCAGCTGAGAACACTGTAAAATGTTCCTGTAAATGATTCTACAGTAATAGCTGCTGAGAAAAAAACAGATTGCACACAGACATCACACGGATGTGATCTGAGAGAAATGTCGGACACTCACACAGCAGTTGGATGCCAAACGGACTAAAAAACAGATGTCACTCGTCCGACTCTCCTGGAAACAGACCGATTTTAAGGCGGCGGGAGACAGTGCACCACCATCTCCCTAGCTCTGTGCTGTGCACAGTGTACCACCATGTCCTCAGCTCCGTGCTGTGCACAGTGTACCACCATGTCCTCAGCTCCGTGCTGTGCACAGTGTACCACCATGTCCTCAGCTCCGGCATGTGCACTGCACCACCATGACCTCAGCTCCGTGTTGTGCACCACCATGTCCTTGCCCACACTCCACCATGTCCTCTGCACACCCTCCCTCCACGTCCTCTGCACACCCTCCCTCCATGTCCTCTGCACACCCCCACGTCCTCTGCACATCCCCCACGTCCTCTGCACATCCCCCACGTCCTCTGCACACACCCCTCGTCCTCTGCACACCCCCTTCATCCTCTGCACACCCCCTCGTCCTCTGCACACCCCCCTCGTCCTCTGCACACCCCCCTCGTCCTCTGCAACACCCCCCTCGTCCTCTGCACACCCCCCACGTCCTCTGCACACCCCCCACGTCCTCTGCACACCCCCCTCGTCCTCTGCACCCCCTTATCCTCTGCACACCCCCTCGTCCTCTGCACACCCCCCTCGTCCTCTGCACACCCCTTCTCGTCCTCTGCACACCCCCCCTCGTCCTCTGCACACCCCCCTCGTCCTCTGCACACCCCCCACGTCCTCTGCACACCCCCCCGTACTCTGCACACACCCCCACGTCCTCTGCACACCCCCCCACGTCCTCTGCACACCCCCTCGTCCTCTGCACACCCCACGTCCTCTGAACACCCCCACGTCCTCTGCACACCCCCCTCGTCCTCTGCACACCCCCCACGTCCTCTGCACACCCCCCTCGTCCTCTGCACACCCCCCACGTCCTCTGCACACCCCCCACATCCTCTGCACACCCCCCCACGTCCTCTGCACACACCCCCACGTCCTCTGCACACACCCCCACGTCCTCTGCACACACACCCTTGTCCTCTGCACACCCCCTCGTCCTCTGCACACCCCCCACGTCCTCTGCACACCCCCACGTCCACTGCACACCCCCCTCGTCCTCTGCACACCCCCCTCGTCCTCTGCACACACACCCTCGTCCTCTGCACACCCCCCACGTCCTCTGCACACCCCCACGTCCTCTGCACACACCCCACGTCCTCTGCACACCCCCTTGTCCTCTGCACACCCCCCACGTCCTCTGCACACCCTCCACGTCCTCTGCACACCCCCACATCCTCTGCACACCCCCCTCGTCTTCTGCACACCCCCACGTCCTCTGCACACCCCCCACGTCCTCTGCACCCCCCCACGTCCTCTGCACACCCCCCACGTCCTCTGCACACACACCCTCGTCCTCTGCACACCCTCACGTCCTCTGCACACCCCCACGTCCTCTGCACACCCCCTCGTCTTCTGCACACCCCCCTCGTCCTCTGCATGCACCGCTATGTACCTTGTAAAGACAGTCCCAGTTCCTCCTATCTGGCAATTCTTCTTGCCAGGCAAAATGTAGCTCCGCCCACTTGAGTCACATGTGCGTGACGTCATCACAGGTCCTGTTCCACCCGGCATCTGTCCCCGCCGGCAGTGCTGTGAGGTGAGGTGGGAGGGCGCGATGACCGGGGGGGCGGTGAGGTGTCCAGGGAAGGGGGTGAGGTGTCCAGGGAAGGGGTGAGGTGTCCAGGAGGCGGGGGTGAGGTGTCCAGGGGGCGGGGTCACCTGGCCGGGGCATAGAGCAGGAAAAAAAAAAAGACAACACTCTTAGTCGCCGCCCTCCCTGAAAAGTGCCAGAACAGTGCCGCGGGTGTGCAGCGCCGCTGACACCCGACAGCACCACCCTTCTGTCTGTCTGACAGGGGACCTGCCGCTGGAGCCCCAGGGGCCCCCTAGCTGCTCGGGGCCCTGGTGCAGCTGCACCAGCTGCACCATGGTAGTTCCGCCCCTGGTTTCTTGGATGCAAACCACATTCGCTCGAAGTCTCCGGGTCTCCCTCCATAGGAAGGAGCGCTTTACCGGAGAATTCAGGCCTTTCACATTGAGCGACGCCACACATAATGACGAAGAGGTATCAGGCTTGGCAGAAAGCCCTTGATCATAGCTACCTGCCCTTAGTTTCCAAGCGGAGAGGCTACCAGTGAAAGAGGCAAAAGATAGAGTCTTTAAGAGATTAGAAGATAAGAAGGAGGTGAGGGGGATGGGAAGGAGGGGAGGAAGAAGGGGGGGAGAGGAGGGAGATGGAATGGCTAATTAAAAGGGGGAACTGGGAGGGGGAGGGAGGGGGGAAGGAATGAAGGGACGGAGGGGGGGGGGGGGAGTGGAGAACACTTATGTAAACCAAAGCGTAGTCAGACACAAAGTGTCCAGACTATCGGGGGGGATCAAAAAACCTCACCAGGCCCTCCTTTCAACGTGACCGAAACCCAGATTGGCCACTGGAGCGGTAAGGAGGGAGACACACATTCGTCCAAGACCCTAATTGGAATCACCACAGGTGGGGTCTGGCGTAGAGGTTTTAGAAGTTTATCCAAAACAAAGGCCGGCCCGCGCAGGCCCGGAGCCAGATATTCCCAAGCCTCCTCCTCCTCAGTCTTGACCTCGGAGATGTGGTCCGTGGGCTCCCGCCTCCGGGGAGCGCGGAGAGTTTGCGCCAGAAGTCGCTAAGTTACATGAACGTAATGCTCTTCGTAGCTGGGTGGGGGACGAGAAAGAATGTCTTGATCCTTTATACCGGAAATTTACAGTCACTGGGGAGCCCCAAGCATATTGAATCCCCTTTTCCCTCAAAAGTTGACAGCTGGGAGCAAATTCGCGCCTCCTGGCTAGCGTGCCCGGTGAAAGGTCCGGATATACCGCAGAGTTCTCAAACTGTGTCGGGAGAGAAGGGTTTGCTCTCATTGCTTGTAAGAGAATATCTCTCGTTTTAGGACGCAGGAAGGAGATTAAAATGTCTCTAGGTACATCTTTGGGTAATTTCATGGGTTTTGGCAGCCTATATGTTTTCACTACCTCCAGCATCTCAGGTGAAGCATCCGGGAGTGCTGCAGACAGGAACGCTGAAACAACTGCTGGGAGATCTTCTCCATCTTGCGTCTCTGCCACCCCTCTTAATTTCACATTATTTTTACGCAATCCATCTTCCAGGTGGCACAGAGTTGCTTGTACTGATCCCATTTCCCTGTCCAGCACGTCATAGCTGTCAGCTAGATTATTGTTATTGTGTGCCGATGCATATTCAGCCATCTTAGACTCCACATGTGAGGTTCTCTCCCCAGTGCCGCCATCTCTGCCTTCAATTCTCCCATCATGTTACGCATCTCCCCCAGCATAGCATCCCTCATAGAGCCCAGCATGTCTCTCAGGCAGCGTTTGGTCAAAGGGGATTCATCTCTACTCACAGTGCTGCGTTCTTCAGAGCGGCGAGGAGATCGTGGTGCATGTGTGGATGCGCTGGAGGGAGACTGGGTCTTTCCTGGCAGGCGCCATCTTGGGATCCCTTTGAGGCTCCAGAGTGAAGAAATCTGTGAGTTTACTCTCCACTTCCGGGCTGCGAGACCCCGTCCGTGGCATGACCAGGGTGAGGGCAGGATGTTAGGCAGTCTCCTGAGCGGTTAGGGGGCTCGGGTGGGCCGTTAATTGCCGTTTTTCCGGTCCGTGCGGTGGAGCCTCCTTAGAATGCGTCCGGCGCCATCGGCTGCTGGACACGCCCCCTTGTTGAGGGAGTTTAAAGAGGAGCTCACGGCCCTGGGGGAGAGGACACACCACGTAGAGGGCAAGATGGCGGAATACGCCACAGCCCATAACAAGCTAGTGGAGGATTATTCTCAGATGGCAGGTGATGTTAAACTCCTGAAACTAAAGATGTGGGACTTGGAGGACAAAAGTCGGTTGCATAATCTCAAGCTTCTTGGATTTCCAGAGGCTGGTGAGGAAGAGGATTTATGCAACACAGTCTTGCCATTTCTCCAGTCCCTGCTCCCCGACTCTGGAGTTGCAGAGTTGACACCTAGCAGACTTTTCCGTATCCCAAAACCCCCAGATCAATAATCACTGCCCAGGGACATTCTGATCACCCTGCCTGCACTACAGGTTAAAGATCAGATCTTACAGAAAATGAGGCAGGAAAGGGACATTCTGGACTCCTTCTCTGGCATCTCTGTTTTCCCTGATCTTTCGCCTGGGACACTGGCCCGCAGATGGGAGTTCGCCCCTCACTGCAAAGTGCTACGTGATAAACATATTGCCTACAGTTGGGGCACCCCGTGAGACTGAAGTTCAGATACAAGGGGACAACCCAGATCTTCCTATCTCCGAGCCAAACTAGGGAAAGCCTTAAGACAGTGGAACTTATCGCCTGCGGAGGTGAATGACTCCCATCGTCCTCATACCAGGAGTAGAGGCTCTGTTTCCCCTGCTGAGTGGCAACAAGTCAAATAAGCCATGATATTCATTACTGTTTGTGTTTGGATACGGGACCTTTAAGAGGGGGTTTTGGTTCCTTGGTTGCGGGTTCTTGCCTGGCTCTCTGATATGAGAGATGTTGGGCGAGTCAAGGATTCGCCCGCATAAACCCCCCCCTCCTCCAGATGGTGTGGCCAAGAGTTGGCCAGTTCTCCTGAAAAGGTTTACATGTATATTCTATGTTTGCTCTCTTATTATTGTTTTTCTCTATCTTCTCTTCTCTCTCTTTCTCTCTCCCTTGACTGGTCTCAACCCCCTCTTCCCTCTGCCTCCTCCTGTGTGATCCGCCTCCTATCCACGATTCAAAAGGTGACTTTCTTATGTTTACTGATGCTCTATTGTATGGAACATGAAAATTGTCTCCTATAATGTGCGGGGTTTAAATTCCCCATTTAAGCGTTCCCTCCTTTGGAGAGACGCTTTAAAAATGAACGCTGATATATTATGCGTTCAGGAATCACACCCTCTTAGTGGAGGATAATCACAGACTCCACCATAAACTGTACCCTACTGCTCTTTTTGCTAACTTTCCAACGAAGAGAGCGGGTGTGTGTGTCTTTGTTAAGCACTCGGTTGATTTTAAATTGATTTCTTCGGTATCTACCCTTCGGGACGATTCTTCATCGTGGTTTGCACCATAGCCAGAGTTGAGGTGGTGATCACTTCGATCTATGCTCCGAACGAGGGGCAGATACAATTTCTTCGCCCGTTGCTTGACGGTCTACAGGACCACCCGCGAGTCTTAAAGACACTGTGTGGGGATTTTAATTTGATCTATGATCGGACCTTGTATTGCTCCTGGGGGACGGGGGGGAGGAGTCGAGAGCTTGGTCCCACCTGTTGTGAATATCATCTCCACGACATTTGGCGTTACCTGCATACCACAGAAAGGGACTACTCCTTCTTTTCACACAGGCACGTCTCTTATTCGAGGCTGGACTACTTTTTGGTGGATGACAAGACCCTCCCCGCCTGCGCTTGTGCAGAAATTGGGTTGATAACCTGGTCCGATCATGCTCCAGTGTCCCTTGATGTGGTACTTGACTCGCATCCCCCTCCCCCTCGGACATGGAGGTTGAATCGGGCTTTGCTTTCCGAGCCCGGATTGGTGGAGGATGTGGGCTCTCTCCTAGCAGAATTTTTTACAATTAACGATAACGGCTCAGTGAATGACGAGACTCTGTGGGCCTCTCATAAGGCCTATGTCCGGGGACTCTTTTTGCAGAGGGTAGCGAGACTTAGGAGAGCTCAAGAGAGGGAGAGGTCGGATCTACTCGCTCAGATACAAAATCTTGAAACCCTGAATAAACAACACCCGACATCTGCGACGACATCCCTACTGATCGCCGCCAGAATTCGCTTTAGGGCCCACCTACTGCGTCGCCACGAGAAATACCTACGCCACTCCAAAACAATCTTTTATGAATCGGCAGATAAGGAGGGCGCCCTATTGGCGCGACGGTTAAAGAAAAAAGAAGCTAGGGCCACTATAGCAAAAATTACAGATGACTTGGGACGAACGGTTAGAAACCCTAATGACATAGCTGGCGTCTTTCAAAAATACTATGCTAAACTTTACAACCTTAAGTCGAAAGTAGAGACCCCCCAACCCACTACCAAACTGATTGGGGAGTTCTTGGAGGGATTGGACCTACCTTCTCTCACTCAGCAGGAGAGGGAGAGACTGAACCTCCCCTTTACTCTTGACGGAGGTTGAGTCAGCCATCCGGGGCACCAAATTGCATTCGGCCCCCGGACCTGATGGACTTCCCAACGAGTATCTTCGCTCCTTTGCTGGAGTTTTGGCTCCTTTCCTTTTGAGGAACTTCCACCACTGGCGGGAGATGGGAGTGATTGACCCTTTACATTTACAGGCTGCAATAATTACCATTCCCAAGTCTGGCAAACCGCCGGATTTGCTGGAAAGCTATCGCCCCATCTCCCTCCTAATTGTGACCTAAAGATTTTTGCAAAGATTCTAGCGTCTAGGTTGGCGGTTGTGGTTCCTAGGTTGGTTAGCCCGGACCAGGTGGGCTTCGTGGCTGGAAGGCAGGCGAAAGATGGGACGAGGAGGATGATTAACCTTCTTAAATATCTGGAGCTGAAGGTGTGACCCTGGGGCATTCCTGTCCTTAGATGCCGAGAAAGCGTTTGATAGGGTGCACTGGGGTTACCTGGAGGTGGTTCTTCGGAAATTTGGCCTAGTCGGGCCCTTCCTCTCGGCTATATTGACCTTGTATTCCCGTCCCAATGCCAGGGTCTTTGCCTCTGGATTTCTTTCGCCTGCCTTACAGATCACGATAGGAACCCGCCAGGGCTGCCCTCTGTCTCCGACAATATTTGCCTTGGCGATAGAGCCCCTGGCGGAGAAGATCCGTACCACCCCGTTGGTGGACGGTGTTCGGGTCGGCCGGGAGACACATACCATCAGCCTTTATGCTGACGATATCATCATTACTTGCACTAACATATCTCAGTCCTTGCCAGCGGTAATGTCCATTCTCCGCTCCTTCTCCTTGATCTCATACTACAAACTGAACCTGCGAAATCGGTCATTCTTCCCATTAACGTTCCGGACATGTTGATCTCGTCCATCTCCCTGCTCCCTACCTTTTAAATGGTCGAAGGAGGCAATTCCATACTTGGGTATTGTTCTTACCCCCACTGCCCATTTAGTTAGACACAACTTTAACAACCTTTGCTCAAAAATTTCTAGCGCCACCGCCTCCTATTCCCTTAAGAAGCTCTCCTGGATCACGCGTCTTAACGCATTTAAAATGCTTTTGTTGCCGACTATTCTGTATTATCTTAAATGTTTCCCCCTTAAAATTCCTAAAGACATGCTTCTTAAACTCCAACAGATGAGCAAACAAAACCCCTCGGATTGCGCGAGAAACTATGTATCTCCCATTACATGCTGGAGGTATGGGCTTACCTAATTTCTCAGCTTACCATAGGGCGGCTGTCTTGGAGGAGGCCAGGAACTGGTGGCATGCACCTACACACCTCAAGTGGGTGCATATTGAATCCTCCCAGAACCCTGGGGGCTCATTGCGGGACCTCCTGGCGGCTGAGTCTGTCCACTCGGTGGACTGGGCTCCGCTGCTCGAGACATCTCGTACCTTACTCTCCTACTGGAGAGAACTTCCACGGTCCTTGACCAGATTCCTCCCTGATGCTGTCCCTCTGTCGTCCCTTCGTCTGCTGATACCGTCGCTACACATGCGGACGTGGAGAATTGCGGGGGTTGGTGCCCTGGGGGATTTTCTTGCCACTGGTGGCCCTCCTTCCTTTGAAATGCTGGGAGAGGGACCTAAACTTCACTTCTACGGTGGAGGATTGGCACGCCGCTTCCTCGTAGGTGGGAAAGACCTCCAGGTGTGTAAGCCACATAGATAATCTGAACAAGATTCACCTCCGGTAGTACCTACCCCCGCCCAGGTGGTGTCTTTTGCTAGCCACTTATCACCACTTTGTTGGCGTCAGTGCGGGGGGAGAGGAGATCTGGCCCACATGTGGTGGTTGTGCCCAAAACTCACCCCCTTTTGGGTTTTGATATCCAGTCTTCTACAAACAGTTACGGGAGTGCTACAGGACCTGACTCCTCAATTGGCAGTTTTGAATATAGATCTCCAGGACTATCCTCTGCCACTTAGGGGGACGGCCTCCTACATCCTCATTGCTGCACGCCTCTGTGTAGCGGCTAAGTGGAAGTCCCATTTTCCTCCCACTCTATCGGAGGTCATTCGCAAGATCAACTGGATTTTCCATCAAGAATACCACCTTGCCTTGGATAGACCCACTAGACTCTCAGTACAGAATCGTTGGGAATTGTGGGCCTCCCACCCTCAGGCCACCCCTGTTCCCCTGAACTGGTGCCTAGATCTCTGGATATGGGTCCGCGTCAGGACTTCTGAGAGGGACCGGTCTCCTACTCTGGTCCTTCTCTGGCTCTACACATGTGTACCTGAATGTCGTATACCCTTATTTCCATTTTTCCATACTACTTACTTTGTGTCGTTAGTATTGTTACCTAGGAATCTGCATTGATTGTGCTATTGCGAGGCGGACCCCTTCCCTCCCTTCCCTTCCACCCCTGTGTAGTCATTTCTCTTTCTTTTCACCCCCTGTCTTCATTCTACATTCTACTTTGTTAATTTTATTGTATCTTATGTTGTTCGATTTGTTTGATTTGAACAAACGCTCAATAATATTTTAATGTTCAAAAAAAAAAAGTATAGTGCTGGGGAGTAGCTTACTAAAAAGATGTATGACAGAGGGATGTACAAAATATATGTCAGGGCCCTCCCAATTGTAAAAGACGAAAAAAAGCCACAACAGTATGTGTGAACAAATGCTAAAAACAATATTTTTTTGTTTTTCTGGTTTACTTAGCCTTGTATAAAATTGATTAGGCAGGAGAAACTGTTTCTGAAACTTTTTAGCCTCCTAAATGCGATTTAGGTTAGGTTTGGTAGTTGTTCTTGTGTATCTGTAACAGTGGCGTCAGTGGCGTAATCCCACACAAAGTTATTCCCACAAACCATATGTGAGTCAAAAATGCATGCAGGCATATTCTCCAGGTTCTTTCCATTCTGATTCATCACATTCCCAACCATTTCAGCCTTTTCCTCAGGCCCTCAGACTCCTTGGTAAGGTCCAGCAGAAAATTACTCATATTTCCCATTGACTTACATTGTACTCGCTATTCGGAATGAATACGCGATTATTACAAAGTACTCGTAACGAGTGTAGTGATTAAGAATATTATGGTACTCACTTATCACTAGTAAAAAGTTTGCAAATAAAGTGAGCTAGGTCATCTTTTGCAATGTCAAAAAAGGCCCAGGCTAGGCAACCCTTTCCACCTCGGACAACTGCAGTCCCGTGATAGCTGCTGTCCAGAGCCAGAATTATGGCTGAGGATGCAGCACTTGTTGTGCTTGCTTGCAGCCCTCAGTCACTCAGAGGGAACACACAACTTAACCTCCACGTGTTCTTTCTCCTCCTTTGCTGAGCTACTTAGCTACATTAATCCAAAGACTGATCTAGAACCTCATCATCATCCTCTCTGTTGTCCCACTCCTCGCCATGAGAATCACCCTACTCCTTTTCCTCCCCTGTACGCACAGTACAGTGCGTTTGTTCCTCAGATCATCATCATTCTCACGTCCACCACTGGGGGTTATCGTCTGATCACGAGGGTATGGATTTTGCTGAAACCATTCTTCCTTCATCCAGAAAACTAGAAGAAAAGTAGAAAAGCGCACATAGGGTCTTATCCGGGTGTAACCGGGGTGTTGTATTGTGTGCTGTTGCACTAACCTTATGTTGTTGTGAGAGTCACAACAACTATTGAAACATAAGACGGCTTACAGCACTCCGCCCAAGGGAAACAGGTTAAAGCATTAGATGAAAGGTGGTAATTCGTGCGCTGACGTCTGTCCGTTGGTTCCAAGAAATCCAAGGAATCACAAGATGTTAAAAGTAATACCTTTAATGTCTAATTCTTACGCGTTTCATGGTACTTAGACCACTTCATCAGAGGTAAACCTTGTGGATCTCTGATGAAGTGGTCTGAAGTACCACGAAACTCATAAGAATTAGACATTAAAGGTATTACTTTTAACATCTTATGATTCCTTGGATTTCTTGGAACCAACGGACAGACGGCAGCGCACGAATTACCACCTTTCATCTAATGTTTTAATCGGTTCATCCAGAAAAGCAACTCCAGAAGATTTTGGGCATTGCTACAGATGCTTTGCTCCTCTGGAGTATGTGAATCTTTGGAGCAGACCTCTGATGCCAATAAAATACAATGTGTGAACATCTCTGCAGAATCGCCCATCTGTGTTTCCTCACAATCAGTTGTGCAGTTGGAGAGTTGTGACATTGGGGCACCACCTCTGAGAATTGTACTGTTTGTGATGTTGAGGTGGAGGAACAGGAGGACTGGCTAGTTGATGCAGTGGTTTCCATGAATTAAAAACAAAAGATGAACTGGGACATAAGTATAATATAACCAGATAAAGACAAACGGCAATGTCTAACTGGGACATAAGTATAACCATGCAGTACAAAAGTGCATGTTCACACAGGCCTAAAAATAGGAAAACCAAAGAAAAGAATAAAAATGAGCAAATATCCTAAAATAAGTAAATAAATTGCAATAGTGCATAAAAATAAAAATAGGGTACTTGGTGACATAATTTTCATAACAAAAAAAATTATGTAAAAGCCATCCCACTACATCACGGCGACTCCATCGGGAAGGTCCTAACCTAGCTTCAAGTATTAAAAACATTACCAGATCTCAAGTTATATTAGTATAATAAGGACTGAGCAGGGCCCGGGTCCCAACAGAGAACATTCAGCAATGGGAAGCTATTTACACATAATGTCCAGCTAATATAAGGCAGGCCACACCTTAGATTGCTAATACTAATGTCACTTAACATCCAGTAATGTGTTTAATGCTTGATGCTAGGTTAGGACTGTCTCAATTAGGTTCCCTTGACGTGGCAATATGGATTTTACTATTTTTTATCAAAATAATGTTACCAAGTACCCTATTTTTATGCACTATGGTAATTTATTTGTTTACTTATTTTAGGATATTTGCTCATTTTTTTTCTTTTCTTTTGTTTTGGTTTCCTTAAACTGTATCAAAAGCTGTTCCTCATCCACAACTCGTATTGCTGTGCTGCTGGCCAACAAAGAGACTGGAGTAGGCTGTCCAGTAACAAAAGCGTTTAGTAACATTAGCAGTAGCACCTTCCCCATGTAGCACCTTCCTCCAACCCCAAGCCTACTCCCCTTTCCAACAACCTTTTTCCCTTCCCCTTTCCACCACAACCTCAGGATTCCCACTCATATTTTATGCACACAGATTTGGAAAGCACTTGTTTGAGGCTAAACACACGTTTTAGGCAAAAGTGAAGGATTTTACAATCACTGCTTTGAGGCCAAGAAACAGCCTTTTTAGTAGAAGCTGAAGGATTCGAGAATCACATGTTAGAGGCAAAAAAATGGCTTTTTAGGGAATACTGAAGGTTTCCAGGATCACAGGTTGAAAGCTGTACATAGCCTTTTTAGGAGAAACTGAAAGATTTAAAAATCACAGGTTAGAAGCAAAAAAAATGTTTTAAGGAAATTGAAGGATTTGACAATCACATATTAGAGGTGAAACATAACCTTTTTGGGGGAAACTGAAACATTTGGCAATCCCTTCCTGTATGCAAAAAATGCGGCTTTGCCAATGCACCCAGATTTAGGATTCACACTTGTTCTCAGCACAAAATGCCTATGTCCAGATGGAAAAATATATATTAGAATCTGACAACCCTCAGTTGTTGATACTTTTTAATGGCTAACTAAAAAGATGGTAAGAACAAGCAAGCTTTCGGGACACTATCGCCTCTTAATCAGGCTTAATAATGACACAACGTTTAAACACACACATATATACACATGTACAGGTTGGATGATGCCATCAATAAACTAAGTGTGGTGAAGGGTAACACAGGACTTGGCAGAGTTGGGAGGGGGTATAGAGCATCTGGTGTAGTGAAAATCAGTGTCCTGAGATAAGAAACAGATAGTTTTATGTCCTTTGATTAGTTGTTTCTTCAAGATTTGGAGATTCCTCAATTAATGTAAAAAGATGTAAATCCACGCGACACATTCATTCCCGCTCTGAGTGTGTCAAAGGTTAACATAGGTTTATATTCCCAGACTCTTCTGTATCTCTGCGATTTGAAATTATCTTTTAAAACTAGTATATTCATGTCCATTATAGTATGATCAAGGGCACAAAAATAATTGGCCATAGGTAGATTCATTCTTTTTTCTTTTATTGTGTGGCGATGAGAGTTCATTCTACAGGGTGGGCCATGTATATGGATGCACCTAAATAAAATGGGAATGGTTGCTGATATCAACTTCCTGTCTGTGGTACATTAGTATATTGGAGGGTGAAAACTTTTCCAGATGGGTGGTGACCATGGCGGCCATTTTGAAGTTGGCCATTTTGTGTCCAACTATTTTTTTCAATGGAAAGAGGGTCATATGACACATCAAATTTTTTGAGAATTTCATAAGAAAAACAATGGTGTGCTTGGATTTAATGTAACTTTATCGTTCATGAGTTATTTACAGGTTTATGACCACTTATAAAATGTGTTCTAAGTGCTGCCCATTGTGTTACATTGTGTTGTGTCTGAAATTGCTACATGATTCAGATATCCAGTGGCATTGAGGTTTCCATTGACGAAGAACGGCCCCACTATCTTTGTACCCCATATATCAAAACATACCATCAATTTTTGTGTTCCAACAGTCTTGGAGGGATTTATCCACTGGGAGTTAGTGTCAGACCAATAGCGGTGGTTTTGTTTGTTAACTTCATCATTCACAAAAAGTTTGCCTCATCACTCATGTGAAGGCAATTGTCTATGCTGTGAAGATACGAGATGTGCAGTATCTAAAACAACGGCTACTGGAAGCCTGTGCTAGCATTTCTTCTGGGGTGTTGATATCAGTGTGTCAAGAGTGGGAGAAGAGGGTAGCATTGACTATCCATCACAATGGGCAGCACTTTGAACACATTTTTTAAGTGGTCATAAACTTGTAAATAACTCAAGAAAGAATGAAGTAACAATACATTAAAACCAAGCACACCATTGTTTTTCTCATGAAATTCTCAATAAGTTTGATATGTCACATGACCCTCTTCCCATTGAGAAAAATAAAGTTGGATCCAACATGGCCGACTTTAAAATAGCCGCCATGGTCACCACACATCTGGAAAAGTTTTCCTCCTTCCATATAGTAATGTGCCACAAACAGGAAGTTGATATCACCAACCATTCCCATTTTATTTAGGTGCATGTGCATCCATTAAAATGGCCCACCCTCTAGTTCTAAGTTGTTTCCCCGTCACTCCTACAAACAGATTCCTGCTCACACATTTTGTACATGTAATTAAGTCCACCACATTGCTTGTGGTGCAGCTGAATTTACCTGGGATCTTGTAGTCCTGATCTGTGCTGGGAATCTTTATTTTATCCGTTGTCATTATAGATGAACAGGTTTTGCACCTGTTCTGGTTGCAGGGAAAGGTTCCTGTTATTTTTGGAGAGGACAGGGCGCTTCTGACAATGATGTTTTTTAGAATCGGAGGTTGTCTAAAACACAGAAGTGTGGGGTCTGGAAATATTGATTTTAGTCGGGCATCTTTTTGTAGGAATGGTTGCAGTTTCCTTGCAGCTCCTCTTAGCACCTCCAGATTTGGATTGTAGGTGACTACAAGAGGGACCCGGTTGTTTTCTGGTCTAGTTTTGTAATGTAGGAGATGATTCCTTGAAAATCTAGTGGCTCTTGTAATCTGGTTCTCGATTGATCTTGGATGGTAGCCCTGATTCAAAAAGGTCTTTCTGATGTCCTCAAGGTGATTGTCTCTATCGGTAGGGTTGGAACATATCCGATTGTATTTGATGGCCTGACTGTACAAAATAGAGTTTTTTATGTGTGTTGGATGAAAACTGTCCCATTGAAGATATGTTGGACGGTTAATTGGCTTCCAGTACAGGGATGTCTCTACTTCATTGTGCCGTAGCTTGATGACAGTGCCAGAAACCTGATTTTGGTGCAGGAGTAGTTGATTGTTAAGCTGATGGTGGGATGAAACTGAATAAAGTGTTCATGGAACGTCTTCAGCTGTTACTCAGACACTCTGTCCAAATGATTAAAAAAATATCATCAATATAATAGTAATAGGCAGGGCCGGCTCCAGATATTTGTGAGCCCCGGGCGAAAGCGTCTCCATGGTACCCTTTAACACCCTGTCTGCTCTGCTGCACATCTGCATCATAAGCTGCACCGCAGATTTAAACAGATGTAAATAAGAAAACATTTCTTCCTATTAATTAAAGCTTCTCTGGCGGTGTAAAACGGAGGTGTCATTAACGCTAATTTTAATGTACTAGGGTAGAGTCAATAAATCTATAGTGTCTCTTTGCAAACTATATTCGACACATACAGCTCTGCTATATACCCATAGACCTAGATGGCTCTGCTACATGCACATGTAGACACATATAGCTCTGCCACATGCACATTTGACAGCTAGCTCTGCTACATGCACACTACACACACAGCTCTGCTACATGCCTAATACATCCACAATACACACACAGCTCTGTTACATTAACATACAGGTACATACACACAGCTCTGCTAAATGAACTTACAGGTACACACACAGCTTTGCTACATGCACAATACAAGCAGACTACACACAGAGCTCTGCTACATGAACATACAGATACACACACAGCTCTGCTACATGCCCAATACATGCATATATAGACACACACAGCTCTCCTATATTCACACTACACACACAGCTACATGCCCAACACATACACACTACACACACAGCTCTGCTACATGACCAATACATTCACACTACACACACGGCTCTGCTACATGCCCAATACATGCACATGCAGACACAGACAGCTCTGCTACATTCACACTACTGACATTGCTCTGCAGCATACCCAATACAAGCACACTACACACACAGCTCTGCTACATGAACATACTAATCTACACAGTTCTGCTTACATGCACATACAGACTCACACAGCTCTGCTGCATGGACACTACACGTACATACACAGATACACACACAGCTCCCCTACATGCACATACAAACACACACAGCTCTTCTACATGGACAATGCATTTAATAAAAAACTCCAAACAATATACATACACATTTTTAGGAATAAATAATTCCCAAACTGTACATGGACTTCAATATTCGGTGGTCGCAATACCCAAAATTTACTCAACAACAAACTATGCGACACAACTCATGAATATAGTCAATTCATTTTTATTAAAGTGCAAAGTGATATTCATATATCAATTGTTTACACCATATATTACTATTTATGGCTCTATCCCCTTTGAGTATGGTTGCAAACATACACACACTCAAAGAGTGTGTAGTAAAGTGACATGCTCATTCCAATAGAATACAGGATCCTCCCAAGGTTCATGTTGTATACAACTGGGTGGTCTTTCCCAACCCTTCATAACATCCTTATCCTACATAAATGTGCAGGGTACTTGGTAACATTATTTTGATAGAGTGCACACGCCTATGGGTATTACTACAAAACTACAGATAAAGGGTTGTAGCGTAGAGAATGCATATGATAGAATACACACACCAATGGGTGTAGCCACAAAACTACAGATCTAGGGTTGTAGTCTTAGGGAATGCACATGGGTGTACCTGTAAGTAAGCGGAGGGTACCCCGCATAGGTGATAATAATATATCCTATTGTCTCATAGCACCACAAAATATGGTGCCATAGACATCTAGTACTTCAAATAGGTAGCACTCTACCAGCAAGATAGCTTATAGCTTGAAACACCTTAATAAAGCAATATGCATTAATATATCCCATATAGTCCATAGGCAAAATAAAAGAAGCAAACTCTATAGAATTAATGTGTATACCACATAGTGCGGTTTACCTTATACGTGACAAGGGAGAATCTAGTAGTAACGTCCTGTCACCCGCGTCCGTGCGCCCCAATGCGCATATCGGTCCACCTTCATCAGGGGGCGTGGACAATGCATGCACATAGTAGCACACACACCACTTACACACAGCTCTTCTACATGGACAGTGCATGCACATACAGATACATACACAAATTCTATATATTACCACATCAGCGCAGAGCAGGAGAGGAGCAACTGGGAGCTGCAGGAAGCTGCAAAACTTGAGCAGCAGCAGTAACTTCAAGGGCCTTAATTTTAGTCATGTGATCAGTCACATGACTGGAACTGGAAGGTTCTTCATCCTCCATGTAGCTCCCAGTAAACTTCTTCGCCTGCTGTGTACCAATCACCTAGATCAGTGCAGAGCAGGAGAGAGACGGGGAGAGAGGACAGCTTTCTGTGATCAGATCTCCTTACTGCTTCCCTTACAGACAGCGAGTGGGCCCTCTCACTTCTTCAGGACCCGGCATCTGTCCGGGTATGCTGGGTGCTGGCGCTGGACCTGGTAATAGACTAGAGGCCTGATTGGGCATGTGGATAAAAAGTCACTTTCAAGCTTGGCCATGAAAAGGTTTGCATATTGTGGTGCCATTTTGCTTCCCATTGCTATGCCAGTCTCCAGTACATATATGTTGTCGTCAAATGTAAAATAGTTGTGCGTGAGGATGAATCTTGTAAGCTTCACCACAGAATCAGCATCAATCCCTTTGTTTCCCAGAAAGACTTTGCAGGCATTTAATTCATCCTGGTGTGGGATATTGCTGTACAGAGATTCCACATCCATGGTAGCGAAGATGGTTCCTTCTGGTGTAATGGATGCCCTACCTTTCGGGTGGGCTGTCCTCTTAATTGTCTGCCGCCAAATTGATGCTTTGTCCAAGTGTGTGCACGCCACGGTAAGAACCATGCTGACAACAAGTCAAAGTAGAGCTTAATGACAAAGACCTTTATTTTAGGAGGGGTTAGCAGTTTTATACTTATCATTAAAGGGGCATTTCTTAAGGGCGTTACTAGGGGTGATTACATCATATTATGCTGAATCTACATTTTATTCTGAAAAAAACATTCAATCATATAGTGTGTGTTAGTTAGCATTTCAGCCTTGGGTTAATACAGTCGGTACAGGAACGTCTTGATAAGAGCTTCCACATTGCTACATCTAACTCAAAACATTATATATAAAACTAGAGGAAAGTGCAAGGATTCACATAACCATGCTGTTGGAAGGTTTCTGAATGGCTTCAATAAACTTATATAAATTATTAACTATTTATTGCCATGACACTGGTAGAAGACCTATTGCTGTTTATTCAATAGGTTATGTCCTGAATGTAGCTTGGTGTCTCTTTTACCAGGGGTTTGAGAACACACCTCTACCCACACAGAATTGTGTTCGCTGAAGTTGTCCACACATGAAATGATTGGTCTTCCTGGATTTCCAGATTTGTCAATTTTGGGAAGCATGTAGAATGTGCCTATCCTTAGACTTTCTGGTATCAAGTCATCAACTCTTAAGGATGTGTCAGTTAGACAAGAAACTAGCTTGTTTAGTTCCTTGTGATAGTCCTGTGTGGGGTCAGACTCCAATTTCTTGTAGTAGCGTGAGTCCGTCAGTTGTCTGTTTGCTTCCTTCAGGTAGTCAGATTTTTTCATCATGACTAGTGCACTATCCTTGTCTGCAGGTTTAATGATGATTTCTTTGTTAGTTTTCAAAGACTATATGGCGTTTCCCTCCTGGGCATTGATGTTGGATGGTTGTCTCTTGTGTGTATCTAAGATAGTGGAATTTACCAAATGTTTGAAAGTATCTATATTAGTGATGGGCGAATCCTAAATTACTCGGAATCGCTTGACTCTAGCGAGTCCGAGCACAGGACTCGCTACTCGTTGCGAGTCTAGCGAGTCCAATGTTAATGAATGGGGAAGCGAGTAATAGCGAGTAGTGTGAGATTTACAAATCGCAGATGTGTCTCGGAAGCTTCAGCCTGAAGCAATCCTAGTTTTGTCATTTATTTGCATTGCTCGTTTACTTTGTAAGTAATCGCTGACTCGCACAGATAAGATCCTGTCTCCTCTGTACAGGCTGCCAGCTCCAGGGTCCTAGAGCCCGCCTGCTGCCTGATGTAGCAGTGCTGAGATTGTTCTCAGTCTGCTCATTCCCTGTGTACAGACATGAATGTCTGTGCACAGAGATGATGTAGCAGAGCTGAGATTGTTCTCAGTCTGCTTATTCCCTGTGCATAGACATCTATATTTATGCACAGGGGATGTAGCAGAGAGGACATCACGTTTTGGACTGCGTCGGACGGAAGAGGATTTTTTTAATTAAAGATGGAGTCCCTAATGGCTTTTTTTTTTATTTCTAATAAAAAATTTCTTTGTGTTGTGTTTTTTTTAAAACAATTTAATAGAAATTCATGGCGGTCATGTCTAATATTGGCGTGACCGCCATAAATTTCGGGCTTAGGGTCAGCTGATAATACAAAGCTGGCCCTAACCTCTATTACCCAGCGTGCCACCGCTACCAGGGCCGCTGGAAGAGCGGGGTTCAGCGCCAGAGGATGGCGCTTCAATGAACGCGCCATCTTCTGGGGCGGCTGCGGGCTGCAATTTGCAGCGGGGGGTGCCCAGAAAGCTTGGGCATCCCTGCGCTGCGGATTCCAGCCCCCAGCTGCTTAGCTGTACCTGGCTAGACATAGAAATTGCGCGGAGCCCCGCGCATTTTTTTTTAATTATTTCATGAAATTCTGAGATTCTGACTCTGAGACTCTGACTCTGAAATTCATGAAATAATAAAAAAAAAATGCGTGGGGCTCCGCGCAATTTCTATGTCTAGCCAGGTACAGCTAAGCAGCTGGGGGCTGGAATCCGCAGCGCAGGGATGCCCAAGCTTTCTGGGCACCCCCCGCTGCAAATTGCAGCCCGCAGCCGCCCCAGAAGATGGCGCGTTCATTGAAGCGCCATCCTCTGGCGCTGAACCCCGCTCTTCCAGCGGCCCTGGTAGCGGTGGCACGCTGGGTAATAAAGAGGTTAGGGCCAGCTTTGTATTATCAGCTGGCCCTAAGCCCGAAATTTATGGCGGTCACGCCAATATTAGACATGACCGCCATGAATTTCTATTAAATTGTTTTAAAAAAAAACACAACACAAGGAAAATTTTTTATTAGAAATAAAAAAAAAAGCCATTAGGGACTCCATCTTTAATTAAAAAAATCCTCTTCCGTCCGACGCAGTCCAAAACGCGATGTCCTCTCTGCTACATCCCCTGTGCATAAATATAGATGTCTATGCACAGGGAATAAGCAGACTGAGAACAATCTCAGCTCTGCTACATCATCTCTGTGCACAGACATTCATGTCTGTACACAGGGAATGAGCAGACTGAGAACAATCTCAGCACTGCTACATAATGTCTGTGAGCAGGCGGGCTCTAGGACCCTGGAGCTGCACAGAGAAGACAGCTGGACTCGGCTCGCAAAGAAACAGCAGTTATTTGCGAGTTTCCCTGCTATCACTGGCACAGTAGCCAGTGATTACTCGCACGAGTCTAATGCAAACAATGGCAATCCTCGTTTTGTCAGCGTTTCTGACAAAACTAGGATTGATATTGATTTGCATTGGACTCGTGCGAGTAATCACTGGGAAACTCGCAGAGTACCGAGTCCTGCGAGTCCCTTACTACTCGCCGAGTAACGAGTCCTAGCGAGTAGATTCGCCCATCCCTAATCTATATATTTAATCCAAATGCTGGTTGCGTCCAGGTGCAGGTGTCCAGTTTGACCTTTTCTTGGTTTTCAGGATCCTTCTTCCTTAAGCCCAGTTGGGTTTGTGGCCAATACGATACAAACATTTTCTACTACCGTGTTTCCCCGAAAGTAAGACCCTGTCTTACATTTTTTTGGGGGCCAAAAGTGGCCCCCGGTCTTACTTTCGGGGGGGGTCTTACATTGGGTGCCCCAGCAGTGTGGCCTACAGGCCCCCTCCTGCTGGGACACTGCGGGAGCGGGTCGCACGTCACGTGTGCCCGCTCATTAGATATGCACTGCATGTGACCCGTCGTGCGCATGACGTCATCGCGACTGCGACCGGCCGGTCACATGATCCGGGAGACAGCCGAGGACAGAGAACCGACGCGCTGGCTGCTGCAAGAAGACCCTGGAGGGTAAGATGTCTGCAGCAGCAGCAGCGGTGGGGGCCTCAGAACAGGGGGGTAGTGTGCCAGCAGGAGGGGGCCCATATATACCGTATAATGCACTGCTCCCCCTGTCGCTGATTGACAGGGGGATGCAGTGCATATGTAATGAGCGGGCGCACGTGACGTGCGACCCGTTCCCGCTCCCCCCCCCTCCGCTAGGGGCCTTACATTGGCCCCCCCGGTTGTAAGGCCTTATAATCGGGGGAGGCCTTACATTAGCAGGCCCCCCCCTTTACCCCTAGGCGGCCTTACAATCGGGGGGGCCTTACTTTCGGGGAAACACGGTATGTCTGGATGGACACTCTTGTCCTCCTATGCTTTCTAAAAAGTGATTGAGTAGCCAGCCATCCATTTGTGTAACACAGAAGGAGCAGCATGGAGCAGCACAACTACTGTCCCTAGTTGTAACACTCCTAAAATGGTGACTATGGCGAATGACCACTTTTTATACCCCTAAGAACATGTGACTTTGGCAGCCAATGAAACAAGTCCTTGTGTCTTTAACTTGTGGATGATTTGTGCGCCCTGATTGGCTTATGGCCAGGAACATCCACACAGATAGTGCGGAAAAAAAATGGAGTCGAATGCTCCTCTGACCTCTCCACACAATTAACCTGATCAAACACATCATGCCCACTATCCTACACTGTCAAAAGGTAGGAAAAAAACATTACAAATGCAGTAATGCTTTTTTTATTTGATCAAACACCGATCAAATTTGCATTCACCGACTTTTTTGGAAATTGTTTGGGTGTTCGAACTCGAACAAAATCTGCAATGTTCGTGCCGAATTTGAAATTGGCGAACATGTTCGGGGAAGATTCACTTATCTCTAGTCATTGGTTACTTTAGTTAGGGCTGTTTTGGCTAAATGATGTGGTTGGAAGCCAGATTGTAACTGATCAAAGAGGGAGCAAGAGGACAGGTGTGGGAAAAGTGCAAGATAGAATTGTTCCATTAGTTTTGAGGCAAAGGGTGGAGGAGTGATATTGGGCGAGAAATCATCAAAAAAAAAATAATATGAAGTTACCCTATAACTAGAATTATAATATACAAAAAAGAAAGTGCTCCTTAAAAATATAGAATTTATTATTAATTAAATTAAAAGAATTGTGGTCAAAAAGACCAACATACAAATTGTGAAACATACAGAATATAATAGACATTTACCTGACTGAGACAATCTGACTAAGGCTGAAGGCACACTGGCGCAAGACTCGCGTGAGTGTTATGCGAGAAAAAATCGCATTGCACTCGGACCTGTATCTTTAAATGATACAGGTCCCATCAATGCGATTTTCTCGCATTACACTCACAATGCGATGGAAATGCGAGTGCAATCGCAGCATGCTGTGATTGCACACGATTTCCATGCGCGAGTGGCCATTAAAAGTATATGGGTGCGAGTCAAACTCGCACTCATACAGTACACGTTGTGATTCTCGCATGTTAAAGTCTCATCAAACCGGTTTCCCAGTACAGTACCGTATATACTCGTGTATAAGCCGACCCGTGTATAAGCCGACCCCCCTACTTTTGCCCCCAAAACCTGGGAAAACATATTGACTCGTGTATAAGCCGAGGGTGGACCCCAGCACAGGTATACAGCCCCCAGCAGTGTGGTATATAGGCCCCCCCAGTGGTAGTATACAGCAGCCTCCCCAGTGGTATGCAGGCCCCAGCAGTATATACAGCAGCTCCAGTGGTATACAGCAGCCCTTAGGTAGTACACAGCAGCCCCAGAGGTATATACAGCAGCCCCAGGGGTATACACAGCAGCCCCATGGGTATACACAGCAGCCCCAGGGGTATACACAGCAGCCCCAGGGGTATACACAGCAGCCTCAGGGGTATACACAGCAGCCCAGGGGTAGTACACAGCAGCCCCAGGGGTAGTACACAGCAGCCCCAGGGGTAGTACACAGCAGCCCCAGGGGTAGTACACAGCAGCCCCAGGGGTAGTACACAGCAGCCCCAGGGTGTACACAGCAGCCCCAGGGGTGTACACAGCAGCCCCAGGGGTAGTACACAGCAGCCCCAGGGGTAGTACACAGCAGCCCCAGGGGTAGTACACAGCAGCCCCAGGGGTAGTACACTGGCCCCCCTCACTGTTTGGCGCCCCCACCTCAGGATGGCCCCCCCCGCATGCAGCGCTGCGCATATACATTACCAGCCTATCAGCTGTCACACCTCCGGTGGCGGATCGCGGCTCCCGGCTCCGGCTTCCATCTTCATCTGTGTCTTCCTGCTTTGTGGCCGGGGCTCATCGCGATGACGTCATCGCGACGCCGGCCGGTCATGTGACATGCAGGAAGACACAGATGAAGATGGAAGCCGGAGCCGGGAGCCGCGATCTGCCACCGGAGGGTGACAGCTGATAGGCTGGTAATGTATATGCGCAGCGCTGCATGCGGGGGGGCCATCCTGAGGTGGGGGCGCCAAACAGTGAGGGGGTCCCGTATGACTCGCGTATAAGCCGAGGGGAGACTTTTCAGCCCAATTTTTGGGCTGAAAAACTCGGCTTTTACGCGAGTATATACGGTAATCAATCATCTTGCACAGCTATGACAGCAATGCAAGATGATTATTAAAAACCCAGCTGCTGGGCACTTTTTTGTAATTTGCGGGATTAAACTGCATATGTAGCATCTGTGCGGCATATAAGCACAGATGCTGCATATGCGGCTATTAGGGTTAATGTGCTTTTTGTGTGTTGCCAAGATGTCTCTAGGTTAGTGTCCAAACTCCCTGGAGACATGCTGACTTAATACATTGGCAGTGCAGGGGTTAATCATTATAGCTATGGAAAGCCGGTATTTGTCGGCTTTTGATAATCATTCAGAAAAGCCGACGGCTCCTCTCAGGGAGTTGCGAGCGGTAATGTACCAATTAGCATAAGTACCTTGGACAGCTCCTTATTCAGGACGCTGCCCAGCAATGTAATGTACGCTAATTACATACATTACCGCTCACAGCTCCCCAAGAGGAGCCGGCGGCTTTTCTGAATGATTATCAAAAGCCAACAAATACCGGCTTTCCATAACTATAAAAGCGAAACAAACAGATAAAGTCCACAAACAGTTAAGGGGCGCTCCCCACGTGTTACGCTGCCCATGCCTGGCAGCTTTGTCAGGGGAAGGGGTTGATAAACAGCCCCTATCAAATTCCCCTGACAAAGCATCTAGGCATGGGCAACATAACGTGTGGGGAGCGCCCTTTCTCTCTCCTACTCTAATGTGACTGAGTCTTGGTAAATCTGTTATGAACTGGTATTATACCCTCTAGGGACTTGGGTTATGGTTCTAATTTGAGGCAGCTTTTGTAAATTGTAAAGGCTGTAACCTGTAGACCTTCTATTTGTTTACCCTGAATACCCAGGTTATTTATTGTTCATGTATTTACCTTGCTCAAAATAAGTAGAAGAGGATTACCTACTAATATACTGTTATTGGAGGTTGCATATGGCAATTTGTGGCCAAATTTTAGATGTTTTTAATTGTTTGTGGACTTTATCTGTTTGTTTCACTTTTCTAATAACGTTTACACTTGTTTTGAAAAACAATTTGGAGGTTGCATCGCTATTAATGACGTCTTCTATCTCTCTTGTCTTTCTACGTATTCACTTCACTGACTGGGCAACAACCAATCCCAGAAGCTCATGCTTTGTGAGAGCCTCTGTGACTGGCTGTTGCAATTAGACTTCATTTTCACATTCTAGATGGTGTCTGTACTTGGTTGTTATACACGTTAATGTATGGCAATCAACCTGACATCATAGGGTATAAATAAATAAATAATGGGAAAAAAATGCGTAGAGCTCCACTGTATTTTATTATTATTATTATTATTATTGTTTATTTATATAGCGCCATTGGTTCCATGGTGCTTTACATAAGCAGTGGGGGTAACAAGGACAGGTACAGTACATATGAGCAGTCAATGCTTGCTGATACACGATGGGAGAGGATCCTGTCCACGAGGGCTCACAGTCTTCAGTATCTGCACAGATATAGATGACAACTACAAGCTGCCACCCTCAGCTGTCCATTTTCACCCTGACTGGCAAAAAATATGTGTAGTGCTCCACCCTATTTTTAATTGCCAGCCACAGTAAAACTAGGCAGCTGAGGGCAGGTATTCTCAGTGGGGCGAGGGCTCATTATTGTAGGGCCTAAAGAATAGCAGCATGCAGCCGCTCCTGAAAATGACACATTCATTGTAGTGCCATTTCCAGATGCTTTACCCAGCTCATCCATTGCCCCTGATGAGGTGGAACACTGGGTAATAAGAAGTTAATATCAGTTTTGTATTGCCAGGTGGCATTAAGCCCGAAATTCTTAATGTGAGGCCAAGTTGGACCCGGCCATTAAGAATTTCAAGTAAATAGTAAAGAAGACACCACACATAGAATTTTTTAATTAGAAATAAAAACAGAGACATTTAGGGATGCCATCTTTATTAACCCCTCACCCTCAAACCTCTTCTTGTATCCTTGTAGCTGTCAGTTTCATCTGTGCTGAGGTTGAAAAATACAGTGGATCACCACGCATTTTTTTCCCATTATTTGTTTATATTAAACTCTATGACGTCAGGTTAGTTGCCATAAACTAATGTGTATGACAGCCAAGCACAGACACCGTCCAGATTGTGAAAATGCAGTCTAATTGCATCAGCCAAATCACAGATGCTCTAAGAGAGCATGAGCTTCTGTGATTGGCTGTTGCCCGATCAGTGAAGTGAATATGCCGAAAGATTATTGGGCGGGACCGAAAGTGAGTGAAAGAAAGCGCAGTAGAGGGGCCTGAAAGCAAGCAAGCAGTGGGAGACAGGTAAGATGATCTGTGTGTGTCTTTCTGTATTTGTCAGCTTTTGGACACCTTTGAGGATGTTTTCTTTTATTTAATGTTGCACTGCCATTGATTTTAATGGTGTTCGATGAATTGTTCGTTGAACCATTCGGCATACCCGAATCTTGCGAACTAGCTCATTCGAACCTGGGGTGTTCGACTTATTTCTAGTGTTTACACTCTTGAAATTATTCCAGAAAATAAAATATTTCTTCCAGAAAATTATTGTAATTACACGTTTTGTTTTAACATATGTTTATTTCCTTTGTGTTATTGGAACAAATTAAAATAAAGAGAAAAAAAACAAACTGAAATAATTTCACACAAAACATCAAAAATGAGCCAGACAAAATTGTTAGCACCCTTCAAAATTGGGGTAAACAAATTTTTCCAAGCATTGATGTTCATTCACACTCACCAGTGGTAAGTACCGTATATATCGTGTATAAGCCGACCCGTGTATAAGCGACCCCCTACTTTTGCCCCAAAATCTGGAAAACCTATTACTCGTGTATAAGCGAGGGTGACCCCAGCACAGGTATACAGCCCCAGCAGTGTGGTATACAGGCCCGCGCAGTGTATACAGGCTCCCCAGTGGTAGTATACAGCCCAGAAAGTGTGGTATACAGCAGCCTCCCAGTGTACATACAGGCCCCAGCAGTGTTACAGCAGCTCCCCAGTGTATATACAGCAGCAGCCCAGTGGTATATACAGCGGTACCGTATATACCGTGTATAAGCCGAGGGAGACTTTTCAGCACATTTTATGTGCTGAAAAACTCTGCTTATACACGATATATACGGTAACATGTGTGGGTAATATGGAAATCACACTGAAACCAGAAATAAATGGGGAGAGGTTAAAGCCACGTTACACACACAGATATCTGTTCAGATATTGGTCACAGATCTCTGTTGCAGTGAATCATGGACACATTGCTCCATTTGTACACAGCCACAAAATGGAACAATGTGTCCATGATTTCACTGCAACCAGAGATCTGTTCAGAAGTTGGTCACATTTATCTGTGTGTGTAAAGTGGTCTTCAGACTATGTTCACATGCTGCGTATTTTTGTTTTTTAGCAGTGCTATTTTGAGGATGCTAATAACACATGCGCTTTGCACAAAAAAAAAAACATCCTATTTCACACATTCCACTTTTTCAGTTGCGCTTTTTTAGAGGCCATTCTACAATGTGGGCTATGGATAAGCGCATCTGAAAAGTGCAAAAAGAATTGACATGGTAGTTCTTTTTGAGGATGCGATTTGCAGTGAAATCGGTACCTCAAAAATATGTAGCGTGTGAATGCAAATTCGTGTAATGCATAGCCTTTGCTGGGAAGCAAAATGGCACTGCATTAAACTGCATTTGCACATCCTCAAAAAAATGCTGCGTATTTCCTGAAATACGCAGTGTGTGAACGTAGCATAAGAATGGAGAATAGAAAACGAAAAGAACCGCCTCAGGGCTTGAGAACCAAAATTGTTGAAAAATAACATACTCAAGGTTACAGTCCATCTCCAGAGATCTTGATGTTCTTTTTAATCAAGTTTTAAAAATTCCAGACTTATAGGTCAGCGCTTCCTATAAGACCTGGGGTTCGTCATCAAATGGCTTCTTTATTTAGAAATATCATAAAAGGCAGTACAACACGTTTCGACTCTAGCATGAGTCTTCCTCAGGTACAATTATAATAAAAATATAAGTATATGTGCTTCCTTATATAGCTCACAGTATACCTGAGTTAAGGAGGTTGGGTTCCCAACGCGTCGAAACGCATTGTACTGCCTTTTATGATATTTCTAAATAAAGACACCATTTGATGACGAACCCCAGGTCTCCTAGGCGCTGACCTATAAGTCTGGAATTTCACTGGGTATGGACGGCGGAGAAAAATTTATGAAAAGTTGCAATGCAGTATAGTCGGGTGGTTGATAAACAGCCCCTATCAAGTTCCAAAGAAATTCAAGCTGTTCCACACCATCAGAGTCCATCAATGTCAGTGAAATCTCTCCACTGACATTTGAATTAAACTAAACGCTATGGCAGGAGACCTAGGAGAGCCCTACTGGTGACTCAGAGCCGCACGTCAAACATACATAGAAAAAACAACATAACTCACTCCTATTTTTCCCACTGCTCTGCTTCCATCTCTGGTGTACTGACTCTCCAAACAGCAGATGCATGAAGAAGTGATGCCATCGCGTCTGCTGTCTCAGTAAACACTGTGGTTGGTGGAACAAGGAGCTCACAGCTTTGCCTTCCACCAATGTGTTTACATGTATTTGCATCCTGAGGCTGCAGATAGCAATAATATTGGACACATGTGTCAGAGGGAATGGTGTGGCCCACAAGTTTAATCCCCGGGCCCGGATGGGATACACCCCAGAGTGCTGCAGGAATTAAGTACTGTCATAGATAGACCATTATTTTTAATCTTTAAAGATTCCATGATAACCGGGTGTGTACCACAGGACTGGCGTATAGCAAATGTGGTGCCAATATTCAAAAAGGGAACAAAAACTGAACTTAGAAATTATAGGCCAGTAAGATTAACCTCTACTGTGGGTAAAATCCTAGAGGGTTTTCTAAGAGATGCTATACTGGAATATCTGAAGAAAAATAACCTTATGACCCAATATCAACATGGTTTTACGAGGGACCGTTCCTGTCAAACTAATCTGATAAGCTTCTATGAAGAAGTAAGTTCTGGACTGGACCAAAGAAATGCTTTGGATGTGGTGTATATGGACTTTATATGTCACACAAAAGGTTGATACATAAAATGAGAGCAATGGGGATAGGGGAAAACATGTGTAAGTGGGTTAAAAACTGGCTTAGTGATAGGAAACAAAGGGTGGTCATTAATGGAACACACTCAGAATGGGTCACAGTTAACAGTGGGGTACCACAGGGGTCAGTATTGGGCCCGCTTCTTTTTAATATATTTATTAATGACCTTGTAGGTGGCATACAGAGTAGAATCTCAATATTTGCAGATAACACTAAACTCTGCAGGGTAAGCAATACAGAGGAGGACAATTTTATATTACAGGAAGATTTATGTAAACTAGAAGCTTGGGCTGATAAATGGCAAATGAGCTTTAACCTCCCTACCGGTATTCCCGAGTATAACTCGGGGTTAACTTTAGCTGACAGAAGCGGTAACCCCGAGTCATGCTCGTGTTTACCGGCGGTACGTTTTGCAGATGCTGCTTGAGGAGCGTGGGTACTGTCGGCTTCCAGCCCCGCCGCCCCTGCAGCCTTAGATGAGGAGAGGGGAGGGTGCTGTCAGCCCTGCCGCCCCCGCAGCCTTACATGAGGAGAGGGGGGGCGTGTGCTGTCAGCCTCGCTGCCCCCGCAGCCTTATATGAGGAGCAGCGGGGGGGAGCGGGAGAGGGGAGCTGTCACCTTTCTGCGGTGGCCCCTGCAGGCTTAGGCGAGGACTGGGGGGTGGGGTGGGCGGGGGTCTCAGCTCCGTCACCCCGCACCGCCGCCCCGCACTGTCGCCCTGCCCTGTGGCAGCGGGACTAGAGCTGGAGGCGCCCATCACACAGTAAAGAAGCCTAAGTGTGATGCTGGTGCCCCCTTCTACCCTGCCGCTTCCCCTGGCTGCTGCCGCTTGGTCCTCAGGGCTGGGTCCTATCAGCTGAAGGGGTGGGTCGGAGGGGTGTATTGCTATCAGCTGCAGCTGCGGAAGGGGGGGTGCTGTCAGCTGTAGCTGTGGAGTGTAGGGGGGTGCTATCAGCTGCGGAGCGGGGGGGCTTTGGGGTGCTGTCAGCTCCACCATCCCGCACTGCCACCCAGCGTGACTTACCCACTGTAGCTGTGGGTGGGATTTGGGGTGCTGGTAGTAGCTAGACAGGTGCCCTGTTGCAGCTCTGGGTGAGGAGAGGGGAAGGTGCTAGCAACTATAGCTGGGGGGGGGTTACGGGGTGCTAGTAGCTATACTGGCGGGTGCTCTGTTGCAGCTGCAGCTGTGGAGCTGGGGGGAGGTATGGGAGCTGGGGATGCAGAGGAGGGGGCCCCTACTGATGCGTGAGGGGCCCCCTACTCAGTCGGGGCCTCAGACGCTCGGGGTAAATGGCAGCGGAGTCTCCTTACATTCTCTTGGGGGTCCAGCGATGTCCCCGCTGTGATCGCCGATGAGGGCCCCTTCGGATGCCTCCATATGACTTCCTGGTTCCGTCTCTGTGAGCCGCTGCTTCTCATTGGAGGCGGAACTGGGCGAGAAATACAAATGTATAAAATTTCTGCCCATAAAAGAAATTTTTTACCAAAAAAATGGTACCGCTTTCAGCACAAAATTCCTGAAATAATCATACCGCCAGGGAGGTTAATGGGGATAAATGTAAGGTCATGCACTTGGGCAGAGGAAACAAAAGGTATAATTATGTGCTTAATTCACCAGGAAAAGAGGATTTAATTGCATATATTTTTTATTTATTCATGAGATGGACTTACAACAGGATAAACACATACAGGACACAAAACATTGCACTGCCCAGACTCTCACATAATCATTTAGGTCATATACTTTATAGCCAGCACATAGTTTATTGCACAACCCGAAGTCTCAGCAGTAAAACCACCTATCACAACAAGTGACAGCCAAATCAAGGGTATATACAAGTGTATAGTGGTTCAGAGGACCAGGAAAAAGTGCAAAGTAAAAGTGCAGATGCATTCATTACCTGCTAGAGAGGAGACCGGACCGCTGTGGGATTATTATAATAATTATGTGCTTAATTGTAAAACACTGGGCAAAACTGCACTGAAAAAGACCTGGGTGTATGGGTAGATGACAAACTCACATTTAGTGGCCAGTGTCAGGCAGCTGCTGCAAAGGCAAATAAAATAATGGGAATCATTAAAAGAGGCAGAGATGCTCATGAGGAGAACATAATTTTACCTCTATACAAGTCACTAGTGTGACCACACTTAGAATACTGTGTACAATTCTGGTCTCGTGTGTATAAGAAACACATAGCTGAACTAGAGGCGGTGCAGAGAAGAGCGACAAAAGTCATTAGAGGACTGAGGGGTCTGCAATACAAAGACAGGTTATTAAACTTGAGGTTATTTAGCTTGGAAGAAACGAAGGCTTAGGGGTGATCTTATAATAATGTATTAATATATGAGGGGACAGTACAGAGACCTTTCTAATGATCTCTTTACTCTTAGGCCTGAGATGGGGACAAGGGGGCATCCTCTACGTCTGGAGGAAAGAAGGTTTAATCATAATCACAGACGCGGATTCTTTACTGTAAGAGCAGTGAGACTATGGAACTCTCTGCCACATGATGTTGTAATGAGTGACTCACTACTAACATTTAAGAAGGGCCTGGATGCCTTTCTTGAAAACTATAATATTACCAGTTATACATACTAGATTCTTTGATAGGGCGTTGATCCAGGGAATTAGTCTGATTGCCGTATCTGGAGTCAGGAAGGAATTTTTTTCCCCAATGTGGAGCTTAGTGTTGCCACATGGGTTTTTTTTGCCTTCCTCTGGATCAACATGTTAGGCTATGGGTTGAACTAGATGGACTTAAAGTCTTCCTTCAACCTTAAAAACTATGTTACTAAGTTACTGTTTTCAGTCCTTTGGCTGTCTCATTTCACTGGCTGCACTGTGCCCGGGTCTATATTAAATGAATCTCAGTTTTGGAAGACAAGAAAGAGGAAACATGTATAGTATACAAGTAATTCATCATTAACTATCTAAACTATACTCTTTCATCTTTACAGGGATTTCAACCTTTTCCCGCCTTAACACCAGGTATAAACACAGAGTATGAGGCGCCAAATGTGAGTATGGGAATTCTTTTGCTATAACTTAAATGCTCGAAAAATATGAAATTATGTGACAAAAGGCTTTTTTAATGTATAAATGTGACAACTTTTGTTCTCTATTCTTAAGGACAGAAAAATGCACATATAGCATACAGTTGTGGCCAAAAGTATTGACATCCCTGAGATTCTGTCAGATAATACTCAGTTTCTTCCTGAAAATGATTGCAATCACAAATTCTTTGGTATTATTATCTTCATTTAATTTGTCTGAGTATTATCTGACAGAATTGCAGGGGTGTCAATACTTTTGGCCAACACTGTATGCTTATTATATATGTATTGCATTCTAACATTTAATAACTGTGAGAAGTTATATGTTTAAGCACCACTCCAGCAGGTTTTTCTTTTTTTTTATTTCACTGCTGTGCTGAAAATTGGCTATAAAATGGTTGTAAGGGCTAGGGTTTTAAAATTGAACCCAAATGGGGGTAAAGGCCACGTTACACACACAGATATATTGGTCACAGATCTCTGGTTGTACACAACTACAAAATGGAGCAATGTGTCCATGATTTCACTGCAACCAGAGATCTGTGACCAATATATCTGTGTGTGTAACGTGGCCTTAACAGAAGAACAATTGCCTTGCAAACAAATTTGGATAGATAAATGATAAGAGGTTCTGTCACAAAAGCAATATGGATGGCACTGTGGCTCAGTGGTTAGCACTGCAGCTTTGCAACGCTGAGGTCCTGGATTCAACTCCACCAAGGACAACATCTGCAAGGAGCTTGTATGTTCTACCTGTGTTTGGGTGGGTTTCCTCCGGGTACTCCTCCCACACTTTAAAGACATACTGATAGGATGGTTAGATTGTGAACCCTGATGGGGATAGTGTTTCGAATGTATGTGAAGCGCTATGGAATTAAAAGTGAATAATAAATGAATTAATAAATATTATTATTAAAACTGGTTACATACCAATAATAAACTAAATATTTTTTGGCTGCGTTCACACATTGCGTATTTTTGCGCACGCTTTTCAAAATATGCAATGGGTTTTTGTCTGCCGGCAAAATGAATGGGAAACACAGTGCTTAACAATATGCCGCGCTTTTATAGGAAAAAGCGCCTGGGTAAAAAGAATGACCTTGTCAATTCTTTACGCAGCAGCGCTGGCGCTTTTTCCTATAAGGGCGGGCGCTGCTGCATCTGATGTCACAGAGGGGAGGAAGAATCCTGCTTTCCCCCTCCCCTCTGTGACACCTGTGACCGCCCATTTGATTTTGCAGTGTTTTAATATACACTGAGAAATCAAAGTTAAATAAAGACAAATATGTTAAAAATAATAAAGAATGAAATACTTACCCTCCGACGGGTGTTCCAGTGTCCGGGAACCAGGAGCCGCCGCAGGAATTGACCTACTAGGACCTGTGGTGATGTCAGAGTGACGTCACAGTCATGTGATATGTATGACATGACTGCGAGCGGCCAATTAGTCACTCTGGCATCACGGCAGGCCCTGGCAGGATGATACCTCTGCATCGGAGACCAGAGAGATGCCATCGGAGGGTAAGTATTTGATCCTTTATTATTTTTCATACATTTGCATTTATTTCATTTAGATTTCACAGTGTATACTAATGCACTGCGAAATCTAATGGGGGCTGTCACACATGTCACACAGGGGAGGAGGAAGCAGGATTTTTCCTCCCCTCTGTGACATCACCTGCGCTTTATAGGGTGAAGAAAGCGCGATATGTGAATGCACCGGCGTATTTTGTTGCACTTTTTGCATTGCCAAAAATTGCGGCAAAAAGCGTGCACAAAAAAGCGCAACAAAATACACAAATGTGTGAACGTAGCGTAACAGTCACCCCACAGAGATGGAGTTCAGAGTTTCCCCATATAGTAACAAGTTTAATAAAAGACCCCTACAAAGCCTCTTTCACAGCTAACCACAGAGCTGAAATTGTAAATATAAACCACGAACTAGTCTCTTTCCACATCCACAATTGGCCCACACAGCCAAGATTTTCTGAATTTAAGGGGGACCTGCCAGGTGTTTATGCCTCCCCAGCTATCATTGTCTGTAGCTGTAGTTTTATAATACTATTCTAATCATCCTTGTCTGAGCTCATAGTGTAATGTGAAAGGTGAAAAAAGCAGTTATACGCTTACATTTTCTTATGTAAATGAGGCAGTCAGACTATACCTTGGAGGATGTAGTCTTTCTGGCAGGTTAATAGTTAACATTTCAGCCAAATTTCAGAACATGCTGTGGGACCTGTGTAATGTCAGAACCATGTGACTACAGTAGGCGGAGCTGTGCTGAGGTGGTCGACAGGGTATGGAATACTCAGATACTGGGATAGGCGGTTGATTCGATGGGGGAATCACTGATGGTCTGTTCCCAGTTCCGTGCCCTGGACCCTCAGTGGTAGGGGATGGGGGTGATGATGATGGAGGGGAAGGAATGGTATCGTGACGCCACCTATGGTACCTGGTAATAGGGTTACCAGCGCTGCGGCCGGCCGCTGAGGTGATGGAAGGCAGCGTTGGATAGTACAGCTCCCCACAGGTGGAGCTTTACCGCAGGGCAGCAGGGCGGATGAGGGGAGTAGTAGTAGCGGTCCTGCTGTGAACGGCGATGGCGGGGAAGCAGACACACACTAGTTTTTGGTTTCAGTACCTTTTTACTATTGTCCGTTAACAGGCACAGTCCAGGAGAGTAACCAGGTGTCGGTGCAGCTTGGGGCATTCACCTTGGAGAGTTGTGAGGCCTCCTCTGTTAGTGTGTGCGTCTTTTTGGGGTAAGCTCTGCCTGTAGCTGAACCTGCTGCTACTCCCTTTCAGGGTGCTGTTCCACAACTGACAATGATGATTCAATGGAGTAAGATAATATGTGTCAGCGCTCGCAAAGCAACAGGACTACGTTCAAACGTAGTCCTGTTGCTTTGCGAGCGCTGACACATATTATCTTACTCCATTGAATCACCACCGCACTTCCCTGCGGGAAGCGTGTGTTCGGCAGCTCAGCACACAGGATCAGCTTCCGTCACAGCCACCACTCCTCCTCAGCTGTCACGTGGACCGGACGCCGGCGGACTACGCGCACCATTATCCTCGCAGCTCCCAGCCGTTGTGGAGACCCCACGGGGTTGGATCCCTGCCTACTAGCCGGCTGTGCGGTCCGCACAGCTGGACCAGGTGAGCAAGTGGACTGCTGAATCGAACCCCCCCTTTTTTAAAATTAGCAGTGTGGCGCAACCTTTTCTTTTCTTTTACAACTGACAATGAGGACTTCCTATCCTCGGCTAGGTCCCTGGTCCTTTACTTGGTCAAGTTTGGATTCTTCTATTTGTTACTTCAGGGGGACTGGATCCTCCTTATCTGTCCGGACTATTCCTGCTGCTATATCTTATCAGCAGTTGTGGACTCCGGTGTCCAGGTAACTAAAGGGTTCACAAGTCTGTTCCCTTCTTCTTGCTTCTCCCACTGACCTCCTTCCCTCTCCTTAGGGCACAGCACAGATGGGTCAGTGTCCCCTGGTTCTGGGCCTGCTTGGTCCCAGCAACCAGCTCCTTACAACTGCTCTCTTCTCTGTCTCACTGGAACTAACTGGAACTTAACTGACTCCTCCCCTCAGGCCTGGATCTTTTATAGGGGATCTGGCTTAAGGACAGCCAGTGGGGATCCCCCTCCAGGTCTGAGGTGGAAGGTGTTGTGTGCTGTGTGTACCAAGGTGTACATCCCTCCCTGCACCGGTGGGTCCTGTGGCAATCCACACAGGTCCTTTTTAGAGATGAGTGGTGTTCGATTGGAATTGTTCGCCAATCTCAAATTCGAGCTGTTTTTTGCGGTGTTCAAGTCATTCGTCGAATTAGAACAATTTGCTTGAAATTCGGCAGTTCTAGTATATGTTCGATAACGCTTCAATCACCAAAAGCTTAATCTTCCTAACCCTAAACCTAGCCCTAATATTGCAAATGAATGTTAATATCCAGTTTGTGTGTATATTGTGCAGGGGGGCTTGTATCAGAGCTCCAGCAATAGAGTCGCTTTTTTTTTTTCCTCCTAAAGCATGTACAGTGGGACGGTTCAGGCTGCTAGCCAATCACAGTCCCACACTGCAAAGTGCATTTTTTCACACAACCAAGGCCATCATTGGCTGTGTCTGTCACATGTCCTAGCCCTATAAGACTCGTCCATTTTAACGATCGCCACCATTTTGCTGATAGCTGCTGCAGGGTGTTAGACGGCACCGCTGCAGCTGTGTGCGACCACTAAACAGTGCAAACTAAATTGTGTTCTCTCAGTCAGCTAGTGAGCGAATACAAAGTTAGATAAATAGGTTTAGGGAGTAGGGACTGGAGGGAGGGTGCAAATCTTAATAATATCTGCCCTTTTTTGGGCTGCTCCATAGGAGTAGCAATTAGGGATAGGGACTAGGGACTAGTAGTCTATCAGCCCTTTTCAGGGCTACTTCATAGAAGCAGGGACTAGTTTTAATTGCAGCCATTTTGAGGGCTAGGTTAGAGCAGTCTCTATTAATTTTTGCCAGGCAGGGGTGTGTCAGGTGTGTGCCAGATGCTGTAAGTCTTTCTTACAGCATCTGGCCAAAGTAATATAGCTCTTTGAATCCATTAGGGCAAGTAGTGTAGCACTGCTGTGAAGAAAGCTACACCACCTGTCTTAATTAGGCATTTTTTTTGCTGCAGCTAGTCCAGGCACTTTGTTCGGGCTAGTAGCAGACTAGCAGTGTCCCACAGTGGTGTAACCCACTTGTGAGAGAAGCTACACCACCTGTGTAGTTCCTTCTACTAATTTCTTACTGCACCTAGCAAACCTGTCAGTTTTTGCCTAAAAGCAGTGTCCACAAAAACCTGTAATATAGGCCATGTGTAATACAACTAAGTACAAATTGAGTGTAGTTCATTCTACTAATTTTTAACTGCACCTAGCAAACGTAATTTTTTGTGCCTAGTACCACTGTCTGGCCACTCAACTCTGCTCGATTTCCATCAGAATATTTTTTGCCAACAACTGCAGAGTTGCCAATCTGTTCACATACAAAATGAGTGTCAAAAGGCCTGCTGCTGGTGGAATTGGAAAAAAAGTTTGGGTACGTGGGAAAGCAAGAGTAACATCTGCTGAAGAAAGACCATTTTCCAGCCAAAGTAAGATGCCTACTTCTTTCCGTGGAGATTCTGATATGATCCCTTTCGTACGGACACGACTCAGACGACGATCGATATCAATTCTCGATGAGGCACAAAAAGAGCAGGCGCTTGAATGGATAGCAAGTGCTTCAGCAAGTGGGCTCTCCTCCACCTCAACTTCTATATCACAAATACACCAGTCCTCAGAGGTGTCACCCCAATCCCACTTGCTTCCGCACAGCTCCCAAGTCTCCAGCCACCCATCTGAGTATGGGGTAAGACAGATGGTTGAGTATGCATCTCTCTTCACTCATACTATAGCTGGGAATCAGAGGTCTGCTCCAAAGCTTTTGTGAGTCAAGATGAGGAAATGATCTGCACTAATGCCCAGAAGCTTTTGGAGTCGGATCCAGGCCCAGATAAAAAAGGTTCTGAGCAAGCATAATGTAGACCCTCATTCATAAAGTGTCAACTGCACCTTGGAGATCTTGTGAGCCCTTCACATACGACTCCTCCTGTACTTCCTCCCCTCCTCTAGTGCCACCACCTGACTCTGAATACTGTTTAAATTGTGATCGATCATTTAAATGACGGGAATAGTCATGGTGATAATGGCATCATCATCACTAAACATCTTCGTCGACATTTCAATACTGTACAGAATGGTGCATAGGTCCTTCATTTCAGACCACTCCAGCTGTGTGATTTGCCCCACCTCTGGATCTCGTAGGCCCAGGTTACACGTCATGACGTATTGCACCAGGGCTCGTCAGTGCTGCCACAGTTGCTGCAACATGTGCAGAGTTGAATTCCATCGTGTCGGCACATCGCATTTCAGCCAGTGAACTGGCAGGCCGAACGACTTCTGTAGAGACGCAAGGCATTGAGCTGCAGGATGCAAACGGCGGAAGTGAGCACACAGCGACCGTGCCCTCTGCTGAAGACCATTAGGCCCAGATAGTATACAAAAATTGGCTGGACAACTAGGTTTAAGACGTGAGCCATGCAAGGCACGTGTATCACATTGCCCGGCGGAGGGCTGCACCCAGCATTGCAGCATTGTTGCACACGGCCTTCCCTGGCTGCAGGTTGAGTGGAGACAAGCATTGATGAAACTCGGTCTCCACAGATGACCACAAAATCCTCAGCTGTGTGACTCACATTTCCTAGACATTTCAAGGTAAAGACCGCCTGATGCCATTGAGCCCTGCTGCCATCAAAGTAAGGAGGTGTGCAGGATTCCTTGTGCGCAGTTAGAACGCGGGTGGCATTACCAGACAGGCTTTGGGTGCAGGTGGAGGACCGAGACGAGGTTGAGGAGGCAGAAGCAGTGGAGGAACTTGTACATACAGAGGATTGACCGCACAACTCGTGGGGATGGCAAGACTTGGACAGCAGCCCCTTCTCCTGCTGTCTTCATAGTTACCCAGTGCACAGTCACCGCCATGTAACGCCCCTGTCCATGCTTACTGGTTCAAGTGTCTGTGGTGAAATGCACCCTGTCACACACAGAGTTTCTCAAGGATGCGGTGATGTTGTGTGTAACATGCCGGTGTAGCACAGGCACAGCTTTCTTGAGAAGTAGTAGCGACTGGACATCTGATACTGAGGCACTGCCACGGACACAAGGTCTCAAAAATCCTCTGTGTACAACAGGCGGAGACAGAGCATTTCTGTAGCCAAGAGCTTGCAGATGGTGAAATTCAACCTCTTAGCTTTGTCATGGCTATGAGGAAATGGTCTTTTACTTGTCCACATCTGAGGGACCAAGGGCTGGCTGCTGTGCTGAGACACGGTTGAGTAGGGTGTCCCTGGCAAACTGTTGGTCTGTGAGGAAGGTGCAGGTGGACATATTATGTTGCCTTCATCCAAAGGTGGTGCTCTTGATGTCTGACAACACTCAACACCAGCAGGTGTTTCCACTTCCAAAAGAACTGACGACCCGCCAATCACACTGGCTGTTGCGGGTAAAGAGGTGGAAGATCTGCGTCCAAAAGCATGTTTGACTGCTGTCCCCACAGTCACAGAGGATGAAGAGGCAGCGGATGTACTTGATGGGGCAGACGGTGGTTGGCCCGGCCCGCTAAGCGCATTGTAGCACAGTGAGCTTCCCACTGGACTTTTGCTTCATATCCATGTGACGGTTCATGCATGAACTACTCAAACTTCAAACTATTGATTTTTTGGCCTCTACTTAGATTTTGGTGACAAATCTTACAGACTAAATGGGGAGACTAAAGGCTTGTGGATTTTGGAATGTGCTGCATGAAATTCACCCCACCAACCATTTTAAGCTTGCAACTGCAGGGCAATTGATGCCACTGAAGTGGTGTCTGGACCCAAATTTTTGGAAAAAATGGAAACTCTTGTTGTAGTCCCTAAATGTGACACAATGCTCAGCGTGTGCACAAGGCCTTACAGATGCTGAGGTAAAATGCACCAAATACTCATCGTCTGCACGAGGCCTTACAGATACTGAAGTAAAACTACCAAATAACTCATCTTCTGGATGTGGCCTTACAGATGCTGAAGTAAAACACACTAAATAATCATCATCTGAATGTGGCCTTACAGAATACTGAAGTGAAACACACCAAATAATCATCATTTGAACATGGCCTTACAGATACTGAAGTGAAACACACCAAATAATCATCATCTGAACATGGCCTTACAGATACTGAAGTAAAACTCACAAATACTCATCTTCTGAACGTGGCCTTACAGATACTGAAGTGAAATGCACCAAATAATCATCATCTGAACATGGCCTTACAAATCCTGAAGTTAAACTCACCAAATACTCATCGTGTGCATGACGCCTTACAACTACTTTAGTAAAAAACTGATTTTGGAAGGGCATGACGTGCTTATATCTGTGTCTCTTCCCCCTTTTACTCTCTTTTTTTTCACACTTTATATGTACTTGTCACATTTCCATGTGTTTGTTGTATCTCCTGAGTAGTTTGTCACCTTTTGGACACTTTAAAAGGTGTTTTCTATGTGTTTGTATGTGTTTGTGTTTGGCTGCCATTGTTTTCAATGGGATTTGACGGCGTTCGACGAACTTTTGACGAACAAACGCCCAATTTGGCGAACCGCATGAAATTCGAACACTAGGGTGGTGGCTCATCTCTAGTCCTTTTATGCAGAGAAGTTGGCAGTGAATTAACTATTAACCTGTCAGATAGACTACAGTCTCCAAGGTGTAGTCTGAAAGAAAATGTAAGTGTAGAAATGCTTTTTTTTCACCTTTTACATTACACTATGAGCTCAAACAGGGATGATTAGAATAGTATTATAAAGCTACAGGTACAGACAATGGTAGCTGGGGGGGGGGGCATAAACAACCTGACAGGTTCCCTTTAACCACAGTCATTTTAAAAGTAAGCCAAAACAGACCCTCTTTCCACAGTTTACCCACACAGACAAGATTGCCAGAGTTTAAAGGGTTAGTCTGAGGCCAAGCATTTTTATCCCAACTTGTAATCTCATTTATTCCTAAAATCTAAACTGTTTTATAATATTCTCGTATTAACCCCTTCACTCGTGGGCGATTTTCCATTTTTTGTTTTTTTTTCTCCCTTACTTCCAAATGCCATACCTTTTTTATTTTTCTGCCAATATAGCTGTGTGAGGGCTTGTTTTTTGAGGGACAAGTTGTATTTTTTAAATTACATCATTCATTTTACCATATAATGTACTGGAAAATGGGGAAAAAATTCCAAGTACGGTGGAAATGCAAAAAAAGTATTCACCATGTTCACTATATGGTAACACTCACATGTTATTAGGATGCCTAAGGTCAGTACAAGTTTGTATATATTTGTATATTTTAACTTTTATTTAAGTGGTGAAAAAAAATTAAGAAGTTTGGGGGTGGGGGGCTAAGGGTTGGCTGGAAACCCTCATGTACAGACCTGTCCCTGAAACCAGCATCACTATTGTGCCACTTGCATCAGTGATGGACAGACACTGTGGAAGTGACTACAGCCTCTTCCCCATAATGAGGTTATATTTGAATACCCCAGTTTGCATTGGAGCACTCAGATGATAAGTCATCAAAATAGGAAATTGAAAAAAATAACTTAGTGCATTTAGGGAATGGTAGGGAATTTTTAAAGCAAGAATATTAGAAAATAGTAAATACAAGGAAAGGAAAATCCAGCATTCGCCAGAAAAAAATAATATAAAATCCAACAACTTAATTAGGTCACATGAAAAAAACATGGTGAACCTGACGTTTTTTTTATCAAAACAATCGAACCTCTACACATAGTAACTATAGGTCCTCTGGTGGATGCTGGATTTCCCTTTCCTTGTATATACTACGGTAAGCTATATCTCTCCAAGATCCTCTGACCTGGGTTTCCATGCACCACCGCTAAACGCTGGTGCAATATCTTGGGCATGATGGTAGGCTGAAAAACCTCTTCATTTTCTTTATATGAGAACGTAGCTTAGATTATAGAAATAAAATACATAAGAAGTTAGGAGAAAAATGCTTGGCCTTGGACCCTTTAACCACAGAGCGGCCAATTTAAAGTTAGGTCTTAAAAGAGCCCTTTTCCACAGTTGGCTGACACAGCCAAAATTGACAGAGTTTAACTACAGAGCAGCCATATTAAAAGTAGGACCAAAAAAAGCCTCTTTCCACTATTAAAATACAAAAACAAGATTGCCGAAAGTTTAACAGAGCTGACATTAAAAATATAGGCCACAAGAAAACCTCTTTCCAAATTTGACCAACACAGCCAAGATTGCCAGAGTTTATCCACAGAGCAGCCATGTTAATTGTAGGCTACAACATAACCTCTTTCCACATTTGACCCATACAGCCAAAATTGCCATAGTGTAACCACAGTGCAGAAATTGTAAATATAGCCCACAACATAGCCTCTTTCCACGGTTAACCTACACAGCCAAGATTGCCTAAGTTTAACCTCGAAGCAGGGGTTTTAATGGAAAGCCAAAAAAAAATATCTTTCCACAGTTGACCCACACAAGATTGCCAGAATTTAACCACAGAGCAGCCATTTTAAAGGTAGGCCATAACATAGCCTCTTTCCAGAGTTGACTCACACAGCCAATATTGCCAGAGTTTAACCACATAGCAGCCATTTTAATGCTAGGCCCCAATAGAGCCTCTTTCCACAGTGGAACCAAAGACCCACAATTGCCAGAGTATAACCACAGAGCAGCCATTTTACAGGTAGGCCCCAAAAAAGCCTCTTTCAACAGTGGAACAACATTTTCCAAGATAAAATCAATTTTTTTGGCTGTTATATAGATTATAAAGTTATTATTTGGAAAGATAGTGATTCAGAAGTAATAGATTTCATGAAATATCATTAAATCGTAATCCCTATGATATTACATTTACCCATAATCACCAAAACACAGAAATAAATTATCTAGATACAGGTATAACACGAAAAGGTAACAATCATAATAATAAAATATGCAGATATTATCCCCTATCAAAAAACACTGATATAATTCTATCTTAGAAGATTCTTCCTGCCACCCACCGCATGTGACAAAAAACATTTCTTTGGGTGAATTAATTATAGCTAAGCTGATAAAATTTTGAACAGATTGCACTTTCGGGGTTATCCCAACTGAAACCCCTCTAGAGCAAATAAGCAGAATAATTGTTCCTCAAAATGAACAATTGCGGATCGTCTGCTAAAAATATAACTGAGTATTCTCCTCAATCTCATCAAATCACAAACACTATAAACAAATACAGTTGTGGCGAAAAGTATTGACACCTGTGCAATTCTGTCAGATAATACTCACTTTCTTCCTGAAAATGATTGCAATCACAAATTCCTTGGTATTATCTTCACTTAATTTGTCTTCAATGAAAAAAAACACAAAAATAATTGTCCTAAAAGCCAAATTGGATATAATTCCACACACAACACATAAAAAAGGGGGTGGACAAAAGTGATTGGCACTGTTAGAAAAATCAAGTGATGCTTCTCTAATTTGTGTAATTAACAGCACCTGTAACTTACCTGTGGCACCTAACAAGTGTTGGCAATAACTAAATCACACTTGCAGCCACTTGACATGGATTAAAGTTGACTCAACCTCTGTCCTGTGTCCTTGTGTGTACCACATTGAGAATGGAGAAAAGAAAGAAGACCAAAGAACTGTCTGAGGACTTGAGAAACCAAATTGTGAGGAAGCATGAGCAATCTCAAGGCTACAAGTCCATCTCAAAGACCTGAATGTTCCTGTATCTACCGTGCGCAGTGTCATCAAGAAGTTTAAAGCCCATGGCACTGTGGCTAACCTCCCTAGATGTGGATGGAAAAGAAAAATTGATGAGAGATTTCAACGCATGATTGTGCGGATGGTGGATAAATAACCTTGACTAACATCCAAACAAGTTCAAGCTGCCCTGCAGTCCAAGGGTACAACAGTGTCAACCCGTACTATCCGTCGGCGTCTGAATGAAAAGGGACTGTATGGTAGGATACCCAGGAAGACCCCACTTCTTACCCCGAGACATAAAAAAGTCAGGCTGGAGTTTGCCAAACTTACCTGAGAAAGCCTAAAACGTTTTGGAAGAATGTTCTCTGGTCAGATGAGGCAAAAGTAGAGCTTTTTGGGCAAAGGCATCAACATAGAGTTTACAGGAGAAAAAAAGAGGTATTCAAAGAAAAGAACACGGTCCCTACAGTCAAACATGGCGGAGTTTCCCTGATGTTTTGGGGTTGCTTTGCTGCCTCTGGCACTGGACTGCTTGACCGTGTGCATGGCTTTATGATGTCTGAAGACTACCAACAAATTTTACAGCATAATAAATGGCCCAGTGTGAGAAAGCTGGGTCTCCCTCAGAGGTCATGGGTCTTCCAGCAGGACAATGACCCAAAACACACTTCAAAAAACACTAGAAAATGGTTTGAGAGAAAGCACTGGAGACTTCTAAGGTGGCCAGCAATGAGTCCAGACCTGAATCGCATAGAACACCTGTGGAGAGATCTAAAAATGGTAGTTTGGAGAAGGCACCCTTCAAATATCAGGGACCTGGAGCAGTTTGCCAAAGAAGAATGGTCTAAAATTCCAGCAGAGCATTGTAAGAAACTCATTGATGGTTACCGGAAGCGGTTGATCGCAGTTATTTTTTCTAAAGGTTGTGCAACCAAGTATTAGACTGAGGGTGCCAATACTTTTGTCTGGCCCACTTTTGGAGTTTTGTGTGAAATGATCAATGTTTTGCTTTTTGCTTCATTCTCTTTTGTGTTTTTTCATTGAAGACAAATTAAGTGAAGATAATAATACCAAAGAATTTGTGATTGCAATCATTTTCAGGAAGAAACTGAGTATTATCTGACAGAATTGCAGGGGTGTCAATACTTTGGCCGCAACTGTATGTCCCTATCTTTTCAAGCTAAAAAACATATGTAACATTAAGCACAAACATAAGTAGGAATAACTAGGAGAGGACCACATTGTCTAATATGCAGTCCCACCGCCTGGGTGACAACACGTTTTCCCCCAAAAATCTGGCTCTCTTCCACAGGATTCTATGGCTGGGGTCATACTCAATGCATTTCGTGCTGCCGTGCCATAAAAAGCAAGATTTTCACCTACATGATCTGTATTTACTTTTAAAAGGTATCATTGACTGCAATACACCAGCAGTTATTTATGTAACTGTAACTTAGATGTATTCCATAAATAATGCTGAAATGCGTGGGTTCGCTGTTTCTAGCTGCAACAGAATTTCAACCTCCTACATAGAGAATTTTTAATTTTACTAATAATTGGATGTTTTAATTCCACTCTCCTGTCCATGATCGCTGGAGTTCTACTTTATTTCAATTTTGAAAAGAAGGCCACAACATAGCCTCTTTCCAGAGTTGACCTACACAGCCACGATTGCCAGAGTTTAAACACAGAGAAGCTATTTTCAGGGTAGCACAGTTGCAAGATAAAAATAGGGACAGACCGGCGCATATGAGAAGAATCCGTGTATGGAAAGGATATTAAGGTAAAGAGAGATTGGCCTCTCACCTGGCCGGGTTGTGCTCGCCCAGCACAACCCTGGTCTATGGCGTCTCTGTTGCTGTGGGCCGCGTGGTATCAATGTAATCCGGGCACTCGGGCCGTGTTCTCCGGCTGTGTTCCGGTCACGTGACTCCAATCAGCTGACACCGCTCCTACGTCACACCAGTTCCTGTTGTGGATATCGCAGGTCCTAATCCACGCTATTCCTCATGATCTCCCAAAGGGAGGTAGGGAAAGTAATTCTAGTTTTTTTTTCATGTCAACGGAACACTCAGATTAGAGCAAAGGGAAACATTATTTAAATAAAGGAGTTAAGTATAAATTATGTTTCCCTTTGGTCTCTAATCTAAGTGCTCCGTTGACATGAAAAAAAACCCTGAATTACTTTATCCACAGTTAACCCACACAGCCAAGATTGCCTGAGCTTAACCACTGAGCAGAAATTTTAAAGGCAGACCCAAAAAGAGCCTCTTTCTACAATTGACCCACACAACCAAGATTTCCACAGTTTAACCACAGATCTGAAATTGTAAATAAAGGTCACAGCATATCTTCTTTCCACAGTTGACCCATCCAGCCAGAGATTAACCACAGTGCAGGCATTATAGATCACAACATAGCCTCTTTCCTTAGTTGATCCCCACAGCCTGGATTGCCAGAGTTTAAAAACAGAATATCCCCAATTTAAAGGTAGAACACAACACAAACTCTTTTCAAAGTTGACAGACACAGCCAAGTTTGCCAGAAATTAACTACAGAGCATCCATTTAAAAGGTAGGCCCCAAAAGACCATAGTTGACCCACACAGTCAAGAGAGCAAAAACTACTAGAAAATAAGCAGCATCAAAAAACCTTACCATCCATGCCAAAAACAGAAACCAAGTGCACTTACAGGATGCAGTCAGAGCCCAAATGTGAAGCAAGCCCAGGTGCAGGCTAATAAATCACCTAAACCAGCAAGGTGTGGGAGGCGACTTGCCATGCATACAATGGGCCTGCATAGAGCACCATTCACACTGATACATATGATGCAGAGTGTCTGAAAGCGACCCATCCGCTCCGCTGCCTGAGCATTGGGCTGCACAGTACGTTGCTTCTGCACCACTAGATGAATGGCGCCCCACACAGTCAAGAGTGCCAGACTTTAACCACAGAATTGAAATTGTAAATAAGTGCCACAACATGGCCTATTTCCTTTATTAGATTATACACTGGAGCTAGTCTGTAGGTATCACTATCGCTATCGTGGTATTGCTGCTAGAAGGCTGCGAGGGGACCACTGTGTTATCCCCCCTATTTTTGTTAAATGTATATACTTCTAAGGGCCCAGCGCAACGCACCTCTATTCAATGGTTTAACCTTACGCTACTGATTGACTCACTGTAATTTTTTTTTTATCAACAGACAAATTTTATAAAAAATGTATTAAAATTATAACTAAAATGAATAAACATCACTAAAAATCCACAAACTCATATACATTAATATTTTTTGTATTTTTTGTACATATTAATACATTATTTATAAAATCCCTATAATTGGACATATACTCCTAAAGATGTTTCTTCTTGTATATCTTTTCTTTTGATGGGTCAGTGTTCTTCATTCTATATGAGGGATCCTAAAAAAATATATTGAATCACTATTTGATTTCACCTCAGGTACTAAAGAATTTCTTTGTTTATAATTAATATCCCTTTACCTTACCTTAGGGGTTTCTTTCTGTACTGCTTCTGTTTAATAGCCTTGTATTCTTATACTTCTTTGACTATTGAGAAATTATTTTAAAATTATTAGTATATCTCAAGTTATCATCAACCACCCTCTATTAATTAAATATCAGTACCTGTAGAGATGTGTGAACTTTAGTCCATGGTTTTTAGGATTACTCTTGTTATGTAAACTCTATATCCTATTGTAACCTGCAGATTATATGTACTATTTTATTACAATTACCTTATATTTTGGTGTTATAAAGTATGATTAATTTTCCTCATACCCTTCATGTACTGGAATCCTTTCTAATTCTTCTCCCTTTATCAATGGTTTTCTGCCCACACCTACAGTGAAAATTTGCAATTCATTTCTATCCATGATATGTGGCATATCTGCACTTCTAAATCAATTGTGCTTAAAATGTGTTTTTATTCATGTGTACTTCAATACAATTAACACATTAGCTATCTGGAGTCTTCCCTATGCTCCAACCACTTATCTAATGCCAGCTTGCTATGTGTTTTTATATACACCATATATATGTGGTCTGTTGGAGAAGAAGAACCATTTTACCAGATTAGTGCAGTGGCTACTTGTTGATGCTCAGACTGCAGGTCGTTGCATGTGGTGTGTGGACACTGCTGCATGGTGACATGTTTGACTAGTTAGTTACAGGCAGTGGCCACATTAGAGCTTCCCAGAGTTTTATAGGTATGTGCCAGAGATAATAGGTTGTACTCAGAAGGACGATGTGCCGCACGATCCGCGCTGCTGCCGGAATGAAGACACCAGAAGACAGGAATTTCTGGGAATGTTGTAGCTTTATTCCTCCAATCCTACACGTTTCGGAGCTATACCCAGCTCCTTCCTCCTTCCTTTTTATCCCTGAGGAAGGAACTGGGCATAGCTCCAAAAAGCATAGGACTGGAGGAATAAAGCTACAACAGTCCCAGAAATTCCGGTCTTCTGGTGTCTTCATTCCGGTAGCAGCGCGGATCGTGCGGCACATCGTCCTTCTGAGTACAACCTATTATCTCTGGCACATACCTATAAAACTCTGGGAAGCTCTAATGTGGCCACTGCCTGTAACTAACTAGTCAAACATGTCACCATGCAGCAGTGTCCACACACCACATGCAACGACCTGCAGTCTGAGCATCAACAAGTAGCCACTGCACTAATCTGGTAAAATGGTTCTTCTCCTCCAACAGACCACATATCCATCTCCCGAAACACTTGACCAATCAAAAGCAACACACACTGGGATGTCCAGAGCTAACAGCAGGGGCCTTCCAATTGGGTTGAGCAAAGGATGTGGGAGTAGGAAGGAAGATGAGCACCACCAACCAACCGCCACTCGTGAGAAACATGGCTGGAATGCCTGTATGTACTGAGGGGTGGCGTATGACATGGTGTGTAAGTTATGGCCAATCAGTCCTGCAGCAGAGGCGTATGTGAAAGGGACAACGCATCTTGCACCAGGGGCATGCATAGAAATCATGTGGCCCCATAGTGAAGGTTATTATTGCAAAAAAAAAAAAAATTTGGCCGGGTCACATAGGTGCATATCTAAAACCTTTGTGTGGCACCCAAGGGTCCAGTTGCCACAGATACACCTGGGGCACAGAAGGATCTCCACATCAGCTGAGCTGACAAACAACACCTTCCACCCTAGACCTGAAGAGGGAGCTGAGCTCTACAAACCAAGTTCAGGCGAGGTCCCCTATAAACTCAGGCCTGCTGGCGGAGCCAAGCAGTGCAGTTCCAGGGAGGCCTGTGAAGGCATCCTGGTGCTGGAGCTGCACTAAGCCCGTACCAGTGAGAGCTGTAAGCAAGTGTGAGGGACCCCAGAGCAAGGAGTAGGAGTGAGGGGAAGTGGAGCCATACCGGTTCACCCCAGAGAAACAGTGCAAAATCCCGGACACCGGTGTCCAAGACTGCAAGGGATCTAACCGCCCAGCAGTAAAGACCAGAGGCCAGGGAGACTTCAGATCTCCTGGCCACTGCAGCACCTGAAGGCAAAGCCACATCACAGAGCTCAGGGACCTCAGGGAATGCTGTGGTGCCCTGCAGAAGAGTTCCCACCATTTGCTGTACAGGTGAAGACAGTAGGAGAGGGCCAGGGCCTAGCTTCAGGCAGCCTAGGACCAGAAGAGAGACAGCACCACAGGGAGACCTCATAACTCGCCGGGTGTGGAAATCCCAAACTGCTTCCAGACCACCTGGGCCTTTAACATCAGAGACGGTACCCTGGACTATACCTGTAACATCAGTAAAAGTACGGAAACATCAACCCTGTGTGAGACTGTTATTGCAGTCCCTGATTCTGCACCCTCCATAGACTGTCCTGCAAATCCTATCTTACACAACTGCCCCGGGGATCCCGCTCTACCTATTCCCTGTAACTATCTCGCTGCCCTACCATCACCCCAGAGGTCTGACCTGCAGCCCCGTTAACCCTACTGGAACCGTAGGTGGCATCACAAACTACTTTTATTTTTATTTTTACTGACTCTTTTCAGCAACCACCAGGGCCACGGGACTGGGGCATAGGCCCCAGTGACATCCCCCGTGAATCAATGCTCGGATCCGAGTACCCCACGGCCCTGGGGCAGGTCATTTTCAGCTCTTACAAAGTAATTTTTCTCCTACTGAAGCCCATAGATTCCTCTTTCATTGCATCCATAAAGTATGATGCCAAAAAAAGTGCCCAACAAACACTACATGATCCCCCCAAAGTGAATTCCTCCACAGTACCCTCCATATGATGCTACTGTACTTATAATTGGCTGCATATATTATAATGCACCATCCATAGTCCTCCAATTACTATAATGAATTACCCATTGTCCTTCATATACTATTAAGCACCCCAAAATCCTGCATACACTATAAAGCACCCCATAGACCTCCATATATTATAATGGACCATTCATAGTCCTCCAAATACTATAATGCATCACACATTGTTTTTCATCTAATATATAATTCCCCTAATGCACTTCCGTAAGTTTCGGCGCTGTTTCCGTCGTTGTGGCCGTGGGCGCCCAGCGCCCACACGACCTTTGAAGCATTGCCCGCGCAGCGGGCATTGCGAGCCGTTGCAAGCGGCCATTGCCCACGTACACCCCGCCGACCCCGCCAGAACGCCAGCTTCGGCGGTGGCTACAAGTGGCGAGCAATGCCGCGAAGCGGGCATTGCGAGTCCTATGCCCGCAAAGCCGGCATTGCCCACGTACACCCCACCGAGCTCTGGCGCTGGCTACAAGCGGCAGATAGCCCCCGCCAGAGCGCGAGCTCCGGTGGTGGCTACAAGCGGCAGATAGCCCCACTTACACCCCGTCGACCACGCCAGAGATAACTCGCTCCAGTGACCGTGCTGACAGTGGCTGCAGCGAGAGCGAGCTTCCTACAAGCTTCGCCCAGCTACAGTTTTCTGGCCACGGAGCTCTCCGCTCGCCCCGCTGAGCTCCGAACCGTACACATTCGGCGCCCAGCTCAAATGCCCCGTACCGCTATGGGCACTGTCATTGGTCGCTGCCAGTAGCGCCGACCAATGAGAATACAGCGGGGCTGAGCTACAGACTTCGTCGCTCCGACCGACGAGAGCCGAGCGCCGTGGCCGAAAACAGAACCAAGTGCCTGGCCATGCACAGCTCTAAAGACCGCTATGTATCTCAATGGGCAGTGAGGCGCTGTGCTCATTGGTCGGCGCCAGCACACAGCGACCAATGAGCTTCGCGCCTCACTTACAGCGGTAAATTTGATACTCAAAGTCCTCCATGTATCTCAATGGCCAGTGAGGCGCTATGCTCATTGGTCGGCGCCAGCACACAGCGACCAATGAGCTTCGCGCCTCACTTACAGCGGTAAATTTGAAACTCAAAGTCCTCCATGTATCTCAATGGCCGGTGAGGCGCTATGCTCATTGGTCGGCGCCAGCACACAGCGACCAATGAGCTTTGCGCCTCACTTACAGCGGTAAATTTGAAACTCAAAGTCCTCCATGTATCTCAATGGCCAGTGAGGCGCTATGCTCATTGATCGGCGCCAGCACACAGCGACCAATGAGCTTCGCGCCTCACTTACAGCGGTAAATTTGAAACTCAAAGTCCTCCATGTATCTCAATGGCCAGTGAGGTGCTATGCTCATTGGTCGGCGCCAGCACACAGCGACCAATGAGCTTCGCGCCTCACTTACAGCGGTAAATTTGTAACTCAAAGTCCTCCATGTATCTCAATGGCCAGTGAGGCGCTATGCTCATTGGTCGGTGCCAGCACACAGCGACCAATGAGCTTCGCGCCTCACTTACAGCGGTAAATTTGAAACTCAAAGTCCTCCATGTATCTCAATGGGAAGTGAGGCGCTTCTCTCATTGGTCGCGGCATCGCCCAATCCGAACAGCGCCTCGCGAAAGCCGCCATTTTATGATTTCAAATTTTGCGGCCGCGATTTTAGACCGCGAATTTTGAATTTTTACCTCACACATCATTCCTACTTTGACAATCCTGTCACAGCGACGTCGGGAAGCAAGCTCCTGTACATTATCAACCCTAAATCAGATAATATATCTTTTTTTGGTTAACAGTATTATTACTGCGTATATTGTACTCATGACAGTAGCAACATTAACCCCTTACATTCCGTTTTATCTGTAATTTCTATAACACAGTGTGTAGTTGTACTGCCACTGCGAAGTTAACCCCTTATATACCATTTCTGCCTTAACTCCATACTTTGTAGTCTCTATTACTACTGCCAGTAGGAACATTAACCCCTTATATTCCATTATTGTTGTTATTTCTATTACACAGTGTATAGTTGTAATGACACTGCGAAATTAACCCATTATATACCAGTTCAGTATTAACTGCATATTTGGTAGTGTTTATAACTACTGCCACTGGTGTGTATATATGTGTGTATGTAGTCACTTCCGTCACTTTGTCCGCACTTCCCTCACTTTGTCCGCACTTCTCTCACTTTGTCCGCACACATACACACACACACACACTCCGCTATACTTACCACCGGCCCTGCATCAGCCGCCTGGATCCTCAGTTGACATGAAGCCACCCCCCAACTACTGGATCCAATATAGCGTCCAAGAAGTCTTGCCAAACTTCTCGGACACCATATTGAATCCAGTCGTCCGCGGGCGGCGACATGTCGACTCAGGATCAAGGCGCCAGGGAAGACGCAGGGTCGGTGCTAACTATAGCGGAGTATGTGTGTGTGTGTATGTATGTATGTATGTGTGCGCTGACCACTCTGCCCACGGCGCTGCACTGACCACTCTGCCCACAGCGCTGCGCTGGCCACTCTGCCCACGCCACTGTGCTGACCAATCTCACCGCACTCACTGCTAACCACTGAGCCACCGCACTCACTGCTAACCACTGAGCCACCGCACTCACTGCTAACCACTGAGCCACCGCACTCACTGCTAACCACTGAGCCACCGCACTCATGCTAACCACTGAGCCACCGCACTCACTGCTAACCACTGAGCCACCGCACTCACTGCTAACCACTGAGCCACCGCACTCACTGCTAACCACTGAGCCACCGCACTCACTGCTAACCACTGAGCCACCACACTCACTGCTAACCACTGAGCCACCACACTCACTGCTAACCACTGAGCCACCACACTCATGCTAACCACTGAGCCACCACACTCACTGCTAACCACTGAGCCACCGCACTCACTGCTAACCACTGAGCTACCGTGCAGTGCTAACCACTGAGCCACCGTTTACTCTGCTACCCACTGAGCCACCGTATACTCTGCTACCCACTGAGCCACCTGTATACACACAATTCATTTCACCGCACTCCCCTAACTATTAGTAAATAAACTATATATGGATTCTAGACTACCCGATTCTTTAGAATCGGGCCGCCATCTAGTATATTATAAAGCTCCCTGAAAGTCCTCCATATACTTAAAGCGAACCTGTCACCCCCCCTGGACATCAAAAGCTATAATAGCCACCTTCTGCAGCACTAAGGCTGCATTCAGGGAAGGTGGCTATAGGCTTTTGATGCCCTATTTTGATGCTATTCTCATTGGTCGCTGTGTACTGGCGGCGACCAATGAGAATACCGCCTCACTTTCAGCGGTAAATTTGAAACTCAAAGTCGTCCATTATATCTCAATGGGAAGTGAGGCGCTATTCTCATTGGTCGCTGTGTGCTGGCGGCGACCAATGAGAATAGCGCCTCTCTTTCAGCAGTAAATTTGAAACTCAAAGTCATCCATTATATCTCAATGGGAAGTGAGGCGCTATTCTCATTGGTCGCCGCCAGCACACAGCGACCAATGAGAATAGCGCCTCACTTCCCATAGAGATATAATGGACGACTTTGAGTTTCAATTTTACCGCTGAAAGTGAGGCGCTATTCTCATTGGTCGCCGCCAGCACACAGCGACCAATGAGAATAGCGCCTCACTTCCCATAGACATACATAGCGGGTTTCGAGTCGATGCATGGCCGGCCTTGGTTGCGATTTCTGCCACGGCGCCGGCTGTCGTCGGTCGTCCGCCGTGGCCTGAAACTCGCATGACCATACTGCGGAGTTACAGCGGCTGCAACGCACTCACCTATCTATCGATCTATCTATCTATAATATCTATGACTATATGTATTATCTATATCTATCATATCTACTATCTATATCTATCGATCTCTATCTATCTATACTATAACTATCTATCTATATCTATCTATCTTTTATCTATATCTATCTATATCTATCTATATCTATATCTATCTATATCTATATCTATCTATATCTATATCTCTATCTATATCTATATCTATATACTCTATCTATATCTATATTCTCTATCTATCTATATCTATATATATCTATCTATCTATCTATATCTATATTCTATATCTATATCTCTATCTATCTATATCTATATCTATCTATATCTTCTAATCTATATCTATATCTCTATCTATTATCTATATCTTATCTATATCTATATCTATATCTATATCTATCTATCTATATCTATATCTATATCTATCTATATCTCTATCTATATCTATATCTATATCTATCTATATCTATATCTATCTATCTTATCTAATATCTATTATTCTATATCTAATATCTCTATCTATATCTATCTATATCTATATCTCTATCTATCTATATGTATCTATATCTAGCTATATCTCTATCTATCTCTATCTATATCTTTCTATCTATATCTATCTATCTATCTATCTATCTATATCTATCTATATCTATAATTTGGAAAAGCTGCACAGCACACAGCAGACCAGTGTGAACTGGTGCAAGCATAGGACGCAGAGATTAAACAAACTAAGTAAAAGTCCATGCAGCACACAGTTATACCAATGATGCACAGTGCTAACAAGCCATATGTGTTTGAGGAAAAAATTCAAAACTTACGTTTTTCAAAAAACTCAATAATCTTTCTTTTAATCTGGAGTTCTTAGTACATACATTGGCCAATGTCTGCTTGCTCATCAACTACGACAAAGTGACTCCAGGTCTGATGAGCCCTATCTGACATCCAAGCCCTCCTTGTCCACCCCCCACCTCGTGGCGGGCAGGCACCATCTATACCCTCCATCACCTGTAGGTTTAATGAGGGTGCAATTACATTGCAGCAATGGAGTCTGCAACTCCATATAATATATATAATTTGGAAAAGCTGCACAGCACACAGCAGACCAGTGTGAACTGGTGCAAGCATAGGACGCAGAGATTAAACAAACTAAGTAAAAGTCCATGCAGCACACAGTTACACCAATGATGCACAGTGCTAACAAGCCATATGTGTTTGAGGAAAAAATTCAAAACTTACGTTTTTCAAAAAACTCAATAATCTTTCTTTTAATCTGGAGTTCTTAGTACATACATTGGCCAATGTCTGCTTGCTCATCAACTACGACAAAGTGACTCCAGGTCTGATGAGCCCTATCTGACATCCAAGCCCTCCTTGTCCACCCCCCACCTCGCGGCGGGCAGGCACCATCTATACCCTCCATCACCTGTAGGTTTAATGAGGGTGCAATTACATTGCAGCAATGGAGTCTGCAACGCCATATAATATATATAATTTGGAAAAGCTGCACAGCACACAGCAGACCAATGTGATGGAGGGTATAGATGGTGCCTGCCCGCCGCGAGGTGGGGGGTGGACAAGGAGGGCTTGGATGTCAGATAGGGCTCATCAGACCTGGAGTCACTTTGTCGTAGTTGATGAGCAAGCAGACATTGGCCAATGTATGTACTAAGAACTCCAGATTAAAAGAAAGATTATTGAGTTTTTTGAAAAACGTAAGTTTTGAATTTTTTCCTCAAACACATATGGCTTGTTAGCACTGTGCATCATTGGTGTAACTGTGTGCTGCATGGACTTTTACTTAGTTTGTTTAATCTCTGCGTCCTATGCTTGCACCAGTTCACACTGGTCTGCTGTGTGCTGTGCAGCTTTTCCAAATTATATATATTATATGGAGTTGCAGACTCCATTGCTGCAATGTAATTGCACCCTCATTAAACCTACAGGTGATGGAGGGTGTAGATGGTGCCTGCCCGCCGCGAGTTGGGGGGTGGACAAGGAGGGCTTGGATGTCAGATAGGGCTCATCAGACGTGGAGTCACTTTGTCGTAGTTGATGAGCAAGCAGACATTGGCCAATGTATGTACTAAGAACTCCAGATTAAAAGAAAGATTATTGAGTTTTTTGAAAAACGTAAGTTTTGAATTTTTTCCTCAAACACATATGGCTTGTTAGCACTGTGCATCATTGGTGTAACTGTGTGCTGCATGGACTTTTACTTAGTTTATATCTATATCTATCTATCTATCTATCTATCTATCTATCTATCTATCTATATCTAGCTATCTATATCTATATATCTCTATCTATATCTATCTATATCTCTATCAAATTCAAATTCAAATTCAAATTCAAATGAGCTTTATTGGCAGGACTAAGTAAATATCAGCATTGCCAAAGCAAATAGTAAAAATAGGGGGACGGGAGTGGGGAGTGGGTAGGCATATTGAAGTCCATGATATATCGGGGTCCTTTTAGAGCATGGGCCTCAAGCTCCAGGCCCGAGGGCCGCACACAGTGCAGGCCCCCAGGATCTCCGCAGCACCCGACGGCCGGTAATCAAATGACCAACCGTCAAATCTATCTATATCTATCTATATCTATCTATATCTATTTATCTCTCCCTCTCTCCTCTCTCCCTCTCTCCCTCTCTCCCTCTCTCCCTCTCTCTCTCTCTCTCTCTCTCTCTCTCTCCAGATTCTAGACTCCCGATTCTTTAGAATCGGGCTCACAGCTAGTCTATTATATAATTGTCTAAGGGTTTTTTGAGTGTGTCTGTCGCCGAAATCACGCGCCACACAGAGGCAGCTCATTGTTTGGCACCGAAGGCCAATGATCTCAGACTATGCAAATAGGTGCATGAATTCAAAGTTCGAATTTCGCGGGGGCGTGTCCTAACCTCTGATGAAGTAGGACGCTTGGATATGGAGCTCTGACCAGGGACCTGCTTTACCGGCTAATTCCACGGTTCCCTCGTGCCCCCGAGGCTCTGAAACGCTCCGTACCGGCTCTGGAGGATCCCCTGCTGCCATGGGAAAAAGTAAGGCCAGCTCCCGTGACCCGGCCCGCTGCATTGCTGACTTCTTTGTCCCCCCTCTGCACGTGGCACAGGGAGATTCACAGGCACAGCAGTCCCCCAGAGCTGCTCGTGCTGCTCGGCATGATCCTTTCCCCTCAGCCTCAGGCAGTTCTGAGATAGTTATCCCGGAGGCTACAGTAACCCCTTCACTACTGAAAGCCATGCTGGGGGAGCTTAGATCCTCCATACAGGAGGATATGCGGGCCATGGTGTCCTCTCTCCGGGGGAGGTGGAGGAGCTGGGAGGTCGGACGGATCATCTTGAAAGGAAGATGGCTGAGCTGGTGGCTTCACATAATTCGCTGTGGGACACTCATGAGGCTCTGGAGAATAAAGCACATAAAACCCACTCTAAAGCCCTGGACCTGGAGGACAGGTCCAGAAGAAATAATATCAAGCTCAGGGGGGGGTCCAGGAATCGGTATCAGATGCAGACCTGAGACCTTTCTTACAGGAATTTATTATGGTAGCCCTTCCCCAGACAGACAGAAGCCTCCTGGTGATCGATCGCATACATCGCCTGCGCAAACCCCCAGGGTTGGCGCCTTCTGTGCCGAGGGACGTGCTCGCCCGGGTACATTTTTTTGAACTTAAGGAGGAATTCCTCCAGGCACTCAGGGGTTCACCTCAGCTGCCTGACAAGTTTGCCTCTCTGAAGGTCTTTCAGGATCTCTCCCCTGGCACCTTGGCTCTACGCCGAGCCTTTGCCCCCTTCACTTCAGTCCTCAGAGATAAGGGCACACAACAAAATGGGGGTACTACCCTACCAGACTCCTCATTAAAAAAGATGGCACCTTCACTACCTGCCTCACCCTCCGGCAAGCTGCAAAATCTTTCTCTGAATGGGGATTCCAGCCTGCAATTGATAAAGACTTGGATAAGTCTCCTAACTCAGGACAGAACTCTACCAAGCAAGTGGACCGCCGCATTGACCCTGACTGGGTAACCGTTCGATGAACTTGCAACATCTGGGTCCCTGGTCGGACCTTTTTCCTGTGGTTTTCTTTTGTTCTCTCCTTCCCTGTGTGGTTATCTTTCCGCGCAGGACTGAGGGACTCGGACTCTGGCTGCTGTTTCCACGGACTGAACCCTGTGGACTGTTGGAGTTCTAGTTTTGGCACCCTAGGTAACGTTGTTTGTCACCGGTGGATTCGGACCTCCGGTCTGAATGGACGTTTTGTTTCTCATTTTTTTCGTGTTCTTTGTTTGTATGTCTTGTTTGTCTCTCCCATTTCCCCCTCTTCCCCCTTCTCGCCATAGGTGGACATGGAGCTGTATCTCTGCTTTAGTAATTTTTATGCTACTCACTTATTGTACTGCTCTGCGGCTACTATTGGTAACATATCCTGGTCAGATCATGCTCCTGTAACGGTCTCACTGATTGACCCCTTGGCCTTAACCCCCCCTGCATGTTGGCATCTTAATACCCAGCTTCTGACGGACCAATCTGCTGTCTCCCATCTAGAAATCTTGCTGGATGAGTATTTCCGCCTTAATGATACACCTGAGGTGCAGCCTGACACTCTTTGGTACGCACATAAGGCTGTTATGAGGGGCCACTTACTCAAACTGGCGGCATCTAACAAGCGTAAATATACACAGGCTTTGAGGGATGCTCTGGCAGAGGTGGCATCTTTGGAGACCAGGCATAAACATACCCCCACCCCACTCTTGCTCTTGGAGCTCGGCAGGGCCCGCCTTCGGGTCCGGGAATTACTGCTGCGCTCCACCGCTAACGCCCTGCGCAAATCTAAGGCCGCCTTTAACTCTATGGGTGATCGAGCGGGTGCCCTGTTGGCCAGGCATGTCAAGAAAAGGGAGGCGCAGTCTAGGATCACTTTTCTTGTGAAGTCAAACTCCACAAAAGTTTATAATCCCATCCACATAGCAGACGAGTTTGCCTCGTATTACTCTGAGCTTTATAATCTCAGGGATGACCCAGCGTTGCCACAACCCTCTCCTGATTTTATAGCTGCCTTCTTAGAGAGGGCTTCTTTACCCAAAGCTACACAATCCCAACTTGCTTCTCTGAATGCTCCCATTCAAACCTCAGAGATCCTTAGGGTTATTAATGAAGCTAAGAAACACTCTGCCCCCGGACCAGATGGGTTCTCTTTTCCTTACTATGCTCAGTTCCTTTCTACCTTGGCGCCTCGTCTCCTCTGTCTCTTTGACTTCTGGGCGCAAACTGGTAGTATCAGACCAGAGGGGTTGCAGGCTTCAATTGCCACGCTCCCCAAACCGGGCAAACCACCCACCACTCCTCCTAATTTTCACCCCATCGCCTTACTCAATGTAGATGTGAAGATCTATGCCAAACTGTGGGCAAACCGCCTCCTTCTGGTGCTGCCCTCCCTGGTCCACCCTGACCAGGTGGGGTTTGTCCTGGGCAGACAGACGAGGGATGGTGCGAGGCGCCTGATTGACTTGCTGGATGTGGATAAGAGGGGGCACCTCCCCAGTGCATTCCTCTCACTTGATGCTGAGAAGGCGTTTGATCGGGTGCACTGGGGATACTTGGAGAGGACACTAATTAAATTTGGACTTAATGGTCTCATAGTTCGGGCAATCATGGCCTTGTACTCCTCTCCGAGTGCCTCAGTCCGTGCGTCGGGCTTTCAGTCCCAGACCTTTTCAATCTCTAACGGGACGAGGCAGGGCTGCCCCCTCTCTCCCCTTATTTTTGCGTTAGTCATGGAGCCTCTTGCGGCCATTGCTCGTCAGTCCCCTGACATCAGGGGAATTCCTGTTGGTTCAGCTGACTAGAAGATCAGTCTCTATGCTGATGACGTGGTCTTTACTTGCTCTGATCCTCAGTGCTCCCTCCCTGCAATTTTTGCACTTCTACATGACTTCTCCTTAGCTTCTTATTATAAACTTAACTTGTCTAAATCTACTCTCTTCCCTCTTTTTCTCCCCTTGCCTCTGCAGTCTCATATTCAAGCCACCTACCCTTTGTGCTGGGCCCCTCTGGGCTTTACTTATTTGGGGATAAAAGTGACGCGCCTGGCCGACATGGTAAGACTAAATTGCGAGGCTCTCGTCGCAGAGCTCAGAGCGGATGTGGGAAAATTCTCGGGGTCCTTCCTCTCTTGGATGGCTCGCATCCAGGTGGTGAAGATGATGTTACTTCCTAAATTACTCTACCTTTTTAGATGCCTGCCTCTCCACATCCCTGCCAGACGCCTCTCCCTCTTTCATCTATCTTTGACTCGTTTATTTGGGGCGGTAAACTGCACAGGATTAGGAGACAGTGGATGGTCCTGCCTAGTGCCAGGGGTGGTTTGGGAGCACCTATGATAGTGGCCTATTATAGGGCGGCCATTTTGGAGCCTCTTAAGCTATGGTGGGAAGGTTCCACTCAGATCCCTTGGTTGATGATAGAGACTCACTTCGCTCCTAAAGGTTCTCTCAAGCTCCTCTTGGAGGCCTCTCTCTTAAGATCAGATCCACCAACGGCCCTTCTTTCTACTATGGTTGCTGCGACAAAACTATGGGCGTCGGTTTGCCCTATGGTGTTCCCGTATATGGCTAGGCATGTGTCCCTTGATGCCCTAACAGTGTTTATCGATGGTTTCCCTTCCTCTCTTTGGGGAAAGGCAGGGATCACTCTTATCGCCAGCCTTTTTGGTCCGTCGGGCCTTCTCCATTTCACCGCTCTTCAATCTAAGTATCCCCTCCCAAATGCTGCTTTTTTTCATATTTACAGCTGCACAGTTTTTTACGTACGTCGACGTTTTTCAGGGATCCCCCGCTCGTCGGAGACTCCCCGGGCCATAGATTTTTTAAACCTCAGACCTTTATATCCAGGGGTGTATCAGTTCTTTATAACACCTTATTACTCCTATCACTCAAACTTTCGTGCATGGAGTCTTGGGAGTCCCTGTTCTCATTTACTGCTTCAGCGGAGGAATGGTCCGCGGCCTTATTGCACCCTGCCAAGTTCTCCTCTTGTGTGGGTCATGTGGAACAGGCTAGAAAGACCCTCCTGCAATGGTATATGACTCCGGCCTGTCTGGCCAAGCTCCACCTGGCCTCCTCCTCCTCCTGCTGGAAGGGCTGTGGCTCATCTGGATCGTTATCACTGTCTGGTGGAGTGCCCCCCTATTAGGAACTTTTGGTGTCAGGTAGAGTCGCTCATTGCTGAGGTGACGCAGATCCTGATGTTCTTAACACCCCAGCTGGCAATATTGGGTATTTCTCTGGTAGATTTCCCCTCGCCCTTGAGACCTATCATATCTAATATTCTAGTTGCCGCAAGGCAGAGCATAGCAGCTCACTGGAGGACCCCATCTACCCCCTCCAGGGCAGAACTGATCAACAAACTCAATCTTCACTTCTGCTATGAATCCCTGAGCGTTTCATCACTATCTAAAAAGAATAAAGTCCTTACTTGGTGGGATCCCTGGGTCACCTCTATCCATGCAGCGGATATTCCGCCTTATTTGTTAAAATGACTGAGTGTCGATTCTTTTTGAGTACAATATATGTTGACATTGATAACAAGCGTTATGTAGCTTTATGTGTTATAATGTCCACCCTCCTTTATCCTTTCCTCCCCATTTCCTTCTCCCACCTCGCCCTTGAACTTTCCCCTTTATATTGGCCATTGCATGGCGTTTATGCTGTTTTTCAGTATATTGTTATATGCTAATAAAAATCTTAATGGTTAAAAAAAAAAAAAAGTTCAAATTTCGCGCTAATTTGCAGCCCAGCGGAAGCAGCGCGTGAGCTGGCGAGCCGCTGACCTCTGTGCCGCAGTAGCCGCGGTTGAGCTCTGGTCTAAACTCCGGTCAGCAGCGAGCTAGCAGGTCATCTCCAGGCTGCTCGCAGCGGTGGTGCCCTTCGCGGCATTCAAACCGCATGCTAAGCCGCAGTACTCTTCTGATTAGTCGCCACGGCCGTGGCGAGCAATCAGAGAAGTAGCGTGGCTTGGCGCGTGGTTTGAATGCCTCTCCTCTGATTGGTCACCGCATTCAGCGCCGACCAATCAGAGGAGCGGCTCGCGCCATGGCGCCATATTGTATCTGAAATATGGCGCCATGGTGCGCGCCGATATTCTGATTGGTCGGCGCTGAACGCGACGACCAATGAGAGAAGCAGCGTGCGGTTTGAATGCCGCTCCTCTGATTGGTCGCCGCGTTCAGCGCCGACCAATCAGAATAGCAGCGCGCGCCATATTTCAAATACACTGAGTACAGTGTATTTAAAATATGACGCACACCGCTATTCTGATTGGTCGGTGCTGAACGTGGCGACCAATGAGAGAAGCGGCGCGCGGTTTGAATTCCGCTCCTCTGATTGGTCGCCGTGTTCGTCATGGCGCCATATTTCAAATACACTGTACTCAGTGTATTTGAAATATGGCGCCATGGCGCGCGCCGCTATTCTGATTGGTCGGCGCTGAACGCGGCGACCAATGAGAGAAGCGGCATCCAAACCGTGCGCCGCTTCTCTGATTGGTCGCCTGCGTTCAGCACGCCATGGCGCCATATTTCAAATACAATATGGCGCGAGCCGCTACTCCGATTGGTCGGCGGTGAATGCGGCGACCAATCAGAAGAGTACTGCCGCTTGGCGCGCGGTTTGAATGCTGCGAAGAGCACCACCGCTGCGAGCAGCCTTCGGCGGCAAACAATGAGCTGCCTCTGTGTGGCGCGCGATTTCGGCGACAGACACACTCAAAAAATCCTTAGACAATTATATAATAGATTAAGTACACAATGGTCTGCCGCAGGTAGACAATGTAAAGCACAAGCATTTGCATATAGTTAATTTCACAGTGGCCAATGTAAAGGGACATTTTTTTCAAAAACCTCAAAAATCTTATTTTTTTATTTTCTTGAGGTTCTTGCTACGCACATTGGCTAATGTCCGTTTGCTCATCAGCTGCGACAAGGCGACCCCAGGTCTGATGAGTCCTAACGCTGACAAGAGTGGGATAGGAAGTAAAAGGAGGGCAGGGATGTCAGCGTTAGGACTCATCGACCTGGGGTTGCCTTGTCGCAGCTGATGAGCAAACGGACATTGTCCAATGTGCGTACCAACAACCCCAAGAAAATTAAAAAATACGATTTTTGAGTTTTTTGAAAAAAAAAACCGTAAGTTTTTAAATGTTTTCCTCAAATATATACCGCTTGTTAGCATGTTTGCACATTGGTAGTAGCTGAGTGCTGCAGAGAATTTTTTTCTCTCTCTCTCTCTTTCTCTCTCTTGCTCTCTCTCTCTCTATATATATATATAATGTATAAAATGTTTGTACCGTGTTAGCCAGTTGATAGAATAATATTAGAATCTGAGAGTCCTCAGTGCTTGATACCTCTTAAAGGCTAACTGAAAAGATGGTAAGGAGAAGCAAAGCAAGCTTTCCAGACACTAAGGTCTCTTCATCATGCTAGTAATGACACATATTCTGAAGACACAGACAAGATAAAGATTCCTGGTTCACATCAGAACTACAGGATCCCAGGTAACTTCAGCTGCACCATAAGCAATGTGGTGTACTTAGTTATATGTACTAAATGTGTGAGAGGGTATCTATATGTAGGGGAGACAGGGCAATAACTCAGAATTAGGATGAACTTTCATTGCAATACAATAAAGGAAAGAAGGACAGATTTACCTGTGCCTAGACATTCTTGTAGGCCTGATCACACAATATTGGATATGAAAATACTAGTTCTTAAAGGTAACTTCAGATCACAGCGAGACAGAAGAGTGGGAATATAAACTCATGATGACCATTGGCACACTTAAAGCAGGAATAAATGTCTCACATGGATTTATGGCTTTCTACATTCATTGAGGAATTTTCAGGTCTCAACCAACCACTAATCATAATACAATAATACTATCTGTGCCCCTTATCTCGGAACTTTGATTTTATCACCCAGCTCCTCTCCCCTTGTCAAGACTGACTACTATTTTCTGCTTTACATCACCTGTCATATTTACTGCATCATCCTATTCTACATATGTACAGGGTGGGCCATTTATATGGAGGCACCTCAATAAAATGGGAATGTTTGGTGATATCATGATGGGTGGTGACAATGGTGGTCATTTTGAAGTCAACCATTTTAGATCCAACTTTATTTTTTGCAGTGGGAAGAGGGTCATGTGACACTTCAAACGTATTTCATAAGAAAAACAATGGTGTGCTGGTTTTAATGTAACTTTATTCTTTTATTAACTATAGATGGAAGGGGGAATACAACATATAGCACACAATATACGGATATAATAAATATCATTAAAAGATACCTGCCTATTCTTAGCAAAGACCCAAAACTTTCACAAATCCCAGAATTTTCAGGGTAGGTTCAGTGCAAAAAAAGCTCCTACCCTGGCATCCATTCTTACCCCTAGTCTTTTCTCAACATCAAATCCGAAACAAAGTGACACCTGGTTATCCCTAAAAGGGTTTTATAAATGTGGTCACACTAGGTGCATTGCGTGCTCCCATGTCTTGAGGGGTGACAGGTTCACATCTTATCAAAATGGTAGCATTCACAGAATTAAATCTTTTATTAACTACTGCACGAGTAATGTGTATTTGATTGAGTGTACACTGTGCCATTCACAAAAAAGTTTGCCCCCTCACTCATCTGAAGGCAATTGTCTATGCTGTGAAGATACGAGATGTGCAGAATCTGAAACAATGGATACTGGAAGCCTGTGCTAGCATTTCTTCTGCGGTGTTGCTATCAGTGTGTCAAGAGTGGGAGAAGACGTTTGCATTGAAAATCCAACACAATGGGCAGCACTATGAACATATTTTATAAGTGGTCATAAACTTGTAAAGAAGTCATGAAAGAGTAAAGTTACGTTAAAGTGATCCTGACCCCACAAACTGACCCCCCACATCTTTCTACCTGTCCCTGCACCCCCTCTTATCATTTCTAGCCATCCCTTTTGCAGAAAAAAATTGATTTTTTCTAAAGTAGAGAAGAGGTTATATTTGCCTCTTCCTGTGTGAGTTCTCTCTTTATGAGGAAGCCGCAAATAGGCGGGGCCTGTCTGCTGCTGCCTTGTAATTATGCACGCCCCTCTCTGCTTCTAAGAGCCTGGGTGCTGCTGACATAACAGAAGGGAGGAAGAATCCTGCTTCCTCCTCCCTCTGTGACACCTGTGACCGCCCATTTGATTTTGCAGTGTATTAATATATACTGCAAAATCAAAGTTAAATGAAGACAAATGCATTGAAAATAATAAAGAATTAAATACTTACCCTCCGAAGGCTGTTACGGTGTCCGGGAGCCAGGAGCCGCCGCTGGAATTGACCTGCTAGGACCTGTGGTGATGTCAGAGGGCGTTCCGATCATGTGATATGTATCACATGACCACAAGCGGCCAGTCAGCGCCCGTGACATCACTCAGACATCACGGCAGGCCCTGGAAGGCCGATACATCGCCTTGCCTCTGCATCGGAGACTGGAGAAAAGGCGTGATGCCAGAGTGACTGATTGGCCGCTCGCAGTCATGTGATACATATCACATGACTGTGACGTCACTCTGACATCACCACAGGTCCTAGTTGGTCAATTCCTGCGGCGGCTCCTGGCTCCCGGTCACTGGAACACCCGTCGAAGGGTAAGTATTTCATTTTTTATTATTTTTAACATATTTGTCTTTATTTAACTTTGATTTCTCAGTGTATATTAATACAATGCGAAATCTAATGGGGCTGTCACACCTGTCACACAGGGGAGGAGGAAGCAGGATTCTTCCTCCCCTCTGTGACATCACCTGGGCTTTATAGGGTGAAGAAAGCGCAGTGTGTGAAAGCACCCACGTATGTTGTTGCGCCTTTTTGCGCGGCTGAAAATTGCGGCAAAAAGCGTGCACAAAAAAGCGCAACAAAATACTCAAATATGTGAACGTAGCCTGAGGCTAACAAGGAATAACCAGATAGGAAAGAGTCCTTAACACCTGCAGCACCAAAATAAAGTATATAAATCCAAATAATAGGCCTGCGAGCTATAACCTTCAGGTCCCAAACTCCTCAATGGGCTCCCTAGGGTGGATTAAACTCATGACACTATATTTCTCATTCTATCACAACAGTTCCACTCAAGCAAGAAGGGGAAGTAAAGGACTAATTGACACAAATAGTGAATAGAAGAATTTGAACAGCATTAGTGCTTAGAAGAAATTGAGATACGGTACTTAGCAGATAAAAATGTCCAGGCTCAAGAATGCTGCATATAAGGCGTCACTAGTGGTGGTGCAACTGGTGACATGTGCACTTTAATAGAGTAAAAAAAAATGCAAAAAGCGAAAAAAAAAAAATCACATTTACATATGTGAAATTACATACTATGTTCAGAATATATACACTTGCAGTATAAAATGGTGCTTGTTTAATATATTTACTACATTTTTTTAACACATCACAATGTCAACAATGTTTTTTTTTTTTTTTTCAGCTGCACCTCGTTGCATTGAACTCTCCTTTTGCTGGTGACGCTCAGGCTGATTTACAGTGTTTTCAGCAAGCTCGTGCAGTAGGCTTAACGTCCACCTTTCGAGCTTTTCTTTCATCACATCTGCAAGATCTTCACAGTATAGTGAGAAGATCAGATAGGTTCAACCTCCCCATTGTCAATTTGAAGGTAAGATGTTGTTCTGTCTTCACTATTACACCAAATGCATTTAGTGATCATCCAAGGTGTGAAACATTTGCCCTACAGATGTAATAGAGATGTCTATTCATAAACATGTTTAAACTACATTTCTCATAATTCATTTTGGCAAATGTAAGGCTGGGTTTACATTTGCGCACCATTTGCGCTGTGAATGCACCGTCTTGTGTGCAGCAAAACACAGGCACTATGTGCTCCTATGTTTAACATGGGAACGCATAGTGCCTGTGTGTGGGTGCGTTCAGGTGCGTTTGCAGTTGGCTGTGCATAATTTATGCGCATGCCAAACGCAAAATGTTGGATTTTTTGTATGTGGCTGTGTGCTTGTTTTATACGGAAGCAGACAGCCGCGCACAAATTATGAATTAAAGTGAATCTGAGCGCATTGCCATCTGCTGGCAAGCGCATAGATGTGGCTGAAGATGCGGTCATCCCCAGGTAAATCCTGTCCTAGTGTTCTCTCTTCCTCTTCTTTCTTCCTCTTCTTTCTTCCTCTTCTTCTTTCCTCTTCTTTCTCTTCTTCTTTCCTTTCTTCTCTTCTTTCCTCTTCTTTCTTCTTCTTTCTTCTTCTTTCTTCATCTTTCTTCCTCTTTCTTCTTCATTCCTCTTCTTTCTTCTTCTTTCTTCTTCATTCCTCATTTTTCTTCTTCCTCTTTCTTCTTCTTTCTTCTTCTTCCTTCTTCCTCCCAGCCGCTGCTTCGTTTAAAATAGCTGGCGGGAATGCCAGCGGTGAAAACACTTAACCACCAGCTTTCCTGCTGGCTATTTCAAATGAACACCTGATGCTTCATCAGCTGTTCATTTGCAACAGCTGATGAAGCATCAGGTGTTTTCACCGCCGGCTTTCCCGCCAGCTATTTTAAATGACCCAGCAACGGCGGCCGGGAGGAAGTGATCAGCGGCAGTGGCCAGGAGGAGGAGATCTCTGCCGCTGTGCTCTGCCTCCCAACCGCTGAGACCGCTGATTGGGTGGCCGGTGCTCACATGACTTTCATGTGAATGCATGCGGACAATCACGCTGGTCGCGAAAATGTCTGCGTTCGCAATGTGTATGCGTATGTGCTCATACACTGCAGTGCCAAACGCAAATGTGAACCTAGCCTAACTGCACAGTACACAGTCAAAGGTGCTGTTCATATCACTCTTTATCACGACATATGCACAGCCTGAATACCATGTGTTGTGACAAAATTGATCCAATAAGCAAAAAAGGATCTCTCCTGTCTTCTGTCAAGATCACATCTCACCACCTGCACATTTGAGCCATCCCACCTCATTCAAAAACACACCACAGTCTTCATCCCAATCCTAACCCATCTCTTCAACCTATCACTAAAAAGTCTTCCCCTCTTCCTTTAAATATGCCTCAATCACACTTATCCTCAAAAAGCTTCCCTCAGCCCATCCTCTGTGTCTAGCTATCACCCCATATCACATCTCCTTTTGCCTCTAAACTACTGGAACATCATGTCCATCTTGAATTATCCTCCCGCCTCTCCTCCGGCTGCCTCTTTGACCAGGTAAAATCTGACTTCTGACTGCATGACTCAACTGAAACTGCCCTAACTAAAGTCACCAATGACCTACTAATGGGCAAAAGCAAGCAACTCTATCCTCCTTCTTTTGGACCTGTCCTTTGCTTTTAACACTGTAGACCAATTCCTCTTGTTAGACATTCTCTCATGTCTTGGTATCCCAGACGTGGCCCGCTACTGGATCTCTTCATATCTAACAGACTGGACATTTGGCGTTGTAACACCCGAAGGGTGTGGAGGTGTTAGGTGAACTCACAGGACCACTGGTGTAGTAGTGGTAGCTGAATACCCGATACAGCAAGAGACTGGAGAGTAACATCAGTAAACTAAGGATATTTAAATAAATAGTTAATAAAAGGGAAAGTGTTTGGGGAGAGGATCCTCTGGATCATAACACCAAACTCTCTTGGAGGAGCAACCCGTGAGAGAACCCCTCTACAGGGATTATCCCAGCACAGCCCCAGAAGGTCTAAATGCTATGAATCCAGGACCAGAGTTGCAACTCATACTGGCTCTGTCAGTGGGAACAATACTGGAAGCTCCATACAATCCTGGAAAGGCTGAGCCAGCAGATAGAGGAAAGTCCTGTACAATCCTGGAGAGGGTTTGAACAGCCAGAAGTGGGATCCAGAATATCCAGAGAGATGCAAGAGTAATCGACTGCCAGCAGAGGATTCTTTGGAGAGAAGTAAATATACTGCAGAGCAAGAAAAACAACAGTCTTCTTAGTGCAGATCACTGCTGGTGTGGGGCCTGGACACTGGCAACATTCCTAAGGAATGAACATGTTGCCCAGGCACGTCCCAAAGGGGGAAGGTGCATTTTATACCCTAAACCTCCGAGCAGTTAGACTGAGAGGCTAAATGGGAAACAGGTGTACTGGCCCTTTAAATATTTGCAAGGTGTGGAATGTGCCTTGCCTAAGCACACTCCCAGAAGACCTGCCACGATGATGCAGGTTCCTGAAAGAGAAGGAGGCAGACAGCCACATGGGATCACAAGCAGGATGACCAGTGGAAGGCATGACACAGGTAAGTAGAGATCGGCCCCACAGCAGGGACAGAATGGATAAGACACATGGAGCAGCAATCTCCCTGCCCAGAGAAGACCGGTCCCACAGCCAAGAGCATGACGGGCAGTGGCGTAACTACCGCGGTCGCAGCAGTCGCGGCTGAGACCGGGCCCCGTGTCCCGTGCTTACAGCCAGCCGCCGCGACCGCGATAGCGCCGGCCGGAGAGGAGGGAGGACGGGAAGTGAGAGAAACCTCACTTCCTGCAGCTCTGCCCGCCCCTCCTCTCCTCCTCACTGCTGACCGCGGGACGCTGGAGGCCTACGCTGCCAGCGGTGACAGCGCCGAAACTCCACTAGCACCCCCCACCCCCCCCCGCTCCTCATATGAGGGGGCCAAAACTGAAGACCCAAAAATTCTCACTAGCATAGCACCCTCTTCCCCCCGGTCCTCACATGAGGGGCCCCGGAGCAAATCCTGCACCGGGGCCTGCATCAATGTAGTTACGCCACTGATGACGGGCATCTCCTTCTCCTACACCACCTCCTCATCTCGCCCCTTGTCTGTCTGTGTCCCCTAAGGATCAGTTCTATAACCCCTACTATTCTTTGTGTACACTTTTGGCATAGGACAGCTCATAGAGTCTCACAGCTTTAGGCATCATCTTTACGCTGATGACATGCAGATCTACCTCTCTGGACCTGATATCACCTCCTTACTATCCAAAAACCCACAATGTCTGTCTGTTATTTCATCTTTCTTTTTTGCTCAATGTTCAAACTAAAACATTGACAAAACAAAATGCATAATGTTTCCTCCATCTCACTCTACCCCTCCATCAGACCTATCCATCAAAGTCAATGGCTGCTTACTCATCCCAGCCCCGCATGGGGCATCGGGGTGATTCTTGACTCTGCCGTCTCTTTAAGCCATACATCCAAGACCTTGCCACCTCCTACCGACTCCAACTCAAAAAATATTTCCCAGATTCGTACATTCCTAGACCAAGATACTGCAAAAACACTCATGCTTGCCCTCATCGTCTCTCACCTCGACTACTGAAACCTCCGGGTCTCTGGCCTCCCTTCTGGCACTCTTGCACTACTCCAACCTATTTTAAACTCTGCTGCTTGACTAATCCAGCTGTCTTCCTACTATTCCCCAACCTCTCATCTCTGCCTAGCCCTTCACTGGCTCCCCATTGCCCAGACTTCAGTTCAAAATCTTAACTATGACATACAAAGCCATCCACAACCTCTCTCCTCCGTACTATTGTGACATGGTCTCCCTGTATTTAGCTATACAAAACCTGCAATCCTCTCAAGATATCCTTCTCTACTCCCCTCTTATCTCTTCTTCCCACAACCGCATACAAGACTTCTCCCATGCATCCCCCACACTCTGGAACTCTCTGCCACAACACATCAGATTCTCACCTACCGTAGAAATCTTCAAAAGGAACCTGAAGACCCACTTCTCCCAACAAGCCTACAACTACAGTGAGTTTCAATCCATTAAACTGACACATGACCAGCTCTACCCTCTCCTAGTGTATTTTCACCCATCCCTTGTAGATTGTTAAGCCTCGTGGGCAGAGTCCTTGCCCCTCCTGTACCTATGTGAGCCTTGTATTGCTCAAACATTGTACTTATCTATGAATGCCCCTTTACAAATGTAAAGCACAATGGAGTAAATGGCACTATAATAATAACTAATAATAATAATCCTTTTCAAATAAAAGAAAAATGAATGGTTATTTAATGGCTCAGTTTTCTATAGACTTTAATGCTAAAATAATGAATCTACATGAAATCAGTTTTTTTTGCCAGACAAAAAAAATTGTGTTTTAACAATTATTTTGTCAATGGATTGTGCTTGGATCCATTCTAATGGGTAATTACTGGACATGTAAATATAGTGTGGCATAGGTCAGTAGTCACAGGCGAGGTAGTTGTATTCAATGCCTTAGCACAGAGGTCCCCAACTCCAGGCCTCAAGGACCGCCAACAGTGCATGTTTTCAGGATTTCCTTGGTATTTCACAAGGGCTGGAATCATCACCTGCACAGGTGATGATTCCAGCCCTTGTGCAAAACTAAGGAAATCCTGAAAACCTGCACTGTTGGCGGCCCTCGAGGCCTGGAATTGGGGACCTCTGCCTTAGCACATTACATAAAAAGGGTGTGTGGTTTCGTGTTAAAGAGGAAATACGCCTTTGCTGACCGCATGATGGTGATAGCTTCAGCTGGTCAGGACCAGATGTTAAGCAATTTGCTGAGATAGACCACAAATGATATAAAAAGTTAGTTTTACTTAATAGAAACTTGATAGCAATGCATGTTTCGTATGTTTCTTTATTACAGAGCATCTCTATGCACACTCTCTTCTCTTCACCTGCTTAAACTTCCATTAGTCCTTCTTATTCCAACACTACTCAGCCTTAGGGTACCTTTACACGTCGCAACATTGCATGCAATTTCACTTGCAACTTACTGGTTGCAGTGAAATCATGGACACATTGTTCCATTTTGTTGTCGTGTGCAAATGTAACAATGTGTCTATGATTTCACTGCAACCAGTAAGTTGCAAGTGAAATTGCATGCAATGTTGCGACGTGTAAAGGTGTCCTAACACCACAGTACAGTCCATGAAAGTCTGTTTCTACCGAGTACACCGATACCTCATATGTGGTCTTAAATCACTGTTTGGGTGCATGGCAGGGCTCAGAAGGGAAGGAGCGCAATTTGACTTCTTGAATGGAAAAGTACCGTATATACTCGTGTATAAGCCGAGTTTTTCAGCCCAAAATTTGGGCTGAAAAGTCTCCCCCTCGGCTTATACACGGGTCAATACGGTAGGCTGCGTGGTGGGGGCTGTGTCCGGGGCTGTGGAAGCTGGAGGAGGCGGGGGGAGGCTGCTGTATGAGCGGCCCCGTCACGTGGGGCCGCTCATTATATATGCACTGCTTCCCCCTGTCAATCAGCGGCAGGGGGAAGCAGTGCATATATGCCCCAAAATGCTGGCACTCTCCCCCCTTGTAAGGGCCCCCCCCCCCCCGCTGCGTATCTTGCCATCCCGGTCTTCTGCACAGCGCCGCTCCTCGGTGCTCCGTTCTTCATGCTCCCATCCTGCTACATTCGGGATCCCCGGCTGTCGCAGGTATATGACGTCATCGTGCGACGGGTGGGGATCCCGGATGCAGCGAGGACGGAGCATGGAGAACGGAGCACCGAGGAGCGGCGCTGTGCAGAAGACCGGGATGGTAAGATAACCAGCGGGGGGGGGGGGGCCCTTACAAGGGGGGCGAGTGCCAGCATTTGGGGGCTGCTATATACCCCCTGGGGGCTGCTGTATACTACCACTGGGGCTGTATATACCTCTGGGGCTGTTGTATACTACCACTGGGGCTGTATATACCTCTGGGGCTGCTGTATACTACCACTGGAGCTGTATATACCTCTGGGGCTGCTGTATACTACCACTGGGGCTGTATATATGTGGCACCCCATGGGTTAATGTGCCACAATAACATCACATGGGTTCTCTCCCCCACTACACACTAACAAACACTACCACCTCTGGGCAATAGAGGGAGCACCTCCTGCTTCCATATATACTCTTGCCCATGAGGGAGAGCTCAGTTCAGTTCCCAGAGAACTGAGGAAGAGCTGAGACCGTACAGCACGGTGTAGTGCTGTGAACAGCTCAAGAGAACTGAGAGCTTATTGAGAGCAGAGTTAGCTCAGTGCAGACCTAGAAAGGGTCAGAGGAACAGGAGAACGAAAGACAGAGGAACACATCTGGGAGCTGGAGTGATACCATCACTTGCCCCAGAAGTACGCACAGAGAGACGGACACCGGATTCGGTACTGTGTCTGGCACCAACAGCACAGCGAATCCAGGAACAGTGGGATCTCTAGATGCCCCCTAGTACCAGAGTAAAGCAACACGGAGGGGTCAGTGCAGCATAGAGGACCCAAGTTGCCTAGCCAAGTGGTACCAGCAGCAAACCGAGAGAGACGTGAGGAATCCCAGCAGCTTAGCTAGAAGCAGCCGCTTAGGACACACACACAGTGCAGCACAAGGAAGCCAACGACCCGGACAGGGTGTGGGGAGAGAGCCCAGCTCCATTACAGACTCCGTGGACTATAATCTGCAATAATATCAGCAGTAAAGCCTTGGAAAACAACTTTGGAGTCTGTGTAATGATTGCGACCTTTGCTCCAGATCCAGCACAGAGACAATTCCTCCCTGCAGATCCAGCCTGTCAGCTCTGCAGCATCAGGACAAGAAGGGAATTACAGTATCAACTAAACGTGAGTGTGTGTCCTCCAACTCTTCCCCACCATCTATAACCCCAATAGACTTTAACCCTTTACTGCCCCGGGGGATACAGTTCCCCCCACTGGAACTATACCACCTCCGCTGCCCTCACATCACCCCCGGAGGTTCTGCAGCAGCGGCGGCCCCCATTACTGGCCGCATCAAGTGGGTGGCGTCACCCGTGACAATCTCCCTTGTAAATATTCCCCTTTTATTGTGAGGGCCCAGGGACACGGTCCGGACCAAGCCACCCGTGACATCCCCGACGCAGACCGGTCCGGTACCGAGTACCCCACGTCCCTTGGGGCTCCACATATACCTCTGGGGCTGCTGTATACTACCACTGGGGCTGCTGTATACTACCACTGGGGCTGTATATACCTCTGGGGCTGCTGTATACTACCACTGGGGCTGCTGTATACTACCACTGGGGCTGTATATACCTCTGGGGCTGCTGTATACTACCACTGGGGCTGCTGTATACTACCACTGGGGCTGTTGTATACACCTCTGGGGCTGCTGTATACTACCACTGGGGCTGTATATACCTCTAGGGCTGCTGTATACTACCACTGGGGCTGCTGTATATACCTCTGGTGCTGCTGTATACTAACCACTGGGGCTGCTGCTGTATACACCACTGGGACTGCTGCTGTATACACCACTGGGGCTGCTGCTGTATATAACACTGGGGCTGCTGCTGTATACTACCACTGGGGCTGCTGTATATACCTCTGGGGTTGCTGTATACCACACTGCTGGGGGCTGTATACCTGTGCTGGGGTCCACCCTCGGCTTATACACGAGTCAATAGGTTTTCCCAGGTTTTGGGGGCAAAAGTAGGGGGGTCGGCTTATACACGGGTCGGCTTATACACGAGTATATACGGTAGCTAATAAAGTCAAATGGCTCTCCTTCCGTGCCGAGACCTGCCGTGTGCCCAAACAGTGGTTTATGACCACATTTGAGGTATCGGTGTACTCGGTAGAAATTGCCCAACAAATATTAGGATCCATGTCATCCTTTTGCATATATGAAAATGAAAACATTGAGGCTAAAAGAACATTTTTGTTGGAAAAATGAAAATGGCCATTTTTTCCTTCCACGTTGCTTTATTTCCTATGAAGCACCTGAAGGGTTAATAATCTTCTTGATGTAATTTTGTAGTTTTGAGTAGCTTGAGGGGTGCAGTTTTTGGAATGGTGTCACTTTTGGGTGTTTTCTGTCATGTACGCCCTTCAAAGAAACTTCAAATGTGATGTGGTCACTAAAAAATGGTTTTGTAAATTTTGGTGGAAAAATGAAAAATTGCTGATGAACTTTGAACCCTTATATCTTCCTACCAAAAAAAATGTTCTTCTAAAATTGTCCTGATGTAAAGTAGATGTGTGGGAAATGCTATTTATTAACTACTAGCTGTAGTACCCGGCTACGCCCGGGTTAATAAATAACTGATGTTAGCTATAACAAAATAGAATTTGAATATGTCATATTAATGACCTGTAAGAAAATAGAAGCTGAGCTGTGATTGATTGCTATAGGCAGCCTAATAAATCTCCAGCCAACAGTAAACCCTCCCCCTGGCCAGGCAGTATATGTTACCTCACACATACACATAATAGACAGCTCATGTGACTGACATCTGCCTTAATTCCCTATATGGCACATGTGTTGCACATTGACTGTTTTTAATCAGAGGGTTATGTTTGGAAATTAAAGATAGCACACGTATGAGGCGAGTTATGTGAGGTGATTTGTGCACATCTGTGTGGTGTGTGTGTACCTGAGGTGTGTATTTGTGTGTCCCTGTGGGGTGAGTGCATGTGTCCCTATAAGGTGTGTATGTGTGTGTGTCCCTGTGGGTGTATGTGTGTGGTGTGTGTCTCTTTGTGGTGTGTGTGTCCCTGTGGGGTGAGTGCATGTGTCCCTATAGGGTGTGTATGTGTGCGTGTCCCTGTGGTGTGTGTGTGTGGTGTGTGTCTCTTTGTGGTGTGTGTGTGTGTCCCTGTGGGGTGAGTGCATGTGTCCCTATAGGGTGTGTATGTGTGTGTGTCCCTGTGGGTGTGGGTGTGTGGTGTGTGTCTCTTTGTGGTGTGTGTGTGTCTGTGAGGTGAGTGCATGTGTCCCTGTGGGGTGTGTATGTGTGTGTGTCCCTGTGGGGGGGGATCTGTGTGGTGTGTGTATCTGTGTTGTGTGTGGCTCTTTGTGGTGTGTGTGTGTGTCCCTGTGGGGTGAGTGCATGTGTCCCTATAGGGTGTGTATGTGTGTGTGTCCCTGTGGGGGGTCTGTGTGGGGTGTGTGTCTCTGTGTTGTGTGTGTCTCTTTGTGATGTGTGTGTCCCTGTGGGGTGAGTGCATGTGTCCCTATAGGGTGTGTATGTGTGTGTCCCTGTGTCCCTGTGGGGGGTCTGTGTGGTGTGTGTGTGTCCCTGTGGGGTGAGTGCATGTGTACCTATAGGGTGCCTATGTATGTGTGTCCCTGTGGGGGAGGGGTCTGTGTGGTGTGTGTGTCTGTGTTGTGTGTGTCTCTTTGTGGTGTGTGTGTCCCTGTGGGGTGAATGCATGTGTCCTTAAAGGGTGTGTATGTGTGTGTGTCCCTGTGGGTGTGTGTGTGTGTGTGGTGTGTGTCTCTTTGTGGTGTGTGTGTGTGTCCCTGTGGGGTGAGTGCATGTGTCCCTATAGGGTGTGTATGTGTGTGTGTCCCTGTGGGTGTATGTGTGTGGTGTGTGTCTCTTTGTGTGTGTGTGTCCCTGTGGGGTGAGTGCATGTGTCCCTATAGGGTGTGTATGTGTGCGTGTCAGTGTGGGTGTGTGTGTGTGGTGTGTGTCTCTTTGTGGTGTGTGTGTGTGTCCCTGTGGGGTGAGTGCATGTGTCCCTATAGGGTGTGTATGTGTGTGTGTCCCTGTGGGTGTGTGTGTGTGGTGTGTGTGTCTCTTTGTGGTGTGTGTGTGTGTGTGTGTCTGTGTCTGTGGGGTGAGTGCATGTGTCCCTGTGGGGGGGATCTGTGTGGTGTGTGTATCTGTGTTGTGTGTGGCTCTTTGTGGTGTGTGTGTGTGTGTCCCTGTGGGGGGGTCTGTGTGGGGTGTGTGTCTCTCTGTGTTGTGTGTGTCTCTTTGTGATGTGTGTGTCCCTGTGGGGTGAGTGCATGTGTCCCTATAGGGTGTGTATGTGTGTCCCTGTGTCCCTGTGGGGGGTCTGTGTGGTGTGTGTGTGTCCCTGTGGGGTGAGTGCATGTGTACCTATAGGGTGCCTATGTATGTGTGTCCCTGTGGGGGAGGGGTCTGTGTGGTGTGTGTGTGTCTGTGTTGTGTGTGTCTCTTTGTGGTGTGTGTGTCCCTGTGGGGTGAATGCATGTGTCCTTAAAGGGTGGGTATGTGTGTGTGTCCCTGTGGGAGGGTCTGTGTGGGGTGTGTGTCTCTCTGTGTTGTGTGTGTCTCTTTGTGGTGTGTGTGTCCCTGTGGGGTGAGTGCATGTGTTCCTATAGGGTGTGTATGTGTATGTCCCTGTGGGGGGTCTGTGTGGTGTGTGTGTGTCCCTGTGGGGTGAGTGCATGTGTACCTATAGGGTGCCTATGTGTGTGTGTCCCTGTGGGGGGGAACTGTGTGGTGTGTGTGTCTGTGTTGTGTGTGTCTCTTTGTGGTGTGTGTGTGAATTTGAATATGTCATATTAATGACCTGTAGGAAAATAGAAGCTGAGCTGTGATTGATTGCTATAGGCAGCCTAATAAATCTCCAGCCAACAGTAAACCCACCCCCTGGCCGGGCAGTATATGTTACCTCACACATACACATAATAGACAGCTCATGTGACTGACATCTGCCTTAATTCCATATATGGCACATGTGTTGCACATTGGCTGTTTTTAATCAGATGTTTATGTTTGGAAAATAAAGATAGCACACGTATGAGGCGAGTTGTGTGAGGTGATTTGTGCACATCTGTGTCTGTCTGTGTGGTGTGTGTGTCCCTGGGGTGTGTATGTGTGTGTCCCTGTGGGGGGGTCTGTGTGGTGTGTGTCCTGTTGTGTGCGTCTCTTTGTGGTGTGTGTCCCTGTGGGGTGAGTGCATGTGTCCCTATAAGGTGTGTATGTGTGTGTGTCCCATGTGGGGGGTCTGTGTGGTGTGTGTGTGTATCTGTGTTGTGTGTGTCTCTTTGTGGTGTGTGTCCCTGTGGGGTGAGTGCATGTGTCTCTATAGGGTGTGTATATGTGTGTCCCTGTGGGGGGGGTCTGGTGGGGTGTGTGTGTCTCTGTGTTTGTGTGTGTCTCTTTGTGGTGTGTGTGTGTCCCTGAGGGGTGAGTGCATGTGTCCCTATAGGGTGTGTATGTGTGTGTGTCCCTGTGGGGGGGTCTGTGTGGTGTGTGTGTGTCTCTTTGTGGTGTGTGTCCCTGTGGGGTGAGTGCATGTGTCCCTATAGGGTGTGTATGTGTGTGTGTCCCTGTGGGGGGGTCTGTGTGGTATGTGTGTCTCATTGTGGTGTGTGTGTCCCTTGTGGGGTGAGTGCATGTGTCGCTATAGAGTGTGTGTGTGTCCCCTTGGGGGGGTGTGTGTGTCCTCTGTGTTGTGTGGTGGTCTCTTTGTGGTGTGTGTGTGTTTGTTCGGGTGCGTGGTGAGTATCCAATGTTGGTGCTGCACTTTAGCGACTATACACTTGCTGTTACTCTTTGTGTGCGGTGTGTTTTGTATACATGTTCCCGTGCGTGGTGAATATCTCATGTTGGGGGCCCCACCTTAGTGACTATATGCTGGTAAGTGCTGTTAGTCTTTGGCGCTATCATTAAGCCCCTCTCATTCACAACTGTCAACTGGTAACTGTCACTTTTTCCCCATTATGTAGATAGGGCCAAAATTGTTTTGGTGAATTGGAATGCGCGGGGTTAAAATTTTGCCTCACAACATAGCCTATGCCGCTCTCAGAGTCCAGACGTGTGACTGTGCAAAATTTTGTCTCTATAGCTGACAGCTGTCGATTTTCCTCCCACACGTTTCCTTTCCCTTTTTCCCCATTATGTAGATAGGGCCAAAATTGTTTGGTGAACTGGAACGCACAGGGTTAAAATTTCGCCTCACAACATAGCCTATGACGCTCTCAGGGTCCAGACGTGTGACTGTGCAAAATTTTGTCTCTATAGCTGACAGCTGTCGATTTTCCTCCAATATTTTTCCATTCACTTTTTCCCCATTATGTAGATAGGGCCAAAATTGTTTGGTGAACTGGAACGCGCAGGGTTAAAATTTCGCCTCACAACATAGCCTATGATGCTCCCGGGGTCGAGACGTGTGACTGTGCAAAATTTTGTGGCTATAGTTGCGACGGTGTAGATTCCAATCCCGGATATACACACATACATACACACATTCAGCTTTATATATTAGATTTTGTGTCACATAACTCTGGTTTAACAGAATAAAAATTCTAAATTTGAAAATTGCGAAATTTTGAAAATCTTCACAAAATTTCCAATTTTTTCACATATAAACACAAAAATTATCGACCTAAATTTACTACTAACATGAAGCCCAATATGTCTCGAAAAAACAATCTCAGAATCGCTAGGATCCGTTGAAGCGTTCCAGAGTTATTACTTCATAAAGGGACACTGGTCAGAATTGACAAAAAGGTCTTTAGGGTCAAAATAGGCTGGGTAGTGAAGGGGTTAATCACTTCTTGAAAGACGGAGCTAAAGTGTAAAAACTTGGGCATGACTGACCAATCCTAGGTCCTCTGCTGCTGCCAAGAGGACCCAACAAAAGCAGTTACAGAAGGCTGGGATGGGGGAAAACCTGACCGACCGGCCACCTGCTTCCCAGTCTGTGAAGCTCCTTCGGTTGTGGATGGTTGTGAGATGGCAGACAGATTTCTAGCTGGCTGATAAGGGGCCGCTCCAAGAGAGCACAATGCAGGCTCCAAGGTGTTGCTACAGGTTCTGTGTATTAAAAATAAAAACAAATTAATATATTGTTCCGACTTTTTAGACCTGCAGGTGGAAAAACAAGTTAATACACATGGGTATGCATAATATTTATTAATGAAATAGATGGTTACTTACGCTCGGTAAGCAATCACGGGCCTGAGGAACGCCATCAAATGGTGATGTTTATGTTTCGTCAGGCATTGCCTTGAGCCACTTGGAGCCCACATCTCATCAGTGATGTCCCTCTTGAAGTGAAGCCTCCTCGATCGCCAACATATCTTTATTTTTTTAGCTGCCAAAAAAAATAAATCAACAACTACATAAAAATTACATGTTGCATGCATTATCTGAAAAAGAGATAGCAATAGTTACTGAACTCCCTCCTGTCCTTAGGAGTGACAATCTCCCAACCATCCATTATCGATTCGGCCACTTGATCCTAGAGCCGTCGAGTGTACCAGATTCTGAATGGCGATGATCATGAGGGTCCCACAACGCATCGCATTCTTGAACAAGTGAGATGAGTATTTCCCCATCAACGTAAGGAGTCCCTCCTTGACGTTGTGGAACCTACAGATGGCATATAAAAAAAGAGAAAAAAAAAATCACATCACACAATGTATATTACAAAACAAAAACTGTAAAAGAAGAAAACATTCGGACTGTTGAAATGGGCTGACTACTTACACCTCACCGACCGTCACCACAAATGGGACCCCGAGGACCCTGGGATGAATCTTGTCCACTTGTCTGCTCCTGCTCTTACGCACTTGAAGTTCCTGTAAATATAGTACAGGAGTTTAATACATGTGTTACATTGCCAATCAATACATACAAACCAGTATTGAAATAGTGATTTACTTCAACAGTTTCCAGTCCACTAAAGGAAGCATTGTTGTCTTTGCTTGAGAACTTATTGGATAGGTGGAGTAGGCAGCAGACAAAAGAAACACTACAGATACCGGAAAAAACAAAAATGTCAATTTATGAAACAAACAGTAGAAAATAAAACATACTAAATGTACAAAAACACCAAAGAAAAATACACCTCCCACAAAAAAATAAAAAGAGAGAGGGTCATTCCATGTCAAGTGATCCAAAAATGAATATTTTTTTTCCCTGACGTCCTCAGATTTTTAAAAAAAAATTTCTATATGAAGAACAACTTTATCTAATTACAAAAAAAAAGTTTTGAATTTTTTTCTTCATCAGTAAATTTTTTACAGATTTTTAAAGTTTTAAAAAAGTGCGAATTTTGGCCTGGTATGGCTTTACATTTTCTATCATATCTCAGGCTAGAAATAAGATATAGAAACAAAATAAACACCAATCTACTCAGAACTGTCCAGGCTTTCACCAGATATGTCACAAGAGGATCTTTGTTAATATTTTAACCATGTGATCGCAAGCGCAAAACTTTAAAACGCATTTCCGAAAAATCGGCGCGCTTTAAGTATTTCAAAAACTGCCCATGTGTCTGCTTTGCTCTTAGCCACATCTGTACCAAATTTCAAGTTGGGATCGCAATGGGATCATATTTTAACATATTTTACTAGTAATAGCGTCAATGGGTCATTCCATATCAAGTGATCTAAATATGAATATTTTTTTTTGCCTGACGTCTTTAGATTTTTTTTATTCTTTTTCTTTATGAAGTACTACTTTAGTTAATTACAAATTAAAAGTTTAGAATTTTTTTCTTCATCAGTTAATTTTTTACAGATTTTTAAAGTTTAAAAAAAGGGTGAATTTTGGCCTGGTATGACTTTACATTTTTTTATCTCAGGCTAGAAATAAGATAATGAAGTGGGAGAGGCAACATTTTACTCAGAACGGTAACAGCTTTCATTTGAGATGTTACAAGACTATGTTTCTTTATATCAAATTCAAACTATTGACGGGCAATTGTGAAAAAATGACTGATTGTGTTCTTGGTGATTTTTGAATTGACACTATAATAGTTAAATATTTTGCACTTAGGTCCAATGAATGCGTCCATGGGGTCAAGCTGGGACAGAGTCATCACAAATTAGCCTTATTTGCAGATGACCTGCTACTTTACATCTCCCAGCCCCTGGTCTCCATCCCTTCGGTCTTAATGGAGTTTGAACGGTTTGGACAATTGAGCATCTTTAAAGTGAATTGCTCCAAAACCGAGGCACTCAATATTTTTTTGCCTGGAGAATTGGTTTCTCATCTATCTAAACAGTTCCCATTTATATGGAAAGTAGAAGCCATTAAGTACTTGGGAGTCCTTATACCAAAAGATCTTAAACAAATATTCAATTTAAATTATCAACCCCTTTTGACTAACGCGGAATCGGCATTTACCTCCTATAGACAATTAAAGCTATCCTGGTTCGGGAGAATAAACGTAGTCAAGAAGGATGTCTTGCCCCGACTCTTATATACTTTTCAGACAGTTCCTGTTCTATTGGATAGAGGCTTCCTCTCCAAAATGCAATCTATGATCCTTAGATTTGTCTGGGGGGGCAAGAGGTCCAGATTGCGAATGAATATCCTATCCTTGCCCAAGACCAGAGGAGGGGTTGGATTACCCAACATACGAGCGTACTTTGTGGCTTCCTCTCTTGTTAGAGCTCTAGATTGGCATTATCATGCGTCCTCCAAGAAATGGGTAGGGGTGGAGCAAGAGGGTTTGGGGATTCCGCTGAAACACCTGCTTTGGATTTCCCCTAAAGACTCCACAGACCTAGTACCTTTGACAGACATGACCAGAAACACCTTGAAGGTATGGCACCTAGTGACGAAAACCCTCCGCTTAAACGACAGACTTAGCCCTTTGACTCCCTTTTTTTCCAACCCATCTTTCCCACCCAGATTTGACAGGCAGAGATTTTTATGTTGGCGGATTGTGGATGACACCCGAGTAGGACTCTGTCCAGTGGTGGTTTGCCCCCGATGGCAGAGCTACAACTCAAAGAACCTACGAGACCTCTTAAGTGATTCAAATTTCTCCAATACAGAGCATACTTATATTCAGCTGACCACTCTTGCAGGGTAAGATTGACGCCCAACGTATTGGAGAGGTTATTCCAACTGGAGGCTCCACCGAGGCGCAAAATATTAGTTCTATACCAGGCCTTAGGGTCCATGAGAGAGCAGGGCACCCTTTACTTCCAACGTGCTTGGGAGAGGGAATTGGGGTGTAGCATTTCAGAAGCTAATTGGCAGAAATGCTTTATATTACTCACTCACTAGCTAGCGCTTGTTCTGCACAAGAAAGAAGCTATAAGCTGCTCACTAGATGGTACTTGTGCCCGACGACACTCCGGAACATGTTCCCTGGAACCCCTGATACTTGCTGGCGCTGTGGGGAAGAGAAGGGTACAATGATACACATTTGGTGGAGTTGTGGGGAAATCCGGCGGTTCTGGTCTGAGGTTTTCAATGCATACGCCCGGATAACAGGTAAACAAGCCGAATGCTGCCCAGAATCGGCAATGTTATCCATTTTTCCAGGTCCTATTGGGCTACAGAAGAGGGATATTCTCCGCTTTTGCATCTCGGCTGCTCGTGCTGTGATCCCGAGGTTCTGGAAATCAAGCCGGGCTCCATCTCTACTTGATTGGTTCAAAGAATTGATGGACATATATCAAATGGAGGAGCTCGCAGCTGATGCGTCGGGATCTCGGAACAAATTCTTAGGGATTTGGGTTGAATGGATTCTTTTTCACGACTCTGCAGAATTTAGGAGTATCTTTTCCAGCACAGATAATATGGCTCGACCTCTGGCTGATGGGGAGCCAGTGGGATGAGTACCCTTTCTCCTTCCCATACCTCACCCGTCCCCCCCCTCCTTTTTTTCTTACGTGGCTTTTCTTTCCCAGTATAACTTTTTCTAATGGTTTTTGTTTCTCTTCTCTCTCTCTTCTTTTCTATCTCTCTTTTCTTCCCATCTGATACATTCAGTCTAGGTATTTCCTTTCTACACCTATACCTTCAGAATTCTAGTGAACATTAGACAGGTATCGGAAACTCTGAGCTGTGAGTAGATCATTAATATTTCGGCCTTCCTTTCCGGTACACCAGTCGATAGACTATTCCAACTAGGCCTCAACGGGTAATGACCCACTTACGTGGTCAACCTGTTAGAAGGGGCCAAGTGATAAAAATCATTCTGCTGGGGCTGCTTGTCCCCTTGACATCAGAACATCTCAAAACCCTGAGAAAGGTTGTATACTTGAGTGTTTGGAATTATATTTAGATTGTAGTATATATTGCACCAGAGATAAGCGCAAAAGTAAATTTGCAGCTTATCTTAAAGTTACTAATAACTTTGTGAATTCTCTTTTTGTATATTTTATATGTCTCAAGATTTTGTTAAAAGATTGAATGTATGTCTTTCATATGTTTTTTCAAAATTTAATAAAAATGAGATTAACCATAGTTAAATATTTTAAAATATGATCCCATCACGATCCCAACTTGAAATTTGGTACAGATGTGGCTAAGAGCATAAAAGACACATGGGCAGTTTTGGAAAATTTTTATTAAAACGTTTTTTTCGGAAATGCGTTTCAAAATGTTGCATTTGCATTCGCATGGGTAAAAAATTAAAATTAACAAATATACTCTTGTGACATATCTGGTAAAAGCCTGGACAGTTCTGAGTAGAATGGTGTTTATTTTGTTTCTCTATCTTATTTCTAGCCCGAGATAAAAAAATGTAAAGTCATACCAGGCCAAAATTCACCCTTTTTTTAAACTTTAAAAATCTGTAAAAAATTAACTGATGAAGAAAAAAATTCCACACTTTTAATTTGTAATTAACTAAAGTAGTACTTCATAAAGGAAAAAAAAAAAAAAAATCTAAAGACGTCAGGTAAAAAAAAATATTCATATTTAGATCACTTGATATGGAATGACCCATTGACGCTATTAATAGTAAAATATGTTAAAATATGATCCCATTGCGATCCCAACTTGAAATTTGGTACAGATGTGGCTAAGAGCAAAGCAGACACATGGGCAGTTTTTGAAATATTTAAAGCGCGCCGATTTTTCGGAAATACGTTTTTAAAGTTTTGCGCTTGCGATCACATGGGTAAAATATTAACAAAGATCCTCTTGTGACATATCTGATGAAAGCCTGTATAGTTCTGAGTAGATTGGTGTTTATTTTGTCTCTCTATCTTATTCCTAGCCTGAGTTATGAGGAGAAACGTAAAGGCAGGCAACAGCGAAATTCACACTTTTTCCGAACTTTGAAAATCATTTAAAAAAAAAATAAATTTTTTTAAAAAAATTTCTCTTCACATTTTGCATTGTCTGACATGTTATTATCAAATAACAAAATCTCAAAAGAATTAAAAATATAGAGGTAATAATCATTGGTTCACTTGACATGGAATGACCCGAGACTGAAAGACAGAGACGGACAGAGAGAGAAATAAAGAGAGACACACACACTAATAGAGACAAAGACACAGAGAGTTACATTACAGGCAGCAGTCAGATAGCACAGGAGTCAGGCAGCACAACTCATACAGGCCCATAGGTGTTGCAAATGCCGTCTTCTCTCTGTCCTCCTCGGCTACGGACCCCTGCCAATACCCACTAGTGAGATCTAAGGTAGAGAAGTAGTTGGCAGACTTCAACGCAGGTAAAGATTCCTCTATACGAGGTAGCGGGTAAGCATCTTTGTGTGTTATGCGCTTTATTTGCCTATAGTCTACACACATCCTCATACTGCCATCCTTCTTCCTGACTAGGACTAATGGAGCTGCCCAGGGACTACAGCTATCTCGTATAACCCCTGCGTCCTTCATGTCCTGTAACATTTCCTTGGCTTTTTGATAATGTGCGGGTGGAATAGGCCTATACCGCTCCTTGATTGGTGGATGTGTACCTGTGGGGATGTGATGTTGTACCCCTTTTATCCTACCAAAATCAAGTGGATGCTTACTAAAGACTTGTTCAAATTCTTGAACTACCCGGTAAACACCTTGCTTCTCATTCACAGGAGTGGTGTCAGTTCCGACATGGAGCTGCTGGCACCAGTCCTCCAGTGGCCCAATTCTTTGATCAGGTTTTGCCCCTTTTTTGTGGGGTTCGGGTTGCACTGTTTGGATCTCATTGTTGCTGACTGTGTACAATTTAGCAGCGGTGGTACACCTGGGTAATTTAACCTCTTCACTGCCACAATTTAAGAAGCGAACAAGTACTCTCCCATCGTGTACGTCTACCACCCCCCTGGCTGTCAACAGTGTAGATCTGTGCTCAGTGCTGATGGGCTCCACTAATGCTTGATAGTCCTGCCCTCTCAGACCTATAGCTGCTCGACACCAAATCATCATTTCACTCATTGGGGGAATCACAATAGGCAATGGGTCTGTTACCTGTGCAGTACCAATTTCACCACCTGTAATTGTTACCTGTTGTTGGTGTAGGATGGCTCTGATCTCACGCTGGAGAACCTTCCTCTGACCAGGTCTGGCAATGTCGGCAATCTGTTGAAGCAAAGACAAAACTTCCTCCATGCAATTGCTAACAACATTAGTACCCAGTATGATATAAGGATCATTTGCATTACTGGCTTCTGCTTCTACAATGACCCCTTGGTTCTGCAATTCCACCCTCCCCACCTTTATGGGCACTTCTCTAACCCCCATCACAGTGAGTGGTTCCCCATTAGATGCATTAAGGATAAGGTCTATTTCAGGCTGTTTCAGTTCTGCATCAGCCCAATATTTCTTATAAAGGATATAGGGGATGGTGGTCACCTGTGACCTGGTGTCCAGTAGAGCAGGTGTTGGGATGCCATCCAGTACAATGGACAGAAACGGCCTCTGTCCGATGAAGGTCTTGTACCAGGTGGCTGGAACCTGTTGATCTAGTCTTGAGGATTGGCCCCGGCCCCCAGGGACTGCCCATTTAAAGGACAGCTCCTGGTGAGGTGTCCGATACGGGTAAAGCGGCGGCAGATGGGCTCCCCAGTGGAGCTGTAGCGGTCGGTGGTCCTCCCTCGGTACGCTGTGGCTTGCTTCCCTCGCATCCAGGGTACATCCTCCGGGCTGTCGGCAAGTTGAATCAGGCTGAGGCTTGGGTTGGGGTCTTGGTGCTGGCTGTTGGCTTTGCTGTAACTGCATAGCGTCCAGTAGTTTGAAGATGTTCTTGTTCATCTGGCGCATCTCAGCACGCATCTCAGCTCTCAGGGCATCATATTTGTCAGGCTGAGCCAATTGGACATTGTGCGTGGCTGGCGACACCGGTAATGGTTTTGGAGTAACCTGCACCTCACCACTGCACCATCGTTTAATTGGAGCTTCATGGGTCTCTACCGGTTTTAACCCTTTGATGGCCATTTCCTTCAGGGTGTTAAAGTCAGCTTTGGGATTGCTCAATGACCACCAACGTACAGTCTTACTGTCCTCAGGGGATAGCAGTCCCCGAGTGAATTGATCAATTAGGAGCTTGTTTTCGTTTGGTACACTGATGGGGCTGACATGTATAAGGGCACACAATGCTTCTTCCAGACGCCAGGCATAAGCTCTTATGTCATCTCCCGGCCTCTGGTAGCAGTGACGGAATCGCATGCGTATATCAGCTTCATTGCACTCCTCGAAGGTAGCTCTCAGTTTATTGAATATAGCAGAGGGGAATTTGCGATCCGCAACAGACCAAGACGCACTTTCTTTCTCTGCTGCACCAGTTAGCTGTCCGAGTACCACAGCATCGCGTTGTCGGCCGGTCATTGCATACATATCTAGGATGCTGTTAATTTTTCTTTTAAACTCACCCAATGCATCGGGGCGTCCGTCATACTGAGGCAACCACTTGGCACCCGGGATGTATGGGAGTGACATTGGCATTATCCCGAGGCGCCGTAGGTGCTGGCAGTGCTACCGGCGGCAGCCATAGATCTTTTGGCGTACTTCCGGGGATCAGCGTTCGCACAGTCGCCATTGCTGGAGGAGGCCAACATGTTGGAGGCCCCCTAGTGAATTACAGCCAGTCCGTAAAGCGTTAAACAGTTCAGGACTTTCCGGACTAGGCCACAGCGCTCGGGAATGCTCGGCTGAGCGAGGGGCGGGTTTCACTTTTGCACTCTGCGGCTGGCACGCCCCCTTTCTTCCCGCTCTTCGGCGCAGTAATGGCAGCGTAGTTTAAACAGTCACTCAATACAGTCAATATCACGGCACACAGTACCCGGTAATACTGGGCACAGGATCCTGTTCATTACCGCCAGAAAGAGATGTGTCGCCCCAGGGTATGGGGTACTCAGGTGTCAGGCGGCAAAAGGGGTTAACTGTGTCACAGGGAATGGCGGCCGCGCCTGAACTCGTATCCCGGGGGACGGTTCTCTTGAAAAAGGGGGGATTATATACAAGTGATTATTTACAAGTCTATAGTTGTCGTGACGCCACCTGCAGTGTCTGCTGAAGTAGTACCAGCGCCGCCACAGTCCTCCGGAGGACTGTGGTATCGTGGCTGAGATGGTACAGTCCTCCGCAGGACTGGGACCTCCGTGGCAGCGTAGTGAGGAAGGGCAGGTTGGAGTGCAGCTGGGATTGTATAGGGAGAGTTGGAACAGTCTATGGAGGATACTGGGAGTGGAAAGGGAGGATACACACATGCAGGAAAGTCTCTTTTACCTTTTAGTGTTGTTAAGCAGGTAAAATGATCCAGGGCACTGACGGGTGGACAGGTTGCACAGTGGGTCCCCACACCAAGTGGGTATAAGGCCTCCTCTGCTCTGTAGTGTTAGTCTGAAGCACAGTCTGCTTGCAGCCTGACTTGCCTCCTCTCTCTTCCTGACTGTAGTGTTCTCCCCTCCTGTGCGGTCTCCGGGATACCTTCTCCTGATCACTGCGGCTCTGCCCTGCTGTGTCTGGCTCCCTCTCTTGACTCACAAGGGGAACAAACCGGGTAGCCGAGTCCTCCACGGTGCAACGGGGTTTTGTGTGGTCCTATAGTGTCCCAGAGGTGCGGATCCCCAATATCTGGTGTTTCTCCTGGGACGAGCTCCCTCAAGTTCCTTGCTCCCTTTCAGTTCTCTGCTTCTAGCCCTCACTCCCACTTTGGCGGGACACTAAAGGGCCGCTCCGGGTCACTGGCTCGGGCCTGAACGCAGCACCGACCACCAGGACGTCCTTGCAGCTCTTCTAGCTTCTGCACACACTCTGACTAACTCCTCCCCCAGCAGCAGTATTTATAGGGGATCTTGCCTAAGGTCAGCAAGCGAAGCTCCCCCTACTGTACCGGGGTGGAAGGTGTTGTATGTAGTAGGTACCTGCTGTGGAAACTCAGCTGTGCATTAGGGAGATCTGTGGTTACCTTCGTGAGAAGGGCGCCACATCACTCAGCCAAAAAGGCAGTCCAGCAGCAGTTGTTCTAGAATAAAACACATTACAGTCCATTAGCATGCGAACAATTAGACAGAAAAACTGATGGAATATGTTAAGCGCAACAACTCCAATCCTGAATATGTAAGTGTTGTATTGCTAGGTTTGTGCATTGTCAGTAAAGTTAGTTTAAAAAAAGGGGAAACACTCCCAAAGGCTCACACACAGGAAATACCATCTGACTGTAACCAGATTCCTGTGTCTGTGCATGTGAAGAGAAGCACAGCAGCTTGCTGATGCTGCAAAGGGACATTTAAGATGTATATTCCTGTTTCCACAAAGCCCTTCATATCTGTACCTGTTTGTTGCTAATTAAAGCTAAGTTCTGTTGTCAACACGCTTTTAGTGTATCCTGAATGTTCCAAAGCTAACAAAAACAGAAGAGGTTTACACATCTATAGCTGCAGAATGCGACAGTCTACTGGCTGCAGAATATGCCAGTCTACAGGCTGCAGAATGCGACAGACAGAGGCACAAAGACATTCAAAGACAGAGACACAAAGACACAGCGACAAACAGTCAGGCAGGATAGCTCTCAAGATGGTCAGGGAGGCAAAAATCTGTCCAGCAGTAATTGTTCTAGAATGAAAAACATTGGAGACCATTAACATGCAAACAATCAGACAGAAAAATACAAGAGGTTTACACGTCTACAGGCTGCAGAACATGACAGTCTATAGGTGGCAGAATGCAACAGTCTACAGGCTGCAGAATGAGACACACCGACAGACAGACAAACAGGGTACAGGCTGCATTATCACACAGAAAGACAGACTACAGGCTGCAGAATGCAACAGTCAACAGGCTGCAGAATCACACAGACAGACAGACTACAGGCTACAGAATGAGACACACAGACAGACACACAGAGAACAGGCTGCATAATCAGACAAACAGAGAGACAGACTACAGGCTGCTGAATGAAATACACAGACAAATACACAGAGAACAGGCTGCATAATCAGACGAACGGACAGGCACCTAGATAGAGTACAAGCTGCAGAATCACACAGACAGACATTTTTTCCAAGCTTCTATACTAACAGATCCAGCGTCCAAGCAGAGCTCCTCAAAGTCTTGGACTTGCAGTCTCCACCTACCTATATGAAGTTAGGTGTTGGGAGGGGCTGAAAACATTCCCTGAGCATACGCAGTCTCAAATCCGGATCCGCATTGAGCGCATCCAGTCGGATCTGCATGCATACCCATTCATTCCCATTAGAAATCATGCGTCATTTTAACAAACTGTGGTGCATCCCCATGCATGTGCATTTTTGTGACCTGAAAAATCGCAACATGATGTGACACGCCCCAGGGCTGTGGGATTCTCGGAACTGGGCTTTGGGTACTTCTGGGGGGTCTCCATGACCCTGGGTATCAATGGGTATCAACTTTAAAGTTTAGGAATGGTGGTCGTGATGCCACCCGTGGTATTTGGCTGTTGGGACCGACACTGCGGTGTGGGACCTCTGGGGTTGATAGGAGTGCAGCTATGATGATATCGCTCCCCATGAGTGGAGCGGTTCCCCAGGGCAATCGGTAAAGTCTATGGCGATGGTAGGGCATTGGGGTGCAGGACTGAGGGTGCAGAATCAGTTGATAGACACAGTTTGTAGTCTCCTTTACCTTTACTGATGGTAGCAGGTCCAGACCAGGGTACTGTCCACAGGAGATGTTAGAAATCCGTGTGCCAGAAAGCAAGTTGGGGATCTCCTCACCCAGTGAGTTCTGAGGCCTCCCTGCTGTGCGTCTCTGTGCTGGTCTAAGCTGCCTGTAGCTAAGCTGCAACCTTTTCTCTCTGCTGTTAAATTTTTCACCTGTATGGCAGGCAGCTTGATCACTTCCTGGGCTCCACTCCTCTGGCACTAGCCCTGAACTCTCTGATGCTGCTGTGTCTCCAGGTGCTGTGGCCGGGAGACTTGGAATCTCCCGTCCTCCGAATTTGGCAGCTGAGTCTGGAATCCCTCAATACCTCGGACATCAGTGTTTGTTGCTGATGCTCTGCACTGGGATGAGCCGGATCTCTGGCTGCACTCACCATGCCTTCTTCTCTCCCTCCTCAGACCCTCTCCTACGGGTCCCTCACACTGGCTAGTCTTTGTCCTGGGACGAGCCTTACACTGCTCCAGTCCACAGGAGTTCACAGCCCTGCTAGGAGCTGAACTGACTAACCCCACCTCCGGGCCAGAATTTATAGGGGGGGTGCCCCTGAACCTGGGTTTCAGAGCTCCCACTTCTGGTCTGGAACTAGGAAAGGTGTTGTATGCAGTGAGCTTACCTGGTGTGGATACGCCTTTTTGCTTCCAGGCATGACATCACCCCCGAGGGAGGTAATGACATTGTGGCTTCCAGACTCTGGGGTGCCACATTCCCCCTAGTTAAATTCAGTACCCCTGGACTGAGGAAACATTTTTGGAAAAACAACATTAGCAAATAAAAATTGAAAATGTGTAAAGAGTCTTAAAAATGAAAAGTTACAAAAAACAATAAAATATGAAAAACACAGTCACAACGGTGCTTAGTCCTTCCACTGTTGGCTGATGATGAATTTTTTACAAAGTTGTCTTTACCACAACCAGTTCTGTGGTTTATTCGTCCGTATTTAAATTAAATGTTCAAGAATATGCAAACTTTCATACAGTAAGTCCTGTAGACACGGCACTCTTAAGGTACCGTCACAAGTGGCAATATTGCAAGGCAATTTCACTGGCAATTTACATGTTGCAGTGAAATCATGGACACATTGTTCCATTTGTACACAGCAACAAAATAGAACAATGTGTCCATGATTTCACTGCAACCAGCAAATTGCTAGTGAAATTGCCTAGCAATATTGCCGCGTATGATGGTACCTTTAGTGGTTAATTACTTACATAGTTACAAGAAAACAAGCAACCTTGCTTACACCCTAATCTTGGTATCTAACTGGGATTTGACCTTGAATACTACACTGGGATCTTCACAGCACGGGTGTTTCTACTTAAGACCTAACCTGGTCTAATGTGTCTGTTGGTATTTCACTAGTGATTGTACTGCATGTATACCTATGTCTCACTGGTAGGCTAGGCAGCTTTCTGCGTTAGCAGGGGGGTTGATTCTCTTGTTCCGCTGCGGCTGGTGGTTCTTCAGGTGGTTCCTGAGTCTCAGCTGGTTCAGGCACGACTACTTGAGGAAAGATCAACATTGCTACTATTGCTCCATTTATCTGTGTCCATGTTTTGGGAAAGTCTCCAAGAACGGAATGGATCACCTCTTCTTTTTCTTCTTAGGGTTGAGGTGGATCTTTGACTTCTTTTCTGTGTCTTAATTGTTCAGGGCATTTCTTCATGTGATCTCTAGAAACTGCCGCTGAGGTCTCTCCTCCATCTTTGCTGATTAAGCATATTTTAGTGTTGTCAAAATTTGAAGGCAATACAATGTATGGCTCTGCCTCCCACTGGTCATCCAGTTTGTTGGTTCACCTTTTTCTCTTGAGGACTTATTCTCCTGGTGTTAAGGGAACTTCAGGTGCGTGTTTGTTGTAGGCTTTCTCTTGCCTCTCTCTTGTTTGGGACAGGTTTCTTTCAATGCACTCTTGCACGTTGAGATATTGCTGCTTCCATTCTGTATCCCAATCTGCTTCTGGTGGGTTTATTTCAGGGGTTAACACTCCCATGTCTAGCTCAATGGGCAACTTGCCAGGTCTTGCGTTAATCAAGTAGGCAGGAGTATAGGAGGTGAAATTCACAGGAATATGATTGTATAAGTTCACTAAGTCTGGCAACTTTTCTGGACACATGCTTCTCTCTTTCAGTGGCAGTGTCTTCAACAGGTCTATCACTACCTGGTTCATCTTTTCACACATGCCATTGGTCTGTGGATGGTATGGCGTTGATCTTATCTTCTTGCATCCATATAAGTTGCAAAATTTCTGGAACACCTCTGCCTCGAACGCGGTACCTTGATCTATTAGGACCTGTTCAGGATAGCCATGGGGTCTGCAGAAATGGGTTTGGAAGGCTCTAGCCACTGTCCTCGCTGTCAGATCTTTTACTGGCACTGCTACCAGGAAACGGGAATAGTGATCTATGATGGTGAGGGTGTAAATGTAGCCTGACCGGCTCAGGGTCAGCTTCACATGATCCAAGGCTTACGAGTTCAAATGGTTGCCTAATGACAATAGGCTATACTGTAGAGGAGCTCTCTGGCTCTCAAGATCCTTCCTTCGCAGGTTGCATGGGCCACAGTCTCTACACCATGTCTTGATGGCCTTCCTCATACCAACCCAGTAAAATCTATCACGAAACAGCATCTCCAGCTTCTTCCACCTGAATTGCCCTGCTCCATCATGGTACACTTTCAGGACCATCTGGACATCTCTCTTCAGGACCACTATCTGCCACACCAATTCATGGGTTTGTGCATTGATGTGCCTCCTGCACAGCTTACCCGCATAGATGAATAACTTGTCATTTTCTTTCCACAGCTGTTGCTCCTCTGGCGGGCATCTAGACCAAGGTGTGGGTCGGCTTGCTTCAGCAACTATTTGACTAGGCTGATGGCTGGGTCACTGTCTTGCATCTCTGCCCAACCATGGTGGGATAAAGGGTTGAACATGGCTCCTTGCATGACAGACTGGTTGTTTCTCTCTTCATGGGAATACTGGGACACTCTGCTGCAGTGAAAAGCCGATAGTTCTATCTCTTCTAGCTCTGCCGGATCTTCTCCTGCATCTGGTGGCAGATGGGGCATCCTGGACAGCGCATCAGCATTGGCATTCTTGTGCCCTGCCCAGTACTTGATGGTAAAGTTGTAATTGGATAACTGGGCCATCTATCGCTGCTATAGTGCTTCTAACCTTGCGGTTTCTAGATGGGTCAGCGGATTATTGTCCATATAGATGGTGAATTTTGCTTAAGCCAGGTAGTGTTTAAAGTGTTCAGTTATAGCCCAGACTATGGCAAGGAACTCTAGCTTGAATGAGCTACAGTTGTCGACGTTCTTTTCTGTAGGATGGAGCTTCCTGCTGGCATAGGCAATCACTCTCTCTTTGCCTCTCTGCACCCAATAACACGGCTCCCAATCCCACGTTGCTCGCATCTGTGTAGAGCACGAATGGTTGGCCATCGTCAGGGTAGGCCAGGATCTCATCCCCCCTCAGGGCCCACTTCAACTACTTGAAGGAGTCTTCTACTCTGCTTTCCCATTCAAATGGAGGACTCGGGTTCTTGGCCTTCTTGGACTTGCCTACCAGGAGGTCTTACAAAGGCGCTACTGTGGCGCCCCTCCATGTAGGTGCCACAAAAGGGGTACTACACCCGTAAAAGAGGTGTAGTCACTCCACTGCAAGTGGACTTATGGGCAGTAAGAGGAACCCTATACCCACACCCCACACTAGTCACACGATGGGAGGGACCCCGGGGGGATATATAGTAGCCCCAGGGGGAGAAAGGAGGGTCTTTGGCCGGTCTGTCTTTGACCGTCGGTCTCGGCCTCCAAGGGTTGGAGAGTTAGAGAAGTTCAGGATGGGAACCTGAGGCATGAAAGACAAAGGGAGACAGAAGGATAGATCCCAGAAGAAGGAGAAAGGACCAAGGGAATCACGCGAGGGAGTTCGCTCTAGGAAAGCAACCGGGTACCGGAGCCCGCACCTGTACGAACCTTCACGGCCTGCTGAGAATCCGTTGAACGGGGTATATCCAGATACGGCCCTGACTCCTAAAGCATCCATAAGAGGGAATCAGTTCACCCGACGGGAGCAAGGGAGGTAAAGAGAAACAGCAGGAGGTCAAACTTAGTCTTCAAAACTCTGACTTCACACTGCCACTGTGAGGCAAGGGAACAAGTGGGACAAGAAAGGCACACACGAGAGATCCGTCTACCTACCATAAAATTCACTTGCAGCCACCCGTAGCCATTTGTATGATGACATCATACTGCACTGTGAACTGTAATGACTGTTGAGTTCCAGTAAACTACCCGGTGAAGTGACTTGTCGACTCTGCTGCATCTTTCCTCACGCAAACTGATTCATTCCATAGAATCGCTGCCCCGGCGGTCCGGTCCTGCCTGCGGAGGACTACACCATCGTTGCCGCAAAACAGTCAACCACCGGAGGACTGTAGCGGCGCTGGTGAGCATTACCAGATACTGCAGGTGGCATCACGAACAAACTTTAATTTATTTCCCCCATTATTCATTGACCACCAGGGCCACAGTCTCAGGCAGCCACCCGTGACCTCCAGACTGAGCCTGAGATCTGAGTACCCTGCCCTGGGTGCGTCACTACTATCTTCGTGAAGCCCTTGATAAACCTCCGGTAGTAGCCTACCAGTCCCAGAAACTGTCGTACTTCTTTGATGGTAGTGGGCATCGGCCAGTCCCTAATTATGGTAACTTTATTAGGGTCTGGTGCCACACCTTCAGCGCTGACCACATGTCCTAGGTACTGTAGCTTGGGCTTCAGTAAGTGGCACTTGGATGGCATCACATTTCAAATACCTCAGCCAGGTGCTTCAAATGATTCTTCATACGTCTTCGAGTAGACTATGACGTCATCTAGGTACAGTAACACGGTCTCAAAGTTTCTATGTCCCAGGCAACACTTCATCAATCTCTGGAACGTTCCCGGTGCATTGCAGAGTCCAAACGGCATGCAGTTAAACTCACAGAGGCCCTGTGTGTAAACACAGTCTTCTCTCTGTCTGCCTCTGCCACGGGTACCTGCCAACACCCACTGGTGAGATCTAAGGTTAGCAGTTCTCAATGCAGCTAATGACTTCTGGGTAATGGGTAAGCATCCTAATGCAATTTATCTGTTAGTAGTCAACACACATTCTCATTGTACCATCTATCTTCTTTACCAGGACTAGAGGAGATGTCCGGGGGCTACAACTCTCTCTGATCACCCGAGAGATGGCGGTACAGGTCGGTACCTCTCTTTAATGGGCGCATGTTCACTAGTGGGGATGTGATGTTGTACCTCTGTTACCTGCCCGAATTCTAAAGGATGTTTACTAAAGACCTGTTTGTATTCTTGAACTACCCAATAAACTCCATGATTTTGGTGCGAAGGGATGGAGGCAGTGCCTACGTGTAGCTTCTGACACCAGTCCTTCAGCTGTCCCTCTAAGCTGTTGTCCTCCGCCTGCTCGCATGGATTTAAAGGTTCCACTGCCATGATGGCATTGTTGTTGACAGTAAACAGCTTAGCAATGGTAGGATACCGAGTCAGTTTGACCTCGTCCGCCCCACAGTTCAAGATATGTAAAAAGACCCTCCCCTTGCCGACATCAACTACTCCTCTGACTGTCAGGACAGTGGGCCTACTGTCTGAGTACATGGGCTCCACCATGGCCTGATAATCTGAACCCTGAAGGCCTATTGCTGCCCTACACCAGATTAATATTTCACTTTTCGGGGGTATTGCAGTGGGGACTGAGTCACTTACTCTTACACAGCCGACTTCTCCACTAGACAGCTCCCCTGCTGCCTGTGCATCAGGGCCTTTATCTCTCTCTGCACGACCCTCTGGTGCCCGCTGTTGGCAGTTTCGGCAACCTGTTGTAAAAAAACAATAATTTCTCCAGTGCCTAGAGTAATCATTGTGTTGCGTTCTCATCGGTCAATATCAACAATTATCAGTCCTTGGGCGGAAAACTCTACACGCCCCACCTTAATGGTCACCTCTTTGAACCCTATTTGCGGTACAGGTTGGCCATTACTAGCATGTATCGTAAAACTATCATCTGGACGACGGGTGATGTCAGAGTCTGCCCAGTACCGCTTATAAAGAATATATGGCATCGTTGTTACCTGTGAACCGGTGTCCAGTAGAGCGTTCATGGGACGCCATTCAGCATAACAGGCAGGACCAGCCATCCCCCCACATACCTGTTGCGCGAGTTCTGTGGGCCATGCGATGTCATTCTTGGGGGTGGCCCACTGCCCCAGGGGTTGCTCGTTTAAAGTACAAATCCTTGCGATGTGACCCTCCTCGTTGCAGTGACGACAGATGGGCTGTCCTGTAGCATCGTAGTGATCGCTGGCTCGTCCTCTGATTATGGGGTTCCTCCTCCTGGCACATCCATGGGACATCATCTGGGCTGGAGGCCAATTGTATTTTCTCGATGTTTGGGGCCCCGCCATGGACTGTACACCTTTGGCTAGCTCAGCCATACCTTTGGTCTGCTGCTGCACTTGCAACTGTAAGGCTTCAGGGGTAACAGTTTCTAGAGTCTGGGTGCTGGCCCCCACTGTGGCCAGGGAAGGGATCACCACCTCCGGGTGGTATGTTAGAGCCAGTCGCTGTGTGGGTTCTGTGCTGCTGGATGAATGTTCGCGCAGCACTCCTATTGCCCGGTCTTTAAATTGCAAAAAAGTCCAGGTCAGGGTTTTGCAGGGCCATCATACATAGCTGCGTCCATTGGGCGTGAGACCAGAGCCCCTCAATAAACTGCTCAGTCAACAGCTTGTTTTCATCTCGTGCACTGTCAGGGTCTACCTGCTTCATGGCCCTCAATGCCTCTTGAAGATTTAATACATAATCATGTATACTGTCCTGCACTCGTTGTTTGCACCCATAAAACCTCATTTTAATCTCCGCTGCAGTACGGGTCTCAAAAACTTCTTTCAACCTGGCTAGGATTCATTTAAGTCTTTTTGTCAGTATACTGCCAGGATTTTAGCTTTCTTTGGGCCGCACCCATCAATTGTCCTATTAACATGGTCACTTTCTGCTCCTCGGTCATTGAATATGTTCCAAACAAATTTTTCAGTCTCTCCTTGAAGTCATTCAGGGTGTTTGATTCCCTGAATACTGCGGTAACTATGTTGCTCCTGGCATATAGGGCATTAAGAACGGCATGACTGGTGCTGCCGCCGGTACCACGGCTGTGGCTGCAACCGGAGGTTCTGTTGGGGCCGCGTCGGCGGCCGCAGCTGCGACAACTACTGGAGCTGCTGTGGCATCTGAGGCTGGGACCACCTGTTCTTCTCCCTCTGTATCGGCAATCTCTCTCACCCCTAGTGAACCACAGCCAGGTTCTCAGTGTCTGCCGGCTGATCAGTCTACCGCTCCGCAGGCGGGAAGTTGAGCGTACAGGGAATTTCCTGTTCAGGGCCTCCTGTGTCCCGCTGGCTGATATCAGAGTGCAGGGCAGGATTTCTCTTCACGCCCCTGCTAAGGTTCAAACCACGACAGTACATCCCTTTGTGTTAGCTGCGCAATCATGGCAGCTATCACAATTTAATGAAGTCAATGGCACACAGTACCTGTTGCCAATGGGCATGATGTCCTGTTCGTGACACTAGGAAGATTGACGTGCCCCAGGGCTGTGGAATACTCGGAACTGGGCTTTGGGTACTTCTGGGGAGTCTCAGGGGTCGAGACCCGACATTATGACCCTGGGTATCAACTTTAAAGTTCAGGAATGGTGGTCGTGACGCCACCCGTGATATTCAGCTATTGGGGCCTACACTGCGGTGCGGGACCTCTGGGGATGATGGGTGTGCAGCTATGACAATATCACTCCCCACAGGTGGAGTGGATCCCCAGGGCAACCGTAGAGCTATGGCAATGGTAGGGCGTTGGGGTGCAGGACTGAGGGTGCAGAATAACTGATAGACACACAGTTTGTAGTCTCCGTTACCTTTACTGATGGTAGCAGGTACAGACCAGAGTACTGTCCACAGGAGATGTTAGAAATCCGGGTGCTCAAAGCAAGTTGGGGGATCTCCCCTCACCCTGTGAGTTCTGAGGCCTCCCTGCTGGGCGTCTCTGTGCTGTTTCCAATATCCATTGTTTTAGAAGCTGCACATCTCGTATCTTTACAGCATAGACAATTGCCTTCAGATGACCCCAAAGATAAAAGCAACTGAAACAATGGATAATGGAAGCATGTGCTAGCATTTCTTCTGCGGTGTTGCTATCAGTGTGTCAAGAGTGGGAGAAGAGGGTTGCATTGACAATCCCACACAATGGGCAGCACTTTGAACACATTTTATAAGTGGTCATAAACTTGTAAATAACTCATGAAAGAATAAAGTTACGCTAAAACCAAGCAGACCATTGTTTTTCTTATGAAATTCTTAATACGTTTGATGTGTCACATGACCCTCTTCCCATTGAAAAAAATAAAGTTAGATCTAAAATGGCTGACTTCAAAATGGCCGCTATGGTCACCACCCATCTGGAAAGTTTTCCCCCTCCCATATACTAATGTGCCACAAACTGGATGTTGATATCACCAACCATTCCCATTTTATTTAGGTGTATCCATATAAATGGCCCAGTGTGTACATCCCAGCATTGTGTTTGCTTTTTTGCTATTGCATCACGCTGTTGACTCATGTTCTGTCTGTGATTCATTAGTATACCTAAAGGCTGGGTAACATGCAGTGGCATCGCTACCGGTGTTGCTGCAACGTCACAGGTTTTGTGACGTTGCAGCAAACTTGCAGCGATGTCGCTGCGCGTGACATGCCGCAGTGACCAGCGATGAGCTCGCTGATCATTGATCGCTGCGGAATGGCCAGGACCATTTTTTGGTTGCTGGTCTCCCGCTGGCATACATGCATCGGCATGTGTGACAGGGGCAACGATCAGCGATCCCCAGTCTGCGCCCGAGACCCTGAACGATCCAAGCGACCGTCGGGTGTCAGCACATTGCTGGGTGATCACTGGTAAGTATGTGTGGCATCTCACCAGCGATCACATAGCGATGTTCCAGCGATCCCGATCGTTGGTCGGTTCGCTGGAACATCGTACGTGTAACCCGGCCTTAAGTCTTTTTCACACATGCCGTTAATTAGCCCTATTCCATCCATTCTGTATTTGCTTTTTTCATTGTTTTTGCCAATTGTAGGACATTGCATTTTTGCCTGTTAAAAAGACATTCTGTTACTTGCTGCCCACTGTACTAGTTTGTTTCCATCATTTTGAATCCTCTCTCTTCTCTAGTATCAGGGAAGACTCCTAGCTTTGTGTCATCAGCAAATTTATTCAGTTATCCCTTAATTCCTTCATCCAAATCATTGATAAAGATGTTGAACAACACATGGTCCAGGACAGACCCCTTTGGTACCCTGCTTGAAACATTCTTATTTGGTTCTGATCACTAAGGCTGGCTTCACACCACAGTTTTTATCCTGATCAGGTTCGATCAGGTTTGGGTGTCAAAACCAGGAGTGTCTCCAAAACTCAGAACAGGTGTCAATCTTTCAATTATAGATTTTCTCTGCAAGTTCCTCTCCTGGTTCCTCTCCTGGTTTTGGCACACAAACCTGATCGAGCCTGATCAGGGAAAAACTGTGGTGTGAAACCAGCTTAAACCAGTTATGAATCCCCTAATATTTGCCTTATTCATTCCATACTTGGTTATTTTTTCAATAAAAATGGTATGAGATACTTTGTCAATGCTTTGCTGAAGTCAGATATATTTAATCTCCTGCATTTCCCTGATTCATCTAGTCAGTGACTCCATCATAGAGGAAAATTAAGGTAGTCTGACATGACTTATTAGTTACAAATCCATTCTGGCTCTGGTTAATCACTTCATTCTCATCCATGTACTTGCATGTTGTTTAATAATTTGTTCAAAAATCTTTCCTAGTATAGAAGTCAGACTCACAGGTTTATTGTTCCTTGGGGCCACCTTCTTCCCTTTTTTGAAGAATGGGACAACATATGCTCTTCTACAGTTCTTTGGGATCAACGATTATGAAAGTGGTTCAAAAATTTCCTCTGCTATATCGTTCAGTACCCTGGGGTGTAATCTATTTGGCTAGGACCCAGAAACCATAAACAACAAATTCCATTGTTTTAATCCAGCAACAGTCTATAGGTTGGTTTTGTCCATTTTAATAGGGGTCCCTCAAGCCAAACACAATAGTTTTCCCCTTTAAGAGTAGTCTTTTTTATCCAAGGGCATAGTTGTCACGTGTTGACTGCGCTCCAGTCCACATGAATTGTTCTGCTGATGTTTAAACCAGATTTTTTTTTCCTTTGACTAGTCAGGGTTGATATTGAAGTGGCAGTTGCTGAATGTGTGGTGGACGACTCTGCAGGTGTTGGAGGTATAGGTTTATCAGGTGATCACGCCCCTGGCCTTTAACCAGGCTAGCGGTATTCCTGAGCGTGACTCGGGGTTAATTTTCACTCCCAGAAGCAGTAACCCTGAGTCACGCTCGGGTTTACCCGTGGGCAGCTTTGCAGATCTTGGTGGGGGGGAATGGTGCTATCAGCTATGCCGGCGGGTGCCCTTGTAGCTCTTTGTGAGGAGCGGGGGGTGGGGGTGTGCTACCAGCTATCCGGCGGGTGCCCTTGCAGCTCTTGGTGAGGAGCTTTGGTTGCTGGCAGCTATGCCGGCGGGTGCTCTTGCAGCTCTTGGTGAGGAGCGGGGAAGTTGGGTGCTACCAGCTGTAGCTGAGGAGCGGGGGGGTGGGGTATTTACTACCAGCTATCACTGAGGAGCGGTGGGGGGTGCTACCGCCTGGGGCTGGGAGGTCTGGGAGTCGGGGCTGCAGAGGAAGAGGAGGGGCGGGAACACCCAAGGGAAGCAGGATGCTTCCCTCAGTTACCCTCCTCTCCTTTGTCACAGGATCATGGGGGCCCCCTACTGATGATTGAGGGGCCCCCACCCAGTCGGGGCCCTGGTGCAGCTGAACCAGCTGCACCACGGTAGGTCCGCCCCTGACGCTCGGGCTCAGTCTGCTCCTTACCTTCTCCTGGTGATCCAGCGATATCCCCGCTGTGATTGCCGGTGAGAGCCCCTTCGGATGCCTCCATATGACTTCCTGGTTCCGTCTCTGTGAGCCGCAGCGGCTCATTGGAGGCGGAACTGGGTTGGAGGCGGAACTGGGTGGGAAATACAAATGTATAAAATTTCTGCCCATAAAAGAAATTTTTTACCAAAAAAATGGTACCGCATTTAGTACAAAATTCCTGACGTAATCATACCGCCAGGGAGGTTAAATAGCCTCCCCTTTCTACAGTGGGTGTCGCTGAAAGAGTTCCTCTGCCTTTGACAAGCAAGCTGTAGTTGGCTCTGCTCTACTGAAGCTTAGTGCTTAAACCTTGGAAGTTGCTGTTTTCCCTTGTCTGTGGTGGGAGGTGAGAAGGAGTAGTACAGGGTTGGTTGAGGAGTTGAGGGAACATTTTCTATATGCAGCCGTGTTGCTATGCCTATGTGTTGCTTATTTTCTGCCAAAATTGCATTAAATTTCACAGAAAGTGTTGAAGAAGCGGAGGAGGGGGAACGGATTTTACATCCTTTTTTCTTTTATTTGGTCAAAGTGTCCATACTTTATTGAAATAGACATAATGCACCTTCACACCTGCATCAAATCCGCATAAAAAACGCACTGTGCGAATAGGGATGGTTTTCATGCATTTTTTTGCCAGTAGGTTCAGATTTTGGGCTTCCAAAATCTGTACCTGCTGGCAGAAAAAAGCAAAACTGTATCAGTTTTGCACTCAGCGTACGAACGCACCCTTACGTTATATTCATACACCGCTTTTGATCCTTTTTTTTGCATCTGTTTTATGCAGTGAAATGCAGTGAATGGATCTCTCAAATGGAATTCCGGCAAAGTAAATGGGTTTTCACTTTTTGCTGTTCAGACTTTGTGATGTGATCTGTCCAAAGAAAGTGCATGTTAGTTTTTATGGCGTTTTTCTGATCCGCTTTTGCCATAGGAACCATTCTAAATGGAGAAAAAGATGATCCATTTTCTGGTGCGGATTTTTGAAAAGCTGATCCAGTTTTGTAGCAGAATGAGAAAGAAAAATACACCAGAAAAACGGACCGAAAACAGTGTGTGAATGTAGCCTTTGACTGGTTTCACCCTAGTGTTGCATCCTGACCAGAATAAAAAACACATGCATCTGCATCCAGTGACGTATGCAAATACACATGCCACTGCAGCGATTTTTTTTTTTTTTTCCTGATCAGGTACAGGATCAGGCAAAAAAAGTTACAACTGTATCAGTTTTGCATGCATTTTTGCCCTAACCCATCCCTGAATTTTACTAGAATGGTGCACTCACTATGGTCAATCCCTTGCTCTTAAAGGTTAGAATTAATAGATACATAGCTGCTAGAATAGGTAGATCAGGCTTATCAGTCTCCCTCTACTGCTTCCATGGCCGTCCATTAAGCTTTATGCCTATTCACTGCATTGACCAGCAATAGCCAATCAGACGCTCACACTCTGTGATAGCCTCTGTGACTGGCTGTTGTAGCCAGACTGCATTTCTACAATCTGGGCAGTGATTGTGCTTGGCTGCCACCCTCAGCTGCCTAATTTTACCTTGGCTGGCAAAAAAAGTGTGGGCTCCACCCTATTTTTAATTGCCAGCCAAGGTAAAACTAGGCAGCTGAGGGCTGGCATTCTCAGCGGGGTGAGGGTCTATTGTTTTAGGGCCCCCTCACCTTAAAGAATAGCAGCCGATAGCCCCCCTGAAAATAGCACATTTATCATAATGCCATTTCCACACGCTTAACCAGGCTCTTGCAGTGGCCCTGTTGGCGGTGGCACGCTAGGTAATAAGGTGTTAATATCAGCTTTGTATTGCCAGCCAGTATCAAGCCCTGAGATTGTTAAAGAGGACCTGTCACCAAACCAGGCATGGTGATCTAATTACAGCACTGGATGCAGCATGTCTGCAGCATGCAGACAAGGGGTCACCCAGCACTTGAGCAGCCCTGTACCCCGAGATAATGCACTTAGAAAACTTACATGCTACAGCCACTAAGGAGGTGGCTAGGGGCTGCAGCCAAGGGCAGATTCACACCCCCTGCATGTGTAATCTGCCCACCGCTACCAATCATTGTCTCCCTGTCTGCAGCATTTAAACTGAGTTTTTTTTTCTCTCCCGTGTAGCCCCGCCCCCTGAGGGGACTTCTGGGAGAGAGAAAAAAAACTCTGTTTAAATGCTGCAGACAGGGAGAGAATGATTGGCAGCGGTGGGCAGATTACACAGGCAGGGGGTGTGAATCTGCCCTTGGCTGCAGCCCCTAGCCACCTCCTTAGTGGCTGTAGCATGTAAGTTTTCTAAGTGTATTATCTCGGGGTACAGGGCTGCTCAAGTGCTGGGTGACCCCTTGTCTGGATGCTGCAGACATGCTGCATCCAGTGCTGTAATTAGATCACCATGCCTGGTTTGGTGACAGGTCCTCTTTAACCCCTTCAGGACCCAGCCTATTTTGACCCTAAAGACCTTGGCCTTTTTTGCAATTCTGACCAGTGTCCCTTTATGAGGGTATAACTCGGGAACGCTTCAACCGATCCTAGCGATTCCGAGATTGTTTTTTCGTGACATATTGGGCTTCATGCTAGTATTAAATTTAAGTCAATAATTTTTGCGTTTATTTGTGAAAAAAATCAAAAATATGGCAAAAATTTTGAAAATTTCACAATTTTCACATTTTTTATTTTTTTTTCTGATAAACAAGAGAGATATGTGACAGAAAAAAGTTATTAAATAATATTTCCCACATGTCTACTTCACATCAGCACAATTTTGGAAAAAAAATTTTTTTTCGTTAGGACGTTATAAGGGTTCAAAGTTCATGAGCAATTTTTCATTTTTCAACCAAAATTTACAAAACCATTTTTTTTTAGTGACCACATCACATTTGAAGTCCTTTTGAGGGGTGTACATGACAGAAAACACCCAAAAGTGACACCATTCCAAAAACTGCACCCCTCAAGCTACTCAAAACTACATTCAAGAAGATTATTAACCCTTCAGGTGCTTCACAGGAACTAAGGCAAAGTGGAAACAAAAAATGGATATTTTAATTTTTTTATCAAAAATGTTCTTTTCGCCTCAATTCTTTCATTTTCACATGGGCAACAGGATAAAATGGATCTTAAAATGTGTTGTGCAAATTCTCCCGAGTATATCGATACCTCATATGTGGTCATAAACCATTGTTTGGGCGCACGGCAGGGCTCAGAAGTGAAGGAGCGCAATTTGAATTTTGGAGCTAATTTTACATTCAAAAAGTGAAATTGCGCTCCTTCCCTTCTGAGCCCTGCCGTGCGCCCAAACAGTGGTTTATGACCACATATGAGGTATCGGTGTACTCAGGACAAATTGCCCAACAAATTTTAGGATGAATTTTATGCTGTTGCCATGTGAAAATGTGGCGCCCCGCAACGAGTGCGTCACAGGAGGGTATTGCAGCCACAAATGCAGCCGCAATATCCTCTGACTCAGCAATGACCTGGTTAATTTAGAAATCCAACCCAGCATACATCACCTAGAATAGAGGGCCAATCCTAGGTCCTGGTGGGCGGAGTGCTAGGGTAGTGCAGGAGAACACACAATGGTCTAGATAGTTGAAGAAGAAGTCTAGAACCTGACGAGAGCAGACTAGAACTTGGAGAGGAGCGGGGGCTCCGCACTCCGTGCGGGCCCCTGGGCCGTCACCGGTCGGGTGTCAGCACCTGAGGCCTTAACCACCGGGATTGGGCATATCTACACGGGTTCCCAAAAGACTCCCGTGCCCACAACTCACAGCCGGTTCACTGGTACCGAAGCTGGCAGCAGTTCACCTCTGCTACGCGAACCAGAAGAGTGGAGGATCAGCTTTACAGGAGCACCCCACCACCAGCCAATTTCCAGTCGTCTAACCAGCGGTGTACCCACTGAGGGACCCAAGGCTCCCCAAAACATCCAGAACGTACAGCATGGATAGGGCATTGAAGCAGCCTCCCCGTACCCGATCTGGTATTCCTGGGCGACATTGGTAATCACTTAGCTAGAATGGAGGAGCACTACGGATTTCTAAGGGACACCATCACTGCTGAGTCCACCCGGTCTACTACTCAACCACTGTATACCATGTATTGCCTGCTGGTTACAGTAAAGACCGTTATAGAGACTGTCTGTGTCCGTGATTCCTTATGAACTGTCCGTCATGAACTAGAAGGTAACCGCAGCTGCCGCACAACATCTTGAGCAGCTCCAGCCCCCGGGGATCACCGCTCAGCCTGTGGGGAGCGTAACATCTTGCTGCTGTCCATCCCCCAGGGGTTCCGCAGCGTCGGTAGTCCTTACCGAACTACTCATAGGTGGCGTCACGAAGAAAACAAATTAAAACCCCTTTAATCTGTTCCCGCAAGACGTCTTCACTTTTGATCTGCACTACACCGGGCCCCACTACCGGCAGGCGCGGTCCACCCGTGACAAGGAAGGAGAAGAATCGCCTGTCTAAACCGGAGTCAGCCGGCCGCGGTGAGTCAAAAACGAAAAAATTTAGGCTAAAAGAAAATTTTTGTGAAAAAAAAAAAAGGACTATTTCATTTTCACAGATCAATTTGTAAAGCACCTGGGGGTTCAATATGCTCACTACCCATCTAGATATATTCCCTGGGGGGTCTAGTTTCCAAAATGAGGTCACTTATGGGGGAGCTCCAATATTTAGGCACACAGGGGCCCTCCAAACGCAACATGGTGTCCGCTAACAATTTGAATAAAAATCAGCTCAAATTGTTAGCTGTCACCATGTTGCGTCTGGTGAGCCCCTGTGTGCCTAAACATTGGAGCTCCCGCACAAGTGACCCCATTTTGGAAACTAGACCCCCCAGGGAACGTATCTAGATGCATAGTGAGCACTTTCAACCCCCAGGTGCTTCACAAATTCATCCATAAAAATGAAAAAGCACTTTTTTTTCCACAAAAATTTTCTTTTTTCATTATTACGGATCAATTTGTGAAGCACCTGGGGGTTCAAAGTGCTCACTATGCATCTAGATACGTTCCTTTGGGGGTCTAGTTTCAGAAATGGGGTCACTTGTGGGGGAGCTCCAATGTGGAGATGCACAGGGGCTCTCCAAATGCAACATGGTGTCCGCTAACAATTTGAATGCAAAATGAGCTCAAATTGTTAGCGGACACCATGTTGCGTTTGGTGGGTCCCTGTGTGTCTCCACATTGGAGCTCCCCCCACAAGTGACCACATTTTGGAAACTAGACCCCCAAAGGAACGTATCTAGATGCATAGTGAGCACTTTCAATCCCCAGGTGCTTCACAAATTGATCTGTAAAAATGAAAAAGTACTTTTTTTCTGCAAAAATCTTTTTTTTCCATTCATTTGTGAAGCACCTGGGGGTTCAATATGCTCACTACCCATCTATATATGTTCCCTGGGGGGTCTAGTTTCCAAAATGGGGTTACTTGTGGGGGAGCTCCAATATTTAGGCACACAGGGACTCTCCAAACGTGACATGGTGTCCGCTAACGATTTGAATAAAAATCAGCTCAAATTGTTAGCTGTCACCATGTTGCGTTTGGTGAGCCTCTGTGTGCCTAAACATTGGGGCTCCCCCACAAGTGACCCCATTTTGGAAACTAGACCCCCCAGGGAACGTATCTAGATGCATAGTGAGCACTTTCAACCCCCAGATGCTTCACAAATTGATCCGTAAAAATTAAAAAAGAAAATTTGTGTGAAAATAAAGTATTTTTTCCATATTACGGATCAATTTGTGAAGCACCTGAGCGTTCAAAGTGCTCACTATGCATCTAGATATGTTCCCTGGGGGGGTCTAGTTTCCAAAATGGGGTCACTTGTGGGGGAGCTCCAATGTTTATGCACACAGGGGTTCTCCATACGTGACATGGTGTCCGCTAACAATTCCAATTGTTAGCAAACACCAGGTTGCGTATGGAGAGCCCCTGTGTGCCTAAACATTGGAGCTCCCCCACAAGTGACCCCATCCACATATAGAGCATAATTACACATCTGTACCCAGCCTTCCAGAAGGACAGGTCAACTTGTAACCTGGCCGTTCTGCAGGAAGGGATATGATCTAGCACCGGAATGAGACCCCAAAGCTATGGTAAAGACTAAGGGTGCTCTTATCAGCGCATGGTCCAATGTTCGGGTGTTGTGCGTGTGTGTGTGTGATGTTGTGTATGTCATGCTGGTGTGGGTGAGTTGTGTAGGAAAGGTCAGTATATCAGTCCGGGGACTGGTGATGAATTTTGAAGCAATCATTCAAACACAGTCCTGGTTTGTCTGGACACGTTTCACATATGAAACGTGTTTTCTGGTTTCTCCCTCTTTGATAGCAGACCCGGCACCTTTTTCTTTCTGAATTTGCGACCTCACGGGGAAAATGTTGGCCTGGTACCACACGGGAGCCTCTAGTTCCAGGAGTGCTGGGGCGTGCTTCTTCTTCTTCTTCTCCTCCTCTTCTAAACATCAGGGCCTTGATCACCTTCTCCTGGAACTGGAGGAAGGTGTTGGTGGTCTGGCCTGCACATCGTGATAGCACGTATGCATTATACATTGCCATTTGAACAATGTGCACGGCCAGTTTTTTGTACCAAACCTTTGCCTTCCGCATGGCACTGTAGGGCTGGAGGACTTGATCAGACAGATCAACCCCCCCCATGTGCTTGTTGTATCCCAGGGCACAGTCCGGTTTGTGGACCTGTCCTGGGGTACGTCTGGTGGTGGTGGCCGTGGTGCCGGGACCATGAATTGTGGTCAAGAAAAAGACATCCCTTCGGTCTTTGAACTTGACCACAAGCATGTTGCTGCTACATTGAGCTCGGCTCTCACCTCTTGGGAGAGGCTGCTCAACCAGCGTCAGAGGGAGACCCTTTTGGTTTCTGCGCACAGTACCGCAAGCGGCGGTAGTTCTGGCAGAAAGGGAATTAAATAGTTGGATACTTGTATAAAAGTTATCAACGTACAGATGATAACCTTTATCAAGTAGTGGGTGGATCAGATCCCACACTATTTTCCCGCTTACCCCCAGAGCAGGTGGACACTCTGGGGGCTGGATCCTGGAATCCTTTCCTTGGTACACTCTAAAGCTGTAAGTGTACCCTGAGGTACTCTCACACAGCTTGTAGAATTTGATTCCGTACCTCGCCCTCTTGCTGGGGAGGTATTGCCGGAATGCAAGCCTACCTTTGAAGTGGACGAGGGATTCATCCACACAAATTTCCCGTTCTGGAACGTACACTTCAGCAAACTTGTTGCTGAAGTGTTCGATGACCGGCCGAATTTTGAACAATCTGTCGAAATTCGGGTCATCACGGGGAAGGCTGTCCGCATTGTCCCTGAAATGTAAAAATTTGTGAATGACCTCGAATCGCTTTCGGGCCATCACCGCGCCGACCACTGGAGTGTGATAGAAAATATCTGTACTCCAGTATTGGCGGATTTCTGGTTTCTTCACAATCCCCATGTGAAGTACCAATCCCCAATACTTCAACATTTCTCCAGAGTCCACGGGACTCCAAGAAGAAAATATGGAATCTGGGTTTTGGACCAGAAACTGTTGGGCGTACAGGTTCGTCTGCTCCACCATGAGACTCACAATGTCCTCAGAGAAAAAGACTTTGAAAAAGTCAATTTCCCTGAAGTTTGTGGTCTCAAGCTGGATTCCTGATTGGGGAAGGAAATCAGGAATCTGTGGAGTGTATTGTTCAGGGACGGGGGTCCACACGGGGAACCTGGTGCTAGCTTGGACGTGACTAGCACCAGGTTGAGGGTTACTCACAGACGGCTGTGGTTCGATGGCCTCCGGCTCCTCTTCTCCAGGCTGCGGCTCTTCTCCAGGCTGCGGCTCTTCTCCAGGCTGCGGCTCTTCTCCAGGCTGCGGCTCTTCTTCTACGGCCCCCGGACGATGTCTTGTCCTGCGACGATGTCTTGGAGGTGAGTTGGTGTCACTGGAGGAGGAAGAATGTGAGGAATAGAGGAACGTGGGGTCCTCTCCCTCACTGTCAGCATCGGAGGCAAGTATAGCATATGCCTCCTCAGCCGAGTACGCCCTTTCTGACCTTGATGACTGTGACGAACGGGACGGGCGGGACATTGTGTGCTGTGTTTTGTGTGCGTGTGTAAAAAAAAAATCTAGAATTTATTGTACGGTAGTGTGAGTGTACGTGTGTATGCGGGTGCTTGGTGTAACTTTGATGTGTGGGGTCTGTCGGGCGGAGGGGTCTGTCGGGCGGAGGGGTCTGTCGGGAGGAGGGGTCTGTCGGGCAGACAGCAAGGGCGGACGGCGAGCGCCCGGGCAGAAAGGCGAGAGCTCGGGCAGACGGCGAGGGCTAGGGCGAAGGCGGACGCCGAGCGCCTGGGCAGATGGCGAGGGCTAGGGCGAGGGCGGACGCCGAGCGCCTGGGAAGATGGCGAGGGCTAGGGCGGACGCTGAGCGCCTGGGCAGACGGCGAGGGCTAGGGCGGACGGCGAGGGCTAGGGCGGACGGCGAGGGCTAGGGCGGGCGGCGAGGGCTAGGGCGGACGGCGAGGGCTAGGGCGGACGGCGAGGGCTAGGCAGACGGCGAGGGCAAGGCAGACGGCGAGGGCTAACGGCGAGCGCTCTGGCGGACAGCGAGGGCTGGACGGGGAGCGCTCGGGAGGACGGGGAGCGCTCGGGCATACGGGGAGCGCTCGGGCGGACGGGGAGCGCTCGGGCAGACGGGACGCAGGAGAGCAGGCGGTCAAGCGTGCAGGTGCAAGAGGGGGGGGGGATGGGTGATCACAGGTGCAACTGCTGCCTGTAATCACTTTACACCGGCTGGCAGAAGGAGTGGCAGAACCAGCCGGTCAGTGCACAGTACAGAAGAGGAGGGGGATGGAGGGGAGGAGATGGGGGATGGAGAGGGGGAGATGGGGGATGGAGGGGGGGAGATGGGGGGATGTGCGGGGGAGAGGGGGAGAGGGGGGGGGGAGGAGGAGGGAGGGGGAGAACGGAGGAACGAAAAAAGAGGAAAGAGAAGACAGGGACAGGCAGCGCACAGAGGGAGTACAGAGACAGGGAAAGAGGTTACCGGCGGCTGCGGATCGGTCTCGGTGCGGCGGATCGGTGTCGGTCGGCGGCAGATGGACCACGCTCCTTGGCATCCAGGGACGGAATGGACCAGGGAAGCGTGGTCCACCATTGTAAACACTCCCCTGGATAGCCGATTGGAGGGCTAGCGTCACATGGACACTAGCCCCAATCAGATCCAGGGGGGGGGGACACACATACCCCCCAGCCAATGCCTGATGCTATATGCATCAGGCCATCCCAAATCCAGAATATTCCACCAATTTTCATTGGTGAAATATTCCATTGATTCTGAATGGCAGTGACAGATTTTCACTGCCAATCAGAGGGGCCCTAGGCACGGGGGGGTTAATCCACCCCCCGTGGGGTGAACTACAGGTTGTCACTGTGCATTAGCTACAGTGACACCTGAGTCACCCCCCTCACACGGGCCGCAGGAGCCCAATCATTCCATGGCCCACCCCTAGGGCCAAGGGTCGGGAACCACTTTGTTTTCATGGCCCAAACGTAGGGCCAAGGGTCGGGAAGGGGTTAATGTCGGACCAAGTTAAACACAGCCATTAAGAATCTCAAATAAATGCTTTAAAAGATACAACACAGAGACAAATTATTTTATTAGAAATAAAAAAACACAGAGACACTTACTAACCTCATCTTTATTACCCCCTGGATCCCTCATACCACTCCACAATCCTCATATTCTCTTTTCCTGGACACATGCAGCTCTGCTACATCAGAGACAAGGTGGCGAAAGAAGACTTCCGCTCCCCGTGTTCTCTGATCACTGAATGACAGCCTGAGATCTGTGGCATGGTAAGCGGTGATGTCTCTGAGGATACCGTTGCCATAGTAACTGAGTGAGTGGTTACAATGGCAACGGTGTCCTCAGTGATATCACCGCTTACCATGCCACAGATCTCAGGCTGTCATTCAGTGATCAGAGATCACGGGGAGTGGACGTGTTCTTTCGCCACCTTGTCTCTAATGTAGCAGAGCTGCGTGTGTCCAGGAAAAGAGAATACGAGGATTATGGAGGGGTACGAGGATGGGAAGGAGGTAATAAGGATGGAGTCACTAAGTGTTTGTGTTTTTATTTGTAATAAATTAATTTGTCTCTGTGCTGTGTCTTTTTTAAGCATTTATTTGAGATTCTTAATGGCCATGTCTAACTGGGCCTCATTTTAAGAATCTCAATGTTTAATACTAGCTGGCAATACAAAGCTGGTACTAACTCCTTATAACCCAGTGTTCCACTGCCACTACGGCCGCTAGAAGAGCCTGGAAATGGCACTATGATGAATGCAGCATTTTCAGGAGCGGCTGCAGGCTGCTATTCTGTAGTGTGAGGGGGTCCTAAAAAAATGGGCCCTCACCCTGCTGAGAATACCAACCGTCAGCTGTCTAGTTTTACCTTGGCTGACAATTAAAAAAAGGGCAGAGCCAACACATTATTTTTTGCAGGCAAGATAAATTTCGCAGCTGAGGGTGACAGCTTGCAGTTGTCCTCTTTCACTGGGCTAGACTAAAAAATACTTTGAATCCCCACGCAGTTTTTTAAATTATTTATTTATTTAACACCCTATGACGGCAAGTTGGTTGCCATACACTTATGTGTATGGCAACCAAGCACAATCACCGTCCAGCACAATCACCGTCGAGCAAGTGCGGTCTGACTGCAACAGCCAATCACAGAGGGACTCACAGAGTAGAGTTGCGCTGTTGCTGGTCAATGCAGTGAATATGCATGAAACTTAATGTGCAGGCACCGGAAGCAGCAGTGGGAGACTGGTAAGCCCGATCTACCTATTCTAACATGTATGTATCTATCCTATCTATTCATCCATCTATCTTCCTATGCTATCTATCTGTCTGTCTATCTTTTCTAACATATTACTGCATGGAAGTGTCCATGCTAAAATCTCTGTTGGCATGCACAGTGGCAAAAGCAGATCCGCCTTCAATGCATCCATCATGCATCCGGATGCGGTCTCATAGGGATCACTGCGTCATTTTGCCATATGGAGCCGCATCCAAACACATCAGGATTTTGGACGCTTCGTGAAATCGCAACATGATGCGGCCAGCAAAATGCCACACTCATCTGCATCTGTCGAAATCCTAATGCCACCTGATGTTTATGTGCCTCATGTTAAGTATAGGGATGCATGCCTGATCATGATGCATTAGGATTTCGATGGACACCGACGCAAGATAAATAAACGCCAGTGTGAGAGCACCCTAACTTCAAGTCAAAAAGGAGAGAGAAGTGTATATAATGGTCGGGATCAAGGATGATATTCAGCGTTCAAAGTTGAATATAAATTTTATTAGGGAAATGCAAAAAACACACAGCACTGACATTTAAAAACAATTAAAATAGTGTAAAAAACACTACAAATACAAGAAAGCCCATGTCCTAAGACTATCAAAAAATGCGAGAGAAAATAAACAAGGTCACAATATACCAATATTTATCCTTATATAATCTGTGCAGGGATGGTGTTGTACCACTTGATACATTGCTGTAATAGCCCAAAGCTCAAACCTGAAAAAAGTGACGTTCCCTGGAAAACATGGACAAGCCTAATTCAGGTATCACATGCTGTTCAAAAAAGCCTTCAGATATATATAAAAGCTCAATAACTAGATATAATAAATGTATTCAATGTATAGGAAAGCCTGTAAAGGAGCTGTGGTCTATCTGTTAGAAGTCCAGCAACTGGGTGAATGGATATGAACTATGCAAAGCAAAAAAATTGATAATAACACAGGTGGTGGGCTCTATAGTTCATTAGAGCTGAAAAGATGCAGATGCTATACAGATGAGAAGACCAATGTGTAACAAGAGGCTCTAATTACCATTATTGTCACAATACAATCCTAGGAATAAATGATGAAAAAATGCAAAGTTCAGAGAGCAATCCAACACCACATCAATCAAGAAAAATGAGCTCTGGAGCCTGTTCCTGCTAGTAGGGAACATGGGCTGTAGAGAGCCCCCAACACCCTACGTGTGTCGTTGCCACACCGGACAACTTCCTCTGGTGAAAGGGTTGTGTCCCTGTGCTGTCTTTTTTACCTTTTATAAGCAGAGATATCCCACATGTGTGTAATCGCCGCCTCAATCATGCAGCGTTGTCCAGAAATGGGCAGGTTTGCGCACGTGATTGTGGCAGGAAGTTTATGGAGCCGTCACTTAGCGACAGCGGCGCATGTGCAGTCCGGCTGGTCATTGGTGACATGCGCATTGCACAAAGCTGGAGAGGCATTACTGAGTGAGCCTACCATGGGAGTAGCTGTGGGCTGCAGTAAGTTAGAAAACAAATGCACTGTTAACAAGAAGACCTGGGAAGCTAAATCTGGGAAAGCAGAGTTATTTTGAAATATGCAGAGGGTGTTGTCAAATCCACCTGTAACTGTTAAAGAGTGAATGTGAAAAAAAGTTAATTAGGTTTTAAAGCGTGTAACCTGTACATAAAGTTATCATCTATTATTAGTTTTGTTATTTTTCTTCCATCAGGGTATCTCCTTGGTCCTTATACACAGCTTTAGCGTTCTCCAAACAGGAGGCAAAATATTTCTGAAGGTTAAAGATTGACCATACATATGCATTAGGCTGTGGTGTACCTGTGAAATAAAGGATTAATAGAAGGGAGGGGGAAAGGGTAAGGGGGGGGAAGGGGTTTGGAAAGAGGGGAAAAGGAAAACTGGATAAAGGGTGAAAAGACCTTCATGTTTGTAAACAGAGGGTCGTAAAGGCAAAAAGGAAAGAAAAAGTTTTCATTATTTGTGGGTGGAAAGAGAACACCACAGATAGTAGATACAGAACCGTTGTATCTACTAAGATGATATTGTCACGACCTGAAGTGGTGATAATACATACAGAGTGTCTCCAAATGGAGCAGTTTTTTCCTTCTGAAGAAGGGGGGAGCTGAAGAGCACCAAACTAATTTGGGTATGGACAAATTCTTTAATTCGTGGACATAACCGTCAGATGTACAGTACAGACCAAAAGTTTGGACACACCTTCTCATTCAAAGGTTTTTTTTTATTTTCATGACTATGAAAATTGTAGATTCACACTGAAGGCATCAAAACTGTGAATTAACACATGTGGAATTATATGTCTTATATTCTAGATTCTTCAAAGTAGCCACCTTTTGCTTTGATTACTGCTTTGCACACTCTTGGCATTCCCTTAATGAGCTTCAAGAGTTAGTCACCAGAAATGGTCTTCCAACAGTCTTGAAGGAGTTCCCAGAGATGCTTAGCACTTGTTCCTTTTGCCTTCACTCTGTGGTCCAGATCACCCCAAACCATCTCGATTGGGTTCAGGTCTGGTGACTTTGGAGGCTAGGTCATCTGGCGTAGCACCCCATCTCTCTCCCTCTTGGTCAAATAGCCCTTACACAGCCTGGAGGTGTGTTTGGGGTCATTGTCCTGTTGAAAAATAAATGATGGTCCAACTAAACGCAAACCGGATGGAATAGCATGCCGCTGCAAGATGCTGTGGTAGCCATGCTGGTTCAGTATGCCTTCAATTTTGAATAAATCCCCAACAGTGTCACCGACAAATCACCCCCACAACATTACACCTCCTCCTCCATGGTTCACGGTGGGAACAAGGCATGTAGAGTCCATCCGTTCACCTATTCTGCATCGCACAAAGACATGGTGGTTGGAACTAAAGATCTCAAATATGGACTCATCAGACCAAAGCACAGATTTCCACTGGTCTAATGTCCATTCCTTGTGTTCTTTAGCCCAAACAAGTCTCTTCTGCTTGTTGACTGTCCTTAGCAGTGGTTTCCTAGCAGCTATTTTACCATGAAGGCCTGCTGCACAAAGTCTCCTCTTAACAGTTGTTGTAGAGATGTGTTTGCTGCTTGAACTCTGTGTGGCATTGACCTGGTCTCTAATCTGAGCTGCTGTTAACCTGCGATTTCTGATGCTGGTAACTTATCCTCCGCAGCAGAGGTGACCCTTGGTCTTCCTTTCCTGGGGCGGTCCTCATGTGAGCCAGTTTCTTTGTTGCGCTTGATGGTTTTTGCAACTGCACTTGAGGACACTTTCAAAGTTTTCCTAATTTTTCGGACTGACTGACCTTCATTTCTTAAAGTAATGATGGCCACTAGTTTTTCTTTACTTAGCTGCTTTTTTTCTTGCCATAGTACAAATTCTAACAGTCTATTCAGTAGAACTATCAGCTGTGTATCCACCAGACTTCTTCACAACACAACTAATGGTCCCAATCCCATTCATAAGGCAAGAAATCCCACTTTTTAAACCTGACAGGGCACACCTGTGAAGTGCAAACCGTTTCCGGTGACTACCTCTTGAAGAGAATGCCAAGAGTGTGCAAAGCAGTAATCAAAGCAAAAGGTGGCTACTTTGAAGAACCTAGAATATAAGATATATTTTCAGTTGTTTCCCACTTTTTTGTTATTTATATAAATCCACATGTGTTAATTCATAGTTTTGATGCCTTCAGTGTGAATCTACAATTTTCATAGTCATGAAAATAAAGAAAACTCTTTGAATGAGAAGGTGTGTCCAAACTTTTGGTCTGTACTTTATGCCCAACAGGTTCCTATACCCATTAGGGTAATGTTTGCATCAAAATCTTGGTCACATTTCTTCAACAGGTGGGTTCAACAAGTATTTCTGTATTTTCAATTTTGAGGATCCTGTGAGAATGTAAGGAGCCTGGTTAATTTTTGGCTAGAAGGTGGAGATAGTTTTGCCGAGTCCGGTCATGGCTGGATTTTTTGGTCCAATGATCGTATCAGGAATTGCCAAAGGAGGGATTAAACTTGATGGACCCCCATATGTAATCTGAAATTGGTAGAATTAGACATGTAGTAAGATGTTAAGGTAGAAGTTTGTATGCAACAAGCATGATTATAAAGCAAATATACAGTACATACTCTTCAAATAAGAGTATTTTAATTTTATTTTTTGTTTGTCATGTAGTCCTAATTCCTTCCGTCCGACAAGTTTATGTTTTATAGAATCCTTTAAACAAAAATTCCTCGTTGAGTCCTTGTGGTGCCAAGCTCTGAACGTTAAAAATTCAACGGCTTTCCTTCCTCAACAATTCCTCCACCACCCTGTCTTTACGTATTGAAGGTGTTATCTTATCCACTATAATAACCTTGAGACCCTAGGCAAACCACTGTGAACATCAAGAAAGTGTTTTGCCATCGAACTAATGGGCTTACCTTTTCTGAGGTTGTTTTCTGCACAAATGATTCACAAATTGTTGAAACTTGTCGGACGGAAGGAATTGGGACTACATGACAAATAAAAAATAAAATTGAGATACTCCTCTTATTTGAAGAGTATCTATTATATAATTGCCGTAACTGACTTCCGTCGGAGCGGCGCGACTTCCGGTGGCTTGGTTAGCGAGTCCTGGTTTCCTATCCTGGACTCTGTCCGTGGCCGCGTAGCGGCCACGGCGACTCCCGAAGCAATGCCCGCAACGCGGGCATTTCGAGTCGTTGCAGCCTCGCGAAGCAATGCCCGCGAAGCGGGCATTGCGAGTCGCTGCCACCCAACGCTAACCAAGCCACAGAAGCGCATATGACTGTAGTGTACACCGCTATAGTATACTACAGTCCCATGCGCCAACGACTCGCAATGTTCGCTGGCGCTTAACACGCGTATGCCTATGGGACTGTAGTATACCATCGCGCTGTACACCGCCGCCGAAGTCCCACTACCCTCTGCCACAAGCCCCTACCCCCTGCTGCCCTAACCCACTACCCCGCCGCACCCACTACCCTCTGCCGCACCTAACCCCTAAGCCACTACCCCGCCGCCTACCCCGCTGCCGAAGCCCCTACCCCCTGCCGCCTTAAGCCACTACCCCGCCGCACCCACTTCCCTCTGCCGCAAGCCCCTACCCCCTGCTGCCCTAACCCACTACCCCGCCGCACCCACTACCCTCTGCCGCACCTAACCCCTAAGCCACTACCCCGCCGCCGAAGCCCCTGCCGCCCTAAGCCACTACCCCGCCGCAGCCACTACCCTCTGCCGCAAGCCCCTACCCCCTGCCGCCCTAACCCACTACCCCGCCGCACCCACTACCCTCTGCCGCAAGCCCCTACCCCCTGCCGCCCTAAGCCACTACCCCGCCGCAGCGACTACCCTCTGCCGCACCTAACCCCTAAGCCACTACCCCGCCGCCGAAGCCCCTACCCCCTGCCACCCTAAGCTACTACCCCGCCGCAGCCACTACCCTCTGCCGCAAGCCCCTACCCCCTGCCGCCCTACCCCGCCGCCGAAGCCCCTACCCCCTGCCGCCCTAAGCCACTACCCCGCCGCAGCCACTACCCTCTGCCGCAAGCCTCTACCCCCTGTCGCCCTAACCCACTACCCCGCCGCACCCACTACCCTCTGCCGCAAGCCCCTACCCCCTGCCGCCCTAAGCCACTACCCCGCCGCAGCCACTACCCTCTGCCGCACCTAACCCCTAAGCCACTACCCCCCGCCGAAGCCCCTACCCCCTGCCGCCCTAAGCTACTACCCCGCCGCAGCCACTACCCTCTGCCGCAAGCCCCTACCCCCTGCCGCCCTAACCCACTACCCCGCCGCAGCCACTACCGTCTGCCGCAAGCCCCTACCCCTGCCGCCCTAAGCCACTACCCCGCCGCAGCCACTACCCTCTGCCGCACCTAACCCCTAAGCCACTACCCCACCGCCGAAGCACCTACCCCCTGCCGCCCTAAGCTACTACCCCGCCGCAGCCACTACCCTCTGCCGCAAGCCCCTACCCCCTGCCGCCCTAACCCACTACCCCGCCGCAGCCACTACCCTCTGCCGCAAGCCCCTACCCCCTGCCGCCCTAAGCCACTACCCCACCGCAGCCACTACCCTCTGCCGCACCTAACCCCTAAGCCACTACCCCGCCGCCGAAGCCCCTACCCCCTGCCGCCCTAAGCTACTACCCCGCCGCAGCCACTACCCTCTGCCGCAAGCCCCTACCCCCTGCCGCCCTAACCCACTACCCCGCCGCAGCCACTACCCTCTGCCGCAAGCCCCTACCCCCTGCCGCCCTAAGCCACTACCACGCCGCAGCCACTACCATCTGCCGCACCTAACCCTAAGCCACTACCCCGCCGCCGAAGCCCCTACCCCCTGCCGCCCTAAGCCAATACCCCGCCGCAGCCACTACCCTCTGCCGCAAGCCCCTACCCCCTGCCGCCCTAACCCACTACCCCGCCGCAGCCCCTACCCCTGCTGCCCTAACCCCTAAGCCACTACCCCGCCGCCGAAGCCCCTACCCTCTGCCGCCCTAAGCCACTACCCCGCCGCAGCCACTACCCTCTGCCGCAAGCCCCTACACCCTGCCGCCCTAACCCACTACCCCGCCGCACCCACTACCCTCTGCCGCACCTAACCCCTAAGCCACTACCCCGCCGCCGAACCCCCTACCCCCTGCCGCCTTAAGCCACTACCCCGCCGCACCCACTACCCTCTGCCGCACCTAACCCCTAAGCCACTACCTCGCCGCCTACCCCGCCGCCGAAGCCCCTACCCCTGCCGCCTTAAGCCACTACCCCGCCGCACCCACTTCCCTCTGCCGCAAGCCCCTACCCCCTGCTGCCCTAACCCACTACCCCGCTGCACCCACTACCCTCTGCCGCACCTAACCCCTAAGCCACTACCCCGCCGCCGAAGCCCCTACCTCCTGCCGCCCTAAGCCACTAACCCGCCGCAGCCACTACCCTCTGCCGCAAGCCCCTACCCCCTGCCGCCCTAAGCCACTACCCCGCTGCAGCTACTACCCTCTGCCGCACCTAACCCCTAAGCCACTACCCCGCCGCCGAAGCCCCTACCCCCCTAACCCACTACCCCGCCGCAGCCACTACCCTCTGCCGCAAGCCCCTACCCCCTGCCGCCCTAACTCACTACCCCGCCGCAGCCACTACCCTCTGCCGCACCTAATCACCTACCCCCGAAGCCGCACCTAACCCACTACCCAGCCGGAGCCACTACCCTCTGCCGCAAGCCCCTACCCCCTAAGCCGCACCTAACCCCCTACCCCCCCCTGCCCCCTAAGCCCCGCCGAAACTAAGCCCCTATCCCCTAAGCCCCGCCGCCTCCTAAGCTCCCGCCGCTAACACCTAAGGCCCTACACCCGAAGCCCCCGCCGTCCCCTAACCTAACGCCCCGTCGATCACTTACATGCCTTCTTAGTCATCTGATCGTCCGTCCGATCCACAAGTCCTTCGTCCGGCCAGCCGTCCTCTTCCTCCGGCCCCGCCGCTCTTCTCTCTTCTTTCCGCCATCTCCGGCTCTTCGTCCGGCCCCCGGGGTCTTCTGTCTTCTTTCCGCCAACTTCCATCTCCGACGTCCTCTTCACTTCTCATTAAGATACAATGGACGCAAAATCCGCCATTCTATCTCTATGAGATGTGAGCTGCTCTTCTGATTGGTCGCTCTCTAATGCCCTCAGCCAATCAGAAGAGCACCTCAGATCCCATTGAAATACATTAGCGGTGTGTCGCCGATTTTATGGCCGGCCACCTGGTTCTATTTGTCGGCCCTAAAATCGCGGACACACCGCTAATGCATCTCTATGGGCAGTCAGCCCGATTTCTGATTGGTCGCTCTCTCGAGCTCACTGCCCATAGACATGCATTAGCGGTGTGTCCGCGATTTTAGGGCCGACAAATAGAACCAGGTCGGCGGCCATAAAATCGCCGACACACCGCTAATGTATTTCAATGCGAACAAATTAATTTAATAATAAAAAAATAATTAAAAAATAATTAAAAAATAATTAAAAAATAATAAAAAAATAAATAAAAAATAAACGGACCTCAAAGAGAACTGGCTCTCAGCCTAAATAATAAATTTAATAATAAAACAAATAATTAAAAAATAATTACAAAATAATAAAAAAATAAATTAAAAATAATAAATAATTCAATAAAAATAATAATAAAAAAATTAAATATATGCTAATTATATCAGCCCTTTCAGCGGACCTGAAAGAGAACTGGGTCTCAGCCTAAATAATAAATTTAATAATAAAAAAAATAATTAAAAAATAATTTAAAAATAATAAAAAAATAAATAAAAAATAAAAAATAATTCAATAAAAATAATAATAAAAAAATTAAATATATGCTAATTATATCAGCCCTTTCAGCGGACCTGAAAGAGAACTGGGTCTCAGCCTAAATAATAAATTTAATAATAAAAAAAATAATTAAAAAATAATTAAGAAATAATAAAAAAATAAATTAAAAATAATAAATAATTCAATAAAAATAATAATAAAAAAATTTTAATATATGCTAATTATATCAGCCCTTTCAGTGGACCTGAAAGAGAACTGGGTCTCAGCCTAAATAATAAATTTAATAATAAAAAAAATAATTAAAAAATAATTAAAAAATAATAAAAAAATAAATTAAAAATAATAAATAATTCAATAAAAATAATAATAAAAAAATTAAATATATGCTAATTATATCAGCCCTTTCAGCGGACCTGAAAGAGAACTGGGTCTCAGCCTAAATAATAAATTTAATAATAAAAAAAATAATTAAAAAATAATTAAAAATAATAAAAAAATAAATAAAAAATAATAAATAATTCAATAAAAATAATAATAAAAAAATTAAATATATGCTAATTATATCAGCCCTTTCAGCGGACCTGAAAGAGAACTGGGTCTCAGCCTAAATAATAAATTTAATAATAAAAAAAATAATTAAAAAATAATTAAAAAATAATAAAAAAATAAATTGAAAATAATAAATAATTCAATAAAAATAATAATAAAAAAATTAAATATATGCTAATTATATCAGCCCTTTCAGCGGACCTGAAAGAGAACTGGGTCTCAGCCTAAATAATAAATTTAATAATAAAAAAAATAATTAAAAAATAATTAAAAAATAATAAAAAAATAAATTGAAAATAATAAATAATTCAATAAAAATAATAATAAAAAAATTAAATACATGCTAATTATATCAGCCCTTTCAGCGGACCTGAAAGAGAACTGGGTCTCAGCCTAAATAATAAATTTAATAATAAAAAAAATAATTAAAAAATAATTAAAAAATAATAAAAAAATAAATTGAAAATAATAAATAATTCAATAAAAATAATAATAAAAAAATTAAATATATGCTAATTATATCAGCCCTTTCAGCGGACCTGAAAGAGAACTGGGTCTCAGCCTAAATAATAAATTTAATAATAAAAAAAAAAATTAAAAAATAATTAAAAAATAATAAAAAAATAAATAAAAATAAAAAATAATTCAATAAAAATAATAATAAAAAAATTAAATACATGCTAATTATATCAGCCCTTTCAGCGGACCTGAAAGAGAACTGGGTCTCAGCCTAAATAATAAATTTAATAATAAAAAAAAATAATTAAAAAATAATTAAAAAATAATAAAAAAATAAATAAAAAATAATAAAAAAATAAAAATAATAATAAAAAAATTAAATATATGCTAATAATATCAGCCCTTTCAGCGGACCTGAAGGAGAACTGGGTCTCAGCCTCAGGCTCACTTTAAATAAATAATAAATTTAATAATAAAAAAAAAAATTAAAAAATAATTAAAAAATAATACAAAAAATAAATAAAAAATAATAAATAATTAAATAAAAAATAATAATAAAAAAAATAAATAAATGCTATTAATTGTATTATTAATTTTATTAATGCTATTAATAATGCTATTACTGCTAATAATAATGCTATTAATGCTAATAATTATGCTATTAATGCTAATATTTGTTATTAATGCTAATAATTATGCTATTAATGCTAATAATTATGGTATTAATGGTAATAATAATGCTATTAATGCAAATAATATTGCTATTAATTCTATTATTAATGCTATTAATGCTAATTATTATGCTATTAATGCTAATAATTAGGCTATTAATGGTAATAAGAATGCTATTAATGCAAATATTGCTATTAATGCTAATATTTATGCTATTAATGCTAATAATTATGCTATTAATGCTAATATTTATACTATTAATGCTAATAATTATGCTATTAATGCTAATATTTATGCTAATAATGCTAATAATTATGCTATTAATGGTAATCATAATGGTATTAATGCAAATAATATTGCTATTAATGCTATTAATGCTAATAATTATGCTATTAATGTTAATAATTATGCTATTAATGCTAATAATTATGCTATTAATGGTAATAATAATGCTATTAATGCAAATAATATTGCTATTAATGCTATTATTAATGCTATTAATGTTATTAATTATGCTATTAATGCTAATATTTATGCTATTAATGCTAATAATTATGCTATTAATGCTAATATTAATACTATTAATGCTAATAATTATGCTATTAATGCTAATATTTATGCTATTAATGCTAATAATTATGCTATTAATGGTAATCATAATGGTATTAATGCAAATAATATTGCTATTAATGCTATTAATGCTAATAATTATGCTATTAATGTTAATAATTATGCTATTCATGCTAATAATTATGCTATTAATGGTAATAATAATGCTATTAATGCAAATAATATTGCTATTAATGCTAATATTTATGCTATTAATGCTAATAATTATGCTATTAATGCTAATATTTATACTATTAATGCTAATAATTATGCTATTAATGCTAATATTTATGCTATTAATGCTAATAATTATGCTATTTATGGTAATCATAATGGTATTAATGCAAATAATATTGCTATTAATGCTATTAATGCTAATAATTATGCTATTAATGTTAATAATTATGCTATTAATGCTAATAATTATGCTATTAATGGTAATAATAATGCTATTATTAATTCAAATAATATTGCTATTAATGCTATTATTAATGCTATTAATGTTAATAATTATGCTATTATTGCTAATATTTATGCTATTAATGCTAATAATTATGCTATTAATGCTAATATTAATACTATTAATGCTAATAATTATGCTATTAATGCTAATATTTATGCTATTAATGCTAATAATTATGCTATTAATGGTAATCATAATGGTATTAATGCAAATAATATTGCTATTAATGCTATTAATGCTAATAATTATGCTATTAATGTTAATAATTATGCTATTAATGCTAATAATTATGCTATTAATGGTAATAATAATGCTATTAATGCAAATAATATTGCCACGTTCTAGAATCCCGATGCATTTGCATCGGGCTCACAGCTAGTGTATTGTATATTTGCTTTACAATCATGCTTGTTGCATACAAACTTCTACCTTAACATCTTACCACATGTCTAATTCTACCAATTTCAAATCACATATGGGGGGGTCCATAAAGTTTACTCCCTCTTTTGGCAATTCCTAAAATGATCATTGGACAAAAAATCCAGCCATGACCGAACTCGGCAAGACTATCTTCACCTTCTAGCCAAAAATTAACCAGGCCCCTTTCATACTCACAGGATCCTAAAAATTGTTTAAGACCCGGAACCATCTACCATCTCCTTCGAACACAGAAATCCTTGTGGAACCCACCTGTTGAAGAAATTTGACCAAGAATTTGATGCAAACATTACCCTAATAGGTATAGAAACCTGTTGGGCATACTTCTGACGGTTATGTCCACGAATTAAAGAACTTGTCCATACCCAAATTAGTTTGGTGCTCTTCGGCTTTCACCCCTTCTTCAGAAGGAAAAACTGCTCCATTTGGAGACACTTTGTATGTATTACACTGGGGAACAATTTGAAAAAAAATTTCTGTTGAGTTAGGTTTTTGAGCTGATTTATACTAAAATTGGCATGCTGATTCCAAAAATGTAGTCAGTCTTTTTCAAGTTTTTCCTCCACAACCTACCTGCCAGAGAAGCACAATTGCACTGATATCTGTAATAAGACTTGTTATCTGATTACAATTCGACTCATATATCCTTTGTAGAAAACATGATAGTGTTAAAAAACATATTTGTCATGCCTATTTCTTATATATTTCATTTTTTGTTCATTTTTGTACTATTTAAAAAAAAACATACAGTTTTTAGGTACAGTAGTTTACATATTTTTGAGAAGACAAATCCTATAGTTCAAAAACTTGACGTGATAGAGAAAAACTGAGATCATTTCTGGATTCAGCATCCAAAAATAATTAAGAACAGTTGTCTGACCTAACTCCTAAAAAATTGTGTTCCCCAGTGTTATCACCACTTCAGGTCATGACAATATGATCTTAGTAGATACAACGGTTCTGTATCTACTATCTGTGGTGTTCTCATTCCACCCACAAATAATGAAAACCTTTTCTTTTCTTTTTGCCTTACCGGACCCTCTGTTTACAAACATAAAGGTCTTTTCACCCTTTATCCAGCCTCCCTTTTCCCCTGTTTCCAAACCCCTTCCCCCACCCCATTACCCTTTCCCCCTCCCTTCTATTAATCCTTTATTTCACAGGTACACCACAACCTAATGCATATGTATGGTCAATCTTTAACCTTCAGAAATATTTTGCCTCCTGTTTGGAGAACGCTAAAGCTGTGTATAAGGACCAAGGAGATACCCTGATATAAGAAAAGGAAGAAAAATAACAAGACTAATAATAGATGATAACTTTATGTACAGGTTACATCGCTTTAAAACCTAATGAACTTTTTTTCACATTCACTCTTTAACAGTTACAGGTGGATTTGACAACACCCTCTGCATATTTCAAAATAGCTCTGCTTTCCCAGATTTAGCTTCCCAGGTCTTCTTGTTAACAGTGCATTTGTTTTCTAACTTACTGCAGCCCACAGCTACTTCCATGATAGGCTCACTCAGTAACGCCTTTCCAGCTTCATGCAATGCGCACGTCACCCAATGACCGGCCGGTCTGCACATGCGTCGCTTTCGCTAAGTGACGGCTCCATAAACTTCCTGCCACAATCACGTGCGCAAACCTGCCCATTTCTGGACAACGCCGCATGATTGAGGCGGCGATTACACACATGTGGGATATCTCTGCTTATAAAAGGTAAAATAAACCAGCACAGAGACACAACCCTTTCACCAGAGGACGTTGTCCAGTGTGGCAACGACACGCGTAGGGTGTTGGGGGTTCTCCACAGCCCATGTTCCCTACTAGCAGGCACAGGTGATTGTACCCATACTTTATCAGTTCCCCACCATAGGAACTGTATAGCTGCTCCAGAGCTCATTTTTCTTGATTGATGTGGTGTTGGATTGCTCTCTGAACTTTGCATTTTTTCATCATTTATTCCTAGGATTGTATTGTGACAATAATGGTAATTAGAGCCTCTTGTTACACATTGGTGTTCTCATCTGTATAGCATCTGCATGCTTTACAGCTCTAATGAACTATAGAGCCCGCCACCTGTGTTATTAGCAATTTTCTTGCTTTGCAGAGGTCATATCCATTCACCCATTTGCTGGACTTCTAACAGATAGACCACAGCTCCTTTACAGGCTTTCCTATACATTGAATACATTTATTATTATCTAGTTATTGAGCTTTTATATATATCTGAAGGCTCTCTTGAACAGCATGTGATACCTGAATTAGGCTTGTCCTATATACGCCATGTTTTCCAGGAAACTTTACTTTTTTCAGGTTTGATGGTGTGTTTACATGTCCCGATATCGGCGTCCAACTCCTACCAAAAGTCACGTGTTTCGTGCGTTGGCCCCGATATCGTTCGTGCGTTGTATGGTATGAATGTCCAATACGATGCACGAACTATGTCAAACCGAAATCGGGGATCGAATGAGCGTGCTCTCCAACTGCCCGATATTGGATGGAGGTTGGAGCCGGATCGTGCTGTGTAAACGCCCAACTACGATGTGCAGTACAACGTCCCCTATTCTCTCCATGTTAAATAGTCGTTCTTGGGTCGGCCGTACAAGGGGGGTGTAGACATCGTAGAGACGTTGTATGCCGATATCGCGCTGTGTGACAGCTCCTATGCGATGTTGGAATTCTGCCCAGAAAAAGCGCGCTCCCGCGTCGTTGGATACAATATCGGACCGACGTTGGGACGTGTAAACCCACCATGAGCTTTGGGCTATTACAGCAATGTATCAAGTGGTACAGTTAGGGCCAGAAATATTTGGACAGTGACACAAATTTTGTTATTTTAGCTGTTTACAAAAACATGTTCAGAAATACAATTATATATATAATATGGGCTGAAAGTGCACACTCCCAGCTGCAATATGAGAGTTTCCACATCCAAATCAGAGAAAGGGTTTAGGAATCATAGCTCTGTAATGCATAGCCTCCTCTTTTTCAAGGGACCAAAAGTAATTGGACAATGGACTCTAAGGGCTGCAATTAACTCTGAAGGCGTCTCCCTCGTTAACCTGTAATCAATGAAGTAGTTAAAAGGTCAGGGGTGGATTCCAGGTGTGTGGTTTTGCATTTGGAAGCTGTTGCTGTGACCAGACAACATGTGGTCAAAGGAACTCTCAATTGAGGTGAAGCAGAACATCCTGAGGCTAAAAAAAAAGAAAAAAATCCATCAGAGAGATAGCAGACATGCTTGGAGTAGCAAAATCAACAGTTGGGTACATTCTGAGAAAAAAGGAATTGACTGGTGAGCTTGGGAACTGTAAAAGGCCTGGGCGTCCACGGATGACAACAGTGGTGGATGATCGCCGCATACTTTATTTGGTGAAGAAGAACCCGTTCACAACATCAACTGAAGCCCAGAACACTCTCAGTGAAGTAGGTGTATCTGTCTCTAAGTCAACAGTAAAGAGAAGACTCCATGACAGTAAATACAAAGGGTTCACATCTAGATGCAAACCATTCATCAATTCCAAAAATAGACAGGCCAGAGTTAAATTTGCAGAAAAACACCTCAAGAAGCCAGCTCAGTTCTGGAAAAGTATTCTATGGACAGATGAGACAAAGATCAACCTGTACCAGAATGATGGGAAGAAAAAAGTTTGGAGAAGAAAGGGAACGGCACATGATCCAAGGCACACCACATCCTCTGTAAAACATGGTGGAGGCAACGTGATGGCATGGGCATGCATGGCTTTCAATGGCACTGGGTCACTTGTGTTTATTGATGACATAACAGCAGACAAGAGTAGCCGGATGAATTCTGAAGTGTACCGGGATATACTTTCAGCCCAGATTCAGCCAAATGCTGCAAAGTTGATTGGACGGCGCTTCATAGTACAGATGGACAATGACCCCAAGCATACAGCCAAAGCTACCCAGGAGTTCATGAGTGCAAAAAAGTGGAACATTCTGCAATGGCCAAGTCAATCACCAGATCTTAAACCAATTGAGCATGCATTTCACTTGCTCAAATCCAGACTTAAGACGGAAAGCCCCACAAACAAGCAAGACCTGAAGGCTGCGGCTGTAAAGGCCTGGCAAAGCATTAAGAAGGAGGAAACCCAGCGTTTGGTGATGTCCATGGGTTCCAGACTTAAGGCAGTGATTGCCTCCAAAGGATTCGCAACAAAATATTGAAAATAAAAATATTTTGTTTGGGTTATGTTTATTTGTCCAATTACTTTTGACCTCCTAAAATGTGGAGTGTTTGTAAAGAAATGTGTACAATTCCTACATTTTCTATCAGATATTTTTGTTCAACCCTTCAAATTAAACGTTACAATCTGCACTTGAATTCTGTTGTAGAGGTTTCATTTCAAATCCAATGTGGTGGCATGCAGAGCCCAACTCGCGAAAATTGTGTCACTGTCCAAATATTTCTGGCCCTAACTGTACAACACCATCCCTGCACAGATTATATAAGGATAAATATTGGTATATTGTGACCTTGTTTATATCCTCTCGCATTTTTGATAGTCTTAGGACATGGGCTTTCTTGTATTTGTAGTGTTTTTTACACTATTTTAATTGTTTTTAAATGTCAGTGCTGTGTGTTCTTTGCTTTTTGTTTTTTTGCATTTCCCTAATAAAATGTATATCCTGGCCATTATATACACATATCTTTTCTCTCCTTTTGTCTTATGGGTATATAATACGTGTGACTGGAGGATCACACATCTGTGCCTCTCACTCCTTAATTCCATACAGAGCATCCTAACATCAGTTGATATGACTTCCAAGTATAGCGGCCGTCACACGCACAGATATCTTGAACGATATTGTAAGCGATCACGTGCACGCGCGATCGCTTACAATATCGCTCACATTGCTGGTGAGATGTCACACAGACAGACTCACCAGCGATGTGGAGCCGCGATCTCGCTGGTTACTATGGTACACATCGGGTTACTAGGCGCCGCGCGTCGCTTAGTAACCCGACGTGTACCATAGTTACCATCTCCCGGCATAGGCTCTGCCGCTGGGAGATGGTTCATCGTGGTGTCATACACCACGATGAAGCAGATCGTGACATCGTTCATCGCTAGACTGAGCTCCGGAGCTCAGATCTGCGATGTCACGATCAAGCGATTTTACATAGTAAAATCGCTTGATTACATGCAACGATGCCAAAACGATATCGCTTAAGCGATCAAAAAGGAGATCGCTTAAAACGATATCGGGCTTAAAATCGTTGCGTGTGACGGACGCTTATGTGTGATTACTAGTGATGAGCGAGTGTATTCGCAACTTTTCGCACGAATAGTACGGTATTCGCATTACTCGTTATTCTGCAAGTTTTTCGGATGTCCTACTCTGCAGTTTTAGCGTCTCCTGTGCAGCCACTAATCATGCTGGGCTTCTTAACAATCACAGTAATGCTGCAGACATCTTGGTTGTGGCATTACTGTGATTGGCTGGCCACCCAGCGTCATAGGGTCTATTTAAGCCCTGCCACCACCATTTTGCCCGCATTGCATCCGGAGCCAGTGTTGGAGAAGCATAGGGACACATCGCTGAGCTGCTAGGGAGAGTGTTAGGCCTCTTCTAACACAAAAGCCCTTTTCAGGGCTACCTCTAGTGTACCTCAGTGTAGATTAGCAAGGGAGAGATATTGGAGCAGGGAGAGTTGACAGAATCCGTTCAGTATCTGCGTAATACTACCAAAACAATAGCTCTTTCGACAGCTGAAGAGACACAATACAGAATTAGACTACAGGGAGGGCAAGCAGAGTTAGGGTCCAGCAGGATCAGTGTAAAGCAGCAGTAGTCTAAAAATGTCCTACTGCCTGCTACAAACCTTGCACCAGGCCATTTAACCCACTGGTTCTTCTGTCCACATTACAAAAAGGCGGTTTGCCCAACGAAAAGCAGCATTATTCCAAAATTTCCTACTGCCTGCAACAAACCTTGCACCAGACCATTTAAGCCCCTGGTGCTTCTGTCCACATTACAAAAAGGCTGTTTGCCCAACACAATGCAGCAGTAGTCCAAAATTTGCTACTGCCTGCTACAAACCTCGCACCAGGCCATATAACTTGCTGGTGCTTGTGTCCACTTTATATAAAAAGGCAGTTTGACCAACGCAATGCAGCAGTAGTCCAAAACTTCCTACTGCCTGCTACAAACCTCGCATAGCCCATTTAACCCGCTGGTGTTTCTGTCCACATTACAAAAAAGTAGTTTGCCCAGTGCAAAGCAGCAGTGCTGCAAAATTTCCTACTGCCTGCTACAAACCTCGCACCAGGCCATTTAAGCCCCTGGTGCTTCTGTCCAGATTACAAAAAGGCGGTTTGCCCAACACAATGCAGCAGTAGTGCAAAATTTCCTACTGCCTGCTACAAACCTCGCACAGGCCATTTAACCTACTGGTGTTTGTGTCCATATTACAAAAAGGCGGTTTGCACAACACAATGCAGCAGTAGTCCAAAATTTCCTACTGCCTGCTACAAACCTCGCACCAGGCCATTTAACACACTGCTGATCTGTCCACATTACAAAAAGGCAGTTTGCTCAGTGCAAAGCAGCAGTACTCCAAAATTTCCTTCTGCCTGCTACAACTTTCCTGGAAAAATTTCCTGGTCTGGACCATAAATGTGCGTGGAAGCTAGAATACAGCTAGGCCACACTTAGCATGTCACTTACGTTTATTGGATCCAGTAACTGCAGAGGCAAGCCTGCTGTAACGGACAGCGTTAACGTCGGGCGCTGCAATGTTTTTGTGTGCGCTCTGCTAAATGTCAGTTCCTGGGGATTCCTGAGTGGCTGCATCCATGGTAAACATCGGGTTACTATGGAGCAGCGTTTGCTCTCAGCACCCAACTTTAAAGCTGTCCGTTACAGCAGACTTGCCTCTGCAGTTACTGGATCTGGCAAACGTAAGTGACAAGTGTGGCCCTAGCCTACCAAGAGTAGATTCTGTCTTGGATAGCAGACACAGCCTCTACGCATTTGTCTAATAGTCTAATGGTAATATTCCAACACCGCTTTCTGTCATCTACTTGTACTCAACCCATTGTAACAGTGCATGTTAAATATACCTGTGATTGCGGCAATGATCTCCATAGTATCAGCTTGAATCACATAGTCTAATGGTAATATTCCATCTCTGCACTTATTGTAAAGTTTTCTGTGTCATCTGTATGTATTACATTCCTTACTCACCAGTATATGACAATTTGCCACATTGTAATTGTTATCTTGTTGGAGGTGTTATAGTGTGGAGGAAGTGTTTCTTGTAGTTGTTAATTACCTGAAAACCATGTGACTTCCCACAATCTCCCTTACCTGATGCTGTAGTGTGTCTTATAAATTTAGTTCATTCCTAAGGGGTACACGTGTGGCATCTCATGCAAAGTGGCATTGAATGCTAAGTGGATGCAGTTACTTCATGGCAGTTAGTCAGGGCAGGAGTCAGGTAAGACACTCTATTTAAAAGGGAAAAGCGGAGGGAGAGGGCAGAAAAAAAAAAGATAATATATTTTTTTATTTATTTTTATTTTTTCTCCTTTCCCTACCACCATGTCCTTTACTTCAATATCTATTGTTCTATGTGCTTTTGCACTTTACCTTCACCGCCCCATCCCCCCTCCATCACCCCACATCCACATAAACCCCTCTCTCCTTCCTTCTACTTTATTTAACTCCCATACTCTGTTCTCCATAGTGAATAATCTCGGACCACCATGCTCCAGGGTATTGCACCAAAAACATAGTCACCATCACAAAAACTGTTTGCCTTTCCTCTTTTTACTGCTGCTTCTGTCAGGGAACATCTCTCCAAATCCTGGTCCACCCTCCACCAACTTCTACCCCTCTCTCTCCACACATAGAAACCCCACCAACCTTATAAACATTACTTGCACACCTTCATCGCCCTCTTTTAATTGTGCTCTCTGGAATCCACGGTCTGCATGTAACAAACTTCCACTCATTCATAACTACTTTCTCACTAACTCCCTTAATCTGCTGGCCCTCACTGAAACCTGGATCCAGGATTCAGACACAGTCTCCCCGGCCGCTATTTCTTATGGCGGCTTGCATTTCTCTCATTCCCCAAGACCTGGCAACAGACATGGTGGTGGAGTAGGCTTACTCCTGTCCCCACAATGTGCTTTCCAGGTCATCCCCCCAGCTCCATCACTCTCATTCCCCTCTTTTGAGGTCCACACAATTAGGCTCTTCCATCCCCTCCCCCTTAGAGTAGCGGTGGTATACTGCCCCCCAGGGTCACCCACCCAATTCCTCGCTCATTTCTCCACATGGCTGCCGCATTTCATGTCCTCAGAATTACCAACCATTATTCTGGGAGACTTCAACATCCCCACAAACAGCCCCATCTCCTCATCTGCATTTCAGCTCCTATCTCTAACCACATCTCTTGGCCTCTCTCAGCTCTCAACCTCAATGACACACAAGGATGATAACACCCTTGACCTGATCTTTGTCCGGCTCTGCTCAACCTCCTCCTTAGATAATTCAGAACATTCCTACATATCACACATTCAGACATCTACAGGCCATAAACCCTCACACATTCACAGACTCTCTACACTGTCACTGTCCCCAATCTCCTCATTTTCCTGTCCCGATCTGGCAGTCAATTACTTATATGACTCTCTCAGAAGGACCCTGGACCAAGCAGTGCCCCTCACCCTCAAAACCTCCAAACACAGAGCAAAACAGCCCTGGCTCACATCACAAACTAGATTCCTCCAGCGATGCTCTAGGAGTGCTGAACGTCTATGGAGGAAAAGTCGCACTCCAGAAAACTTCATTCACTATAAATTTATGCTGAGAACTTACAATTCTGCCCTTCACCTTGCCAAACAAACCTACTTCACCACTGTTGATCTCCACACTATCCAACAACCCAAAAAAACTCTTTAACACCTTTCACTCTCTCCTCAGTCCTAAAGTGCAGGCCCCCATCACTGACCTCTGTGCTGATGACCTGGCTTCCCACTTCACAGAGAAAATAGAAAACATCCGTCAGGAAATCAACTCCCAACCTCAAATTGCTGTTACCCCTACCTCTCCCCACATTTCTTTCAGCTCACTCACTACTTTTGACCTGGTCACAGAAGATGAAGTCTCCAGGCTCCTCTCTTCCTCTCGTCCCACGACGAGCACTGCTGACCCCATCCCCTCACACCTACTCCAGTCTCTCTCTCCGGTGGTCACCACTCACTTAACCAAAATCTTCAATCTCTCCCTCTCTTCTGGCGTCTTCCCCTCCTCCTTTAAACACTTTATCATCATTCCTTTATTAAAAAAATCTTCTCTCGACCCTTCCTGCACAAACAACTACAGACCAGTTTCCAATCTCCCCTTCATCTCTAAACTCCTGGAGCGCCTGGTCTACTCCTGCCTCATTCATTACCTCTCCACTCACTCTCTTCTAGACCCATTACAGTCTGGTTTCCGCCCCCTACATTCTACAGAAACTGCTCTCACTAAGGTGACCAATGACCTTCTGACGGCAAAACATAATGTCACATCTCTGCTTATCCTTCTGATCTCTCTGCAGCTTTGACATGTGACCACCATCTCCTACTCTCCATGCTGCACTCCATCGGCATCAAGGACACTGCTCTCTCCTGGTTCTCTTCCTATCTTTCTGACCGCTCTTTCAGTGTATCATTTGCTGGCTCCACTTCCTCCCCTCTTCCTCTCACTATTGGAGTCCCCCAGGGTTCAGTCCTTGGACCTCTTCTCTTCTCACTCTACACAGCCCCGATTGGACAGACCATCAGCAGATTTGGTTTCCAGTAAATCTTTATGCTGATGACACACAACTATACACTTCTTCTCCTGACCTTACTCCCGCTCTAATAAAGAACACCAATGACTGTCTAACCGCAGTTTCCAATATTATGTCCGCTCTCTACCTGAAACTTAATCTTTCCAAAACTGAACTACTCCTGGTCCCGCCCTCCACTAACCTCCCTAAATATGACATCTCTTTCCAAGTGTGCGGCACCACAATAGTGCTGAGTCAGCAGGCTCGCTGTCTGGGTGTTATGTTTGACTCTGATCTTTCCTTCACCCCATATATACAATCTCTCACCCGCTCTTGCCGCTTGCACCTGAAGAACATCTCCAAATTCGCCCCTTTCTCACCTTGGAAACCACAAAAACCCTCACTGTGGCCCTGATTCACTCCCGCCTTGACAATTGTAATTCTCTCTTAGTTGGCCTCCCCCGAACTAGACTGTCCCCTCTCCAGTCCATCCTTAATGCAGCAGCCAGGATTACATATCTAGCTTATCGTTACTCAGACGCTTCTGCTCTATGCCAGTCATTACACTGGCTGCCTATATACTATAGGATCCATTTCAAACTGCTTGTTCTCACCCACAAAGCTCTTCACAGTGCAGCACCCCCATACATCTCCTCCCTCATCTCTATCTATCACCCCAGCCGTTCTCTTCGCTCTGGAAGTGACTTTAGACTCACTTCTGCATTAATCCGAACCTCCCACTCCGGGCTCCAAGACTTCTCCCGAGCCGCACCAATTCTTTGGAATGCTCTACCCCAAAAATTAGATGTATCCACAACTTAAATAGTTTTAGGCGATCCCTAAAAACACATCTTTTTAGGGCGGCCTATCATGATCCCTAGTCAGTCATCTAGACATAGCCTATCCGCTCCGCCTCAAGTGGATCACATACAACGGGTTGTGGCTTCTTATTCTGCTCCTATCTGTTCCCCATCTCCTCAAGTTGACTATACTATCATTGCAAATGAGCACCTATACCTTGTCACCCCCACCTCATTGTTAGATTGTAAGCTCTTATGAGCAGGGCTGCCATTTTTTGCTTTAATTATTGTATTATGTTATTTATGCTTTGTATTGTATTGCTTTTGGCATTGTATTGTATTTTCTAATTGTTTCTTATGATTGTTTAAAATGTGAGCTTTGTATTGTGAATATGAAGCGCTGCGGAATATGTTGGTGCTATATAAATAAAAATTATTATTATTATTTGTCAAGCAGCAATAAATCTTTCACGACCACAAAGTCTAATGTCGCTACACAGAAGGCTGGCCCATCTAATCCTGAAGCTGGTTCTCCTTCCTTTCACCATTATCATTGACAGGAGACAAATGACCCCAAGCTTGGCCACTCAGAGGATCTGTTTGGTACGTATCCTTTGGTTGGCTCTGGCCTATCACCATGCAGCATCGAAGAGGGATGTGAGGGGTGGCTTGCATTGATGCTCGTGTATTTGAGGACCTAGGGCCAGAAGAAAGCCACTTGGAGGAACATCATTTACTGTCTCTAGAGGTGTAGTATGATCACGATGAGACGCAGTTGCCATCAGGTCAGCCTACAATGTCAACTGGGAAGGAGGATGAGATGGAAGACGAGGTGGTCGATGATCAGTCCATTGATCTGACCTGAACTGTTGGCACGCATATCTATGACAGCAACACAGAGGAAGATGGATATGTAACTCCCACACAGGCACCAAGGGGTCATCGTGGTTTGCCCAGAGTGATAACTGGGTCAACTGTTCCCCAAGACCACCACTGCTGTAGTTCAACTCATAGTAACATAGTAACATAGTTTTTAAGGTTAAAGGAAGACTTTAAGTCCATCTAGTTCAACCCATAGCCTAACATGTTGATCCAGAGGAAGGCAAAAAAAAACATGTGGCAACACTAAGCTCCACATTTTTGGGAAAAAAATTCCTTCCTGACTCCAGATACGGCAATCAGACTAATTCCCTGGATCAACGCCCTATCAAAGAATCTAGTATTTATAACTGATAATATTATAGTTTTCAAGAAAGGCATCCAGGCCCTTCTTAAATGTTAGTAGTGAGTCACTCATTACAACATCATGTGGCAGAGAGTTCCATAGTCTGACTGCCCTTACAGTAAAGAATCCGCGTCTGTGATTAAGATTAAACCTTCTTTCATCCAAACGTAGAGGAGCCAGATTTCTGAATGAGTGATACTACCCAGCCCAGCCAATATTCGGACGCAACATTGGGGAATGCGAAGAAAGATAAGGAGGATGTGGAGGAAGAAGATTTGTTTTACTGTGCTACCGAGGGGACTCCTACCGCTACAGAGTGGTCACCCAACCCAAGATTCATGTCTGTCATGGCTGGAGAGGAGGAGGTGGAGGAGGAGAGTCAGCGTGAGGAGAGGATGGGTTACATCAGTAACATCTTATTGTTGGGGACACTGAAGATTTGCCGTTTGCCAGCTTGGCCCGCATGGCACAGTTCATGTGTAAAGTTCTGTGGCAAGACCCTAGCGTGATAAATATTTTACAACAACGTATACTGGTTGGCCACCTTTCTCGATTCATTGTACTAGGAGAAATTAACTTCTGTCCTTTTGGAGTCACCAAACAGTTTTACAATGGAATCCTTCAAGAGGGTCGTCGTGGATCAGTTGCTGAAAACATCACCCTCAGATAATGCTGGTGGCAGAGGTATCGGCTCTTTTCAACACCAAAGATAATGGGAAGAGACATGAACACCAGGTCCAACAGAGGTAGGGGTAAAATGTGCATAAATTGGGTAATTTTCAATAATCCAGCACAACACCAAGGGCTATCTATGCCTGTAACAATGCCAAGCAGGGAGAAGTTGCAGAACATGGTCAAGGGGTACTTAAGTGACCATACGTGTGTCCTTTCTGACGCTTCAGTTCCCTTTAATAATTGGGTGTCCAAACTGAACACTTGGCCCGACTTCTCCTTATATGTCTTGGAGATGCTGGCCTTCCCAGTTGCTAGTGTGATGTCAGAGCATGTTTTCAGTTCCGCTGGGTCAATCATCACTGATAGGTGCACACACCTCTGAATGGAAAATGCAGACAGACTTACTCTGATTAAATTCAACAAGGACTAAATATTTCCACAGTTTCTAATTCCTCCAGAAGACATCAAACTAACCTAAATTCACTAAAAATGCTGATTCTTCATGCTACTGCTGTTAATGTCAACTCCTTCCCATAAAAACCCATTTCCTTCCTTTGTCAACCATGACTCAGCCCATAGGGCTAATTTCTACAAACCGTATGCACATAATGCAGTGGACAAACTAGGACACTATTCCTACTCCAGCCTAACTAGTATGTGTGATTGGAGACCCTTGGATGGTGGATTACTGCGTCAACTGTCACTCAGCCCATAGGGCTAATTTTTACAAACCCTATGCACATAGTGCAGTGAACAAACTAGGACACTATTCCTACTCCAGCCTAACTAGTTTGTGTGATTGTAGGCCCTTGTGATGGTGGATTTCTGCATCAACCTTCACTCAGCCCATAGGGCTAATTTTTACAAACCTATGCACATAATGTAGTGGATAAACTAGGACACTATTCCTACTCCAGCCTAACTAGTTTGTGTGATTGTAGGCCCTTGTGATGGTGGATTTCTGCATCAACCTTCACTCAGCCCATAGGGCTAATTTTTAACAAACCCTATGCACATAATGTAGTGGATAAACTAGGACACTATTCCTACTCCAGCCTAACTAGTTTGTGTGATTGTAGGCCCTTGTGATGGTGGATTTCTGCATCAACCTTCACTCAGCCCATAGGGATAATTTTTACAAACCTTATGCACATAGTGCAGTGGACAAACTAGGACACAATTCCTACTCCAGCCTAACTAGTATGTGTGATTGGAGGCCCTTGGGATGGTGGATTCCTGTGTCAACCTTCACTCAGTCCATAGGGCTAATTTTTACATACCCTATGCACAGTGGTGTGACTAGAGTCTAGCCCCAATGTGAAATTTAGACCTGGGACGGCCCCCCAACCTTCCTCGTGCACACGTTGGTCAGTTGTATGGGCCCCGCTTAAGGTGTTAAATCCTTTAAAGAATTACAAATTGACCCTTCTCCCTGTTCATTATGTATTAATGTCCCTCATCCTGCTATATATGGTTGTCCTCCCAGAATATGGCCCTTATCATGGTATATATCTCCCATCATGGTTTATATGGTCTTCCTCCTCTCGCCACCATAGTCCTCCAATGATTATAATGCATCCCCATATTCCTCCATATCTACTATATAATTGCCTAGAATTCTAGTTCCTGTCAAAAGCCAACTTCCATGGCTTTGTCCGGAGATAAATGTCCGGAGATAAATGTCCGGAGATAAGTGACGTCACCAGCGTCACCAGCGTCATCTACGCCCGCTAAGGGTGGACCAAAATGGTGGCCCTAAGCGGAGCGGACCTCAGGAAGGTCCGCTGAGCTTAGGGCCAAGCTCCGGCGAATGGAGCGGGCGCGAGCTAGCCGGGAGCCGACCTCGGAATAGCGCCGCGCGCGAAAATTCAAATACACTGTGCTCAGTGTATTAAAGGGGCCATCCCCAACCAGTTCTTAAAGGGGCGGACCCCAACTACTTTTTAAACGGGCGGTCCCCAACCACATCTTAAAGGGGCAGTCCCCAACCACGTCTTAAAGGGCCGGTCCCCAACCATGTCTTAAAGGGACGGTCCACAACCACGTCTTAAAGGGGCCATCCCCAAACACTTCTTAAAGGAGCGGACCCCAACCACTTCTTAAAGGGGCTGTTCCCAACCACTTTTTAAAGGGGCAGTCCCCAACCACATTTTAAAGGGGCGGTCCCCAACCACGTCTTAAAGGGGCAGTCCCCAACCATGTCTTAAAAGGCCGGTCCCCAACCATGTCTTAAAGGGGCGGTCCACAACCACTTCTTAAAGGGGCCATCCCCAACCAGTTCTTAAAGGGTCGGACCCCAATCACTTTTTAAAGGGGCGGACCCCAATCACTTTTTAAAGGGGCAGTCCCCAACCACATCTTAAAGGGGCGGTCCCCAACCCACGTCTTAAAGGGGCGGTCCCCAACCATGTCTTAAAGGAGCGGACCCCAACCACTTCTTAAAGGGGCTGTTCCCAACCACTTTTTAAAGGGGCAGTCCCAACCACAATTTAAAGGGGCGGTCCCCAACCACGTTTTAAAGCAGCAGTCCCCAACCACATCTTAAAGGAGCGGTCCCCAACCACGTCTTAAAGGGGCAGTCCCCAACCATGTCTTAAAAGGCCGGTCCCCAACCATGTCTTAAAGGAGCGGTCCACAACCACTTCTTAAAGGGGCCATCCCCAACCAGTTCTTAAAGGGCCGGACCCCAATCACTTTTTAAAGGGGCAGTCCCCAACCACATCTTAAAGGGGCGGTCCCCAACCACGTCTTAAAGGGGCGGTCCCCAACCATGTCTTAAAGGGGCGGTCCACAACCACTTCTTAAAGGAGCGGACCCCAACCACTTCTTAAAGGGGCTGTTCCCAACCACTTTTTAAAGGGGCAGTCCCCAACCACATTTTAAAGGGGCGGTCCCCAACCACGTCTTAAAGCGGCAGTCCCCAACCACATCTTAAAGGGGCGGTCCCCAACCACGTCTTAAAGGGGCAGTCCCCAACCATGTCTTAAAGGGGCGGTCCCCAACCACATCTTAAAGGAGCGGTTCACAACCACTTCTTAAAGGGGCCATCCCCAACCAATTCTTAATGGGCCGGACCCCAATCACTTTTTAAAGGGGCAGTCCCCAACCACATCTTAAAGGGGCGGTCCCGAACCACGTCTTAAAGGGACAGTCCCCAACCATGTCTTAAAGGGGCCATCCCCAACCTCTTAAAGGGGCAGTCCCCAACAACTTTTTAAAGGGCCAGTCGCAACCACGTCTCCCCAACCACGTGCTAAAAGGCCGGTCCCCAACCACATCTTAAAAGAGAAGTTTTCAACCACGTCTTAGAGGGGCGGTCCCCAACCACATCTTAAAGTGGCGGCACCCAATCATGTCTTAAGGCAGCGGACCCCAAGTATGTTTTAAAGGGGCAGTCCCCGACCACTTGTTAAAGGGGTGGTCCCCAACCTCTTAAAGGGATAGTCCCCAATAACTTCTTAAAGGGGCTGTCCATAACCACATCTTAAAGGGCCATCCCCAAACATGTCTTACAGGAGTGGACCCCAACCACTTCTTAAAGGGGCTGTCCTCAACCTCTTAAAGGGCCAGTCCCCAAACACATCTTAAAGAAACAGTCCCAACCACGTCTTAAAGGGGCGGTCCCCAACCACGTCTTAAAGGGGCAGTCCCCAACCATGTCTTAAAGGGGCAGTCCCCAACCATGTCTTAAAGGGGCGGTCCACAACCACGTCTTAAAGGAGCCATCCCCAACCAGTTCTTAAAGGGACAGACCCCAACCACTTCTTAAAGGGGTGGTCCCCAACCTCTTAAAGGGACAGTCCCCAATAACTTCTTAAAGGGGCTGTCCATAACCATGTCTTAAAGGGGCCATCCCCAACCATGTCTTAAAGGAATAGACCCCAACCACTTCTTAAAGGGGCTGTCCTCAACCTCCTTAAAGGAGCAGTCCCCAACCACTTCTTAAACGGGTGGTCCCCAAACACATCTTAAAGAAACAGTCCCAACCACATCTTAATAGGGCGATTGCCAACCACATCTTAAAGGAGCAGTCCTCAACCACATCTTAAAGGGGCGGTCCCCAACCACATCTCAAATGGGCAGAAGCAAACAATCAGCGATATTGGCGTGGGATTTAAACCGTCTTTGCTGACTGGTCATGGCCGGCTGCAACCAATCAGTGATATTGCCGCAGGATTTAAATGATAATGTATATATTTTATCCCGAAAAACCTGTGTACTCATTGCATTATTCTTAAATCTTCATAAATAAAATACATACATATTCTAGAATACCCGATGTGTTAGAATCGGGCCACCATCTATTAGTAAATAAAACTATATATGGATTCTAGACTACCCGATTCTTTAGAATCGGGCCGCCATCTAGTCTTACAATATACCCCTATAGTCCTCCATGTATTATAATGCATCCCATAGTCCCCCATTCATAAGGTAGCCCAATAGTCATCCAATTATTATAATGCACCCCATTATCCTACATAGTAACATAGTTTTTAAGGTTGAAGGAAGACTTTAAGTCCATCTAGTTCAACCCATAGCCTAACATGTTGATCCAGAGGAAGGCAAAAAAAAACCATGTGGCAACACTAAGCTCCACATTGGGGGAAAAAATTCCTTCCTGACTCCAGATACGGCAATCAGACTAATTCCCTGGATCAACGCCCTATCAAAGAATCTAGTATGTATAACTGGTAATATTATAGTTTTCAAGAAAGGCATCCAGGCCCTTCTTAAATGTTAGTAGTGACTCACTCATTACAACATCATGTGCAGAGAGTTCCATAGTCTCACTGCTCTTACAGTAAAGAATCTGCGTCTGTGATTATGATTAAACCTTTTTTCCTCCAGACGTAGAGGATGCCCCCTTGTCCCAGTCTCAGGCCTAAGAGTAAAGAGATCATTAGAAAGGTCTCTGTACTGTCCCCTCATATATTTATACATTATTATAAGATCACCCCTAAGCCTTCGTTTTTCCAAGCTAAATAACCCCAAGTTTAATAACCTGTCTTGGTATTGCAGACCCCTTAGTCCTCTAATGACTTTTGTCGCTCTTCTCTGGACCCGCTCTAGTTCAGCTATGTCTTTCTTATACACCGGAGACCAGAATTGTACACAGTATTCTAAGTGTGGTCGCACTAGTGACTTGTATAGAGGTAAAATTATGTTCTCCTCATGAGCATCTATGCCTCTTTTAATGCATCCCATTATTTTATTTGCCTTTGCAGCAACTGCCTGACACTGGCCACTAAATGTGAGTTTGTCATCTACCCATACACCCAGGTCTTTTTCATTGACAGTTTTGCCCAGTGTTTTACAATTAAGCACATAATTATACCTTTTGTTTCCTCTGCCCAAGTGCATGACTTTACATTTATCCCCATTAAAGCGCATTTGCCATTTAGCAGCCCAAGCTTCTAGTTTACATAAATCCTCCTGTAATATAAAATTGTCCTCCTCTGTATTGATTACCCTGCAGAGTTTAGTGTCATCTGCAAATATTGAGATTCTACTCCGTATGCCCCCTACAAGGTCATTAATAAATATATTAAATAGAAGTGGGCCCAACACTGACCCCTGTGGTACCCCACTGTTAACTGTGACCCATTCTGAGTGTGTTCCATTAATAACCACCCTTTGTTTCCTATCACTAAGCCAGTTCTTAACCCACTTACACATATTTTCCCCTATCCCCATTGCCCTCATTTTATGTATCAACCTTTTGTGTGGCACTGTATCAAAAGCTTTTGAAAAGTCCATATACACCACATCCACTGCATTTCCTTATAGTATAATGCAGCCTCATAGTCCTCCTTATAGTATAATACAGCCTCTCAGCCCTCCATATAGTATAATGCACCCCCATAGTCTTCCATATAGTATAATGCAGTGTCACAGCCCTTCATATAGTATATTACAGCCTCAAAGCCCTCCATATAGTATAATGCAGCCTCACATCCCTCCATATAGTATAATGCAGCCTCACATCCCTTCATATAGTATAATGCAGCCTCACAGTCCTTCATATAGTATAAATGCAGCCTCACAGCCCTTCATATAGTATAATGCAGCCTCACAACCCTCCATACAGCATAATGCAGTCTCATAACTCTCTATACAGTATAATGCATCCTCACAGCTCTCTATATAGTGCAACCTCATATAGTGCAGCCTTATATCTCTCTAAATAGTGCAGCGTTATAAATGCAGCCTCTCTACATAATGCAGCCTCATAACTCTCCCTATGGTATAAGGCACCCCTCTCCACCTCCCATAATCCTCTGGCCACCGAGCACTCACTTACTAAAAAAGAAAAATCTGTTCTCATCTCTTCCCGTTCCCCCACTGTTCTGGTCTCCTTGCAAGGCTGAAAACAAGACTCAGGAGGAGGAATTGTGGAACACATGATGCAGGAAGTGCCGCCTTCTCCTAATGTGGAGTAGGCGGCACCAGCCTGCTTTGTGCATTCCACAGTGGACCGCAAAATGAAAGCCAGCCGTGATAGAAGGCAGTGAGTGGCAGGGTAAGAGCGGCAGGAGTAAGAAACAGGAGGTTCTCCTCACCTCCTCTCACTGACACATGGGCCCTACAGCGGCGTGTTCTGCCATGCAGGACATGGATGTGCGTCCTCGGAGACATGCATCCATGTAAACTGGGCGCTGGGATTGGCGGGTGCAGGGGGCAGCTGGGGGCATGGGTCCCTTGTAAGTCCGGGCCCTGTTGCAGCTGCAACCCCTGCGACCGCAAATGTTACGCCCCTGCCTATGCACATAGTGTAGTGTACAAACTAGGACACTATTCCTACTTCAGCATTAGTATGTGTGATTGAAGGCCCTTGGGATGGTGGATTTCTGCATCCACCTCCACTCAGCCCATAGCGCTTCTTTTTACAAACCCTATGCACATAGTGCAGTGGACAAACTAGGAAACTATTCATACTCCAGCCTAACTGGTATGTGTGATTGGAGGTCCTTAGGATGGTGGATTCCTGCGTCAACCTTTACTCAGCCCATAAGGTAGCATCACACACAGCAATATTGCTAGGCAATTTCACTGGCAATTTGCTGGTTGCAGTGAAATCATGGACACATTGTTCTATTTTGTTGCTGTGTACAAATGGAACAATGTGTCCATGATTTCACTGCAACCAGCAAATTGCCAGTAAAATTGCCTAGCAATATTGCTGTGTGTGACGGTACCTAAAGGGTTAATTTTTACAAGCCTTATGCACATTCTGCAGTGGACAAATCTGGAATATAGAGTGGTCCTACCAAACTAATATTTGTCGTTGGAGGCCTTTGTCACAGCTTGTCACATTGTGACTGAGATAGGGAATACATATTCAATCAAAATTTACACCGACTGATGGCCCTCAGAACACTTGAATTGAGGGCCACAACTCTTACAGTAATTTAATGAGTTAAATAATAGAGTCAGGGCCCTACAAAATAAATAAGTGAGAGCACTTTCAAATGTACACAAGATGGACCTCCAAAATTTCTAGAGAAGGGCACTTCCAAACGTATGTTACAGGGCCACCTCTGGGCTCTCACTAAACTCAGGTTTCTTGCTTACTGGAGGCCATCTGAACATTTTAATGTAGGGCTGCAAAATGTTATGGGGGTGGAGGAAAAGGAGGAGGAGGAGGGTGAAGCCCAATGCTAAAATGGGCACATTGTAAACTGCTATGGAATAATTATTCCACTATCTGAGTCAATGGGGATGTACCACCCAAATGTTGAAGTAAGAGCGGTTCCTCCAAAACGTATGTTACAGGACCACCTAAGGTCTCTGAGGTCAAAGATCAACATACCTATGTTGTAGCTGGCCTTGTAAAGTTCTGGGGGATAGCTAACTAAAAATGATGTAAGACAGAGGGACCTACAAAATGTGTAAGTCAGGACCCTCCCAATTGTAAAAGGTGAAAAAAAGTCACAACAGTATGTGTGAATGAACGCTAAAAGCAATATTTTTTTGTTTCTCTGTTTTATTTAGCCTTGTATACGAGTGATTATGCATGAAAAAATGTTTGTGAACCTTGTTGGCCTGTTAAATGTGATTTAGATTAAGTTTGATAGTTGTTCTTGTGTAACTGTAACAGTGGTGTAATCCTGCGACAAAGCTATTCCCACAAACCATATGTGAGTCAGAAATGCATGCAGACATATTCTCCAGGCTCTACTCATTCTGTTTCAACACTTTCCCATCTATTTCAGCCTTTTCGTCAGGCCCCCAGATGCCTTTGTAGGGTCAAACAGAAAATTATTCGCATTTCCTATTGTCTTACATTGTACTCGCTATTCGGAACAAATGCGCAATTATTAGAAAGTACTCGTAACAAGTACAGCGATTACGAATATTACGGTACTCGCTCATCACTAGAGATTACTAAAGGACTAAGATTAAATCTTTAAATGGATATTCCCTATTAGGGTAAGGCCACAATGGCGTGAAAAACGGACGAGTGGAATGCATGATTTTCGCGCATTGCACTCGGACCAATGTTAGAGAATGCTATAAAACAGATTACCTTGTGTCGGACGTTTTTTTTCTCATCCAGAATCTGAATGAGAAAAAAATCAAAACATGCTGCGACAGTATGCAACTCTCGCACGAGAGTCGCCAATGCAGGTCTATGGCTCTGACAAAATCACGGACAGCACACAGTCCGCACGCGGACCATCCATGTGCGATGTGTGTTTTTCACAGCTGAAGCTATTAAAAGGCAGGAAAGGATATTGAAAAAGAGTCATCTATTGCACAACCAGGAAGTAGCTGTGTGCTAAGCTATGACAAGTTTGGCAACCACACCTCCACCGAGACGACTACCATGGCAAAGAGCATCAATATGGAGATGATGATTGTACTGGTCCAGGAGAAGCCAGAATTGTGGGATCCAAGAGATGCTGGCTATGCAGACCGGAGGAAGAAAGACTCATTATGGGTCTACATTACCAAACAACTCTTCCCCTGTTATGACAGCAGTTCCCGGGACATCCAGATCAATCTTGGTAAGTATTGCTTCCATAATTGTGCAATGTTATATTGTAAATGTTATTCTGTACCTATGTGGTGTCATTGCTTAACAACGCTGTTGATCTTGTGACCAAGAGATGGTGGAGTTGTCGTGAAGAAAAGAATCAGTCACCAAGTGGTTCAGAGGCAACCCGGAAACGGCAATATATATATTTCAATCGCCTCAATTTCTTTACCCAAGTGCTGTACCTGGGACCATATGTAATATATGTGATAAACAGTGTCCCAAATGTGTGCATCCTTACATTTGTTGGTTTGACTGATTAACCAATGTTTCTCCATAGAACCAACAGTACCCACAGACGTCCTTCAGCATCAGAGAATGAGTCGCACACAGCTCGTAGTGCAGATTCAGGTGACGATGGATGTGTGCCATCTGTGTCACAGGAAGATAATACATCAGCATCTGCAGCATCACCACCATGTTCCTGTCCACCAGATGTCACATCAAATGTGGAAGCCTCACCCGCTGCAATAACACATCCTTCAGTGGACCCAACGAATGGTTGAAACACAGGCACCACCTATGTTGCCACAACCACCATTGGCACAATATAAGACTTTTTCACATGTGCCACAGATTTCGCAAAGGGACACAGCAAACCTTGCAGAACAGGGTCAATAGGCCCCACCATGGTATACACATAGGCCAATCCAATATGCATATGATGTATTATATGGCCAACCCACTATTGATTGGGCATGCCAAGGGCATCAAACACACGCCCATTAAACATACACATAATGTTGCCGAGAGCTCAATGTCAGACCAACAGAGGCCTCAAATGGTCCAGTTTGGGAACCACCTTCAAAATCAAGGGCACATAACCCACACCTTTGTGGCTCCACAGCAGGCCACAAACTCATTACCGGCAAGTCAGCACTCTCGCACATCCACCACATGTAGGCATGATGCCACCAGTACAGTTGAAGGGGACACACATAGCCTACCAACAACAAATACGGGCTAGCACCATGGGTCGACTCCTAGTTTCCCAATATATCGCAAAATTTAAGTATAGTTCCTATACTTTGTTGATTTTATAGGTAACTAGGTGTGTAATTTAATGTCTACTTTGTTATTTATCAAGATTCTTGGCTATGTCACAAAGCAATATTGACAAGTCGTTGTTGTTTGTAATTTGGAGATAACAAAATGAGTATATTTTGTTGTCAAAAACCTGGTGTCATTGTGATTTTTACATAATTTCCACCACAATATTGGTACACTATTTACTGAACACACAACAATAATTTGGGGGTTATCTTAAAAACTGGGTGCATGCTGACACTTTGCCATGTTAAAAGCACACTAGGATAATCCTAACTTAAAATTACATATCGATCCAGCCATGAATTGTTTACCTCTAGATCAAAGATTTAAATATACAAAACAGTACTGTGTAAAAAGAAGGGAATACACCTTGACAAAGGTACGAATTTTTTAATATCCACAAAAAAAAAATACTATTTAGCCAACTAAACATACAATCAAACTTAAAGGGATCCTGTCACCTCCAGAACGCCTCCTAATCTAGCAAAACATGTCCCTGCACCATCCTATCACTAATCTCACACTCCTTTTGTCTCCTAAAAGCATCCTGTGAAAGTGCATAAAAACGTTTTAATACTCACTCATTAGTGATTATAATTAGCAGAGTGACTATTCTTTAGTCACCAAGGCGGGTTGTTTTGCAGCTCCAGGATCCACCCTGTCTCTGTGTATTCTGCTGTGATGTGTAGGCATTGCCCTCCCCTCTCTGTCACTCACAGAATGCAAATCATTAGTCCTGCCTTCAGTTTCAGTTTCACAGCAGCACAGACAGAGAGAGGGGCGGATCCTGGAGCTGCTAAACAACATGCCCTGTTGACTAAAGAATATGGCCCCTGCAAATTATAATCACTAATGAGTGAGTATTAAATCGTATTTCTCCACTTTCACAGGATGCTTTTAGGAGACAAAAGAAGTGTGAGATTGGTGAATGGATGCTGCAGGGACATGTTTTGATAGCTTAGGAGGCGTTTTGGAGGTGACAGGATCCCTTTAAAGGAGTATGGCAACACAGCTGAAAAGGATTACATTTGGCAGTGTGCTAATTTCCACAATGTGGGCAAGTGTGTAGGCAATGTGGTCTGTGATTTCAATTACCAATCGCATGAGAAAATCAAATTGCACACAGGCACCACACAGATGTCACAAAGAAAGCACTTGGATGTTATCTGAGAAAAAAACGCACACTCACATTGCAGTGGCATGGCACACAAACCAAAACACAGATGTCACTCATCTGACTCTTCTGGATGAGAAACAGACCGATTTTTATCACGCCAGTGTCCCTATCCTTATAGTAAAAAAAGGCACTTTGTGCTTGTAATGATTTTGCTGAGTTTCTTGCACATGCATTTGCACTTTACTTGAAGTTATGAGTTGGATACATTGATTAATGTAAAAGGTTCTTTTTCCTTTGCCTAACCAACAGATGATTCTTGTGGCCACTTTACACGTCCCAACGTCGGTCCGATATTGGATCCAACGCCGCGGGAGTGCTCTTTTACTGGGCAGAATTCCAAGATCGCATAGGAGATGTTATACAGCGCGATATCGGCAGGCAACGCCTCTACGATGTGTACGCCCCTTTGTACGGCCGACCCAGGAACGACCATTTAACATGGGACAGGATAGGGAAAGTTATACTCCACATCATAGTTGGGCTTTTACACAGCACGATCCGGCCACAACGCCCATCCAATATCGGGTCGTTGGAGAGCAGGCTCATTTGATCCCCCGATATCGGTTTCACATCGTTCGTGCATCGTATTGGACATTTATACCATACAACGCACGAACGATATCGAGGCCAATGCACGAACCACGTGACTTTTGGTCGGAGTTGGACGCCGATATCGGGACGTGTAAAGTGGCCATTACAGAATAAATTTTGTATAACAGAAATTTTTATTGCTACATTTTATCTATGAATCTACCACTAAATCTGTTACTGATGTATGTAAAGTGCTATGGAATTAATAGTGCTATATAAATGAATAAATATTATTATTACTATTATTATTAACTAGCTCCTATTTTTGTCCTTTGTGTTTATTTTTTTGCCCTAGTATGTGTTTTCTGTGTGGTCTTTGTATTATTTTTGTGTTTTAAATTACCATATTCACTTTATCACCAATTTTTTTTAATATATTTAAATAATATTTATACATATTTTATTGCACTGAACTACGGTCTTTCTCCTGTTTATTATAGTCTTTAATTAAAGGTATTGCTATATCATTAGTGCTCATATGTGCACATGATATTAAGCTATAACACTGGTTTTCAATGATTTATAGTGTTTCTCTCTGTAAGGCTACCTTCACATCACGATTTTGTGGCTGTCCGTGGGGATCTGTGTTTAGGTCGGAACCCCCGAACGGACACGGATCCACACGGATCCCTGCAATCGGATGGCAAATAGCCATCCGTATCCGTGTTATGCAGGATCCGTGTGGATCCTGTGGTCCCTGTCTCTCCCTGCATCTTCCTGTTCTCTCTTTCTCTCCCTCCTCTATCTCCTCTCCCCCTGCTCGTCTATCCTGTCCCCTATCCTATTCCCTATCATGTCCGTTATCCTATTCCATATTCTGTTCCCCTGTCCTGTCTCCCCCCGGTATGTTAAAAATAAAAGTCCTCCCAGAGGATACTTTACCTTTCCGGCGGCTCCGGGGATAGTAACATAGTTTTTTAGTTTTTTTTTTTTTTTAAGGTTGAAGGAAGACTTTAAGTCCATCTAGTTCAACCCATAGCGTAACATGTTGATCCAGAGGAAGGCAAAAAAAAACCATGTGGCAACACTAAGCTCCACATTGGGGAAAAAATTCCTTCCTGACTCCAGATACGGCAATTAGACTAATTCCCTGGATCAACGCCCGATCAAAGAATCTAGTATATATAACTGGTAATATTATAGTTTTCAAGAAAGGCACCAGGCCCTTCTTAAACGTTAGTAGTGAGTCACTCATTACAACATCATGTGGCAGAGAGTTCCATAGTCTGACTGCTCTTACAGTAAAGAATCCACGTCTGTGATTATGATTAAACCTTCTTTCCTCCAGACATAGAGGATGCCCCCTTATCCCCATCTCAGGCCTAAGAGTAAAAGAGATAATTAAAAAGGTCTCTGTACTGTCCCCTCATATATTTATATAACCTGTCTTGGTATTGCAGACCTCTCAGTCCTCTAATGACTTTAGTCACTCTTCTCTGCACCCGCTCTAGTTCAGCTATGTCTTTCTTATACACCGGAGACCAGAATTGTACACAGTATTCTAAGTGTGGTCGCACTAGTGACTTGTATAGAGGTAAAATTATGTTCTCCTCATGTGCATCTATGCCTCTTTTAATGCATCCCATTATTTTATTTGCCTTTGCAGCAGCTGCTTGACACTGCCCGCTAAATGTGAGTTTGTTCATCTACCCATACACCCAGGTCTTTTTCAGTGATAGTTTTGCTCAGTGTTTTACAATTAAGCACATAATTATACCTTTTGTTTCCTCTGCCCAAGTGCATGACCTTACATTTATCCCCATTATAGCTTATTTGCCATTTATCAGCCCAAGCTTCTAGTTTACATAAATCCTCCTGTAATATAAAATTGTCCTCCTCTGTATTGATAACCCTGCAGAGTTTAGTGTCATCTGCAAATATTGAGATTCTACTCTGTATACCCCCTATAAGGTCATTAATAAATATATTAAAAAGAAGCGGGCCCAACACTGACCCCTGTGGTACCCCACTGTTAACTGTGACCCATTCTGAGTGTGTTCCATTAATGACCACCCTTTGTTTCCTATCACTAAGCCAGTTCTTAAACCACTTACACATATTTTCCCCTATCCCCATTGCTCTCATTTTATGTATCAACCTTGTGTGTAGCACCGTATCAAAAGCTTTTGAAAAGTCCATATACACCACATCCACTGCATTTCTTTGGTCCAGTCCAGAACTTACTTCTTCATAGAAGCTTATCAGATTAGTTTAAAAATATAAAAGAGTGGGGGACAAGAGGCGCAATAGTGCCCTATCACTAGTGACACTGATGGTAATGGGGTGATGCTGAGAAGCCACTCACCTGGTGCAGTTGTGATCCCCACAACTGGTTTGAAGGCGTTTTGGAAATATTATTCCAAGCTGCTGCAGGACCTTCACCGACCACTGAACAGTGGTTTAATCCAGAAATATGATGGGAGTGTAGGTGTGCCACGGTCCGCGCTGCTCCAGGGCTTGAAAAACTCACCAAAGAGACAGTCAGATTCCCATCCTTTATTCTCCTCCTCCTACGCGTTTTGGCGCCTAGCCTCGCACCTTCATCAGGGAATCTGGCACACCTACACTCCCATCATCTATCAAATTAGTTTGACAGGAACGGTCCCTCATAAACCCATGTCTGTGTGCAAAGCATTTTTAACATGGTCTTTCTCATGCTGTATAACATGAGAAAAGAGTAGCTAGATTGTATAGCTAGATCGGTTCTAACAGTCTCCCGCTGCTACTTCCGGGGTCACCTATTAAGCTAATTGCATATACACTGCACTGTCAAACAAACAGCCAATCACAGAAGCTCACACTCTGTGAGAGCCTCAGTGATTGGCTGTTGTAGTCAGACTGGATTTCCACAATCTGGACAGTGATTCTGCTTGTTTGCCATACACTGTGGCAACCAACCTGGGGTTATAGGGTGTTAATTAAATAATTAATTAAAAAAGCAGTATTTTTAAGTCTAGCCCGATGAAAGAGGACAACTGTGAGCTGCAACCTCAGCTGCCTAATTTACCCTTGGCTGGCAAAAAAAAAAAATGTGTGGGCTCTGCCCTATTTTTAATTGCCTGCCAAGGTAAAACTAGGCAGCTGAAGGATCATATTCTCAGCGGAGTGAGGGCCCATTGTTATAGGCCCCCCACGCTAAGGAATAGCAGCCCGCCGCCACCGCTGAAAATGGCACATTAATAATAAGCGCCATTTCCAGGCTCCTTACCAGGCTCTCTCAGCAGCCCTGGTGACAGGTGCCACACTGGGTAATAAAGGAGTTAATACCAACTTTGTTTTACCAGCTGGTATTAAGCCCGAGATTCTTAATGTCAGGCCAAGTTTTACCTAGCCATTAAGAATCTTCAATAAAGAGTTAAAAAAAGACACCACACAGAGTAAAAAATACTTTATTAGATATAAAGAGACACACAATTAGGGACTCCATCTGTATTACCCCAGCACAGCCCTCCAGCGATCCTGGTCTTCTGTCTTCTCCTTTAAATGATGCAGTCAGCTCTGCTACATCACACAGCAGGGGGCGGAAGTCCGCTCCCCCTGCTGTGTGATCTGTGAATGAGAGACTGTGTGTTAAGCAGTGACGTCACCGCTGACTCATTGCGACGCTGTTGTGACCTCTTTGCTCTAGTAACCAAATAAGTGGTTACTATAGCAACGATGGTCAGGGGCGAAATTACGGAGGCTTACGTATGAGCCGACTCATACACAAGCCGCAGGAGTTACATCCTTGCTTACCGATAACAGCAGTGCCGGTAAGCAGAGAGTTAACTCTGCTGTGTCTGCTGCTGCACTATGAGCGGCACAAAGCAGCCGCAGTCACAGCAGAGTTAATGCCCTTCTTACTGGCACTATTGTTATCGGTAAGCAGGAGGTAACTCCTGCAGCTTGTGAATGAGTCGGGTCATTCATAAGCTGCCGTGATTTTGGCGCTGCTCAGCGTTGCTATAGTAACTGCTTATTTAGTTACTATAGCAATGGGGTCAGCAGTGATGTCACCGCTTACCACCCACAGTCTCAATCACTCATCATGCAGTATGGAAGCGGACTTCTGCCCTCTGCTGTGTGATGTAGCAGAGCTGATTCATCTCAAGGAGAAGACAGAAGAGAGAAGACAGAAGACGAGGATCGTTTGAGGGCTGTGTGGGGGTAATACAGATGAAGTCCCTAAGTTTGTCTGTCTCTTTATTTCTAATAAAGTATTTTTTACTCTGCGTGGTGTCATTTTTAAACCACTTATTGGAGATACTTAATGGCTGGTTCAAACTTGGCTTGACATTAAGAATCTCAGGCTTAATACCAGCTGGTAAAGCAAAGCTGGTATTAACCCCTTTTGTTACCCAGTGTGCCACCCATCACCAGGGCCACTGGAAGAGCCTGGTATGATGTTTGGAAATGGCGCTTATTATTAATGCGCCATTTTCAGGGGCGGCTACAGGCTGCTATTCTTTAGCTTGGGGGGGCCCTAAAATAATGGACACTCACCCCGCTGAGACTACCAGCCCTCACCTGCCTAGTTTTACGTTGGCTGGCATTTAAAAATAAAAAAATAGGGTGGAACCCACGCATTTTTTTGCCAGCCAAGGGTTAATTAGGCAGCTGAGCATGGCAGCTCGCAGTTTGTCTACTTTCATTGGGCTGGACTTAAAAATGCTGGAAAGCCCCACACATTTTTTTATTTAATTATTTATTTAACTAGATGTGTGCCCGATGCTATCGCATCGGGAGGGCGTTGGCATCTGGGTGGGCACCCTTGTGTGCTGTCTCTTTACCCTCTTGTGTGCTGTCTCTTTTCCACCTTGTGTGCAGTCTCTGTGCCCCCTTATGCACTCTTCCTTTCCCCCTTGAGTGTGCTATCTCTTTCCCCCCTTGTGTGTGCTGCCTCGTGTGTGCTGTCTCTTTCCCTGTGTGTTCTGTCTCTTTCCCCCCTTGTATGTGCTGTCCTTCATCCCCACCTGCTCCGTCCTCCACCCTCACTGCTCTGTTCACCACCCTCACCTGCTCCATCCTCCAGCCCTTCACCTGCCCCATCCCCCAGCCCCTCACCTACCTTGTCCTCCAGCCCTTCTCCTGCTCCGTCCTCCAGCCCCTCACCTGCTCCGTCCTCCAGCCCCTTACCTGCTCGTCCTCCAGCTCCTCACCTGCTCCATCCTCCAGCTACTCACCTGCTCCGTCCTCCATCTCCTCACCTGCTCAGTCCTCCAGCCCCTCACCTGCTCCTTCCCCAGCCCCTCACTTGCTCCGTCCTCCTACATTGCCATTTTGCTACTCCCCCGGCCCAGTGTTACCGTTGCGGACTGGACCCTGAGGATCTCCGTAGAGCAGGCCATGTGATAGGGCGGGCTCAGGCTCACGTGACCTCATGCGTCACATAGGCCTTGTAAGATGACCCGCTCCACGGAGGTCCTCAGCGTTCATCCCGCAACAGTAAGACGCAGCTGGGGGAGGAATGGAGTGGTAATGGGGAAGGACGAAGCAGTGAGGGAGACCTAGCAGCAGGAAAACCCGATTGTGGCAGCGTTAGTGGCTGCCATATCGGAATACTCATCACTTTGTTGTTCCAATATGGCGCTCAGGGTACTTCTGGCTGGGGCGGTGACTTATGGGATTCGAGGACGGAAGTGGATGACAGACGGGACAGCGTGATTATATAGTAGATTAAAACAGTTACTGGGTAACTTGTCACCCACCCAAACATTACTCCCGCCTATGGTAGTCGGCAGGAGGGTTCAATTATAAACAATAGGTAAACCGCCAATGTAATCTCCTTATATAGACAGTAATTGAAGACCAGCAAGGGTGCAGAAAATGACTATATAATTAACTTTAGAGGTGAGTTATGGAGCCCCTGACGAAGCCTGTTTGGGTGATACGCGTCGGGCCGCTCACCGCAACCCATACACTAGGATTATATCAGTCCTTGTGGGTCCACAATGGTAACAACGTATAGGGTGGCTGCTGGAAGCAGCAAATGGTGCACTTTTATTGTGATCTGCATAGAGGTATATGTAAAGGCTTTGGCCAACTGCATGTGGGGCAGATTGAAGGAACTAGGCTCATCAGCCTAATAAGTAGCACCACACTAATTGTTTGATGTATCATGAATGCCCCAGATATGTTCCCTAACTCTCCTCTAAGGGCGGCTTCACACTGCGGTGTGATCCAGTCCGGGGCTTTCAGATATGAACCTGACAGCCCTGGACTCGATCAGCACACAGAACTGGAGGGCTAAGTTGCCCTCCAGTCTGGTGTGCAGCCGCACGCAGCTCCCGCTGCTGATAGGTCAGCAGTGTGGCACCGCGGTCCTGACCTATCAGCGGCTGCAGCTGCGTGCGGCTGCACACCGGACCGGAGGGCAACTTAGCCCTCCAGTTCTGTGTGCTGATCCAGTCCGGGGCTGTCAGGTTCATCACTGACAGCCCCGGACCGGATCACACCGCAGTTTGAAGCCGCCGTAAGCTTAATGATTGTTTTACCAATTGTTCTGACAAACAGGCTCGGATACGACTTTAAAGAAGGTAATCAAGTAATTTTATTAAATAGGACAAAACTATAAAAACAACAGTATGACATTGCATACACTATATGTATAATCCACACATAATACAAAGCTATAAAAACATTAGGATATTACATACACTATTTGTATAATCAACACATAAAGGTTATGCATTTACTTACATCACATCACCACGGAGTTGCACATCATCTTGTCTTGTAACATCAATCGGAGAAGCACGATTAACACAGGAGAGCTCAGTGGGAAAACACAACACTGTATTCAGGTACACAAAATGACTTCTTCATCAAGGAGCTTATAAGAACTCCTGCAGAAGTCCTGAATACAGGTACACAAGATGACTTCTTCTTCAAGGAGCTTATGAGCATCATCTGTCCAATTGACAGAGAACTCCTGAGAAGTCACCACCAAAAATGCTTCTGTCTGTATCATGATTCCAGCGACTTTTTTATGACTTAAACAATGGCCTGGTTAATGTTTATAAGCTTTGACTTGTCGATCAAACGGAATTGGCCAAGTTCCGTTATCTCGAGAAGTTTACTTACAAACATTATTCTAGACAATCGATCTGTGTATTTCACATGGAACATAATGCATACATATACATACACTATCTGAACCAGGATTTTGGTTCCAATACCACTGATTGTCAAAGCAAATATCACAGTGGTCACTTGTGTACAAATTAAGATAATGAATCCTTGAAACACACAGCTTCAAAGACCACTGGACAATTAACATTGTCTTACTGTATTAACCCAGAGCAAACCCTCACTTTGTGGATGGCAGGCAACCAAAATAGTTCATTTGAATGAACTAGTTTCTCAATATTAAAGTATATCAATACACTGCAACTGCAATATATTGGAATATATAGTGCTTGGATTCAGACAACCATATTTCATATTTGCAATACATTCCACCCTTGGTCTGTTGACCACACTTTATCAAAGCATATAAACAATATGTTACATAATGTAGGCTATAAGATATCCATATTTTTTATTAGCAATACATTCCACCCTTGGATATCTTATAACCACACATTATTTATACAAAGCACCATATCTCAAGGGGATAGCTTTAGCGGATGATTGACATAACGAAAGTGTAAACTGTATACAACAACACAAAGCAATACATGCACAAATTATAGAAAAAATTACTCCTAATATATAGCGTAGGTATCCAAAATCAGGCAACCAAGAAAATAGCCAATCCGACCATTTACCATCATCTTGTGTAATGTGATTAACACCAGCATATAATTGATCTATTTGGGATTGAAGATCCTTACTATGATCAGATCGATGAAAACAACACATACTTTCAAATTCTTGACAGCCATGATTATGGGTCAACAATAAATAATCAATTGTTGCTCTATTTTGTAAAATTGCCTTTCGATAACTCTGCATATCTAGTAGAATGTCTTCTAGGTCCGTACTTGTGGTATTTATAAATTTAGCTACCAGGCAAGACAATCTGCCTACTGTTTTGGCAGCATATGCCACCACAGCAGGAGTTCCTACAATTATTAGGGATAATCCTAGTATTTCGGATTCAGTCAATAATTTTACATCATAATTGCAATTTTCAGGTAAATGGGAAAATTCTCGTTTTATATGGGGAGTTTTAAGAGCTGGGAATAGTGAATACATCATCAAAGCTAATCTGGAAATAGTACATGGCCCACCAGTAATATTAGCAGGAATATAATTAAAAGTGATGTTTCCACAGGAAAACATCCACCCTCTAGGCAATTTTACATGTTGTGTGTATGATGGAGAGGTCACGATACTATTACATGTCATATTTTCCCCTGCCCTCATACTTCGGCACTCATTATCTGAACGGGAGCCACATATAAAAGCAATCTCCCCATCCCCTGCCCGATTAAGCATTTTTAACTGCTGACATATGCTTATTTTGTTTGTATCACAAGTCATTTGATAACTTAGATCAGCTGGCGTAATATTTTGAGTCCTTAGTGTAATCATCTCCCCTGTTAAAAATTTTTCCCCAGTGCAGTTTATACATGCATAATATGGATTATATGTGAAGTTTTGGCTCACATCATTTTCTTCTAGGTCCTTATCTTGAGTAGCTATCCCTATCAGCTTGGTCCATACTGACAAAGGAGTTGGCACAGCCACCGTACAAGTTTCCAATATATTGATAGTAGTGATTGACTTTGCCATGCAAAAATGGCTTGTGCTCATCAACTGAGCCAAATAAATCCATAGATTTTGTTTGGTGTTCCAAAAGGCTATGTTCTCCATGCTTGCTCTCTCTGTTTTTGGGCTGAAGATTGCTTGGGTCATGACAGCAGTTGAAAGGATCATGCACATGGCGCCAATAATGGAATATTTCCAGAGTTTGATCTAAAAGAAGAGAGGGAAAAAATAAAACGTTATTCTCTGAGATAACACCTGTCAGTTGGGACGTGTTCCCACTTTTCTTGCCCGGGTTTCATAACTATCAACACATTGTCTGCCCCTCGAGCAATGACTTCAGCAACTTCTGGGGGACCTTTGTCACCCAGTTGTTTCACCCAGATTTTTGCACCATCATTGATAGGATGTGAGGATTCAAATTCTTTATCTCCTCTGACTGTCACAACTGTAGGGGCCCTTCCTCTGACCACCTGCACTTTCGACATAGACAGAACCAACAATTGAGCTATCATATCTCCTTTTTGTATTATTGACATGTAACATTAGTCAATATTCATACATTTCTCATGGATAATTCTGATCCATCACATTACCTCAGATCATTGAAATATCAAACGTAAATGATCAAGATGCACTTACAAATGGAGTTTACAAACCTATTGTGTTCTTGATTGAAAATAAAGATTAAGAACATACATAATCACAACTTTTAGTTTCATCACAAAAGGATGATTACTTATTTAATTGTTTGTAAACAATTATTTTAACTTAACTTTGAGCTCATTTTCTAACCCACATGTATTATACATAACTAAGTACATTGAATCTGATTCCTCTGAAAAACTGCTTTGTCCAGTCTGAAAAGAAGCACAAAGAAAAAGTTAAAATACAAGTCAAATACTGCACTTTGTCCTTATCCTATCTGTTATCCATATGCTAATAGATTATTCACATATAGACAGACAAAAACAACAGAAGGGAAAAACAAAACAACCTCACTGGATACATTGTATTGTATTAATAAATAACACAGGAATGATGACTGGTGACCAATGTAAAATGATCCAGCCCCATAGAGAGAACACAGGAATATTAGCATAGTCTTTTTGGGGTCCACAATATGACAAATTCTGCTCTTTCCCAATCTCACCTTTATCAACATTTGGGATCTGCATTACTTGAGACTTTTGTGCAGTTGTAACAAAGTCGGCTTTTTTACCTGTGTCTGTAAATTCAGTATTGTTGATAGCAAGTTCTTCCTCATTCTCAATACTACCAATATTCTGGTGCAATGAACGGCTCTCTAGTTCAGTATTACAATAACGTTTAATGTGGCCCATCTCCCCACATTTCAAGCAATACCTAGGCCCGTAAACAGCAGACACATTCTCTGATACTACATCTCGCTCTTTTGACTCATGACACCAGTCACTTAATAGTTTTACAAATCTTTCATATGAACTGGTATTTCTTAGAGACACTCTTGTGGCATAATCTACATTACAATGATTTGCCATTGAAAATAGAAAACAAGCATCATCCTGAGACATATCTGGATGATTGTAAACATTTCTGTACAATGCCAGATAATTACTACAGAACAACATGGGATCATCAGATCGTCTGAATCTGGACATTACCAGGACCTTGTCACCCCTAGTATTTTTCCTACTTAAGGTACGTTGCAACTCAAATCTATTAGACACACTGCAATCTTCTACCTCATTCCCTGTAGCTGTCTCTACAACCTGTCTCTGGCATATATGATGATCTTTTAATGGATTAATAAGAGGATCCATTTCCATCTCCCCATTAAAATGATCATCCCTCTGTTCTGCGTCGGTGACCATTTTAGACACACTGCAATCTTCTACCTCATTCCCTGTAGCTGTCTCTACAACCTGTCTCTGGCATATACGATCAGCTTTTAATGGGTGAAGAAGAGGATCCATTTCCATCTCCCCATTAAAATGATCATCTCCCTGTTCTGCGTCGGTGACCGTTTTAGACACACTGCAATCTTCTACCTCATTCTGGTTTTGCTTCCTTGTAGCTGTCTCTACAACCTGTCTCTGGCATATATGATGATCTTTTAATGGGTTAATAAGAGGATCCATTTCCATCTCCCCATTAAAATGATCATCTCCCTGTTCTGGGTCAGTGGCAGTTTTGGAGTCAGTTGACTCCTGTGCATCACCATCCCACTGATCTGTGTTCCACTCTATTTCTGCTTTGGCTATGGCCAAAGTTTTCTTCTTGTTCACCTTCCCCCTCTTCTTTCTGCACTTATACTGTTTTACATATACAGCAGCCTGTTCTGCATCATGCTGAGTTCCAACACATTTGTCCATTACTAACTTATTCTGACCCTGTGCTACAACCAATGCATTCTGGGCCTCACACAGTTGCATTTCCAATTCCTGCACTTTAGTTAACAATCTTTGTTTTCCTCATGCTGTTTTCTATATACAGATAGCAGGATCCAGCCACTCCTACCAACAGCACACAATTCTTTCCCTTTTTCTACTTTTACTTTCTGCAAGCATTCTGCCACATCACCAGGCTCTGCATCCTGCAAACATTTGTCCCATAGTTCACTTGAACCAACACTGTGCGACCACTTAGTCGCCAAAATATGATATGGAGTTTCCTCCCACCCTGGAGTCTTCATAGACTCACTCACAACCACTTTTTTCCTAAAAAGAGGCATGTTTTATGCAATATCACACTATATAAAAAAAAATTACTGAATCCTTCCGCGTATCCTGTTCACAGCGCCAAGTGTTTCGCCAATTGGTTTGACAAACAGGCTCGGATAACACTTTAAAGAAGGTAATCAAGTAATTTTATTAAATAGGACAAAACTATAAAAACAACAGTATGATATTGCATACACTATATGTATAATCAGCACATAATACAAAGCTATAAAAACATTAGGATATTGCATACACTATTTGTATAATCAACACATAAAGGTTATGCATTTACTTACATCACATCACCACGGAGTTGCACATCATCTTGTCTTGTAACATCAATCGGAGAAGCCGATTAACACAGGATGCTCAGTGGGAAAACACAACACTGTATTCAGGTACACAAATGACTTCTTCATCAAAGAGCTTATAAGAACTCCTGCAGAAGTCCTGAATACAGGTACACAAGATGACTTCTTCATCAAGGAGCTTATAAGAACTCCTGCAGAAGTCCTGAATACAGGTACACAAGATGACTTCTTTCATACAGAGCTTATAAGAACTCCTGCAGAAGTCCTGAATTACAGGTACACAAGATGACTTTCTTCATCAAGAGCTTATTAGACATCATCTGTCCAATTGACAGAGAGCTCCTGAGAATCACACAAAAATCTTCGGTCCTGTTTCATAGATTCCAGGGGACTTTTATAGTTGTCTTAAACACAAGTGCCTGGTTAATGTTTATATAAGCTTTGACTTGTCGATCAAACCGAATTGGCCAAGTTCCGTTATCTCGAGAAGATACTTACAACATTATTCTAGACAATCCGATCTGTGTATTCTCAGGGAAATAAAATGCATCATATACATACACTATTTGAACCAGGATTTTTGGTTCCAATACCACTGATTGTCAAAGCAAATATCCAGTGGTCACTTGTGTACAACTTAAGATAATGAATCCTTGAAACACCACAGCTTCAAAGACCACTGGACAATTACATTTCTTACTGTATTAATCCAGACAAACCCTCACTTTGTGGATGGCAGACAACCAAGAAAGTTCATTTGAATGAACTAGTTTCTCAATATTAAAGTATATCAATACACTGCAATATATTGGAATATATAGTGCTTGGATTCAGACAACCATATTTCATATTTGCAATACATTCCACCCTTGGTCTGTTGACCACACTTTATCAAAGCATATAAACAATATGTTACATAATGTAGGCTATAAGATATCCATATTTTTTATTAGCAATACAATTATATAGTCATTTTCTGCACCCTTGCTGGTTTTCAATTACTGTCTGTATAAGGAGATTACATAGACGGTTTGCCTATTGTTTATAATTGATCCCTCCTGCCGACTACCATAGGCAGGAGTGTGTTTGGGTGGGTGACAAGTTACCCAGTAACTGTTTTAATTGTTTTTATTTATACTCTGTGTTGTACTGCCACTTGCAAATTTTGAAAAAACAAAATAAAAAGACCTCACTAAAGTGTGCACCCCCGTCTATACAGTGGTTCTTTTTCTCCCTTATGCTTCTCTTTTACCACTGAGTGGGGTAGCACCTAGTACTACATCTCCTGAAGCATGTGCACTCCTATCTCCATAGTTAATTATATAGTAATAATTAACACCCTATGTTGGCAGGTTTCTTGCCATACACTAATGTGAATGATAATCAAGCAGAATCACTGGCCAGATTGAGGAAATTTAGTCTGACTACAACAGCCAATCACAGAGGCTCTCACAGAGTGTGAGCTTCTGTGATTGGCAGTTTGTTTGACAGTGCAGTGAATATGCAATTAGCTTAATAGGCAGCCCTGGAAGTAACAGCAGGAGACTAATAAGCCCGATCTAGCTATTGTATTCATTCTAACTTTTACCAGCTTGGAAAGCCCATGCTACAAACTCGCACAGTGTGCTGTCTGTAGACTTTCATTGGCCTCACGCGTGTGACACTCGCATACAATCGCAGCATGCTGCAATTGCACTCGCATTTGACTCGCAATGCGAATTCAGCGCTGGAGAAATGCAACAATATGTCCTGACAAATTGTTTGACATTGGTCCGAGTGCAATGGGAGTTTTTCTCGCATTGTACTCATGCGAGTCTCACGTATGAATTTATATTGTGAGCCCCAATGGAGACAGTGTTGTTGATGTATATAGGGTGTTGTGGAATAAATAATGCAGTATAAGTGAATAAATATTATTTTTTTTTATATTATATTAATATTATAGTATATATGTATTATCTGTATATGCTGTGCATATTTCTGATTAAATTTCAATTTACATTTTTTTGTTAGGGTGAAGTTCTTTTTGACAACTGGGAATCTATATTTTCTGGAAATGGAGGACGTTTCAATACTCAAATTCCAATTTACTCTTTTGATGGAAGAAATGTTTTGACTGATTCATCTTGGTGGGTTTGGAAGTTTACTATTTTACATAACAGAAAAAGTTTTTATTTCCAGGAAAAATGATATTTTATTACTTTTTAAAATGCTGCACAAACAGTAAGGTATACAGTATTGAGCAGTATTTACTGTGTAAAAAAAATCTGTCATATTTATATATTATTTTTATTAACCCCTTTAATTACCTGCATTTTATATCAATCATTAAATGGATTTATTCTGTAGATTACTTTTTTTTTACAGCAGTGCTGCAAATTCACATCACACTTTAAGTAGCCCTAAAATATCCGTGCCCCAGCTGTTAACTGAGAGCCGGGGCATGGAGAAAGATGGTGATAAGCTTATCCTAGCTGTCATTGCTATGATTGCCTTAGGCCGGCTTCACACCACTGCAAGATCCGATCCGGGGCTGTCAGGGGCGAATCTGGCAGCCCCGAACCGGATCTGGACACAGAACCAGAGGGCCAATTATGCCCTCCGATCTGGTGTGCAGCCGGATGGCTCATTTGCAGCCGCAGCTGCTGATAATTAAAGATCGCGGGGAGCTAGCTGCGGTCCTGAACTGTCAGCAGGCGACAGCTGGTGGTGCTGAACTTCAGCACCCGGCGTCCGCTCCCGGGTGTGGCTCAGGTTCACCCCTAACAGCCCCGGATCGGATTTCACCATGGTGTGAAGCCGGCCTTACACTATGAAATGCCTATGTGCTCACCTAGCAGTTTATTTCTGCAACAAAAAATGCATCTCCTGGCAGGAAAAACACTGCAGAAAGAAACACGGTGCTTTTTTCATAGTTTTATAACAGATAGCAGGAATTGACACTCAGCGATGCAGGGTGGAGCTTAAAGAGGGGACGTCATCTTACAGGCCACAGTGGCCGGAGAAGCTCAATGAGCATGACCAAACTGATGGGCGTGTTCTCAAGTGTATAGGGCGTGACTGAGCATGCTGGCCTTGTTTGGTGTGCAGAAATGGTCCCATGCGGTGGGCGTGTAATAAGGAAATAACCACTATTTTATAATCAACTTAGGCATAGAGTTGGTTATGATAGAAGAAGGGGTCTGGGGGTAAGACCCTAGGTGGGGCGGATGCAGGGGCGCTAAGCCCCTCTTGCATAATTTACTCTTCTAATGGGCTGCATAATGTAATATTAGAAGAGTAAATTATGCAAAGGGGTTCACTCCCTATACCCCCCACCCCCAGACCCCTACTACTATTATCAACTCTATGTCTATGTGAATTGTAAAATAATGGTTATTTCCTTAATACATGCCCACCGCATGGGACCAGTTCCGCCCACCACACTGGGCCAGCTTGCTCATTCACACCCTCTAAACATGAAAACACGCCCATCAATTTCTGGAGTTTGGTAACACCCATTGAGCTTCTCCTCCTACGCCCCCTCTGTTAGCTCCGCTCCCCCACTGCTGAGAGTCACTTCTGGCCACTTGTTGTAAAACTATGCCACACTGTTTTGCTTTTTAGTGTGTTTTTTTTATGCTTTTTCGGTGTGTGTTTTTTTTCCCATGTGTTTCCATCATACAATGTGTTTCCATCATACAATGTGTTTCCATCATACAGCCTATGAGAAAATGCAGTGAAAAACACAAAGAATGAGCATGTTGCTGCTTTTTTCTGCATCAAAATCTGCAGGTGAAAAAAAACTAAAGGTGGGCACAGCATTTCAGAAAACCCATAGATTTTGCTGGGATGCATTTTCCCTTGCATAAATCTGCAAGTAAAAATGCATAAAGTAAGCTAGATGTGCACATAACCTTAATAGCTCACATAATAAAAGAAACCAGGCTTGATTCTAGCTCATTACCTATTTTATAGCTTGTAATTTTCTGAGAGACAAGGATCTGATGAACAAAGTAAAGAAGTGACCTCTGTAAAATAATTAAAAACACACATTATTTAATTTTTCACACTTTTTTCCTAATACTAATTAGTGTTAGGGTAATAAAATTTCTGTGGTGCATTCCAGTGTCATACACACATATTTTATTATATATACTTATTAACACCATCATGGCAGCTTACAAATGTGCATTCCATACACACATACATCAGATATATATATATCTAATATATAAAGCTGAGTGTATTTATGTATGTATGTGTATACACGTCATAGCCCTGCACCCTTGAGATAGCCCTGCACCCTTTGTATCTCCACCCCGCCACATAGCCACACCCCTTCATAGCTCTGCCTCCTTTATAGCCCCAAGTATACAGAAGGATTTAGCAACAAAGAAAGATGGTGTATATAAATAATTGGGAACACTTCATAAATTAGAAAAAATGAACAATGCTTTATTTAATGCCATACAAAAGGACAACAAAGTGAACACACTTTAAAAACAATCAAAATAGCAACAGCTATGTGCATAACATGCTAACGTGTGCAATAACATCGTCAGCCCCCTTCACACTTTACATTGCAAGGACATGGGACAGCCAAGTGTAGTTGCTATACTCTAGCAGTACAGATCTCAAAAAATTAAAAATGTTCAATCAAGAATGAACAACAAATTAACATGTGCACACAGATCAAGCCATGAATATAATACAATACATTAACAGTCCAAATACATGACCATATACCACATTTAAATGAAAACAGCACACAAAGGTTAGCAACAAGATTAAGAATAACATAAGTTATGAACCAATGATTGTGACAAGAGGAGCTTTCCCAGAGCCTCGTTCACTCTAAGTCTCCAATAAATGGCCCTTGCTTCCATTAAGTTCAAGTTGTCTACTCAAAATACAACCTGGTCATGACCCAATGTAAATGCCCATGAGTGAAGGGAAAAGGGAGACCCCATATGTATCGCCAAGGGTCTTAGCTTCCTCAGGGATTGTGAGGTTGTCACCAAGTAGTCCCCCTATATAGCATCAATATTACAAGCACCTGTGATAATTTACCTTAATTGAATACATCTGTTGGCAATGAGGAAGCAAGTGGAAAAGACATTGAGGCATGTCCTGGCCCTGGCGCCGAATATACCATGCAATGGTGTCACCATATTTTTTTTCCTGTATACAGGGAGGAAGTGGTAATGTGTACCGCCACATTGCGTCCCCCGGATAAAGGGAGACTATTGCGGAGGTTCCCTGTAATCACCATAGGAACTATGTGAGTCACATCTGTTCCCGTGGGGCAAGTTGAGCAGCGAATGGCATCCCTGCTGCTCAAGCGACACACATACCCAGCATCATAGGTCACATGATCCATAATGGGTTGGCACTAACAAGGCGATGCATGCCCAAAGTGTATCCCTGTGCTCCAAGGAACAGCAGAAGTCATTCCTATAGCAGACGGTAATAGTGTTGGCGCACTTCCGGTTTCCGGTTTGGGAACCAGTGCATTGAGAAATAGCTTCCCCAGAAACTGGGAGCTACAATGCAAGGTTCTGCCCCAACAAATGATGCCAATATAGGAATAGTACAACAGGCGCATAACTTAATCTAAAGTACCACTCTGCCAGGCAGGATACATATAATAAAGGAAGATTATCGGCACAGGAACTGTTATTGATACACACCTCAATGTGAATTTATCATCTTACCATGTTAAAAATGACTAAAACAGAAAAAGTGGGGGGAGGTTTGTCATATTCAACATTTCTTAACAGCATATATACATATGGAGAAAAGAAGTCTCCAATATTATAATACAGAATGTAGACAATTTAGAAAAGGTCACTTAGTGACGGCGCACAAATACAACCAGAATGCAGTAGTTGATGGATCAGCAATCTAGTGGGATCATCATATCAAGTCCCCTAGTTTAAAGGAAACCATCACTATTGTAGGTCCCATTAAAAGGGGTACAATAGTTACCCCTAATAAACACTCCTTCCCTGTATTGAACAATTCAGTCTAAATCAATTGAATAGTATGGTTTGACCCCTAATGTTATACCTGGCTTATCAAAGGATTACAGTATCAACTCAATAAGACCACCCAAATGCAGCAATCATTTTAACCAACATCATGTTTGTTGTTAGATATGTCAACTATGTTGAAATACTATATTGTAACAAAGCCCCCCCAAGCACAATAATGGATATTCCCACGTACGTCTTAATCCTCATGTCAGTACCAAATATCACTCTCTCACTGCTATGCATAAATACGGTTGCAATATCTATACATGACAGGGGGCTATAACAACAGAGTGGTGGGGGCTAAATTGTTATGAACTGATGACTCAAGATGATGGAGTAACATTCAGATTCCATAGAAGTCGTTGGTAACTGTACTGACCGCAATCCCTGACTACACACCGCAACTAGAAGTAGCCTGGGATGTAACTAACCAGACCTAGACACCTCTGCACAGCCGGAGAACTAACTGCTCCTAAAGATGGATGTAGAAAAAGCTATTTAGCCTCATAGCAGAACCCCAAAAGAATAGCAAGCCCCCATAGATATTAACTGGGAAACCAGAGAAAGAAAAACAAACACAGGCAGAGTAAAAGGTTTAGCAAAAGAGGCCAAACTAGCTATATAGGAAAGACAGGATAGAATACTATTATGGTCAGTATAAAACACTATAAAAAAAACCACCAACAGCAGATAGAACAAAAATTACCCTGAGTCACTAAGACTCGGCACCCTCTATATCTGTATAAATCAAATGGCAGCAGAACTGGAAATAACAGATAATAGTGAATGGTAAAATTCCTAGGAAGAAAACCTCCTATCTGAGAGCAGATAAATAAATATACAGACTAAATTGCAAACCCACAGCTCAGAATAAGACAAAACATAAGCAGAACCTTAAGCACACAAACGTGTGCCACAAAATATAAAAAAAAAATCCACTTAGCTTGCAAAGAATTCCACAGAGCAGAAGAAACCAGAGAGATGTGAACTCCTCCAGGAACCAAAGACAACTGGCAAGGATTGATCCACTTCAAACCATTATATGCTCCAAGAACCAGATTGCCAATCATAACCATCACCTGTGAAGCCCACACAGTCAGCTGCATCACCAGCAACAACCACCAGAGGGAGCTCCAATGAATTTACAACATTACCCCATCCTTGAGGAGGGGTCAAAAGCACAAACTAAGTCAGGGCATGAACATCCGAGGCCGAAATCCAAGAATTATCCTCCTGGCCATAACTCCGCCACTTAACAAAGTACTGGAGCCTCTGTCTCGAAGGACGTGAATCCAAAATCTTCTCAACCTCATACTCCAGCTCACCATCAATCAGGACCGGGGCCGGAGGGGCGACAGCAGCAACCATGGGCTCGACAAAGCGCCTCAACAAAGACTTTTGAAAAACATCACGAATCGCAAAAGAGCTCGGAAACACCAACCGTAAGGAGACAGGATTAATAACTTAGAAATCCTGTACGGACCAATGAACTGAGGCTTACATTTAGGAGAAGAAACTCTCAAAGGAACATGGCGGGAGGACAACCAAACCAAATCACCAACACAAAGCCGAAACCCAACACACCGATGACGGTTAGCAAAACGCTGATCAGCTTCCTGAGAAAGATGTAAGTTGGCAACCACACATCCAAATCTGCTGCAACGCTCAACCACAGATCCACACCCGACAGCAGAAGCCCACCTGCCCGAAGAACCGAGCATGAAACAAATTACAAAAAAGGCACGTACCTACTTTTGGAAGTACCTGAGTTGTAGCTGATTCCTAAGTAAAAGAGAAAAAAAAGATTATCGATTCACTGTACAGCGCTTACGAGCAAGTGCGACAGAATATGTGTGACTTATTCATGAGAGTGTTGGAATACGCAACAAAACTGTGTGAATGCGACTGTTTTTTTTTACCTTTAATTATGCTTCTAACTTCTTCTCTCTACAAGTTTATCCTTATTACATCTAAGTTAAGGGTACTACTTGCACTTAACCTGTGGTATAGCTACTTACACGGTTTTAAGGTGGTGCATATAAGGTTATAAGACACGTTGGCTTCCGTCTTTGAAGTACACTGAGCTGTAGGCTGATCTTCTGCTAAGGTAAAAGAGAAAAAAAAAAAGATTTAAATCTGATTTTCTAGCGAGTGTGACGAGCTGCGTGTGACAGAGCAAGTGCGACAGAAGTAAGTGTGTGACTTGTGATTCAGTGAGGAGGTGTTTGGGAATACTGCAACAAATACCTGTGTGAATTGCTGACTGTTTTTTTTTTTACCTTTTTAATTTTATTGGGCTTTCTTAACTTTCTTTTCTCTCTACAAGTTTATAGTCTCTTATTTTACTACCTGTAAGTTAAAGGGTTAACTACTTTGCACTTAAAACCTGTGGTATAGCTATACTTACACGGGGTTAATTAAGGGTGGGGGTGCATAATTAAGGGTTTATAAGAAGCAGCTGGTTGGGGCTTCCAGTCCTTTGGAAGTACACTGAGCTGTAGGCTGATTTTCTGCTAAGGGAAAAGAGAAAAAAAAAAAGATTTAAATCTGATTTTCTAGCGAGTGTGACGAGCTGCGTGTGACAGAGCAAGTGCGACAGAAGTAAGTGTGTGACTTGTGATTCAGTGACTTTGGATTAAGGGAGTTTGGAAGGGAGGACTTATTGAATTGCTGGTTGTATTTAATTAATACTTTGCATTTCTTTTTACTTATCATTTCTGTCTGGTGCAATCCCCATTAGGAAATGAGCTCCATGATTGGCAATGCCATCCAGTGTACATCTTGCCACATGTATGCATTCCTTGACCAGCTGGTCGAGGGTGCATACTGCTGTGTGAGATGTGAGTACATTGTGCATTTGGAAGCCCAGATACTGGATCTAAATGAAGAACTAACAACGCTGAGATCCATAGACAATATGGAAAGGAGTCTGCTGCTCACTGAACAGCTGCTCAATGGGATAGATGTGGGGGAGGATGGTAGTATGGAGCTGCAGGACCGTGAGGTAGCCAGCTGGGTGACAGTTAGAAGGCGGGGTAGAGGGTAGGGTGCCAGGGAGGCTAGCCCTGATCTGGCACACCCCAATAAATTTGCTATGTTGGCAGATGAGGGGTGTGAGATCAGGGATAGCACTGCTGCAGCAGGGCATGACCTCTGAAAGCCAGAGGAGTGTCTGCTCCAGTAAGGGGGAAAACAGGAGAGAAGGGCAGGCCAGACAGGTGCTGGTAGTGGGGGACTCAATTATTAGGGGAATAGATAGGGCAATCTGTCACAAAGACAGGGATCGTCGAACAGTGTGCTCCTACCTGGCGCTCGAGTCCGGCACATCGCTGAGCGGGTTGACAGATTACTGGGAGGGGCTGGTGAGGACCCAGCAGTGATGGTGCACATTGGCACAAATGACAAAGTTAGAGGTAGGTGGAAGGTCCTTAAAGATGATTTCAGGGAATTAGGCTGCAAGCTTAAGGCAAGGACTTCCAAGGTAGTATTCTCTGAAATACTGCCTGTACCACGTGCCAAACCAGAGAGGCAAAGGGAGATTAGGGAGATAAATAAGTGGCTCAGGAATTGGTGTAGGAAGGAGGGGTTTGGGTTCCTGGAGAACTGGGCCGACTTCTCTATTGGCTACAGGTTCTATGCTAGGGACGGGCTGCACCTGAATGGGGAGGGTGCAGCTGTGCTGGGGGAGAAAATGGCTAGAAGGTTGGAGGAGTGTTTAAACTAGGGATTGGGGGGGAGGGTATTCATTGTATAGGAGGGAAGATAGTGTAAATAGTAACCTGGGCACAAGTAATAAAATTGGGGGTGGCATGGGGGTGGGGTTAGAACAGTCAATCTAGTAGGAAGGAATAGAGGTAAAGAGAGATGCATAAAGTGCATGTACACTAATGCCAGAAGCCTCACCAACAAAATGGAGGAATTAGAATTGATTTTGTTGGAAAATAATTATGACATGGTGGGGATTTCGGAGACTTGGCTGGACGAGAGCCATGACTGGGCTGTTAATTTACAGGCTATTGTCTGTTCAGAAATGACCGTACAAATAGGCGAGGAGGAGGTGTATGTTTATACGTAAAATCATCCTTAAAACCCATCCTGCGTGATAATATAGGTGAATCTAATGGAAATGTAGAGTCCCTGTGAGTGGAGATAAGGGGAGGGGGAAAAAATAATAAATTACTGATAGGGGTTTGTTATAAGTCCCCAACAATAAAGGAAGTGAGGAGAATATCCTCATAAAGCAAATAGATGAAGCAGCGACTCAGGGAGAAGTTATTATTGTGGTGGACTTCAACTACCCTGAAATACATTGGGGATCAGAATCCTGCAGTTCCAGCAAGGGTAATAAGTTTTTGAAAACTATGAGAGACAATTACCTTTCACAACTGGTTCAGGACCCAACAAGAAGGGGGGCACTGCTGGACCTAATATTAACCAACAGGCCAGACCGCATATCAAATATACGGGTTGGAGGTCACTTGGGTAATAGTGATCATAACTTAAAAAGCTTTCAATTATCCTTTACTAAGACGTTTAGTAGAGGGGCTACAAGGACACTAAACTTCAGGAAGGCAAATTTCCAACGGTTGAGAGATGATCTTAGTGCAATAAACTGGGACGATGTCCTGAGACATAAAAGTACACAACACAAATGGGAGATGTTTATTAGCATCCTGAATAGGACCTGTGCACAATATATACCCTATGGGAATAAGCATGCTAGAAATAGGAGGAAACCACTATGGCTAAATAAAGCGGTAAGAGGTGCAATATGTAACTCGCCCGATTATTGAACATAAACTCCGCCAAAGGCAAAAAGGCAACCCAATCATCCTGATCCGCAGACACAAAGCATCTCAAATAAGTCTCCAAAGTCTGATTAGTTCTCTCTGTCTGACCATTGGACTGCGGATGAAACACAGAAGAAAAAGACAAAGCCACACCCAGCTTAGCACAGAAAGACTTCCAAAACCGAGAAACAAACTGGGCACCCCTGTCAGACACAATATTTTCCGGAATACCATGCAAACGAACAACATGCTGTAAAAACAACGGAACCAAGTCCGAAGAAGAAGGTAATTTAGCCAAAGGAACGAAATGAACCATCTTAGAAAACTGGTCACAAACAACCCAGATAACCGTCATCCCCTGGGAACCAGGAAGGTCCGAAACAAAATCCATTGAAATATGCGTCCACATCCGCTCAGGTACAGGTAAGGGCAAAAGCAACCCACTAGGACGGGAACAACAAAGCTTGGCTTGGGCACAAGTCCTACAGGCCTGCACAAAGGAACGCACATCCCGGGACAAAGAGGGCTACCAAAAAGATCAGCTAACCAAATCACGGGTACCAAAGATGCCAGGATGACCAGCCAACACAGAAAATGAACCTCCGAAATCACTCTAGTAGTCCATGGGCCAGGAACAAGCAATTTCCCCACAGGGCAGTGCTTAGGGTTATCCGCATGAAATTCCTGAAGAGCAAGCCGTAAATCGGGGAAACAGCGGAAAGAACAACCCTCTCCGTCAGAATGCCGACCAGCTCAAAAAACTGCGAGAGAGAACATCGGCCTTAACATTCTTAGAACCAGGAAGATAGGAAACCACAAAATCAAAACGAGCAAAAAACAAGGACTACCGAGCCTAGCTAGGAGCCAGCCTCTTGGCAGTCTCGAGATAAACCAGATTTTCTTGTGATCAGTCAAGACAACTACACGATGTTGAGCCTCCTCCAGCCAATGACGCCACTCCTCAAATGCCAACTTCATGGCCAGCAACTCCCAATTGCCGACATCATAATTGCGTTTCGCTGGCGAAAATTTACAGGAAAAGGCACAAGGGTGCATCGTGAAACCAACAGGATCGACTCTGAGACAAGAAGGCCCCTGCACCAATCTCAGAAGCATCAATTTCCACCTGAAACAGAAGGGAAACATCCAGTTAGCGCAACACTGGAGCAGAGGTAAAATTTCTTTTAAGCTCCTGAAAGGCAAAAATGGTCACAGGAGACCAATGCTCCACATCAGCACCCTTCTTAGTCAAATCGGTCAATGGCTTCACCACGCTGGAAAAATTGGCAATGAACCAACATTAAAAATTAGCAAAGCCCAAAAATTTCTGAAGACCCTTCATGGACGTGGGCTGAACCCAATCATGAATAGCCTTAACCTTAACAATAGAAGAAGGATACAAAATGAAACCCAAAAAAGAAACCTTCTGGACACCAAAGCAACACTTAGACCCCTTAACATACAAAGCATTGTCACGCAGAATCCGAAAGACCGACCTGACCTGATCCACATGAGAATCCCAATCGTCAGAAAAAATCAGGATATCATCCAAATATACAGTTAGGGCCAGAAATATTTGGACAGTGACACAAGTTTTGTTATTTTAGCTGTTTACAAAAACATGTTCAGAAATACAATTATATATATAATATGGGCTGAAAGTGCACACTCCCAGCTGCAATATGAGAGTTTCCACATCCAAATCGGAGAAAGGGTTTAGGAATCATAGCTCTGTAATGCATAGCCTCCTCTTTTTCAAGGGACCAAAAGTAATTGGACAATGGACTCTAAGGGCTGCAATTAACTCTGAAGGCGTCTCCCTCGTTAACCTGTAATCAATGAAGTAGTTAAAAGGTCAGGGGTGGATTCCAGGTGTGTGGTTTTGCATTTGGAAGCTGTTGCTGTAACCAGACAACATGCGGTCAAAGGAACTCTCAATTGAGGTGAATCAGAACATCCTGAGGCTGAAAAAAAAGAAAAAATCCATCAGAGAGATAGCAAACATGCTTGGAGTAGCAAAATCAACAGTTGGGTACATTCTGAGAAAAAAGGAATTGACTGGTGAGCTTGGGAACTCTAAAAGGCCTGGGCGTCCACGGATGACAACAGTGGTGGATGATCGCCGCATACTTTATTTGGTGAAGAAGAACCCGTTCACAACATCAACTGAAGTCCAGAACACTCTCAGTGAAGTAGGTGTATCTGTCTCTAAGTCAACAGTAAAGAGAAGACTCCATGACAGTAAATACAAAGGGTTCACATCTAGATGCAAACCATTCATCAATTCCAAAAATAGACAGGCCAGAGTTAAATTTGCTGAAAAACACCTCAAGAAGCCAGCTCAGTTCTGGAAAAGTATTCTATGGACAGATGAGACAAAGATCAACCTGTACCAGAATGATGGGAAGAAAAAAGTTTGGAGAAGAAAGGGAACGGCACATGATCCAAGGCACACCACATCCTCTGTAAAACATGGTGGAGGCAACGTGATGGCATGGGCATGCATGGCTTTCAATGGCACTGGGTCACTTGTGTCTATTGATGACATAACAGCAGACAAGAGTAGCCGGATGAATTCTGAAGTGTACCGGGATATACTTTCAGCCCAGATTCAGCCAAATGCTGCAAAGTTGATTGGACGGCGCTTCATAGTACAGATGGACAATGACCCCAAGCATACAGCCAAAGCTACCCAGGAGTTCATAAGTGCCAGAAAGTGGAACATTCTGCAATGGCCAAGTCAATCACCAGATCTTAACCCAATTGAGCATGCATTTCACTTGCTCAAATCCAGACTTAAGACGGAAAGACCCACAAACAAGCAAGACCTGAAGGCTGTGGCTGTAAAGGCCTGGCAAAGCATTAAGAAGGAGAAAACCCAGCGTTTGGTGATGTCCATGGGTTCCAGACTTAAGGCAGTGATTGCCTCCAAAGGATTCGCAACAAAATATTGAAAATAAAAATATTTTGTTTGGGTTATGTTTATTTGTCCAATTACTTTTGACCTCCTAAAATGTGGAGTGTTTGTAAAGAAATGTGTACAATTCCTACATTTTCTATCAGATATTTTTGTTCAACCCTTCAAATTAAACGTTACAATCTGCACTTGAATTCTGTTGTAGAGGTTTCATTTCAAATCCAATGTGGTGGCATGCAGAGCCCAACTCGCGAAAATTGTGTCACTGTCCAAATATTTCTGGCCCTAACTGTACACTCAAGAACTTGTCAATCAACTCCCGAAAGTCTTCATGCATAAAGGACTGAAATATGGAAGGAGCATTAGCCAACCCAAAAGGCATCACAAGGTATTCAAAATGGCCTTCAGGCGTATTAAACCCCATTTTCCATTCGTGTCCCTGCTTGATACGAACCAGATTGTAGGCCCCCCTAAGGTCAATTTTAGTAAACCAACATGCCCCCTTAACCCTAGAAAACAAGTCAGAAATCAAAGGCAGAGGGTACTGAAACTTGACCGTGATCATATTCAAGAGGCGATAATCAATACAGGGTCTCAGGGACCCTTCTTTCTTAGCAACAAAAAAGAACCCCGCCCCCAACAGTGAAGAGGAAGGGCGAATATGGCCCTTCTCCAAAGAATCATTAATATAACTCCGCATGGCAGCATGTTCAGGCACAGACAAGTTAAAAAGTCGACCCTTAGGAAACTTACAGCCTGGCACCAAATCAATAGCACAATCGCATGCCCAATGTGGCTAAAGAAAATTGGACTTGGGCTCAGCAAAAACATCCTGAAAATCAGACAAACTCCAGAATCTCCTGGGGCGGAGATGATATAGACATCAAGGAAATGTCATCATGTACCCCCTTACAACCCCAGCTAGTTACGGACATAGACTTCCAATCCAAAACAGGATTATGGACCACGGAAAACCCAGCACCACCGCATCATGCAGGTTATGCAAAACCAGAAATCGACAATCCTCCTGATGAGCTGGTGCCATGCACATTGTCAACTGCGTCCAAAACTGAGGTTTTGTTCTGCGCAAGAGGTGTAGCGTCGATGTCCCTTAAAGGAATAAGGTCCCGCAATGGCTACATAGGGAAGCCACGATTAGCAAACTCAAAATCCATCAAATTTAAGGCGGCACCAGAATCCACAAATGCCATAACAGAAAATGATGACAAGGAAAAAATCAGAGACACAGATAATAAGAACTTAGGTTGTATAGTACTGACGGTAAAGGAACCAGCAATCCTCTGTGCCCGCTTGGGACAAACAGAGATGACATTGGTAGCATCACCTTGTTGGTCAGTGTGAGAAAGAATCCTATCACACTGTATCGACTCAGGAATCTGCTCTGAGGATGACAATCCCGACCAATCTGAATGGCCAGAGACATAGAATCGTTCAAACCCACAGGCGTAGGAAACCCCACCATAACATTCTTAACAGTGTCAGAAAGACCCTTTCTGAAAAGCGCCGCCAAAGCATCATCATTGCATTTAATCAGCACAGACCATTTCCTGAATTTCTGACAATACAATTCCGCCGCCTCCTTACCCTAAGACAGGGTCAACAGGGTCTTCTCAGCTTGATCCACAGAGTCAGGTTCATCATAAATTAAACTCAAGGCCTGAAAAAAGGAGTCCACATTAAGTAAAACCAGATCCCCAGAGGTGAGAGAAAACGCCCAATCCTGCGGATCGCCCCGCAGCAGGGAGATAACTATTTTAACCTGCTGAACTGAATCACCAGACGACCGAAGTCTGAGAGCAAAAAACAGTTTACAATTATTTTTGAAACTCAAAAATTTGGACCTATCACCATAAAACAAATCTGGAGTAGGAATTTTTGTTTCCAAAACAATATAATCAGAAATTCCCTGTACCATTGCAGTGGGCTGGTCTAAACAAGAAGCTAGTTCCTGGACACTCATACTTGCAGAAGACTCCACAGTCACCCAAAAAACAGAGGGAAGAAAGAAAAAAGATACAGCCTCAACACTTCTCTTCCCTTCTTCTGAGATACATGTTTCTCGATTTTAACTCTTTTGGCCAGTTGTACTGTTATGAACCAATGACTCAGGAGTAACATTCAGATTCCATAGAAGTCGTTGGTAACTGTACTGACCGCAATCCCTGACTACACACCGCAACTAGAAGTAGCCGTGGGATGTAACTAACCAGACCTAGACACCTCTGCACAGCCGGAGAACTAACTGCTCCTAAAGATGGATGTAGGAAGAGCTATCTTGCCTCAGAGCAGAACCCCAAAACAATAGCAAGCCGCCACAGATATTAACTGGGAAACCAGAGAAAGAAAAACAAACACAGGCAGAGTAAAAGCTTAGCAAAAGAGGCCAAACTAGCTATATAGGAAAGACATGATAGAATATTATTGCGGTCAGTATAATACACTATCAAAAAAACACCAACAGCAGATAGAACAAAAAGTACCCTGAGTCACTAAGACTCGGCGCCCTCTATATCTGCAGACTTCTATAAATCAAATGCCAACAGAACTGGAAATAACAAATAATAGTGAATGGTAAAATTCCTAGGAAGAAAACTTCCTATCTGAGAGCAGATAAACAAATATACAGACTAAATTGCAAACCCACAGCTCAAAATAAGACAAAACATAAGCAGAACCTTAAGCACACAAAAGTGTGCCACAAAATATAAAAAAAAAACATCCACTTAGCTTGCAAAAAATTCCACAGAGCAGAAGAAACCAGAGAGATGTGAACTCCTCCAGGAACCAAAGACAACTGGCGAGGATTGATCCACTTCAAATCATTATATGCTCCAAGAACCAGATTGACAATCATCACCATCACCTGTGAAGTCCACACAGTCAGCTGCATCACCAGCAACAACCACCAGAGGGAGCTCTAATGAATTCACAACACTAAATATTCTCCACCAATCCAAACTATGCCTTGCCATGCCTAAAAATTATTATTATAAATTCTAATCAGCAGACCCATAGACATCTTCAAAAAACGAAGTGAGATGTGGCAAAGTCAAACTCTATTTACCTATCCATCATTTTTACTAATTTAACAACTCCCCCCAAAAAAAAATTTGTGCAAAACAGAAAAAGTTACCCATGGTTGGTTGAAGACTCGGGCTCACAGTAAGTAAGTTGACTATAAATAGGGGCTAAGAGACTACTCAAATATGGTCATACAATTATATATGAATAAGGTAATAACGCAACCCATCATGTTGGAGTAGCTGAAGGTCAAAGCTCAAGGCATACACCAATTAGTTGATTTCCAAGCAAAATCCAAATTAATGGCTATCACCAAAGAAGAAATATTTGTTTGTAGTGTTTGGTACTGACATGTGGATTAAGACGTAACATATCCGTTATTGCGCTTGGGGGGTTTTGTTATAATATAGTACTGTATTTCAATACAGTTGACATATCTAACAACAATACTATTAATCACCAAATTTCAGGTTTTTATGTAGGTCATGCTAACTCCCTTTCAATTATTTTACACTGGAGTAATTTCATATACAACAATACTTAAAAAATACAAAAACACATTTTTATTATACATATATGTGGACAAGCAATCTAAAAACACATATATTTCAATGGTCCACAGTACATGACAAATCGAACATTTAGGTGGTCGCAGGTTTACAATAATCATATCTGACTGAAAAAAGCTGATCAAGATTGTACAAAATTACAATTGCATTGTAGTAATGTATAGATATTTCAATACATTTATTAAAGTGCTTGCATATTAATCATTTGTAAAGTGCTTGTGCAAAGACTAGGTCGCCATATACTGTACACAAATATTGTTTGCTTCCTCCAAAACACTGTGCTAGATTACAAACTACGTTTCACAATTTATTATGGCACCAGGTCATTCTACTGAATGGGTTTTAGCAGCTTATTTATCATGTTATTACACATTTACTGCATGCGTAGTATTCCCATACAAATCAACATCGTGTTACGTCAAGAGAGCTGTTAGACATGCGCTAACGTGACCCCTATCCAATACAATTTCACATTAGCTTCCTCAGGGATGTAAAGACTAGCCACTCACCTTTATCTGAGAGTGGATGTCCATAAAATATCTGTAGTGCATGCTGCGTGGTGGATGCGTAACCTAGTTTAAGTAGACAACTGATCCTCTATATGAAATAAGATATAAAAAGAACATTATTATGTGGTGACTTTGTGTGTTTATATGCCATTGCGACATGGCAGCATGCACATTAGGGAATGCCTGAACATTTCTATTGTAATCTATGTGTATTGATTATCTGTACTTGTCTTCTCATGTGTAAATTGAAGGTGTCTGTCCTTTTAAATGAGCGATTACTTGGCACCAGCATATTTATTAATGAGCATGGATTAGTCCTCCCTGTCCGTAATAGGTGCGCATGCCCCGTTCCTCATCCAGTGCCCTTCATGTCAGTGACGCGACTCCAGATCCATGGAAACTTTCCTGTATCCGGAATGCACTTGAGTACGGGGCGGTTGGAGAGGTGAGGGTGGATGCATCCGTGTCGACGGATTGGCTGGGAATCAGTGACCTTCAGCTCTCAGATAAAAGGTAGTGTTGATCCTTTAGCCACGCCACTTAGAAGCTAATGTGAAATGTGCATTGTGGCATAGAGGTCATGTCAGCTCTCTGACCGTAATAGATTTGATTGTTATGGAATCCTATTGCATGCAGTAAATGTGTAGTAGACATGTATATAATAACTGCTAAAACCTACTGAATGACATGGTGCCATAATAAGTTGGGAACATAGTTTGTAATCTAGCACAGTTTTTGGATGGACAAATGATACTTGTTATATGGCGACTAGTCTCTGCATAATCAATTACAAACGGTTAATAGCGAGCACTTTAATAAATGTATTGAAATATCTATACATTACTACAATGCAATTGTAATTGTACAATCTGATCAGGCGGTCACATATGCAGTGTGCCTATGCAAGAAATCTTTCTGGCCCACAATACTGTAACAAACTTATGTAAATATATATATGTACCATTTATTACTTGTTTAGGAACAACTATCAATTATGCCATAAATTCATTCCATATGTAACACTGAATAATAACACAAAGCGGTCATTATTATATATTTATTTAATAGCATTATATTCATGCGCTTTACATAAGAAAGGCAGACGAGGACAGTAAATAAATGTGGAAGATCAGTCATACAGGTACATGAGGGAAAAGATCTGTCCACGAGTGCTCACAGTCTTCGAGGGCAGGTGGAGATACAGTAGAGGTAGGTGCCCGTCGTAGAGCGTGCGGATGGACGAGCATATTGCAGTTGTAGGCTTGACGAAGAGTGGTTTCAGGCTTCTTTTGAGGTTTCAGGGTAGGAGAGTGTTGATGTGGTGAGAAGCGATTCCAGAGTATGGCAGAAACATGGAGAAAACCTGTATGCGGTTGTAGAAAAGGAATGAGGGGATAGAGGAGAAGCTTTGAGGATCGCAGATTACAAGAGGGTAGTAAATTGGGAGACATAGTCGGAGATTAGAGGAGACAGTTGTGTATGTTTGTATGCATGGTTAGTGTTTAAACTGAGATCTCTGAGAAGTGCAGAGGGGGAAGATAGGAGTAGCGGAAGACAGAGGATTAGATGGCAGCAGAGTGTAGATAGCTCGAGAGGTCAAGGAGTAGAAGGGAGGCCTGGGAGCAGGAGGTGCAGTAATCGATGCAGGAGATTATGAGAGCATGAATAAGTGTTTTAGCAGTGTCGTGGTCAAGAAAAGTGCGGATCAATGAAATGTTTTTTAGCTGGAGTCGGCAGAAGGTGGCAAGGGCCTAGATGTTGGGCTTGAAGGAGAGGGAAGACTCAAGGATTTCCCCGAGGCACTTGGTGTGGGGGACTGGGGAGAGAGAGCAGTCGTTGATGAGGATGGATAGGTCGGGTAGTGGGGAAAAGCGGCTTGGGGGGAAGACTACGAACTCAGTTTTATCCATATTGATCTTAAGGAAGCAAGTAGAGAAGAAGGATGAGATGGCGGACAGGCATTGTGGAATTTTGGAAAGTAGGGAGGTGATGTTGGGTCCATACAGGTAGATTTGGGTGTCGTCGACGTAGAGGTGGTACTGGAGGCCATGGGACTCAATGAGTTGCCCTAGGCCGAGAGTGTAGATTGAGAAGAGTAACATCCCCAGAACCGAGCCTTGGGGGACCCCGACAGGAGGAAGAGTGAAGAGGAGGTGTGGGAGTGGGTGATGCTGAAAGTCCGGTCCGTTAGGCATGATGAGATCCAAGAAAGGGCTAGGTCAGTCATGCCAAGAGGTTCCAGGATCCGGAGAAGAAGGGAGTGGTCTACAGTGTCAAAGGCGGCAGATAGGTCGAGGAGGAGGATGGAGTAGTGACGTTTGCTCTTGGCAGTCAGTAGGTCATTGGTGACTTTGGTCAGGGCTGTTTCAGTGGAGTGGTGGGGTCGGAAGCCAGATTTTAGGTGGTCGAATAGGGTGCAGGAGGAGAGGTGAGAGGACAGCTCTGAGTGGACGTGCTGTTCTAGCAGTTTAGAGGCGAAAGAGAGAAGAGATACGGGTCGATAGTTAGAGATAGATGTTGGGCCAAGGGAAGGTTTTTTGAGGATGGGAGTGGTCAGGGCATGTTTGAAGGCTGAGGGGAAGGTGCCAGTGGTAAGTGATAGATTGAAAAGATGGGTTAGGGCTGGGATGATTGCAGAGGTGAGGTTGGGAATGAGGTGGGATGGGAGCTGGTCGTGGGTGCTAGTGGTTAGGTGTGATTTCAACAGGTTTGAGGAGAATTGATCTTCAGTTATGGGGGGAATCAGCTGATGGAAGGAGAGGGCAGTATAGGTGAGAGAGGAGGTTGTGGGGACAGTGGGTCAAAGCTGTCTCTGATTCTGTCAATATATTCTTTGAAGAAGGAGGCAAAGTTTTCAGCAGAGATAAGGGGAGAGGGAGGAGGAGCGGGCGGGCGGAGTAAGGAATTGAAAGTTTTGAAAAGCTGTTTGGGATTGTGGGACAGGGAGGTTATTAGGGATGAAAAGAAGGCTTGTTTGGCAGCAGTGAGTGCAGCCTTGTAGTCAGTGAGGGATTGTTTGAACAACGGGAAGTGCTTAGTGGAGTGGGATTTTTTCCATCTCCTCTCGGCGACCCTGGATGCCCAACTCAGGTCTTTAGTGAGGGTGGTGTGCCAGAGTTGCCTGTTTGTGCGGTCATGCAACTAATATGTAATATCTGGATCAGGACAGATATAGCAGGAGAACGACCATATTATCTGAAGGCTGCAGCTGGGCTATATGGAGGCTATGCTGGGCTATATATATATATATATATATATATATATATATATTTATTATTTGGAGGCAGTACTGGGCTATATATATTATTTTGAGGCTGTTCTGGGCTGTATATATAATATGGAGCCTGTGCGGTATTTATAATTTGGAGGCTGTGTTGGACTGTATATATTATTTTGAGGCTGTGCTGTATATATTATGTTAAGGCTATGCTGTATATATAATATGGAGGCTGTGCTAGGCTGTATTATTTGGAGGCTGAGCTGGGTTTTATATATTACTAGTAAAAAGGCCCGATGCAATTGCATCGGGAGCAGGGTGAAATGAATTGTGTGTATACAGGCGGGCCAGTGGGTAGCAGAGCATACAGGGGGCTCTGTGGGTAGCAGAGTATACAGGCGGGTCTGTGGGTAGCAGAGTATACAGACGGCTCTGAGGGTAGGAGATTATACAGGTGACTCTGTGGGTAGTAAAGTATACAGGTGGCTCTGTGGGTAGAAGAGTATACAGGTGGGTCTGTGGGTAGTGGAGTATACAGGCGTGTGTGGTGGTGGTGGCAGAGTATACAGGTGTGTGTGGTGGTGGTGGCAGAGTATACAGGCGTGTGTGGTGGTGGCAGAGTATACAGGCGTCTGTGCTGGTGGCGGCAGAGTGTACAGGCGTGTGTGGTGGTGGCGGCAGAGTGTACAGGCGTGTGTGGTGGTGGCGGCAGAGTGTACAGGCGTGTGTGGTGGTGGCGGCAGAGTGTACAGGCGTGTGTGGTGGTGGCGGCAGAGTGTACAGGCGGTGTGTGGTGGTGGCGGCAGAGTGTACAGGTGTGTGTGGTGGTGGCGGCAGAGTGTACAGGCGTGTGTGGTGGGCAGAGTGTACAGGCGTGTGTGGTGGCAGAGTATACAGGCGTGTGTGGTGGTGGAGTATACAGGCGTCTGTGGTGGTGGCAGAGTGTACAGGCGTGTGTGGTGGCAGAGTATACAGGCGTTGTGTGGTGGTGGAGAGTATACCGGCGTGTGTGGTGGTGGCGGCAGAGTGTACAGGCGTCTGTGCTGGTGGCGGCAGAGTATACAGGCATGTGTGGTGGTGGCAGAGTATACAGGCGTCTGTGCTGGTGGCGGCAGAGTATACAGGCATGTGTGGTGGGGCAGAGTATACAGGTGTCTGTGCTGGTGGCGGCAGAGTATACAGGCGTCTGTGTGGTGGCGGCAGAGTATACAGGCGTCTGTGCTGGTGGCGGCAGAGTATACAGGCAGGTGTGGTGGTGGCGGCAGAGTATACAGGCGTCTGTGGTGGTGGCAGAGTATACAGGCATGTGTGGTGGTGGCAGAGTATACAGGCGTCTGTGCTGGTGGTGGCAGAGTGTACAGGCGTGTGTGGTGGTGGCAGAGTGTACAGGCGTGTGTGGTGGTGGCGGCAGAGTGTACAGGCGTGTGTGGTGGTGGCGGCAGAGTGTACAGGCGTGTGTGTGGTGGTGGCGGCAGAGTGTACAGGCGTGTGTGGTGGTGGCGGCAGAGTGTACAGGCGTGTGTGGTGGTGGCGGCAGAGTGTACAGGCGTGTGTGGTGGTGGCGGCAGAGTGTACAGGTGTGTGTGGTGGTGGCGGCAGAGTGTACAGGCGTGTGTGGTGTGGCAGAGTGTACAGGCGTGTTGTGGGTGGCAGAGGTATACAGGCGTGGTGTGGTGGTGGAGTATACAGGCGTCTGTGGTGGTGGCAGAGTGTACAGGCGTGTGTGGTGGCAGAGTATACAGGCTGTTGGTGTGGTGGTGGGAGAGTATACGGCGTGTGTTGGTCGGTGTGGGGCGGCAGAGTGTACAGGCGTCTGTGCTGGTGGCGGCAGAGTATACAGGCATGTGTGGTGGTGGCAGAGTATACAGGCGTCTGTGCTGGTGGCGGCAGAGTATACAGGCATGTGTGGTGGTGGCAGAGTATACAGGTGTCTGTGCTGGTGGCGGCAGAGTATACAGGCGTCTGTGCTGGTGGCGGCAGAGTATACAGGCGTCTGTGCTGGTGGCGGCAGAGTATACAGGCAGGTGTGGTGGTGGCGGCAGAGTATACAGGCGTCTGTGGTGGTGGCAGAGTATACAGGCATGTGTGGTGGTGGCAGAGTATACAGGCGTCTGTGCTGGTGGTGGCAGAGTGTACAGGCGTGTGTGGTGGTGGCAGAGTGTACAGGCGTGTGTGGTGGTGGCGGCAGAGTGTACAGGCGTGTGTGGTGGTGGCGGCAGAGTGTACAGGCGTGTGTGGTGGTGGCGGCAGAGTGTACAGGCGTGTGTGGTGGTGGCGGCAGAGTGTACAGGCGTGTGTGGTGGTGGCGGCAGAGTGTACAGGTGTGTGTGGTGGTGGCGGCAGAGTGTACAGGCGTGTGTGGTGGCAGAGTGTACAGGCGTGTGTGGTGGCAGAGTATACAGGCGTGTGTGGTGGTGGAGTATACAGGCATCTGTGGTGGTGGCAGAGTGTACAGGCGTGTGTGGTGGCAGAGTATACAGGCGTGTGTGGTGGTGGAGTATACAGGCGTCTGTGGTGGTGGCAGAGTGTACAGGCGTGTGTGGTGGTGGAGTATACAGGTGTCTGTGGTGCGCTCGTGCAAGGCAGGGGTTAAAAAAAATAAAAAAAGATTATGCTCACCTCACCCCGAGCCCCCGCCGTCTTCTGCCGTGTTCCGCCGTCTTCTGCCGTGTTCCGCTAGGCTCCCGGTGGCTGTGCAGGCTCCGGTGCCTGCAGTGATCTTCTATCTACTGAGAGTGAAGGGCCTGTGGTGATGTCAGAGTCACGTGACCCGCGATTTGCCTGGAGTAAGCTGGTGTCACGTGACTCTGACATGACCACAGGTCCTTCACTCTCAGTAGATAGAAGATCACTGCAGGCACCGGGAGCCTGCACAGCCACCGGGAGCCTAGCGGAACACGGCAGAAGACGGCGGGAGACGGCGGGGAGACAGCGCGGGCTCGGGTAGAGGTGAGGATTTTTTTTTTTTTTAGAGTAGTGCGGGTCTGCGGCTCGTGATGACGCTGCGCGTCATCACTCGCAGTCCCGCGCAAAGCATGTTGGGATTCGGCTACAACGCCCGAAATCCCAACTGCGGATTATATAAGTAGATTTTGAGTCTGCTGCTGGTCTGTCACAGCCTCCAAATAATATATGCCGCCTGGCAGAGCCTCCAAGTAATATATACAGCTGAGCTGCCAGGGAGTAGTGGGCGGGGCCATCTGCGGCTAATTCTGTGTGTTTCTCTTTAACGGAAATGCGGCATTGCTGATTGGTTGCGCCCAGTCGGGCGCGACCAATCAGAGACGCGGGATTTCCGTTACAGAGAGACCGACAGACACGATAAGACGATTATATAGTAGGATATTCATGGATTGTGGTATGTTTTAAAGGGGCCCACTGAGACTGTTTGACCCAGTGCCCGCAAAAACCTGGAGCCAGCCCTGACCAGCGTTCCACCACGATAACGCTTGCGCTCAGGCTGCAGAATTCTAATTTTTTTTCTTTGTTTTTTTTTTTTATTCTTTTTTATTAAGTTTCACAAATAACATACAGTTGCATAACATAATATTCCCCACATGAAAAGCCTGTAAAGTCTAAATCATCCATTCACGAAGACGCAAGTCTCAGGTCTAAAGGCCACTTTACACACACAGATATCTGTGACCAACTTCTGAACAGATCTCTGGTTGCAGTGAAATCATGGACATATTGCTACATTTGTACACAGCCACAAAATGGAACAATGTGTCCATGATTTCACTGCAACCAGAGATCTGTTCAGAAGTTGGACACAGATATCTGTGTGTGTAAAGTGGCCTTAACAATATAGAAAAAAGACAGCACCTCACCAGTTGGTAATGCTTCAATCAATCAAGTATGCTTGATGAAGATCACTTGTTGATCGAAATGTCGCATGGGGCAATGGATTAAAGCCAATTGAAGCATTACCAACTGGTGAGGCGCTGTCTGTTTTCTATATTGTCAGTATTTGTAGTATGGGAAGGACTCCCTGGACAGGACATGCGCCTTATACAAGTGGGTGTTTGGAACTTGATTCCCCCCCCCACCCTCTTTTTTCCATGTTATGCTGTGGAAACTTTTTTTCTATATGTGCATCTCAGGTCTGTCTGTATTCCATGTGGCGATACACGTGTCATTGGCCAGGGTCACATTTGCGGTTGGACCCTGGCCTGCCGGATTCCGGTTTCAACTTAGATATTTTTCCAGCACCGCATAGCGTTTCCGCTATGCGGTGCTGGAAACCGCAGTCCCTAGTTACCCGCTGTTTACCTGCACGACGTGTCACACAGGCAGCGGCTCGGAGGGCGTTTTACAGCGCCGCACAGGAAATCGTGTCTGCAACGGTTTCCTGTGCGGCGCTGTAAAACGCCCTCCGAGCCGCTGCCTGTGTGACACGTCGTGCAGGTAAACAGCGGGTAACTAGGGACTGCGGTTTCCAGCACCGCATAGCGGAAACGCTATGCGGTGCTGGAAAAATATCTAAGTTGAAACCGGAATCCGGCAGGCTAGGGTCATAACGCAAATGTGACCCTAGCCATTGTCTGTATTTGGTAAGTATGGGAGCTTAGTATAGTAAGCCTTTAACCCCCCCCCCCCCCCAAAGAAAAAAGAAAGTGAAAAAAAAAAGGAAATGGGAAAAAGAAAAAAAGAGAACAAAATTAAAAAAAGAGGACAATGAAAGGTAATTCAAAAATATATATATAAAGGAAGAGGACCCCTTCACCCACCCCCTGCCCACCCCTCTGCTCCCACCATATAGAGATGCTGATAATCACTTCTTAATATCTAGCTCCACCACCCCACCCAGCGACCACCACCGCAACACTGGTTATGCATTCTGGATATTTCTCATCGTGGAAAGGGGGAAGGGATAGGCCGCTCCACCGCCCATTAACCTCCTGGATTCCTGCACCTGGTGTGGCAGCTTGGCATCTGCCCAAGAAACAATGTGAAGTAGAAAACACCGGTGCTTGTCTTCTTGAATTTCTCTTTATTATTTTTTGAAAATTATAATGGAAAAGGAACTTAAAATGTTACTTTCCTCAGACAATTTCTATGAGGAAAATTTGACAGTCCAAGAGAAAGAAGCATTGAAGGAGATCAGGGACAATGAGAATATTGTTGTTAGATCCTCGGACAAGGGTGGTTCAGTGGTTATACTGGACTCCGGTTTATATGAAAAAGAAGTTTTACATATGTTACAAGATCAAGCTACATATAGACCCTTGTCCGAGGATCCCACAACAATTTTCAAATCAGAGTTAAATAAACTGTTGAACGAAGGCATTGCACTTGGTGTAATTGATCAAAAAACAAAAGATTGTCTTTTTGTTGAGAATCCGATTTGTCCTGTCTTCCATGCCCTCCCCAAGACTCATAAGGGTCTTTTTCCACCACCATTAAGACCCAATGTGGCGGGCATCGGGTCCCTCCATGAAAAATTATCGGAGTGGATCGATGTCCGTCTACAAATCTTGGTGGAGGGCATGGTGGGCAAAATAAAAGATACTAAACATCTATTACAAGGCGTATCTAAGATACAGTGGGATCGACAATCCAATTGGGTTACTTGCGATGTAGCACAACTATATTCTTCAATTGTTCGTACCGAAGCTTTATGGATCTTGAACAACATCTTGCACCATACTGAGGTATATAATGATGAAGAAAAAGAATTCCTCATGCTTTGTGTAGACCAGGGGTCTCAAACTCCAGGCCTCGAGGGCCGCACACAGTCCAGGTTTTCAGGATTTCCTTAGAATTTGACAGTTGGTCATTTGATTACCAACTGTCAAATACTATGGAAATCCTGAAAACCTGCACTGTGTGCGGCCCTCGAGGCCTGGAGTTTGAGACCCCTGGTGTAGACCATCTGTTAAAGAGCAACTTTTTTAAGTTTAATGAAAAATTCTACCTGCAATGTTGTGGTTGCCCTATGGGAGCTAGGTTCTCGCCCTCCCTAGCAAATCTTTACATGATGAGCTGGGAGGATGAGTTCCTTTATACTCCGAATAACCCCTTTTTAAGTAACATTAGGTGGTGCGGGAGCTACATAGACGATATGGTCCTGACTTGGACTGTGTTGTCTGTTGTGTCTCCCGCACCCACCCCTGAAGATTTGGTGAGGTACTTCAGTGAGAACGATTACAATTTGTCGTTCACCATTGAAGTACACGGAGATTGGACCCCGTTTTTGGATGTGATACTACAGGGGGATAAAGAAACTGGAAAAATCAGCACCAAACTTTTCCACAAGGAAATTAATGGAAACACCTTGTTGAGGGCAGACAGTTGTCACCCACAACATGTCACAAAAAATCTCCCTATAGTAGAGTTCATCAGAGCAAGAAGAAATTGCTCTGAGGACACTGATTATCAAATGGAAGTTAAAGTGATCCAAAATAGACTAAAAAATAAAAAGTGGTTATAAAAAGTGGACAATACAACGGGCATTAAATATTGTGGAGCTAAAAGATCGTTAATCCCTATTGCTGGACAGGGCAGAAAATCAGTACCAAAAAAACAGTGAGAATAATGTGTCTATCTGTGAAATAGATTATAATAGGGATTATAATATACATCCTCCCACTTTTGTCACTCAATTTAGTAAGGATTTTAACAACATTAAAAAACTACTTAATCGTAATGTTCCAATCTTATATCAAGATGACATTTTGCGCAAAATATTATCGGGTGGCTGGAGGGTAGTAGCAAGTAGAGCGAGGAGTATTGGTAATGCAATATCACCTAGCACCTATATAAGTAAAAAACAGGGACAACCCACATGGCTAACGTATAAGGGATCATTTAGGTGCGGAGGAAACAGATGCAACATTTGCCAATATATTAATATTACCAACATCTTCCGTAACAACAAAACCAATAAAACCTTTCTAGTGGACACATATATTAACTGCAATACCACACATGTGGTTTACTTAGCCACCTGTGAAATTTGTAGTTTAAGTTATGTAGGCTGCACCACCAGATCCTTGAAAATGCGTATGTCTGAGCATATTACAGCATCCAATCCGAACGCAAAATCTTTAAGAACTGGGATGTCGGGTTTCTCAAGGCATTTTTATGAGGTTCATGGTGGGGATTTAACATCGTTAACTATTATGGGTATAGAACGGGTCCATCGTCCATATAGGGGTGGACACTGGGAGCGGGTGCTCCACAATCGGGAACTTTACTGGATCCTTCAGTTGGACGCCCGCAGTCCGAATTTGTCTAAACTATAGAAATGACCTATGTTATTTCTACTAGGAAACAAGTTAAATATTCTAATGGGCAATTTCTCCCCACCCCCCTCCCCCCTTCTTGGCCCCTCAAAACACCCCTCCCTCCCCCCTCATGTTTCATCTTCTCCCCTTTTTCCTCCTCGTTTCAATAGGGGAACTCTAACTCCAGACATCCTGATGTTATTAGACATAAGCATAAGTGACTTTAGTGAAAATCTTAATTTAAATCTATGGATGAATAAACCCAAAATAAGTGTCCCTCTTTCCTCCCCCCCCCCTCCCCTTTATTTCTTTCCCCTCTATTTCTATTTAAAAAAAAAAAAAATTTCCCCAAAGCACTCAAAAATAGGGGTTATAAGGTTATAAGATGTGGACTATATTATTATTATTATTATTATTATTATTAATTTATATAGCGCCATTATATTCCATGGCGCTTTACATGTTAATGGGTATTAAAGATTGTGGAGTCAAAAGATCGTAGATCCCTATTGCAGGTCAAAGCAGAAAATCAGCACATAAAAAAACTATTGAAAATAAAGACAAAAATAAGTTCAGAAATTTACATTCTGAAAATATGTCCATCTGTGAAATAAATCAAAATAGGGATTCTAATACATATTCTCCCATTTTTGTTATTTAATTTAGTAAGGATTTAAACATCAAAGCATTAAATAACCAGTGAAACTAAACCCAAAAAAAAAGCTTGGAAATTTACATTCTGAAAATATGTCCATTTTTTTTTTTTTTTCTCCTCTTCTCCTCCAGAGTAATAATGGAAAAGAAGAAAGAAAGTAATATATTCATAAATAAAATAAAAAACAGGTCTTGCTATAAAGTTACTAAGATGATTAAATTTTGAATATGCTTGAACAATGCAACAAATGCACATCAGGAGTGTAATAACGGAATTTATTAATATGTGATAATTATCACAATTAAATTAATACACACTGAAATGTTCTCTGTATGATAGTATATTGGTTTTCCATCATATATAAAAAAGAAAAGAAAAGAAACAAAATAAAAACATCAAGGGTGGAAATTTATAAAGATACCAAATATATATTACTGTATCATATTTAAGAATAGTAATGATTTGTGTATTAGAAAGTAGTTTAATACTCCTCTTGTGCAAGGTTCAACTCCATAACATGTGAAAGGGTTAAACTTTCAATTCCTTTATTATTACCATTGTAAACTATGTTCAGCTGTGGGTGGAGGTTTCTTTTCTATATATGTATAAGTTTTTATATTTTGTATTTGCTAATGATTAAGGAAGTTGTTCTTCCGAAACGCGTCTAGCGCCCAGCTAGCACGCTGAATGATTTTATAATTTTCAAAAAATAATAAAGAGAAATTCAAGAAGACAAGCACCGGTGTTTTCTACTTCACATTATTTCTCATAGTGCCTGTGACCTTCAGTGGACCAAGTATGCCATGTAAGTTTTCTGAGTTATACCATGTCGTGTTACGGAAGGGATATACTAGTTGATGGATGTCACCTCCAGAAAGTTGGTCTATTATGAAAGGTTTCCATGTTGCACAGAATTTGTTGTTCTGGTGTCCCTGCCCCCTCCAACTTCCACCTTCTCAACCAGCAATGCCCCCTTCAGATCAGTCAATAGTTCCGATAACGTTGGTGTAGTCGTGTGTGTAGCACCATGATGATGTGTAATAATTTTCTCTGCGTCTTGTCTAGACCCAGGTCGCCCAAGTTATGGAATATCCACAATAAGCAGTTTAATGGGACACGATGCTGTAGTATGCGTTGTGTCCAGCTCCTCACTACCTTCCAGGATTGAAGGATAACTCTGCATTCCCATATCCCATAGAACATGTCTACCCCCTTGTCCCCACATTTTGGACATGACTGTTTTCTGTCTGGATGGGTTTTGTTGGGTGGTATATTGAACCCCAGAATTGCCCCATGCATCACTTTGAAATAGGTGTCCCTCCACCTTTCGTTCACGATGTTCTTACGAACCTTGCGCCAACCCATCAGAATCTTCCCCTCGATCTCCTCGTCCTGTAATCTTACCTCCCATTGTTTGAGAATCCTGCGTGGCCCCGAGGGAACTAGGTCTGGCCTTGGGGTGGCGTATATGGTGGATACACTAGTGTCCGCTATATCCCTAGCTAGTAGAGTGTCCAGTCCATGGTTTGAGCATATCTTCCTTAAGTCATTTAAGCGATGGAATAAATGCAGCCTTAATTGTTCAAATTGTAGGGCATAAGAATACTTAAGTCGCCACCTCCTGAATCTCTCTGTCACCGTCAACCACCTCCTCTCCTCCATCTGCATTAGATCCTGTAGTGTTTTAATGCCCTTAGCTCTCCAGACATTAAAGAGTGCGTTGTCCTTGCCCTGGCTGAAGTCCAGGTGTCGCCATGGGCTAAGATATTTGGATATCTTCCCAGATAACATGAGCTTGATTCGCAGTGCCTTCCAAGCCCCCCTCGTGTCTTTGAAAATGATCGAATTTTTCACCTGAGGGTCCACTGTTGCCCCCGTTGAGTGCAAAATGGCTACAGGGTCCCATGGGGTGCACCACTCTGACTAGAGTGCATAGGCTGAGTGTTTGCTAGTGTGTTTCAGGCAGTCTAGGATATGTCTTGTCAAGCCTGCTATGTTATAACCTCGTATATTAGGTAACCCTAGTCCACCTTCGTCTCGTGTAAGCATCAGTGTGCGTCCCCTGATTTTTGGTATTTCACTCCTCCAAAGGAAGGTCATAAAAGCTCTATTTATCAAATTTACGTCGATATGGAGAAGTAAAAGGGGGATGGTCTGAAGTGGATAGAGGAGCCTAGAGAAACTACACATCTTCATAAAGGACACCTCCCCAACAAGGATAGTGGCAAATCTCTCCACCTCTCCAGTTCTGACACAATTTTGTTGATTAAGGGGGCATAATTTGGTCTGTATATGTCTATCGTATCTCTCCTTAGATATACTCCCAGATATTTAATGGCCCTATTTGCTAGAGCAATGTCGCAGAAACTCGCTTGAGTACCTCCTGTCTTTCTCCACCCTCCTTCTAAGTCTTTTAGCGGGAGTATCTCACACTTAAATTTGTTCATACCGGAATCCAGATAGTTCCCCGAAGGCCTCCAGCTGTGATAGGAGGTTGGGGAGATCCCTACGCACATCCGCCATGTAAAGTGTGACATCATCTGCAAAGAAGCTGCCTATGCGGATCCCCTGGAAGCATTGGCCCTCATTTATGAACTGTGATAATGGTTCAATCACCAAATCAAATAGCAAAGGCGACAGGGGGCACCCTTGGCGTGTACCCCTAACCAGCCGTATCGTGTCTGACAGAAAACCTGGTGTGTTCACTCTGGCCCTCGGGTTTTTGTAGAGAGAATGCAAGAATGTCCTAAATGCCCCCACAGTCGCATCTCGTCTAGCATGGTTTCCAACCATGGCCAGCTGACGATGTCAAAAGCTTTCTCCACGTCCAACATGACCATGGCTGGGACCCCCCTGTTTTGCACCCTCAACCTAACCACTTCCAAAACCATCATAGCCCTGCGTATGTGTCCTACCGCCGGCCTTCCCTTGACAAAGCCTGATTGCTCCCAGTTTACTAAGTCTGGAAGTAGAAGAGCCAGCTGGTCCACCATAATTTTAGCCATGATCTTAAGATGATCTTGATTTATTAGCAAGATTGGTCTAAAGCTGGCCGGGCCATCTGACCCTTTGTTTCCCTTGGGGAACAGCTTTATGTAGGCGGTGATCATGTGGTCTGGAATTGCTCGTCCTGATAGGAAACCGTTATATAGTCCCTGTAGGTGGGTTAGTATCTGATCTTTCTGGATCTTATAAATACCAGCGCCATAGCCATCTGGGCCCGGTGCTTTATGTATATTCAGGTTGGCTATTACCCTAGCTATCTCCTCCTTTGTTATTTCGCCATTCAGATCGCCCAGACCTTCCTCCGTGAACGTCGGGAGTGTCACCGTCTGTAGCCATCTCTCACCCGCCTGTTTATCTGATGGTCTGGCTCTGTAGAAAATAGCGTAATATTTTCCAAGAATGTAATTTATCTCTCTGGGGTTGGTCGTCGCCATATTGTCTGGTCTTTTGAGTGTGGTTATGAGTGTCGTGCCTCGTTTACCCCTCGCTAGCTTAGCTAATAGGCGACCCGCCTTATCTCCATATTTGTATAGTTCAGCGTCTCGTAGGGATTTCCCAAAGAGCTCCCTCTTTTTGGCCCAGGTGTCAAATTCTGTTTTGGCCTCTAGCCACAGTTGTTTCGTTTGTGGGGAGGGCTGAGTCAGATAGTCTGTGTACGTCCGCCTGACTGTTTGACTTGTCCGTATATAGTGGGCATTTGTTGTTTTCTTCATCTTGCTGGTATGGGCAATGAGCTTACCCCTAAGGACGGCCTTGGCTTTCTTCCACAACAGTGTAGGGTTGTCCTCCGCCTCCTAATTGGTCTAATAAAAAAACGTCCACCATTCCCTTAGTAGTTTAGCAAAGTCCTGATCCTGCTGTAGGAAGTGGGAATCTCCAAAGGATGTCTGTGCCCTGTGGGAAGGTGTCTCGTAGGGTTAAAGTGATCAGAAATGAACACGTCTTCTATTGTAGTCTCCTCTACCTTCTGAAGTATGTCTTCCCACATTAGAAAAAGGTCAATGCGTGACCAGGTCTCGTGTGGGTGAGAAGTGTGTGAATTGTCTCTCCACCAGATGTTGCAACCTCCACACATCCCTCATCACAAGGTCTGATGCAATTCCCTGTAGCATCGTATCTCCCGCACTTGAGTCTGCTAACCGCACTCCCCCTCCTCTTCCCGACCTGTCCTCCGACTCCGACGTTACCCCGATCATGTTGGATTGATGTAAGTCCTGGAAGAAACTATCCTGTGCTGAGTTAGGTGCGTACACATTGTGTATACTAAGGATCCTCCCCGGCATCTCCAAAATCAAATGTACATGTCGCCCTTGGTCATCGTGGTGACAAGACAAAACTTTATACGCAAATGACTTGTGTATTAAGGTTATCACTCCTGCTCGCCTCCCTGAGCTCTGAACCGTAGACCCCTCCTAACCACATCTATGCAGCGGAACATATCCTGCTGGGCAAAGGTTTCCTTGAGCAGGATTATGCCAGGTCACATTGCGATGTGCCCTAGCTGCCGGATTCCGGTATTATCTTAGAACTTTCCAGCGCGCATAGCTTTCCGCTATGCGGTGCTGAAACCGCTGCCTTAGTTACCTGTTTACCTGCACGACCTGTCCACAGGCAGCGCTCGAGGGCGTTTACAGCCGCACAGGAATCGTGTCTGCAACGGTTTCCTTGCGGCGCTGTAAAACGCCTCCAGCGTGCCTGTGTGACAGTCTGAGGTAAACAGCGGTACTAGGGCAGCGTTTCCAGCACCGCATAGCGGAACGCTGCGCGCTGGAAAAAGTTCTAAGATAATACCGAATCCGCGGTAGGGGCACATCGCAAAGTGACCTGCCTATGTCTCCCTTCAATTTCTTTAGGTGTCTAAGTACCATGGCTCGCTTTTCAGGTGACCTCAGGCCCTTCACGTTCCATGATATTATTTTAACCATGGTTCTCGTTGAGTGGCCAACCTGCAGTCAGATCATTACATGTGACCCACCCCAGGGCCCTTAGGTAGTCAGATCCTGGGCGTTGATTACAGGTGCTTCCACTGGTGGCCAGTGCCCGAGCCCGTGGCCCTGGTGGTCACTGAAAAATGGGTAAAATAAAAGAAATAAAATAAAATATTCGTACCTGTAATGTTACCAGCGCTGCTTCAGACCTCAAGGGATGATGGTATGCAGCCAGATGGTAATGCTCCCTGCAGGTGGAGCAGGATCCCTGGGGCAGTGATGGAAATGGAGAACACACATAGGAAGGCGGCTCTGCAGGTGAAGGCTTGATGCAGTCTGCCTGAGGAGACTGGAATGCAACTTTCCTCAGCGTGATAGAATAAGACACCACACGTTGATTAGGCTCTGCACGGGTTTACTGGTAACTTCAGGCAGCTTATAGGTATACAGTCACGGTAGCTGGCCTGAGGATGGAATGTCTCTTTGAAGCCCTCAGTGATGTTCCTTCAGGATTCTCCCTCTGTCCTCGCACTGCGCTGTTACTCCTGTCCTTCCTAGTGCTGCTCCCCTTGCAAAGAGCCCTTCGCCGGTCCCCACGGGTTGTACTAGAGTTATCCCTTAACTGAGGGGCTCATAACCCTATAAGGGGGCCTTTGTGGGATGTATGCAGGGCACGACTCCCTTTAGGTCGCTCGTGTTTGCCGGTTTGGCGGCTCAGGGCTGAACTCCTGCACTGCTCTCGAAGCCGGTCCTCCATTGGTGGACTGGGTCCTTCTGACCGGTTACGTATCGGACCAGATTAGGATGTTAGCTAACACCTGAGGATCTCCCTTCAGCTGGGTCACCATCCTTTAGGTGCCCTCCCTCTGCGCTACTCATAGGATCCCATTTCTTCTCTCTCCACAGCCGTTCTGCTTTCTAACTTCGGTCCCCCTTAGCAACGGGCTTAACCAATTGATCCCCTGGCTCTAGGTGTGTGAATGCGTGTGGTGAGGGCCTCAAATTAACATTCCAATCCCCTGGTCACAGGGATACTACACACACGGGTCTGGGTGCAGTACCCCTTCTGGCACACCGACCAGTGGGGCTCCACATTCCTCCTTGGTTGAACTCACTCATCCGTGAGTGATCCCACCCTTACCCGGTACAGAGCTACATTTTTATATGCTTAATAACATAACAATAATAACAACATTTTTATTAATAACTTTCCTTTCCATCAGGGAGACACTTTTCTGAAACGTTACCGTGTCAACGGGACCAACAAAACATACTCTTATTTTACATCGGCCTAATGGGGCCGGTACGCACTTGCAGTCCCAGTGGTCACTGTCTCTCGCACTTTCAATAGTGTCCTTTTTGCCACCACTGGGCTGCTTTAAAGACGTTATCAGACATAGCACACAGAGGTTCTTGCTTAACCATCTCAGTCCAGGCTCAAACAAAATAAAGCAGTTCTCATCAATGTTCCTGAGTCTCCACATAAAAATGCAGCATTTTTACACATCCAAACTATATACACTACCAGAGTTTTCAGTTATCACAGTTTGTACACATGCAGGGCTTACCATCTGTGTGGCCCTGTATGTCTCTCGCAGCTAAAACAGTCATCCCTATACAAGTCCGGGTCCGAGTGCCCCCTTGGGAGGTGGGACTCGACATCCCGGCGGCCAACAAATACCTCCTCATAGAGGCCCGGCTCCCGGATAAATCCCAACCAGCCTCCAGATTATAGGATGTAATTGTACCTGTTTTCCGGTTCTCAGGTGGTACCGGTGGCTAGAGGTGGGCCTGGCGTCGGGCCTGCTGATTCTCAAGCTCCCTGGCCCTCCATTCCTCACTATGACGCTGCCGCACCACCTGGTCGCTCAGGTATGCTCTCGAACATAGTCCAGTTGTTCATGGATGGGGCCGGGGGTCTGTGGTAGTGGCTTGGTCGATCACATTTCTCGGCCAGTATTGGTGGTCACTCCACCACGCCGTGCGGGGCACGGATGCTCCGACTTCTCGTTGTTGTCATCCGGATCGTCCTCCTCAAGGTCCTCCTCCTCGGAGCCGACTGGCTGGACAGCTCCTCTAGGACTACCTCCTTGACCACCTTGGACTCTTCCTCAGGCACCTCTGGGATGTCTGGCTTGGCAGCTTCCTCCTCCAGGTTCTTGGGCTCACTGGCTGTCTGTCTGTCATCATCAGCTAGGGTTTCGGGGTCATCTGGCTGTTCGCGGGGCCCGGATGCCCCGACTTGTGTGCTGGCGACAGGTGGTGCCTCAGCAGACAGGTCCTCCCTGGTAACCGGGTGCTCAACCGCGGACCAGTTTTGGCTCCCGGTTCCAGCTCCTGATTGCTGGACCCCCTTTGTGCAGCCCTGCGGAATAACTCCAGGGCGACCTCGGAGCTCCAGCGCCTGATGGTCCACTCGACTGCCTCGCCGAGCTGGACTCTCAGGTCTTGGAACGATGTTCTCCAGAAGGCCGCATCCCCCTCGTTGATAACGAGGGAGACTGCCTCTGGGTCCCCGGTCGCAGCATGGGCTTCCTCCTCCACCCCTCTCAACAGGTCGCTCAAGCCTTATGGTCACCATGTTCACCGACCCGTAGACCGCACCTGTTCTATGTGGTTGTCTGACTGTGCCCTTCTTGCTGCTATTTAAAGTCTCTTGTAGGGGTACTTTGATCTTTGGCCCGTCCCCTTGGGTTTTTTATGGCAACAGGGGCGGGCAAGCATTTTTGCTCCTCTGGCATGGCCCTCACACAATGAGGGGCCGAGGCCCGCCCCTAGGCCACCACATATTTTCACATCTTTGGGCCATTTGTAGGCCGGGTTTAGAGTCTTTAAGGCGCATAGTGTCTTTGCTTTGAATCCTGTTCGTGATGCCAAAATCTGACCCGCCTTAGTACTCAGATACCAGGCGTTGATTACAGGTGCTGTCACTGGTGGCCGGTGCCTGGGCCCATGGCCCTGGTGGTTGCTGAAGAATGGGTGAAATAGGGGTGAGTGGCCAGGATGCACATGGAGCTGGCTGCTTAAATCAGAGCTCCTGCATCTTGCCCGGTTAACGGCACCTTACAGACTTCACCCGGCCTCCATACATCGCTCCACCGAGACCGGAGATGCTACTGATCCTCCAGGTATGCCGCGGGCTGGAAGCAAGAAAAGCACGGGCGTCCAGAGGGTAACAGACTTCTTTGCTGCACAGCAGCAGCCCGCACCTAAAATGGTCCCGACATCCAGAGCCTCAGCTTCCCGTGCCCGTGTCTCTTACAGCCCTGAAGGGAGTGAGAAGGGAGAGGATATAGATTAGACCCCCATCACAAGACTGACCCACAAACACATGCTGGGCTCCCTGAGGCGCTCCATACAGGAGGACTTAAAAGAATTCATGGGAGAACTCAGACAGGAGCTTTCCTCACTGGGAGACAGAACCTCCCACATAGAGGAAAAAATGTCAGAATATGCAGCAGCTCACAATGAGCTAGCCACAGACTATGGGCGAATGGAGGGGGAGATCAAACAAACACAACTTAAAATTCATGATCTGGAAGACAAGCTGCGTAGGGGGAACATTAGAATCAGAGGGATTCCTGACCCACAAGACACTGAGGACTTGCCCTCCACAATCCATCCACTTCTGCAACTGCTGCTGCCAGACACCCCTGATGCTGACTTAGCTATGGATAAAGCTTTCAGGCTCCCTAAGCCAGTTCATGTGAATAAGTCTCTCTCTAGGGACATCCTGGTTGCCTTTACCAAAACTAGCACGGCTGAAGCTGCATTACGTGCTATGAGACAGAGATCTAACTTATCCTCCCCATACTCAGAGATTGCAATATTTCCGGATCTCTCAGCAGGCACCCTTGCCCGGAGACACGAATTTGCCCCGTATTGCAAGCTGCTGAGGGACAAAGGAATCCAATATAGTTGGGGCTTACCGGTGCATATTCGATTCCAGTACAAAGGCACGGCCGAGCTGTTCCGGTCTCCTAGTCGCCTGGGTAGAGCCCTGAAGAAATGGGACTTAGTTCCACCTGCTGAGAAACTTCCACATCCTCGACCCCTGTCCGTTCGGTGCTCCAGGAATGGGAAAAGGTCGGATGATTCTCTGGACTCTCAGAACTCTATGCCGGGCGAAATGCAGGCCTTTATGGCCCTTTTTCTGGATTCACTTTTGTTTTTCTTTTTTTGCCCTTCCCCCCCAATTTGGACTCCCGAAACTTTCTGAACTTCCCCCTAACTGGGGTCTCTTTTCATACTTGGGAGAATGGGGTTGGGCAGCCCCCCATGGTGGACTTTGATCCACCTGACAACACTGAAGGAGTTTGTATTTGTAATTTTTGTAATCTTTATGTTTTTTTTTTACTTTTTCTGTTTGGTGCATTTTTTCTGCACCTTGTCTTGATGTTCGACCCCCTACCCTTTCCCTCTCTGTCACATTCCTTCCCCCCCCCTTTTCTTTACAGGACCCTCATATGCTCGCTGCACCTGATGGTTGATAATAGTAGATACCTTCGTAATTTAAATAGTGTGTACTCCCTTTATCTAACATGAGTATTACAGGACTTTCCCTCAATGTGAATGGCTTAAATTCTCCAGGAAAGAGATCTATTGTCTGGCGCCATCTCCTAAAGAAACAGAGTGATATTGTGTTCTTGCAGGAAACGCATTTACTACATGGCAACATACACAGAATGTCTTCTCCCGCATACCCACACCAATATTTTGCCTCAGCCCCTAAGAAGCACGCAGGTGTCGCTATTCTTGTGCATGGACGTGTTGCCTTTAAATTACAAGAAGTACTGGCTGACCTGAAAGGTCGATACTTAATGGTAAAGGGTACTATTAATAGTGTTTTATCTCTCTGATTGCGCTTTATGCCCCTAACTTAGGACAGATAAACTTTATACGAACAACACTGGACAAACTACTTCCCCAGGCATGTGGACGCAAACTATTGGGGGTGATTTTAATGCCCCTATGGATAGGTCACTAGATTGCTCAAACCACTCGGGAGCTAGACGGGAACTGGGGCCTCTGATCTCCTCTTACCATTTACATGACATCTGGCGTTACTTACACAGTAATGAAAAAGATTACACATATATGTCGCATAGACATGGCACGTGTAGCCCTATAGATTTCTTCCTGATGGATGATAGTCTCCTCACTCATTGTCCGGGGGCAGACATCGGATCTGTCACGTGGAAGGATCATGCCCAAGTCATCGTGCAACTAGTGGATGAGCTGGCTGTCAAGCCCCCGGCCAGGTGGAGGATTAATGACTCCCTATTAACCTTTACTACAAAAGTAGAGACTCTATCCCCACAGATGACGGAGTTTTTTCTGCTGAACGATAATGAATCAGTGACTTTGAAATCTTGTGGTTTGCTCATAAGGCAGTCATGAGGGGAGAGCTATTAAAATTAGCCGCTTATAACAAAAGAAAATATAACAAGGAACTTCAGACCCTCCTTCAGCAGATTAAAGTTTTGGAAACAACATACAAACACTTCCTTCGGACATTCTCCGCGAGACCCTCTTACAGTTGCGACAAAAACTCTGAGCCCTCATGCTTGCAAGGGTTGAAAAGAACTTAGTAAAAACCAGAGCTAACTACTATAGTATGGGTGATCAGGCGGGGGTATTACTGGAGTGTCGGGTCAAAAAGAAAGAAGCACAGTCCAAAATTACCCACTTAATAGCATCAAACGGTGTGCACATCCGACATCTGATACAAATTGCGGAACAATTCAAGTCATACTATGAGAATTTATATAACCTATGTGACTCTACATACACCCCACAACCCACGAGGAGACCATCCAAGACTTTCTAGACCGAGCCAAACTTCCCATTCTTACGGCGACCCAAAACTCCTGGTTAAATTCCCCAATAACTGAGCGGGAGATTCATGAGGCAATCCAATCAGTTAAAAAGCGTTCTGCCCCAGGTCCGGACGCTTTTCTTATAAATATTTCTCCACTTATATTAATATACTTACACCGCATCTTCTAAAAGTATTTTCCTACTGGCAAGAAAAAGGTACCATACGTAGTGAGGGACTGCGGACTACTATTACGACTATACCTTAACCGGGAAAGACTCCCACTCTCCCAGGCAACTACAGGCTGATTCGCTGCTCAATTGTGATCTCAAGATCTATGCTAAGGTACTAGCTACCCGTCTACAGGTGTCCTCCCCTCCCTCATTGCACCAGACCAGGTGGGTTTTGTGCCCGGCAGGCAGGTGCGTGATGGGACACGGAGACTGGTTAACTTACTGGAGGTACTGGAGAGGAGGGGTTGCCCAAGTGCCTGCTCTCCCTGGACGCGGAGGGGATACCTCAGTGCGGTGTTACGCAAATTTGCCCATACTGGGTCGATTTTACGATTCCATTATGGCCTTATATACTTCCCCAGTGCCTCAGTCCGAGCTTCAGGATTCATATAATCAGACCTATCCATAACTAATGGTACGCGTCAGGGTTGCCCCCTCTCTCCGCTCATATTTGCCCTGGTGATGGAGCCACTGGCAGCCATCATTAGATCAAACACTTCTGTGTCGGGAGTGTGTTTGGGAGCAGTTGAGCACAAGATGGGCCTTTATGCTGACGACGTGATCTTCACGTGTACAAATGTAGACACCACCATCCCTAAGATAATGAATATACTGGAAAAACTTCTCTAAAGTGTCCTATTACAAACTAAACCTCACTAAATCTGTATTATTCCCAATCAATATTCCTGCCCCACTCCAGCGGGAACTACGCCAAAAATTTTCATTTACTTGGCCCCACAAAAGTTTTACATACCTGGGAATCCATATTACCCATATGAAACAAATGCTACAAACTAACTGTGACTCACTAGTAAGAGACCTAGCGGCTTTAATCTCCTCGTACTCCCTCACACAACTGACGTGGATGGCAAGAATACAGTTAGTTAAAATGACTTTACTTCCAAAGATTCCCTATTTGCTCTGATGCCTCCTGATTTACTTCCCCGCAAAACAATTGACCCGGTTCCAAACCATACTGAATAAATTCATTTGGAGTAATGAACCTCATAGAGTAAAAAACAGAATCTTGGTGTTGCCGGGAGACATGGGAGTACTTGGGGCGCCGGATGTGCGGACATATTACCAGGCAATTCTCCTCGAAATGGCACAGATCTGGTGGTCTGGCTCTACAGCGGCACTTTGGCTACAAATCGAATCCTCATTTGCCCCGAGGCATTCCACCAGACTTCTGCTAGAGATACATCTCTTGAATGGCTCTGGCCGAAGTGATCTACTGCACTCCATGCAAACAGTACTGAGAGTATTGTCTCAGGTAACGAGGACACATCTGGGCTCCCTGTACCGCTCTGTCTCCTTACGAGCAATAAAGGAGTTGATAGACTCCTTGTCCCTAGCCACCTGAAGAGAAAAGGGCATGAATACCCTGTTTGATATAACATGACAATCTAGTTATGCGGTCATTTAACTGCTTGACCTCGAGATATTCTCTGCCTAACTCAGCCTTTTTCCAATACCTACAAGTGCGCCACCTTCTTTCCTCATTGATGATATCTCAGGAGGGGCGAGAGGACCAAAACTCAATTATACAGGCATACTTTAAGCAGGGAACAATTATCCATCATGGTATCTCATTGTTGTATAAAGCACTAATAAGACACGACCATGCTACAAAACTGCCATACATGACTAGATGGGAGACACGTCTCTCATTCTCTGCCACCCTGGAGGAATGGCAATCTGCTGTGCAACATGCATCTTCTTACAGTGCTTGCATAGGTCACCTAGAACAGGCAAAAAAGCTGCAGATGGACTGGTACCTCACTCCGGTTCGACTGGCCAGCTTTGTGGGAAGAACATCACTGGCTTCACCTCATTGTTGGCGATTATGCGGGGGAATAGGTACACCAGCCCATATCTGGTGGTTCTGTCCGAAGGTCATGCCTTATTGGAAAGGGGTGGAGACTTTATTGAAAAACTTGACAGGCCTACCTTGCAAATTGTCTCCACAGTGACCCTCTTGGGTATTGGTCTGGCAGACCTCCCAAGTATACTACGACCAATTCTGTCTAATGTGCTGGTGGCCTCCTGTATGTCTTTAGCTTCTCATTGGAAGCTTTCTTTGGTGCCTACCCAAGAAGAATTACTAGGGAGAATAAACCTACATTTTCTGTACGAGCTAATCCTTGCACACGGCCTCTCCCACAGGACAAAAATCTTCAACTGGTGAGACCCATGGGTAGATCCTACGTACAACACTATGGAAACTTAGCATTGGAATTTGACACATGAGTGTCGCTGTGATCTTCTGTGGCTATGTGTGACAGATATATTAGTTCTATCACTAAAACCCTATACTAAGGTCTTTATCTACATTCTCAGAAAATACGATAAATGTTTCATCTGTATAAACTTTAATGCATGATTTATGGTCCTTCATTCCCAATGTAAATACCCCCTTCCCCTCCACCCCTCACACTCCCACCTTTCCCCACTTTCCCTATTCCCATTTTATTGTTTAACCCAGATGACTCTAACTTGTCTATATAATATGTCATAGGATTTTTTTTCTTCCTGTTATTATTACGGTTGTGATGAAACAAATAAAAAACTAATGGTTTAAAAAAAAAAGAATGGGTGAAATAAAAGAAATAAAATAAAATGTTTGGGGCGCCAACCACGGTACCTGGTAATGTTACCAGCGCTGCTTCAGACTTTCAGGGATGATGGTAGGCAGTCAGATGATAATGCTCCCGCAGGTGGAGCAGGATCCCTGGGGCAGTGATGGAAATGGAGAACACACTCAGGAAGGGGGCTCTGCGTGTGGAGGCTTGATGCAGTCTGTCTGAAGAGACTGGAATGCAGCTTTCCCCAGCGCGATAGAATAAGACACCACACGTTGATTAGGCTCTGCACGGGTTTACTGGTAACCTTCAGGCAGCTTACAGGTATACAGTTACGGGTAGCGGGCCTGGATAGTCACCAGAGGATGGAATGTCTCTTTAAAGCCCTCAGTGATGTTCCTTCAGATTCTCACTCTGTCCTCGCTCTGCGAGGACTCTTGTCCTTCCTAGCACTTCTCCCCTTGTACAGAGCCCTTTGCCGGCCCCCATGGGTTGTACTAGAGTTATCCCTTAATTGAGGGGCTCATAACCCTATACGAGGGCCTTTGTGGGATGTATGCAGGGCATGACTCCCTTTAGGTCGCTCGTGTTTGCCGGTTTGGCGGCTCAGGGCTGAACTCCTGCACTGCTCTCAGAGCCAGTCCTCCATTGGTGGATTGGGTCCTTCTGTCCGGGGACCGTACTGGGCCACATTAGGGTGTTAGCTGACACCCGAGGATCCCCTTTCAGTCTGGGTCACCATCCTTTAAGTACCCTCCCTCTGCGCCACTTGCAGGGTCCCGCTTCTTCTCTCTCCACAGCGGTTCTGCTCTAACTTCTTTCCTGCTCTTCACTACTCACCTAACTCCACCCACCGGGATCGGTCCCTTTAGCAACAGGTTAACCAATTGATCCCCTGGCTCTAGGTGTGTGAATGCGTGTGGTGAGGGCCTCAAATTAACATTCCAATCCCTGGTCACAGGGATACTACACACATGCTGGTCTGGGTGCAGTACCCCTCTGTGGCGCTCCGACCAGTGGAGCGCCACACATGTAGCGTGTGGCAAAAGGGGTGACTTTGGGTCCCAATTATCATTATGTATTGGCATCGGGTGTACCCTGGGTGGTGGTTTCACATGTGGAGCAGTATTCTCATTCGTAACATTATGCAAAGCAAATCCCTGAATGTGTATTGAAGCCCCAACAGCCCATCTTTGTCCCATTCCCGCCCTCACCTCCCCCCCCCTCGCATTAGTAGCAACTTCCATTTTTTTCAGTGTGGAAACAAGTAAAAGCAACACCTTCGCTCCCGCCAATTCGCCTTCTAAGAAAGTGAGTCCTTTACCGGCTATGCTAACAGATCAATAATGAAGTTTCATTTGGAGGTATGTCCTCTCATTTGCAGCCCCCCCCCTTTCGGAGGCCCCCAGGACTCAACTATGCAATTTCCCCCCTGCACTACTACTTCCCCTGGCGCATTCCTATTGGTATACCCACTGATGTGTACGGAACGCTGTGGCAGGTCACCCTAGCCAGCCAAGGTGTGTAGAAGCCATTGAAGAATGGACAGCGCACAAAACAGAAAAAAAAAAATAGGGGATAAATAGTAAAAAATAAGAAGTAGTAATTAAAAAAAAAAGAAAAAAAAGAGGGAGAAGTATTAAAAATTCAAAAAATAATAAAAAAAACAAAGGGGAAGAAATATTAAAAATATTACATATTAAAAAAGAGATAAAAAAAAAATAATGATGAGGGAGGACACTCCTCATTCAGGATATGAGCGATGAGCATCTTCGAGTAGCACGTTAGTCTTGCTGATCCATTGTAGATGTCATCCGATCCAGCACTGGTGGGGTGTCAGTCTCCTCGGCTTATGGGGATGCATTTTCCTCTATAGTAGGGGATCGTCGCACTGGTGTGTTCGATGTTTGCCCAGGTCGCTGCCCGTCTTCCTGCTCTGCATCACAGTTTCTTGGGGATCCTCTCCACGGGCTGGTTGTAAAGGCGCGCAGAGCTCCTTGGGGTCCTTGCAGGATTTGAACGATCCGTCTGGGCCTCTTATTTTGAGTGTTGCTGGATAAAGGAGCTGGTCACTTTCTGCAGAGGAATCCCAGAAGAGGACCACCTTGTGGCCTCTGAGCATCAGTGGCTGTCCTCCTGTTCCTAAATAGGCGTAGTATTTTCTCCTTTTCTTTAAAGTCAATGTATTTGGCAATAACTTGTCTGGGCCTCTGGGAGTGTGAGTTATCTCGCCCATTGGTAATATGGCCATCGTGTATCCCCCAGTTTGGCGGGCCCACTCTGTTTGCCTTTTTTACCTTGTGCTGGCCCTGGAGACCCAAAGCCTTAGGGAGGTCTAGCTCGCATATATAATCTAGTTGTTGGGGGTAGTAACGATCCTGGAGGCCCACGATTCTGAGATTGTTCCTCCTTGACCTATTTTCCAGGTCTTCCATTTTATCTCTCATCCAGCTGGACGGCTTCTGTGATAGTGTTAGGTCATGTTCCATTGTGGCCAGCTTATCTTCCAGGTCTGACACTTGTTGTTCTTGGTAGTCCAGTCTGCTCGCATGTTGTGCAGAAATCTTCTGGAGCTCTTTAAGTGCCTCTCTTACTGCATCCCTCACTGCCTTTTTAATGTCACTGGCCAAATACTTTGCCATCTACTTTGCCATAGACCTGAATTCTGTGGATGGGTAGGGGTCTGTATTTGGGTCCCCAGATGTCTCTTGGGCAGAGTGGTTGCCCCCTCCCCGGCTCCCTCCTGCATCCCCTGAGCCCCAGCATTCTGACCCCCGCTGGTTCTGTAGATCGTTTGGCACTGTGCCTTTCTTCCGTGTGCCCTGCGATGCTGCCATCTTGCTGCTCGCGGCCATTCTTTGATCTCCCGCCGCTCTGTCCTCCTTCCCGCCTGCGCTTTGGAGCCACCGATCCATGATCCTGCGGATGTCCCCCGTGTGAGTGGTGCCCAGTGGTGTTTCAGAAGTCTGCCAGCTGGCTTTTTTTTTTTTTTGTTGGTCTGTGGCTTATCGGCGCCAGGGCGATTTCACGCTGCCATCTCCACTCTGGTGCCGGATCCGGAAATTGCTAATTTTATATTGTAGGATATCTGTGTTATCAAGATGAATTGGATGATTATCACATCTTTCAAGAGTGTTGCCCTAGATGGCCACTAAGTGGCAGAAGGTGCTGTAGGTTATGCACTATGGGGGCTGTTTTATGAGCAGCTTTAGACAGTCAGAGCTTTGGTTTTATTACTTTGGCTTGGATTGTCAGGTCCTTCCAAAATATATCTGCTGTGCAGAGATGGAGCTACTGTGTATGTCTCTGTGTTTAGGTCGATGTGTTAGCCCCTGATGGGGTTTTAATGGTGGCACACAAATAGTTCAGTTGTGGCAATGTGTTTCTTGTGCCCCAGGTAGCACCATTTCATTGCCTGCTTAAACTATTATGTGGTTTGCTCTTGTGCTTTTCTGGCTTGAGCTCCCCCTCTCCTGGCCTCCAGGTGATTGGGGGCTGCTGTTTACCTTTTCCCAGTCACCTCATTCCCAGCCTGATCACCTCAGGTTTCCTGATAATAAGCCACTCAGCTCCGTGTCAGAGGGATCGATGGGTCGTGCTGCAGCCAGGGGATTTCAGATGAAATAGATTGATTAATCTCACCATTCTGCTTCTCGATGTCCCCTGTCCTGCTGATGTGTCTCCTTGCTGGATGGTAGGTTTGGAGGGTGTCTAATAGCTGGATGGCTCTGTATTTTCCGTGGGTGCCATGAGGCCGCTCACACACAGCCTCCTAGCATGGCAGCCATCTTAAGTCTCGAATTCTAAGTTTTAAACGATTCATCAGCAAAAAGGCCCTAGCCTTAGGCTATTCTTAATCTTGTTACTAACCTCTGTGTGCTGTTTTCACTTTAATGTGGTATATGGTCATGTGTGGCGCTCCACTGGTCAGTGAGCCACAGTAGGGGTACTGCACTCACATCAGAGCGTGCAGTATTCCTGTCACTGGGGAGGGTGAAGTCGACCTGAGGCTCTCTTCTCGGCATCACTACACCTAAAATAGGGGACCTTTTGCTAGGGAACCAGTCCTGGTGGGAGGAGTGTTAGGGTAGAAGGAGCGGGAACTAACAGACAAATCTAGTTTAGTCTGAGGGGCGAAGCAAGGAGGGAGCCCTAGAGAAGTCTCCTAGGGAGGGCACCTAGAAGGAACGGCAGCCCAGGAAAGAAGGAGGAAACCAGTGCCAGACCACCGGACAGGTCTGGGGAATCCTAGCCACAACGGAGAACTGGCTCCAAGTCGCTGTGCGAGTGAGTCTATCCCTGAGCCGTCAGCACCGGACGGTTGAGGGCCTATCTATCAGCCCTGACCCCTCCCCCCCACCCCTTCCAGAAAGTGCAGACCCACCAGGGACACCAAACCAGGTTGAGCCCCTTAGATGAAAAGAAGGGTACCTCATAGCACCCAACGGGCCTGGTAGTCAAGTGGGCTGTGCAGGGCAGCACAAGGATAGTGAGGAGGCGCAAGTGAAAGCAGCGGGATGAGAGAAAGACAGCAGAAGGTACTCTACGGGAGACTTTATTTTCGTCAGTGACTACCCGGCCAGCTACCCACTAAAGAACTATGCAACTGTGAACCTGATCCATGCACTTTTACAAGTAAACACCAGTATAGAGTCCATAGGCCTCCAGTGTCTTGATTCTGCCTTCATCTCATCCCAACCCGGGGGACACCTGCTATACCATCCAGCTGTCGACTATTATCCCCGGAGGCCCATGGCAGCGCTGGTGCCATCACCAGAAACCACAGGTCGGGTCACGAGACACTTATTATTTCTCCACTAAATTTTTATCCCTTTTAAACAAGTAACCGCAGAGTACGGGTACGGGCAGGCCACCGGTGACATCGCCCGTAACAGTAAAACGTCCAGATACCGAGTTCCTACAGACCCCTGGACGGGTAACCTGTTCTGGCATCATGAAGAGGAACCCGTGCCCGGTGTAACCAGTTACTGTGTGCCTTACAAACTTTTGCTTAAAAAGAACTTTTGACAGTCAATGCATGGCACTGGGCGGGTCTCATGTATTTGGACTGTTAATGTACTGTATTATATTAATGGCTTGAACTGTGTGTACATGTTAATTTGTAGTTCCATCTTGATTGAAGCTATTTACATTTTTTGAGATCTGTACTGCTAGGTTATACAGTTCGTTGTGAAAGTATTTGGCCCCCTTGAAATTTTCAACCTTATGCCACATTTCAAGCTTTAAACATAAAGATATAAATTCTAATTTTGCTTTTTGAAGAATCAACAACAAGTGGGACACAATCATGAAGTGGAACGAACTTTTTTGGGATATTTTAACCGTTTTTAATAAATAAAAAACTGAAAAGTGAGGCATGCAATATTATTCTGCCCTTTACTTTCAGTGCAGCAAACTCACTCCAGAAGTTCAGTGAGGATCTCTGCATAATCCAATGTTGTCATAAATGACTGGTAATGATAAATAGAATCCACCTGTGTGTAATCGTGTAATCAAGTCTCTGTATAAATGCACCTGCTCTGTGATAGTCTCAGGGTTCTGTTTCAAGTGCAGAGAGCATCATGAAGACCAAAGAACACACCAGGCAGGTCCGAGATACTGTTGTGGCGAAGTTTAAAGCCGGATTTGGATACAAAAATATTACCCAAGTTTTAAACATCTTAAGGAGCACTGTGCAAGTGATCATATTGAAATGGAAGGAGTATCAGATCACTGCAAATTTACCAAGACCCTCTAAACTTTCATCTCAAACAAGGAGAAGACTGATCAGAGATGCAGCCAAAAGGCCCATGATCACTCTGGATGAACTGCAGAGATCTACAGCTGAGGTGGGAGAGTATGTCCATAGGACAACAATCAGTCATACACTGGGTGGCAAGAAGAAAGCCATTTCTCAAAGATATCCATAAAAAGTCTTGTTTGAAGTTTGCCACAAGCCACCTGGGAGATACACCAAACATGTGGAATAAGGTGCTCTGTTCAGATGAAACCATAATCAAACTTTTTGGCCACAATGCAAAACGATATGTTTGACGTAATAGCAACACATCTCATCACCCTCAAAACACCATCCCCACTGTCAAAGATGATGGTGTCAGCATCATGGTTTGAGCCTGCTTTTCTTCAGCAGGGACAGGGAAGATTGTTAAAATTGATGGGAAGATGGACGGAGCCAAAAACAGGACCATTCTGGAAGGAAACCTGTTGGAGTCTGCAAAAGACCTAAGACTGGGACAGAGATTTATTTTAACAAGACAATGATCCCAAACATATAGCAAAATGTACAATGGAATGGTTCAAAAATAAACGTATCCAGGTGTTAGAATGGCCAAGTCAAAGTCCAGACCTGAATCCAATCGAGAATCTGTGGAAAGAGCTGAAAACTGCTGTTCACAAACGTTCTCCATCCAACCTCACTGAGCTAAAGCTGTTTTGCAAGGAAGAATGGGCAAGAATTTCAGTCTCTTGATGTGAAAAACTGATCGAGACATACTCCAAGCAACTTGCAGCTGTAATCGCAGGAAAAGTTGGCACTACACAGTATTAACTCAAGGGGGCCGAATAATATTGCATGCCCCACATTTCAGTTTTTTATTTGTTAAAAAAGTTCAAAATATCAAATAAATTTTGTTCCGCTTCACGATTGTGTCCCACTTGTTGATTCTTCACAAAAAATTTTTAATTTATATCTTTATGTTTGAAGCCTGAAATGTGGGAAATGGTTGAAAAGTTCAAGGGGGCCAAATACTTTCACAAGGCACTGGAGCAACTACACTTGGCTGTCCCATATCCTTGCAGTGTAAAGTGTGAAGGGGGATCCTGATGTTATTGCACACATCAGCATGTTATGTACATAGCTGTTGCTATTTTAATTGTTTTTAAAGTGTGTTCACTTTGTTGTCCTTTTGTACGACATTAAATATAGAATTGTTATTTTTTCTAATTAAATTCTCATTATTGATTAAAGATACTACGGTGCACTCCTATATGCTGTCAAAAAAAAAAAAAAAAAGGTATACAGAAGGAGGCCACACACAGACCCTGGGATTACAACAGGAGGCAACACACAGACCCCAGTATTGCAGCTGGAGGTCTCACCCACCCTTTGTATTTCACCAGGATCTCACACATAGCCCCCTGTATTAGAGCAGGAGGTCACACCCTGTCCTGTGCCCACACATTATTATTATTTATTTATAGAGTACCATTGATTCCATGGTGCTGTACATGAGAAAGGGTTACATACAAACAAGTTAAAATACAATGAACAAACTAACAGTGACAGACGATACAGAGGGGAGAGAGGACCCCACCCTTGCAGGCTTACATTCTACAGGGCAGTGGGAAGGGAGACAATAGGTTGGGTCTGCTCTGGTGATGGTTGAGCGCCGGGTCCAATGGTGGTGGAGTCCCAGGTCAATGGTAGTGGAGCGCCAGGTCCAGCAGTGGTGGAGCGCCAGGTCCAGTGGTGGTGAGGTGGCATTTTGGTCATTGTAGGTTGTAGGCTGTTCTGAAGAGATGGATTTTCAGGTTCAGCTTGAAGGTTCCGAGTGTAGGGGACAGTCGGACGTTTTGGGGTACAGAATTCCAGAGAATGGGGAATTCATGGGCGAAGTCTTGCAGGCGGTTAGATGAGGAACGCATAAGTGTGGAGGAAAGAAGGAGGTCTTGGGAGTATCGAAGATTACGAGTTGGATGATATCAGGAGATTAGTTCAGAGATATATGGGGGAGACAGATTGTGGATGGCTTTGTAAGTGAATGTTAGTAGTTTGAATTGGATTCGCTGGGAAATTGGGAGCCAGTGGAGGGATTTGCAGAGCGGAGAAGTGGAGGAATAGTGAGGTGGATTAGTCGGGCAGAGTTAAAGACAGATTGGAGAGGTGCAAGAGTGTTAGCAGGGAGGCCACAGAGGAGGAGGTTGCAGTAGTCGAGACGGGAGATGATGAGGGCATGCACTAGTAGTTTAGCAGGATGAGGACCTGATGGATTCTGGAAATATTTTTGAGTTGGAGGCGGCAGGAGGTGGCAAGGGCTTGGATGTGCGGTTTGAAGGACAAGGCAGAGTCAAGGGTTACACCGAGGCAGCGGACTTCAGGTACAGGGCAAAGTGTGATGTAATTTATTGTGATAGATAGGTCTGGAAAGAAAGGTGTGAGAGATGGAGGAAAGATGATGAGTTCGGTTTTGTCTACATTGAGTTTTAGGAAGCAAGAGAAGGAGGATATGGCTGATAGACACTCTGGGATTCTGGACACCAGAGAGGTGACGTCCAGGCCAGAGAGATAGATCTGAGTGTCATCAGCATACAGGTGATACTGGAAGCCGTGGGACTTTATTAGTTGTCCCAGACCAAGAGTATAGATTGAAAAGAGGAGGGGCCCCAGGACAGAGACTTGAGGGACCCCAACAGAGAGGAGATTGGACGAGGAGGTTGTGTGGGAGTGGGAGACACTGAATGTACGGTTAGAAAGGTAGGAGGAGATTCAGGAGAGGGCAAGGTCAGTGATACCAATGGAGGAGAGGATCTGTAATAAGAGGCAGTGGTCGACTGTGTCGAATGCAGAGGACAGGTCTAGGAGGAGGAGGACGGAGAACTGTCTGTTAGCTTTGGCCACGAGTAAGTCATTAGTAATATTGGTCAGGGCAGTTTCAGTGAAGTGGTGGGGGTGGAAGCCGGATTGAAGGTCGTCAAAGAGAGAGTTGGATGAGAGGTGGGATAAGAATACAGTGTGGACATGCTTTTCGAGAAGTTTGGAAGCGAATGGGAGCAGGGATATGGACTGGTAGCTGGATGTAGAAGTATGGTCAATGGATGGCTTCTTTAAAATAGGTGTAATTGTTGCATGTTTCAAAGCAGAAGGAAAGGTACCAGAGGTTAGTGTTAGTTTGAAGAGGTGGGTTAAGGCTGAGATAAATGTTGTGGTGAGGTTGGGGAGGAGGTGGGATGGGATGGGGTCCAGTGTACAAGTGGTGAGGTGCAATGTGGAGAGGAGGTGTGCAAGTTCTCCTTCGGTGATGGAGGGGAGGAGCCCCTGTATTACACCAGGAGCTCACATATAGCCCTTGTATTACACTTTTAGCCTGTGTATCTCAGCAGAGAGAATCAAGACTTTGTTAGCCAATTCCATTTTCTTATAGCTAAGAACAGTTATTTACTATTCCAAGACACAATATACAGAGTAGGCCATTTATATGGATGCACCTAAATAAAATGGGAATGGTTGGTGATATCAACTTCCTGTTTGTGGCACATTAGTATATGAGAGGGGGAAACTTTTCCAGATGGGTGGTGACCATTGAAACCATTTTGAAGTCAGCCATTTTGGATCCAACTTTATTTTTTTCAATGGGAAGAGGCTCATATGACACATCAAACTTATTGAGAGTTTTATAAGAAAAACAATGGTGTGCTTGGTTTTAACGTAACTTTATTCCTTCATGACTTATTTACAAGTTTATGACCACTTATAAAATGCGTTCAAAGTGCTGCCCATTGTGTTGGATTGTCAATGCGACCCTCTTCTCCCACTCTTGACACACTGATAGCAACACTGCAGAAGAAATGCTAGCACAGGCTTCCAGTATCCGTTGTTTCAGATGCTGCATATCTTGTATCTTCATAGCATAGACATTTGCTTTCAGATGAGTGAGGAGGCAAACGTTTTTGTGAATGGTGAAGTTAACAAACAAAACCACCCACTATTGGTCTGACACTAACCCACAGTGGATAGATCCCTCCAAGACTGTTGGAACACAAAAATTGATGGTATGATGTGGTATATGGAACCTAATGGCGCTATATAAATATTTAATATTAATAATAATATTATGGGGTACAAAGATAGTGGGGCTATTCTTCATCAATGGAAACCTCAATGCCACTGGATATCTGAAATTGCTACATGATTCAGATACCCAATCTTCAAGAGGAAGATGGATAGTCACAAGCCATCAAACAAAGAAGAACTGCTTACATTTTTATGCCAGGAATGGCATAAGGTCACTCAGTGTGAAAGACTGGTGGAAAGCATGCCAAGACGCATGAAAGCTGTGATTACAAATCATGGTTATTCCACCAAATATTAATTTCTGAACTCTTCCTGAGTTAAAACATTAGTATTGTTGTTTCTAGATGATTATCAACTTGTTTACTTTGCATTATTTGAGGTCTAAAATCACTGTTCTGTTTATGTATTATATTTTGAAGATTTCTCATTTGCTGCAAATAAATACAAAATTTTTACCTTTGAATTCCCGAGAAATGTTGTCAGCAGTTTATAGAATAAAAGAACAATGTCATTTTATTCAAAATATACCGTATATACTCGTGTATAAGCCGAGTTTTTCAGCACAAAAAATGTGCTGAAAAGTCCCCCCTCGGCTTATACACGAGTATATACGGGTACCCGGCTGTATACAGCCCCCCCCGTGGTATACCGGGCCCCCCCTGTGGCAACCTGTAAAGGAAGCGATGATTATACTTATCGGGTCGCTGTCGCCGACGCCGCCGCTCTGTCACCGTCCGTCACCGCGCTCCTCCTCGTCTTCATGCTTCCTTCACCGTCGCACAGGAAATGACGTCATTTTCTGTGCGCCGGTGAAGGAAGCATGAAGACCAGGAGGAGCGCGGTGACGGACGGTGACAGAGCGGCGGCGGCGGCGACAGCGACCCAATAAGTATAATCATCGCTTCCTTTACAGGTTGCCACAGGGGGGGCCCGGTATACCAGGGGGGAGGGCTGTATACAGCCGGGTACCGCTGTATACAGCGGGGGCTGCTGTATACAGCGGGGGCTGCTGTATACCCCTCTGGGGCTGCTAAATACCCCTCTGGGGCTGCTGTATACCCCTCTGGGGCTGCTATATACCCCTCTGGGGCTGCTGTATACCCCTCTGGGGCTGCTGTATACCCCTCTGGGGCTGCTATATACCCCTCTGGGGCTGCTGTATACCCCTCTGGGGCTGCTGTATACCCCTCTGGGGCTGCTATATACCACTCTGGGGCTGCTATATACGCCTCTGGGGCTGCTATATACCCCTCTGGGGCTGCTATATACTCCTCTGGGGCTGCTGTATACCCCTCTGGGGCTGCTGTATACCCCTCTGGGGCTGCTGTATACAGCTCTGGGGCTGCTGTATACAGCTCTGGGGCTGCTGTATAACCCTCTGGGGCTGCTGTATATACCACTGGGGAGGCTACTGTATACTACCACTGGGGAGGCTGCTGTATACCACACTGCTGGGGGCTGTATACCTGTGCTGGGGTCCACCCTCGGCTTATACACGAGTCAATAGGTTTTCCCAGGTTTTGGGGGCAAAAGTAGGGGGGTCGGCTTATACACGGGTCGGCTTATACACGAGTATATACGGTACTTAGAAAGAGAGAAATCAGAGCAACTGAAAATTTTGCAGTGGTCTCTTAATTTTTTCCAGAGCTGTATACATATATATATATATTGTGAGGTAGCGCAAGACTGGTAGACTCGCTTGCAGCGTAATTGATACCAAACAGAGCAGACAACCATGTTTTAAAGTTCTGCAGTTTATTCTTATGCCTCATAAACTGCACATAGCACATAACTATGTCTCCCTGTCCCAATGGTCGGTATAACACACACATATCCCGATTAGTGCATAGGAGGGAATCACTGACTTTAGGCCCAGGTGAGACACCTCCTTCTCCTGGAGGTGCACAGACTCTTGTCTGGCCAGGCTCCATCCAGGATTGGGCTCCCTGAGCTCCGGGATGAACCTGGTTTCCCAAGGTCTCCTCACCTATTAGAGGCTCTGGCAAACATCTCCTTCAGCTCATCAGGCTCTCCACTTCCTGTGTGAAGGACCTGTTCTGATGTCACAGCCCATGTAACCAAGAGGGAGTCTTCTTAAGTCTGCTGTGTCATGCCCACAGGTGGATTCAGGTTTGACAGGCACTCCTCAGGCTTTCAAACCTGCATCATAGCACATGTAATGCCTTACCTGAGCTGTGGAACCACAAGTCCCAGCAGCTACACCAGCAAGACAGCCAGCCACTGCACCACATATCCTCCCCCTCATGTTCAAGCCCGTAGGATTGAACAAATGAAATCCAGGGGCAGTACCACCCAGAGTGCTACAGGGGCCTAGCACATGACTGTTGCGCTGCGCAGCTCCTGGAATAGGAGACATCCACCGTAGCCCCTCCCTCAGGGACCTGCCACCTGTCAGCATTACCGACTGTCTCTTCGTGTGGACCTGGCTGTCAGACATCTCCCCGTCACTTGTCGAAGTCAACCCCATGTTGGGTGTACCTCGCCCCCAGCGGTCATTACTATAGGTAGAGTCATGTACTTTCGTATCTGTGGCCAGGTCTGACTCTGTCCTACCTCGTACCCTGTCAGGTCGGTGGAGTGGGTCTGTCCGACTTGAGGTACTTGAGGATGCACTACCAAACTACACCCACTACTCTCAGGATGTCTATGAAGATCTCTTCGTGGGCGATTTTCGTCTTCATCTGTCACCCCTGGAGAGCCATAACTCTCTTTATGTCTACCGGCTTTGGCTTCTGCTGTGGCTATTTCGGTATTCAGAGGACCCTTTTGTTGTCAGGTCTCACTATGCCCAGATAGCTGCCACCTCCTGCTGCTCACAGGTCCTTGTCACTCAGCTCTCTGTCTTGCGAGATTCAGTCGCTCTACTTCTCGTAGGCGGGACGCACGGTACTCTATCAGTATCCTTATGTATCCGAGAGGTTCTTCTGTACCGATAGCAGCAAACGACACCATACCATCTCACAGTTTGTTGAAGGAGCCAGCACCTCCTGCCGCGGTTACGCTGATACCAGTGTTCCTGGGGGGCCCCTGGAGTCAGAACTTCTCACCTCCTTGCTGCACACGTTGGAATCCTGGTGCCTGGCCTCCTGAATGCAACACAATGTCACTTCCAGTTTCAGTATCAAGTAGGAGCTGCAAGTATCAAGTAGGAGTAAGTGCGGCTCCTACTTGATACTCAAACTGGACACCATACCATCTGCATCAGGTATAAAGTCCTGGTGACCACGTGGACAACTTACTTTCATCAGCCCGGACTTCTTTACATGTTTTGCATGGCTTGGCCATTTCTTCCAATGAGCTTTTTCACCAAAGCATAAGGCACCTGAATGACTTCTTCCTGCAGGCTTTGACTTTTCCTCACAAGCTACAGCTGTCTGACGGCTTCTTCTGTCTTCAAACGCACTATCTGCTTCGTGCGAACACATCACCAGTGCATTTCACTTAAGATGGCCACCCTCTTCACCGTGACTTCTGTTGTGGACAGGACCACCAGCTGGTTGGCTTCTGGGCTCAAGTACACCGAACAGGCTCCCACGGCTTTCTTGAAGTCTTCATGCACTGCCTCTCTAGTGGATTCTTCCTTCAGGTCTTCTGGTACCTCCACGAGGCACTTGTAGAGAGAGGTTTCTGACATACTACTGGTCTCCTCCAGTTCCCCTGGCTTAGGTTTCAGGGCCAATGGACTTTCGGCTTCTTCAGCGAATTTGCCCGGGAGGAACACTGGCTGGTCTACCTTCTCCAAGGTGGCCTCGTTCCTCATCTGGCATGCGGCCAGGCGACTTTTGAGCTCAGAGACTTCCTCCCCTAGCTTAGCTACTCGCCTCTCAGTAGCTAGTCTTCGAATCCCTTCCTGCTTCAACTACTCTTCTACTAACAGAATTCTCGGAGACGTCTCCATCTCCAAAGCACTTACTCGATTCTCAACAGCTTGTCTCCACAGCTTCTCTTGTCTCAAGTGTCCCTGGAGCATCTCCGTGGGCTCCCTTATTTTGGCTCTGACATCCACTGGACCAGGCAGCCGAGGAGGTATTCACTTCAACCCTCACTTTCTCAGTGGCCTTTTCCACTTCTCCAGTTATCTCCCCCTCTTGGGGTCTGGCAGCACCCCTAGCAACCTTGACCACATCACCTTGTGTCTGTCCAGGGGTCTCTGGTTCTGCATTTACCTATCCCTCTTGGGGTCCAGCAGCAGCCCTGGCAACCTTGGCCACATCTCCTTGTGCCTGTCCAGGGGGCTCCAGTTCTTTACCTGTGACCTCTGCTATAGCATGCTACTCTTGGGCATCGGCAGCCCCATCTGTCACCCTTACCAGGGTCTCAATGGTAGTGTCCTCTTCAGAGGTTTTCTCACCCTCCATCTCTTTAACCTTCTCCAAAACTCCACCCCTCTCTGCCGTGGTGCTATTTCCACTTCCAGCCACCTCAGAGGTGGGTCTATTATTGGTCTGCTCTCCATGACCATCAGGGACTCTTGCTCCACTAGGTCTCCCCACTATTTCTTCTCCTACAGCACCACCAACCGACCAACCATCAGCTGCTTGCACAGGCAAGGGAGAGGACACCCATACCATCTTCCTGGGTGGCTCTTTTTCCTTGTCTTTCACTTGAATGGTAGTGTCATCCCACTGAGTCATTTCCTCGGACAGCACAATATCGATCTCAGCCCGAGCGGTATCTATGAGCAATAACACTTCACCTTTTATTCTGTTCTTCTCTGTGTCTGGAAGAGAACTCACACATAGCATAGAAGCACATGACATTATATTGTCAGCTGGGGTCACCTGAGCAGCATTTTTGTAGTGCTTGCTCCTTTTGCGACGGGAGGATTTGCCATCCTTGCTGGGCCTTTCTTTACTGTACTCCCTTTCTTTTTCAGAGTCACAGTCACCCCTTGAGTCTGCATTATACTCCAGTCTGGTGAACCCCCAAGTCACTCTCTAACTTGGTGTCAGCTCCATTCATTTTAGATACCACGTCACTACCAGTCACAGTGTGGTTTGCTTCTTTAGTCATCGTGTCGCTACGTTGGAGAGATCCACCATTTTCTTTGGTCACCCCAAACTCTCGGCTGTCACACTAATGGGTTACCAACTTATTATTACACATGACTATATCACAGGCAACCTCTTTTGCCTCCCGCAGTAACAGCGCCTCCTTAGGACCGTTCTAGCTCTTACCAGAGCAACCAGACACAAGCCCTTGCTCCCACAAGTCCAAAAATAATTTAGAGTCCCGGCCTATTATGACTGGACACACTAAGCCAGAGACTACGCCAACAACGGGTCGCTCAAGATTATTGTCCGTCTCAAGGATCACTTTGCCCAGTGGGTACTCTTTAGTGGCCCCATGGCTACAGCGTCCTTCTATTTGCTGTCCAGGCATCAGATGAGTTCCAGTATGGCCCTCACTAGGGTAATCGAGTTCCCTAGGTCTAGAATACCAGACACACACTGTCCATTCATTTTCACAGTACACACCCGTGACCCAACGGTGGACAGACCGTCTATACCGCAGATTGGATATCGGTAGGAGGATCCCCAGAGTCCCCGTCTCCAATCAATCAGCTTAGAGTTAGAAGGCTCTGCCCCCTTTTGGGCAACCATCCCTTTTTGTAACTCCGCCCCCTTTTGGGCAACCCAGTCATTAGGGGATAATTTCCGGGGACGCCCACAACAACTTTCTGGTGCTGCTGCTGCTGGCTCTGCAGCATGTATTCCAAAAGCTCCTCCATGCTGCCAGGCTTCTCTAGCTGCAAAGAGACAAAAACAGGAGGGGCACTCCAATGCGTAATTCACGGTGTTCTAGGGGAAAGGGGGTAGAATAACACTAATAACACTAATGGGCGGTACAACTAGGATCTCCAGCCTGTGGTGTATTACTGCTCGCCAAGCAGAGCAGAGCCCACATCTCACAGCCAGTCGCTTGACTCCTCCCATGTGCACCTGGGTCGAGAGCGGTGACAAACTTCGTGACCCCACCGAGCCACCAGCCAGATGCTTGTATCCCGGCACGTCGAGTGGTTGCCCGTAGCAACCAAATCATGCACATGTACTTCCAGCGCTACCGTCAGCAAAGGTGCTCTGATACCCCACCGGGTTGTGCTGCCCGCATTCTCCACCATATGTGAGGTAGTGCATACCGGGAGGACTCGCTTGCAGCGTAATTGATACCAAACAGTGCAGACGAGCGTGTTTTAAAGTTGAGCAAAGTTCAGCAGTTTATTCACATGCCTCATAAACTGTACATAGCACATAACCATGTCTCTTCCGACTGCCCAATGGCCAGTATAACACACACATTTCCCGATTAGTCCATAGGAGGGAATCACTGACCTTAGGCCCAGGTGAGAGACCTCCTTCTCCTGGAGGTTCACAGACACTTGTTTGGCCAGGCTCCAACCAGGATTGGGCTCCCTCAGCTCCGGGATAAACCTGGCTTCCCAAGATCTCCTCACCTATCAGAGGCTCTGGCAAACGTCTCCTTCAGCTCATCAGGCTCTCCACTTCTTGTGTGAAGGACCTGTTCTGATGTCCCAGCCCATGTGGCCAGGAGGGAGTCTGCATAAGTCTTGCTGGTGTGACAGACACTCCCCGGGCTTTAAAACCTGCATCATAGCACATGTAATGCCTTACCTGAGCCGTGGAACCCCAAGTCCCAGCAGTGACACCAGCAAGGCACCACAATATGTAATCACACACAAACACAATGGGTCAGGTAAAAATTAAGAGTGGCATTTGTAGGGGTGTAGCTTGTGAAAAAGTGGTTTGACCCAGAACAGCCAACTTACTTTAGGGCCCAAACCAGGCAAAACAAAAATTCAGGCTTTAGATGAGACATGACGACAATATTATCGCCCTTCTGATCTGGACTTTTCGCAAAGCCCAACAAGCATTTTTTAATTTTTTTTTTTTAATAATTAAAAAAAAAAAACATATGAGGCTTCACTAAATTTTGGTTGCCAGCCAGGTACAACTAGGCAGCTGGGGTCTGGAATCCTCAGCATGGGAAGGTCCAAGAGTTCTGGGCCCGCCACGCTGTGAATTGCAGCTGGCAGCCACCCCAGAAATTGGTGCATTCATTAGAAGCGCTATTTTCTGGTGCTGTACCCTGATTCTTCCATTTGCCCTGGTGCTGGTGGCAAACTGGGTAACAAAGCGGTCAATTTCAGTTGAATATTGCCAGCTGGCACTAAGCCCAAGATTCAGAATGTCAGGACAATGTTAGACCCAGTCATTATAAATTTCTAAGTAAATAGTAAATAATACACACAGAGAAAAATAATTTAATGTGAACAAAAAACACAAGCACAAGACTCCTTCCCATCTTTGTTATTCCAACATAAACCCTCCATGATCCTCTGCAGTGGCCGTTCATGGCGAGAGTCGAAACTGACTGAGTTTCAGCACTCGCTGTGATAGGCATGACGTCCCGGTCTGGGTCACCTGAGTTAAGCTAAAGCAACACTGCTCAGCTCTGGACTCAGGTGAAGTTTTAGTTCAGTGTGGGGTATAGTAGGCAGTGTGGGATATGGTACTGTGGGGTACGGTAGGCAGTGTGGGGTACAGGCTTAAGGCTAATGACTTCTTCAACCAATGTACCAAAGGCAAGGCGGTGGCATTCCTGCAGGTTAAGGGGGTTGGTTTCACTGTGGAACCAAGTAAGGTTTATCGGTGCTATGTCAACCGGTCCACCCAGCTGCATGACAATCTTCCTCAAAGACTACATACCATCTTGATCAGGGAGGAGGTCACTTTCATGTAGTTGTGGGGCAGGTACGGGTGGTTTGCGGTTGATGTATGTCGGGTTGCCACCGCCGACCAATTTGAGAAGTGGCAAGAGGAGGCGGACCTGGAGAGAAATTGGCGTCAGGTGCGGCCCAGGTGTCTCTTGGTTGGTCAGCCACATGCACCCAAACCAGAGGTCCTGTCGGTGTTCCCCAAGCTAGTCCTTCTGTATTTCCTATACGGCGTGGTCGTCCCCTAGTTCCTCCAATGTCCTCCCCAGCAGAGGCCATGATGGGGTGTGTTGGAGGGCAGGTGGTGGGAAAATGCCCCTAGAGGAGTAGCCCCAGCAACCCCCCAAGACTGTGTGGCAGCAGAGTACCATGGAAAACTGTGACAACCAACCAGGGAATGGCAGAAAATTATGAGAGACAATTTCAGCGGACCTTTCTAAAGGCATTTTGGTGGGTCGGTGAGATGGTGACTCATCCCTTAGTTGGTATTTTGGCTATAGAAGGACTTGTTGGAGTTGTTTTTTCTTTCAGTTCTTTCTTGTGTTTTTGCTAAAGTTATATTTCCGCTTCCAACATTTTGCGCCGTTTCCGCTTTCCCCTACTGGGCATGCATGCATGCACCTATGGGGTCCAACTGAAAGACCTTAATAGACTCTGCCCTTCATGGTCTTTCCACTATTTTAACAGTCTTTGTGCTGCTGCTGATTACTGTGGGACTTTCGTTATAACAATATACATAGTATATAAATATGTTTGTGTTTGAGTGCTAGTCTCTGTGTAGCGTTAGTTTTTTTTAGTTCACTCCTTGTGTGCTTGACTTTTTCTGCAAACAGGTGCTTTGATAGTGCCCTACAGAGACTGGTAAATAAGCTGCAGGCCTCTGGCTTGATATTCTGAGGTATAGAAATCCCAGACACTACATACAGTCCAGAAGAACAGGGCTTCCTTGAGGACTGTAATTGGCCTTCCCTGTCATAGAAGTCTTATGTGTAAGTAGCCTGGGCGCAAGAGGAATCTTTTCACCACAACTGCGGCTTTCTCTGGACCCTCTTAGGCCCTGTGACCATAGTGCATTGTTTGATGCTTTTTTTGACACACACTTTCAGAATATGTCCTGAGGCCAGCAAAGTCTAGGACAGGTCAGAAGTGCTGTTCTCACCTTTTTTCTTCCCCAAAATCTGCATCAAATCTGCAAGGGAAAAAACACATTGGCACAGCACAGCAGTTCTGAACTCTCATAGATTCTCGACATCTGCTTAAAAAGAAGCATCAAACATTGAACCATGGACACAGCTGAATTGATGTCTGAGGTTCATGAGTGGGCCCACAAGCATGGTCAGTGGGATAGCAGTGCTGAAGCTTGCTAATAGTGTGGGAAGATAATGTCTGTGCCAAAACAGCGGGCTCCACTGTAAAACAGTTTGAGCTTTGTTTAGCAGCTTTTGGGCCCCTTCTAAGGAGTTTTGTAGGCCCTTTATTTTGACTCCCATTGATTTCAATTGGGTTCGGAAGGTTCGATGAACCAAATCCAAACTCGTTCTATGAACATTGCCAGTTCAGCGATCTGAATTGAATTCGAACTTCCAAAGGTTCACTCATCTTTAGTCCTAAGATGACCTGGCGATGTTTCTGGATCTGTCCTCTCCATGTGTAGCTTGTGTCGTGATGTTCCGCCTCTGTCCTGATGTCCAGACTGGATCCTGGTGTCCATCTAGAGGTGATGTCTGACCGAGATGACATGTATTCAGCAAAGAGGATGAAAATGAGTACTCCACATCTTTTTCACGTCCAAACTTTTATTGCGGGTTAAAAATCACATAGTCAGAGAGGCAATTGGTGCAGTGAGCAACAGACTGCTTCGCACATCCTGGTGCTTCAACCGGCACCACCTATCCCATGATGCTGCATCCTGCCTCTATAAAGCACCTGCAATTGTCACAGCAACAAATTCTTATAAAAAACAAATATACTAAACTATTCAGTTAATCTTAGGATAAGCAAAAAAACTAATAAACAAACAGAAAAGAAGCACAATAGCACAGGGACAATGCAGAAATCACAAAAATACGGTAAAATAATTTTTGTCATTAAATCCCGTTGGGCCCAATGCTTCTGTGCGTATACTCCATAGCGCTTCTCATTGGAGGAGGAGTCTGTCTATCTCTCCTCCTCAGGCAGATAAAGTGATTCTCTCCAGATCTGCAAACCTGAGACAGTTTTCATTAGCCTGATGCACTGTGTGAACATGGTTAATTAACCTTTTAGCACCCTTTTTCCACTAGAGATAGGATTCAAATGTTCTATTACCCTTAAGGCCACTTTACACACACCAACTTATCTGTCCAACTTCTGACCAACTTACTGGTTGCAGTGAAATCATGGACACATTGCTCCATTTTGTGGCTGTGTACAAATGGAACTATGTGCCCATGATTTCACTGCAACCAGTAAGTTGGTCAGAAGTTGGCAGATAAGTTGGTGTGTGTAAAGTGGCCTTTACAAACAGGGGTCTGATTGTTTTCCCAATATAAAAATTGTTGCAAGGGCAGATCAACACGTAAGCTACGAATTTAGTACGACAGGAGATGAAATCTCCAACTTTATGGTCTATATGGCCAATTTTTTAATAATTACCAGTAAGATGTAAATGGCAAAAATAACAGTTCCCACACCTATAGTTGCCCACAGGGGTCATATTGTCTAACTAAATACTGTGTTTTGAAACCACTCTATTTTTCACAAACATATCTTTTCAATTTCGAATTTAAACGTTGTCCTCAGTTCAGCTCACCGCTTAGGCCGGCTTCACACCACAATTTTTTGCTGTCAGGCTGTGTCTGGTGTTTTGATGGATGCATCAGACACAGCCTGAAAGCTCTGAACAAACAGAACTGGAGGGCAAATATGCCCTCCGATCCTGTTTTCTCCCAGATTCGGCACTGCGCGGCTTCTGGCGCTGTCCAGTGCTAACATTTCAAAATCGCGTCTAGCAGGGAGCTAGCTGCGGTCCTGAAATTTCTGCTGGGAGCTCTCCAGGTGCTAAAGTTCAGCGTCGGCTGCCACTGAACTTCAGCACATGGTGTCCGGTAGCCGGATCCGATTTTCTGTTGTATCCGGTGTGATCCGACGCCCATAGCCTCCCATGTTGGGGGTGCCGGATCCCACCAGATCCAGGAGGATGTGATTTTGTCAGATTTTTGCCCGGACACAAAAACGCTGGAAAGCTGCAATTTTGTATCTGGGACAAAAATTTAATACAGCCTGATGCTGCCGGACAGGGACAAAACTGGATGGCAAATCACTGCCATCCGGCACCATAGACATGCATGAGTTCAAAATCGGGTCCGGGGCTGTCTGGTTCACACCGGACAGCCCCGGACCCAAAAAAAAACGTGGTGTGAAGCCGGCCTTACCATTCCACAAGTCTCAGTGCTGTCATTCAGTGATCAGAGACCACAGGGAGAAGACGCGCTTTGTTCATCCCCATGGTCTCTGATGTATCAGAGCTGCGTCTGTTAGGCAGAGAGAAGATGAGGATCATGGAGGGGGTAATAAAGATGTGGCCACTAAGTGTCTGTGTTTTTATTTTGAATAAAATGATTTGTATCTGTGTTATGTCTTTCTTAACTTGGACTGACATTAAGGAGCTCAGGGCCTAATATGAGCTGGCAATACAAAGCTAGTATTAACCCCTTATTACCCAGCATGCCACCACCACTGGAAGAGTAAAGCACATGAAATGGCGATATGATGAATGCTCCATTTTCAGGGGCAGCTGCGCGCTGCTATTCTTTAGTGTAGGGGGCCCTAAAAAATTGGGCTCTCACCCTGCTGAGAATACCAGCCCTCAGGTGACTAGTTTTACCTTGACTGGCAATAAAAAATAGGGCGGAGCCCATACATTTGTTTTTCCCAGCCAAGGTAAAATTATGCAGCTGAGCATGGCAGCTCACAACTGTCCGCTTTCACTGGGCTAGACTGTAAAGCACTGTGGATCCCCACACTTTTTTTAATCATTTAAAACAGTGCGACAGCAAATTGGTTGCCATATACTAATTTGTTTTTGTGTACGGCAACTAAGCACAATCACCAGCCAAATTGAGGAAATGCAGTCCGATTGCAACAGCCAATTCCAGACGCTCTCACAGAATGTAAGCATCTGTGATTGGCTGTTGCCAGTCAATGCAATGAATATGCATGAAGTTTAATGACAGGCGCCAGAAGCAGCAGGGTGAGACTGGTAAGTCCGATCTACCTATTCTAGTATCTATCTATATCTATCTACCTACCTATTTGTCTGTCTAACGTTTTAATGCATGGAAATGTTCATGCTAAGATCGCTTTCAGTGTGCTCTGCGTATAGTGTGCAATATTTTCATCACATCCATACACTTGCATTGGTGAAATCTGCAGACATACGCAGCATGCTGTGAATATTTCCTCGGCACATTTCTTGAAGAGGAAAAAGTCGCAGATGTGCATTGCACTATATTTTAACATGGTAGCAATTACAATCTGATGTTTTATCGGATTGCAATTGCATGCCATTTCCACAGATGTGAACAAACAATTAATCCACATGTGGGACCTTAATTTTTGTTAATCTGATTGCTGGTATAATCCAGTTCAATGCACAATCATTGCAATGGATTATACCTGTCTGTTTTAAACTGACACATACTCTCTCACATCATGCTCCTGGCTTGGTTGCATGGGCATGGGCTTTTTATAGGTCGGTGACCTGGAGATCGTCATGATCTGGAGGGCAAATATGCCCTCCGATCCTGTTTTCTCCCAGATTTGTTAATCTGATTGCTGGTATAATCCAGTTCAATGCACAAGCATTGCAATGGATTATACCTGTCTGTTTTAAACTGACACATACCCTCTCACATCATGCTCCTGGCTTGGTTGCATGGGCTTTTTATAGGTCGGTGACCTGGAGATCGTCATGATGATGTCATGGCAACGATCGGGCCCCCGTGGTCACACCACTGGGGTCTCAATTGCTTTAGAGAGGAAGTGCACTCCCATCCCAGCCCATAAATGCTGTGATGGCTATTATTAATAGCATTTAAGGGGCTATATAAATTGGAGTGGTGCATGCACCACTCCAAGCTGTGAGAGCCGGGTCTCTCTCAGCTTTCAAATAACCTGAAGTCCCAGTGTTAATCATGTGGGCATAGCTCCTGTGTCCACATGATTGTTATGATGTACCTATATATCTTGGGTCAGAACTCCTTGCCAACCATGATGTATAGGTGCATCATAGATCATGGAGGGGTTAAGGAATCGTCTTAGTCAGTCTTTCGTTCCTTCAGATAGTTCAGTGACCAGACTCCACTAGATCACTTCATCATGGTCAGCTTTCTCTTTATTCTGCTTCATGCTATCCTCTGTACCGGTCTGCCTTGCTCCAGAGACACCCACATCATGCGGCTTTACTCACTAGTCAGATCTACTTCTAGCACAGGCTGGGCCCTATCTGATGTTAAAACAGAAAACAGTCACTCTCCCAATGCACTAGCCCCTCCCACTGTGGGCTAGTTCTAACATTTAACTTTATCGTGCTCTATTTACTGTCTAATGGTTTGCAGAACAGCTTCCTCACATGGCTATGCACAATAATATACAGGCAAACATTAACTCCTGCCTTTTCTGTTGCAGGCAAAACATATTCAACAATTATCACAATTCACATTATACATTGCATAACATACAGTAACGCAGGGAACAATGCACGTTACCAACACATTACCAACACATCATGTTATACATTATACATCACAGCAATAACATTGGTATTTTCAAGGGAAAAATGCAACAACATGTCTTCCTCCTTACACTCTTTTTATTGTTAACATCATTAAGTTCTATACCATATATTTTATTAATCATGATTATGTATACTGATCTGTACAACACTCTTAAAAATATATTTTAATTAATTAATTTTTTTTATGTTTACTATTCACAGGCCTCAGAAAATACTGTGGCATGGTTCAAGTCAGAATGGCATCAGAATGGTCCATAATTACTGTGAGGCATGGAGAACAGCAGATATGGCAGTCAGTGGACAGGCATCCTTACTTCGGAGTGGAAGGCTGTTAGATCAGAAATCATACAGTTGCTCTAATAAATTTATAGTTTTATGTATTGAGAACAGCCATCATGTGCATGGAAGGAAAAAATAAATTCTAATAAAAAGAAAAATAAGTTAAGAAGACACTGAAATTCATCATGTATATATTGAACTTCTAACAGATTGCACACTTTTATAGCCATATAAAACATACCTCATTTATTGCATACAGAATTGTGTTGGAAAGTAGATTTCAGTCTGGAATTTGGTGCTACATTTAAGAATAAAGGTTGGATTGATAGCAGATCAGGTAATGTTTTTTGCCATGGGCTGATAATCTATACAGCTCAATACCCTGCAATTTATTTTCTAAGCAAGCAAGAAGCTAAAGTTTTCTTGAACATATAATTGAAAAAAATAAGCATGAGAGAGAACAAAAAAATTCTTCCCATACACTCATTGAATTCCATGTGATTATATTTTATGCCAGATTACAATATATAAAACTGGACAGCCCTATAATCAAAACGTTTAGCTTGAAAGACAAGCTTTTGGGCATTCCCAATATTGCCATAGAAAAAATAAGGAGCTATATACATCAGGCACGTGGTCCTAAAGTATATAAATGACAGCTATGTTAATATACTTCTTGATACACATTTGTGTTGCAATTTATTTTAAATAACTTTAAGTTACCTATTACTCTTGTTATACATATCATATTTCCTTTTCCATTAGGGGTTCCTTTATTTTGGAAAGCATGAATAGGACAGTCTACAGCTCTAATAATTCTGTCATAAATATTGAAAAGCGGACAGAAACATGACAAAAATAAGTCAAAAGTAGCTGTTAAGTATTGGCTTTAAATTTGTATGAGAGCCACAATAAGCCTGGAAAATCCCTGAAGCTAGTGTGAACAAAATATTTCAAACAATTCCAATATTATAACTTCCACTTAGTGTCTTAAAAAAGTATTTATAAACTGTGACCTTTTCCACTTTTTTTATGTTACACCCTCAAATTAAATGTATTGGATAGGATTTTATATGATATACCAACTCTAAATAGCTAGTATTTGTGAAGTATAAAGGGTATAATACATGGTTTTCTAATTATTTAAACAATATAAACTTGAATATTGTGACATGCATATTGGCTCAGCTCCCCTAAGTCAAAATCTTGACACAGATTCTCATTCGGATTTAGGTTTGGCCATTCACACACATGAATATGCTTTGATCTAAATAATTTAATTGTAGCGTTGGCAGTATGTTGTGGGTCATTATCCTGCTGGATGGTGAACCTATGCCCCAGTTTCAAGTCTTTTGCAGCTTATAACAGGTTTACCTCCAGGATCACAGGGTATTTAGCTCAATTCCTTCTCCCATTAACTCTGATCAGTTTTCCTATCCCTGCTGAAGAAACTCATCCCCACAGCACGATGCTACCACCACCATGTTTGACAGTAGGAAGGGTATTTTCAGGTTGACATGCAGTGATTGATTTCTGCCCTACATAGCAGAGCACCTTCTTCCACAAGATGTGTCCTCCTCATGGCATGTGAAAGAAAGTGCTCTCGTCAGATAACACCAAAATAGAACTTTTTGGACTAAATGCAAAGCACTAAATGCAAACTAACACTGCACATCACCCTGAAAATACCATAACCTCCATCAAACATGGTGGTGGCAACATTATGCTATGGGAAAGCTTTTCTTCAACAGGAGCAGAGAGGCTGATTTAATGAATGGAGCTAAATACAGGGGCAATCCTGGATGAAAACATATTCGAGGCTGCAAAGACTCGAGACTGGAGTATAGGTTCACCTTCCTTCAGGACAACAATCCTAAGCTTACTGCCAAAGCTACAATGGAATTGTTTGGATCACAGAATTTTTATGTGTTTGCATTACCAAGTCACAAGTCCAGACGTAAATCCAATTGAGAATCTCTGGCAAGGTTTAAAAATTGCTGTTCATAGATGCTTTGTATCCAATATCACTGAGCTAAAGCTATTTTGAAAAAAGTTCAGTCTCTTGATGTGTAAAGCTGGTTGAGGAATACCCCAAAACACTTTCAGCTGTAATTGCAGCAAAAGGCGGTCCTACAAAGTATTGACTCTGGGAGTCTGAATGTAAATGCATGTCCCAATTTTAAGATTGAGAATGTTAAAGTACTTAGAAATATAGAAATGTTCACAGGTATTAATATTTTTTCAAAGCATTGCATAATGCATGTGATGTACGTTTTTATTGTAATATACACCAGAAGATGAATAAGAATATTCCTAATGTCATAATAAATGCATGGCACCTAGTAAGAAGTAAATGCTTAAACTTGATCCAAGGTCCCAAGTAGAGGACTTCAAATGAAAAAGGTATGAACCCATGTCAAAATAAATAAAATTAATAGTTTATTCAATAATTAATTAAACACTGATAAAGATATATGAATAATAAATAAGGGGAGATCAATCTCTAGAAAAAAAGAGAACACAAAAAAATTTAATATAAATATGGGCTGTAGGGAATTACACAGCAGATAATAGCAGACAAGAATAACACACCTACTGTATATGAAAAAACACTACTGTATGAAATAGAAAGAAATAGGTACAGCAAACTTGTGCTTATAATAACCTTGCAGTTTTGCCTTTCTGTATTTACTTATAGTATTCGCCCAGGGTGTATGGTTTTATAAGATTGCTTAATCAAAGTCAGCAGACGGCACTCACCAGTCTTCTGTAAAGAGCAGACTTTAATTCAGGTAGTGAGGATTACATCAGTTGCAGGGAGGGGCTGCAGAGGCGGACAACAGCTTCACCGTTTTGCGCAGTTAGCGCTTCAATGGGTCCTGTATGAGTATGTGGCATCCATTCCTCTTCTTAAACCAGGGGATCCTAAAAACATCACTGCCCATATTATTAGTAAAACCTACCAATTTCAATTGTCTCCTATTATCTGCTGTGTAATTCCCTACAGCCCATATTTATATTTAATTTTTTTGTGTTCTCTTTTTTCTACAGATTGATCTCCCCTTATTTATTATTCATATATCTTTATCAGTTTTTAATTAATTATTGAATAAAATATTAATTTTATTTATTTTGACATGGTTCATACCTTTTTCATTTGAAGTCCTATACTTGGGCAAAACTGCAAGGTTACTATAAGCACAAGTGATTATTTTTGTAATAGATAAGGTAACAATAATAGTAATATTTATTCATTTATATAACGCTATTAATTAAGAGTGCTTTACATACATTTGCAACACTGTCCCCATTGGGACTCACAATCTAAACATCCTATCAGTATGTCTTTGAAGTATTGGAGGAAACTGGAGTGCCTGGAAGAAACCCACACAAACACTGGGAAAACATACAAACGTCTTGCAGATGTTGTTCTTAGTGGGAATTGAATCCAGGACCCCAGTGCTGTAAAGCTGCAGTGCTAACCACTGAGCCACCGTGTCGCCCATGAAATAAATAGAAGCTAAGAAGCAGGTCTAATTAATACAAATATAAGCACACGTGGCTATTATACTAGTAAATAGAATTAACTTAAATATATATTAACTCATGCTTGCAGGGAGGTCAGGTGGAGTGTCCCACTCACCCCAACACACGTTTTATGACTGTTTCTTTTAATTATTTTAGCACGAGTTCTCATCTTTTTCATTTGAGGCCTTATACTTGGGACCTTGGATCAGGCTTAAGCACCAGAAGATAAATGAATTATATCTAAATCAGAATTATGGTATCTCAGTGTATCAAAACACACACACACAAAACATAAATACAAGCATACAGTGTGCAATTGAGTGTTTTATATCAGTTTTGTGTTATAGAGAAAAATAAATTCATCTAAGTACCTGTAATTTATTTAATGTTTCATGAGTAATTCAGCATTATAGACAACTACCTGCAAATCCCTTAACTGGTTAATTTATACAATTATAATTACACGACATGATGCTGAATTTAGAATATAAATTCATCTGTTAAAGGAAATGAAAATATGGAAATTGCTAATTCTGATATAAACACTCGCTGTGTGAACTTCTAAACATCTTATGTAATTACAATTTACCACCCATATTTGGACCAAGCAAACAAGCCTTTCACCAATTTAATTATCTATCATATTTTATCTAAGTCACAATGGGCACATGTTGAAAAGTGAAATATTAAGGCAAAGTTTGTTACCTACTTGCAAATGTCAGTCGCTGGTTGACATAATATCCGTGATAACATAGTGCCTTGGAGACTCTCATTACTCAGCTGTTATATAAGTTGTAGTGTATGATGGTAATCATATAAAATTATTTATCATATGCATATGAAACAAAAAGAAGTATAAAAAGGTTGTCCACCCACTAAAAAAAATCCATTTACCCCCCCCCCCATAATATCCATTATACATATCCCATGCCTCTCCCACTCTAGCAATGTCAAGGTCCCCACCAGCGTTTGTACTTCCAGCTGGATACCAGCAGTATTGGTCAACATTGGGGCACGTGACCATAAGTTTCATTTATTTATTTACTGAATTTTATATTTTACAATTTAAAAGGGCCAAATCCTGAACTATTTATAGTAAAAATTAAATTGAATTAAATTAGTAACTGTAGACCTAAATGATCAAAGGAGATAGACTTGTTTTTATTGTCTGAGTGGGCTAGGTGTTCTGCATGCTCCTCAAACACAACCAGCATTCTTGACCAAATACTTTTACAGCCAGTTACAGGTACTTGTCAGCAGCATATCCCAATATAAACTATGGCCATCACTCATAAGTTCTCTTTGGCTGGCTTCTCACCACAGTTTTGTTCCTGTCGTGGGGATCCTGTTTTTTTGCAGGACCACATCGACAGGAATGGACAGGCCCAGATTGTAAACTCCGGATGACATTTCTGTGTCCAGATCCAGGATTTTGAAGGATCCGGACACAGAAATACCTGGGGGGAGCCGAGCCTGCAAAGTGCAGGCAAGTGAGGTCAGCGCTGTTCACGTTTAATTTAGCAGTGTATCTACATACACTGCTAGAGTGAAATTAAAGAAAGGAATGGTTAAAAATAAAAAAATAATGCTTACCTCTGCATGCAATGCAAGCTCAATCTGATGACTAAGGATTAATCAGGGATGGGAAGGGGCAAGGCTACGCGATCAGCTGATGGGACTCCCATGCTATGTGTGCCGGGTCGCTCCGAATTAATTTCTGTCCGGTTTGGTCCATTTTTTTTCACTGGAGTCCAAAATCGGAGTAGATTTTGGGGTCGGGAAAAAACAGGATAGGAACAAATCCAGGACTGAATTCATAAAACCGGGTGGCCATTTATGGCCAACCTGCACCATAGGGATACATAGAAGGCTAAAAATGAATGAAACAGGCTGGTAAAAACTGTGGTGTGAAGCCAGCCTTTTACTTCACAGTATTTTAGTCAGCTGTACATAAGTCTCCGATCCCCTTTGCATACCTAAAGAAAAATACTTTTAATATTCCTCCCATACAATGCGGCCTGTCCGATGGGCATCAGTAGGCTTGCTTTGGCGCCTCCTCTCTCATTGAAACCATCACCTTCCTGCTTGCTTTATGGGGATGACATGTTCTATGTCATTGACACAGTACTCTCCAATCATGCTTCTAATCAGGCATACTTCACTCTGAATGGCTTAGGTCAGAGCAAAATACTTTAATACGCATGTACTGGGAGAGATCAAAGAGTGTCAATGACTTGGAAATAAAGCCACCATATGAACATTACACTACTTTGCTCTGCCCTTATTTAGCAATTCAGAAAATATATTGCTAACCAGTATTAACAGACATTTCCATATTTATGACAATAGAAAGTTTTGCCATATTGGTTGTCACTGTAGAAATATTAAAATTGGAAAAACTGTTACTTTTTTATAGAACAAGCCAACAAGAATGTAGTCATATTCTCTTGTACAAATATATGACATTTGTGGGTAAAAATGCTGTATATGGAATGGATAATGCATTATAAATAAAAACAGACAGTTTTATATAGTATTTTATGCGAGACGTAGCTTTAGTTTCCTAATGTATCTAATCTACTAGATGTTACTAGTAAATAAATGTTTAAGTAAATAAAAAATGATGTAACATATCCCACTTATTTCTTACATGTGACTCATTTTGGTAAATTGTAAACACGTTTTTTTTCTTTGTACATTTCAACATTGTACTGTATTGTCAATATTGATATAAACCAAATATCTTTTCAATAGATAACAAAAAGGAAAGTGGTTACATCATATGTATATAGATTTGTATAGAAAAAAAAACACTACAGTAGAAACATAATGCTAATTAACATAGAGGGGTGCACATAAAAATGAAGATCCCCGTACCAATAGTCCCTACTGGGCACCACCATCCCCCCCTCCACCAAAAAAGAAAATATTTGGCGGTACAGCAAAGTCAGAGCACACAAGCGCAGCTGCAGAGGGGAAAATATCATCCAAGCTTTAAACAAAAACAGTCACATATGTTTAAGCATGTAAACAGAAATAGTCTCTCCTGAAGCCCCCATTCTTACCCACTATGATACCTCTTTTACAGCTCCCATAGAATATCATGCCCCTAAAAATGCTCCATCACACGCTAGGATACATGACAATGAATCCTCCTATGTTATTTGCTCCCACACTATACACCCTACACAGTATGATGACCCTACAGCAAGCTCCACTAGTATGATGATCCAAAACATCACACAAGTATAATGGCCTCAACAGCTCCCCCTCAAAGTATGATGGTCCACACAGCATGATGGCCCCCACAGCTCAGTCACACAGTAAGATGATACCCACAGCTTCCACGCATCAGCTCACACAGCTTCACCACACAGTATGATGGCCCCACAGCCCACTAGATACATTATAATGGACCCCACAGCCACCTGTATACAGTATGATGGATCCTCACAGCCCCATACACACAGTATAATGGACACTTACAGACTCCATTACATACAGTATGATGGACACGACATCACTGTTTTCATTATCAGCATCCTCAGATAATAGATACCGTTGAGGTTGTTAAGCGGTGCTGCTCAGCATCCGGCCGCTCAACTCATGGGCCTCATAGCAGCCACGTGGGTTTCTGATCCTAGTTACAATACAGATGAAATTGTCCACTAATGTTTTCTTATGTAAATGTAAACCATATTTTTCATTAAAAATAAAACTTGTTTACATGATTTCCACTTTTGTTTCACATTATTTTTTATTCCTGTTCGAATGCTTATTGGGAAATATTCCTTCCTATTCAGTAAAGCAAGTTTACTATCTATATTGAATATAAAAAAAATATAAAACTCTTCCCTGGGCAGAAAGTCTCATAATATGTCGACACTTAGGTACCTTTACACACGGCTACATTTGTAGCTTGTCACCAGGTAACTTACTGGTTGCAGTGAAATCATGGATACATGGTTCTATCTTGTTGCTGTGTACAAATGGAATCATGTATCCATGATTTCACTGCAACCAGTAAGTTACCTGGTGACAAGCTACAAATGTAGCCGTGTGTAAAGGTACCCTTAGGCTGGCTTCACTCTAGCATTTGGTATTGATCAGGATGAGAACACATGCGCAGACACATGTCAAGATGGATGAAAACGCATGCCATCGCAGTGTTTTTTTTACCCTGATCCGTATCTTCGTGAATCCTAGGTTGAAAGTCTGAAATCCATACAAATTGATGGTCTGTATTAGAGAGAGAGGGGAAAGGAAGACAGAGAGAGATTGTTCCTCCTGCCAGACATGCTCTGGGCAAGCGCAGAGTGAAATCTGGATCCGCATCGGGCGCATTCATCAGAAGATAGGTGCGCCACCATTGAAAACCATGTGTCGTTTTCACGTACTGCGGCACATCAGGATGCTCGAGGATTTTTCTTGTTCACCAAAATCGCAACATGCTGCGTTTGGGGAGGATGTGAAAAGGACGCAGAGGGACGGATGTGCCTAAAAACGGATAACTACACATGTCCCTGTGTCTGTGTTAAATATAGGGATGCATGACAGAACACTATGCATGCAGATTTAGATGGATGCCAACACAAATCATAAAAGCGCTAGTATGACACCAGCCTTACTGTTTTGAAGGGAGATTTATCTTAACAATCATCTTAATTATATTATATAACAGTGTTGTATTAAAAATTAACATAGCTATTAAACAGATAGAGATAGATAACACTGGATCACTTTATGAAAATGGGTTTAAGCGGTTTTCAAAGCTGAATGTTACACTGACAGCCAGCTCAGGCTGTCACCCTACATTACATCGTACTTGTGCGTTTCAAGCACAAGCACAATTCAAACTCTGACTTTTGGCACTTTTGAGAACCCGGAAATGTCAACAATATGATCAGGTCACCTATATTTGCTGCTGATGTCACGCTTGAATCCCAGAGGAGGACGGTAATAAGATAAATCCTCCATTGGAGCTAAACATAACAAGGGTTTAAATGAGAGAAGGCAGTGTGATGGTGTGAGAAGACAGTATGAGGGGGTAAAGTGTGAGGGAACAGTTTAGGGGAGAATAATGTAAGGGGACAGCATGGGTGGTTGATGTATGAGGAGACGGTATGGGAGATAGTGTTAGCATACTATATGGAGTGTTGTGAAGGTGAAAGTATGGCAAGAAAGCATGAGAGGACAGGATGGAGAGGAAGTGTGAGGAGATACTTTGGGGGAAGCATGAGGGTGCAGTATGGGTATTTATAAGGGGAGACTATAGGAGATTATGAGGAGGTTGTATGGAGAAAAAGAGAGGAGACTGTATTGTGGGTGGAGGGGAAAGAGTGAGGAGTCAGTATCAGGGGTGGGGTGGTAAGTATGAGGAAACAGTGTTGGTGGAGGTAAGTGTTATTTGGTATTGTCGAGGTGCGGAAGTGTGAGGTGAAAATAATGAAGAGAAGTCTGATGTGACAGATATGAAGAGAAGCAAAAGTGTGAGGTAGAAATGAATGAGTATACTCTACTATTCGCTACTTACAAAAATAGTATGGTATTCGGGATACTCATTACTCTGCGAGTGTTTTGGATTTTACTCATAATATTCGAGTGAGCAGTCTAGCATGTTTCCTGACTGATTTTCACCCAATAAGCATGCTGGGATTGCTTGCCAGTCATAGTAATGCCATATTCATTCTTGATAATGGCATAACTGGTTATACTGCACCTGCCAATCAGAAAGAAAATAGACGCTCAAACCAAATAGTGATGATGTCTGGGGGGCTGTAAAAAGGTAACGATGGATGAGATTGTGCTCAAACTGCATGGGAACAGTATACAGACATGATGTACACTGTCTGCATACTGTTCTGCCATACAGCTGTCTGTTCTGTGTGACAGAACCTAGTGAACATAGATAGAAGAACAGGTAGATCGGGCTTACAAGACTCCTGCGGCTGCTCCCAGCTCAGCTCAGTCTCCCACTCCCACTCAATCGCTTACGGGGCACCTATTATTAATATTATTTATTTATATAGCGCCATTAGGTTCCATGGCGCTTTACATGAGGATAAGGGAGACAAGTACACTAAATCTAGGCGATCAGGACGTACAGGTACAGGAGGGGCAGGGACCCTGTCCACAAGGGCTCACAGTCTATGAGGGGCGGGTTAGGATACAGTAGGATGGGGGAATGTCAGGTATGGGGCGGTCGCCTGGGTCTCATGGCAGGTTGTAGGCTTGACGGAATAGGTGTGTCTTCAGGTGACACTTGAAGCTACTCAGGGTAGGAGAGTGTCTGACGTGTTCGGGCAGGGAGTTCCATAGTAAGGCAGATGCCCGGGAGAAGTCCTGGACTCGGTTGTGTGAAGAGGTGATGAGGGGGGAGCAGAGAAGGAGTTCTTGGGAGGAGCGGAGGTTGCGTGAGGGTAGGTATCGGGAGACCAGGTCGGAGATGTATGGTGGGGCCAGGTTGTGTATGGCTTTGTACGCCATGGTTAGTGTTTTGAATTGGGATCTCTTGGAAACGAGGAGCCAGTGGAGGGCTAGGCAGAGGGGGGGAGACAGGGGAGTAGCGGGAGGACAGGTAGATTAGTCGGGCAACGGAGTTGAGGATAGACTGGAGAGGTGTGAGGGAGTTAGCCGGGAGGCCATTGAGAAGGAGGTTGCAGTAGTCAAGGCCGGAGATGATAAGAGCATGAATGAGTGTTTTAGCGGTGTCGTGGGTGAGGAAGGAGCGGATCCGCGAGATGTTCTTGAGCTGGAGGGATGTGCTGAGGGCCTTGATGTGGGGCTTGAAGGATAGGGAGGAGTCAAGGATTACCCCAAGGCACTTGGCTTGGGGGACTGGGGAGAGGGCGCAGTCGTGTGAGCAGATAGGTTGGGAGGTGGGGTGGAATTTCTTGGGGGGGAAGACTATGAATTCAGTTTTGTCCATGTTGAACTTAAGGATGCGAGCAGAGAAGAAGGATGAGATGGCGGAAAGGCATTCTGGGATTTTGGAGAGTAGGGAGGTGATGTCAGGGCCGGACAGGTAGATTTGGGTGTCGTCGGCGTAGAGGTGGTACTGGAGGCCGTGGGACTCAATGAGTTGCCCTAGGCCGAGAGTGTATATGGAGAAAAGTAGGGGTCCCAGGACCGAACCTTGGGGGACTCCGACTGAAAGGGGGTAGGGTGAGGAGGAGGTGTGGGAGTGGGAGACGCTGAAGGTCCGGTCCGCTAGGTATGAGGAGATCCACCAGGAGAGGGCAAGGTGGGTGATGCCGAGGGATTCCAGGATCCGGAGAAGAAGGGAGTGGTCAACCGTGTCGAAGGTGGCAGACAGGTCAAGGAGGAGGAGGATGGAGTAGTGGTGTTTGTTCTTGGCGGTCAGTAGGTCAATGGTGACTTTGGTCAGGGCTATTAAGCTACTTGCAAATTCACTTCACCCACAATCTGTGAGCACCTATGTGATTGGCTGTTGCAGTCAGAGTGCATTTCCACAATCTGGACGGTGATTGTGCTTGGTTGCCATATACATTAGTGTATGGCAACCAACCTGCCATCATTGGGTGTTAAGAAAATAAATAATTAAACAAAAACACGATTGGGGCTTCGCAATATTTTTAGGTTTAGCCCAGTGAAAGCGGACAGACATGAGCCGCCACCCTCAGCTGTGTAATTTTACATTGGCTGGCAAAAAAAATGCTTGGGCTCCACCCTATTAATTGCTAGCCAAGGTAAAACTATGCAGCTGAGGGTTGGTATTCTAAGCAGGGTGAAGGCCTCACGCTAAAGAATAGCAGCCCGCAGCCACCCCTGAAAATGGTGCATTCATCGTAGCGCCATTTCCAGGGGCTTTACCAGGCTCTTCCAACGGCCCTGGTGGCGATGGAACGCTGGGTAATAAGGGGTAAACAACAGCTTTGTATTGCCAGCTGGTATTAAGCCCTGATATTCTTAATGTCAGGCCAAGTTAGACCCGGCCATCAAGAATCTCAAATAAATAGTAAAATAAGACACAACACAGAAAAAAAATTTTATTAAAAAAACAAAGAGACACTTATTGACTCCATCTTTATTACGCACTACTCACCCTCATATGCCTCCATAATTCTCTTCTTGTCTTCCTGGATAGACTCAGCTCTGCTATATCAGAGACCACAGGGAGGATTAACCTATCCTCTCCCGTGGTCTCTGATCACTGAGTGACAGCACTGAGACCTTCATTATAGTAAGCAGTGAGGTCACCATTGCCATAGCATAGTGGTTGCTATGACAACGGTGACCTCACCACTTATTATTTGACAGTGCTGAGACTTGCACTACAGAAAAGTAATAAAGCGTAGGTCGCAGCGCTCTCCATAAAGACAGCGGTTAGTGCAGCAATGGTTGCTATATGACAGCGTTAAGAACTGCACTTTACTGCTTTACAAGAGCGCAGGTCTCAATGCTGTCATATGGTCACTGTTGCCATAGTAACTGCTGTTGCTATTGATAGCTCTGAGACTTGCGCTATATAAAGCAGTAAAGCACAGGTCTCAGCGCTGTCATATAGTAAGCGGTGAGGTCACCGTCGCATAGCAACAGCGGTTACTATGGCAGCGGTGACCTTACTGCTTACTATATTGCTACATTCACATACAGCGATTTGGCTGCATTTTGTAAGGATGTTTTTGGTGCAGAAACTGCACCAAGAATGGATCCGCACAAAATGCAACCTTGTGTGTGAATATTGCTGCGCTATTTACTCACTTCCTGCGCTCCCCCGGTGATTTCCAGAGATGTTGATATCCTGGAGGCTGCAGTGATCGGTGCCTCCAGGACACTGATCATATGACCGAGTAATGTCACTCAGTCACATGGTGCAGTGCCAGGTCCTCAAGCACCGTGCAGAGAGCTCTTGCGGCTTTTGCAGTCTCCAGGATGAGAGATCATCGCTGAAGATCAAAGTGGGAGCACATGACAGCACTGTCATGCACTCCCACTATGATCTCCAATGATGTTCTCTCATCCTGGAGACTGTAGAGCTTGTCAGAACTCTCTGCACGGCGCTCCAGGACCTGGCACTGCACCATGTGACTGAGTGACGTCACTCGGTCACATGATTAGGATCCTGGAGTCACCAATCACTGCAGCCTCTGGGATGAGAACATTGCTGGAGATCACCAAAGCGCAAGAAGGAGAGTAAATAGCGCAGCAGCATTCATACACAAGGCTGCGTTTTGTGACAATCAGTTCTTGGTACAGTTTCGGCACCAAAATCGGATCCTCACAAAACGCAGCCAAAAGGCTGTGTGTTAATGTAGCCATATAGTCAGCCGTGAGGTCATCGTTGTCATAGCAACTGCTAATAGCTATGGCAACGGTGACCTCACCGCTTGCTATACAACAGTGCTGCAGTGTGAGACCTTCACTTTACCACTGTACTATAGCACAGATCTGTGTTGTCCATAGCAACATCGGTTACCATGACAACTCTGACCTCAGCGCTTAGCATATGACAGCACTGAGAACTGCGCTTTATCATTTTACTATACCGCAGGTCTTAACACTTTCATATTGTAATGCATTTAATAGAACACTGCACACTCGATGTCGTTATAGGTGAAAGTTTTTTTCTTTTTATTTGTGATGCACAGAGACAGGGTGCGACAATGTAGCTGACATGTACAGACAGTAGCCTTTTTCAAAAGTGTCGCTGTGAATAGATACAAGACTATGGTGTAAAACATGTAAACAAAAAATCCACATATATACATAAGTACAGACTTTTCTCATATATGTATATATATATAATTACAGGCATATGAAAAAGTTTGGGCACCCCTCTTAATCTTACTCATTTTTTTTTGTTTACCACCACCACCACCACCCTATTGCACATGAGCCATCACACATGGCATTTTTACATAAGACATCACATAGTAACAAGAACACAGTCAGTCCCAAAGTCAGCTGTGACCACCTGGCCCTGGAGCCGTACTCGGTCTCTCACACCGCACATCTGACCGCCTGGCCCTTGGACACTGGCTGCCATGCACACATCAGGTGCACCGACATGGAGCTGGCAGGCTCCCATCACTTACCCACTGGGGACGGATCACTTCCAGCACCTCCTCACATGGCAGTGCTCTGGACTTCTCAATCCCATCGTCCTCTCCTCACTCAGACACCTGGCAGGTTCTTATCCAGGCTCCTCACTCACAGCTGCAACCCAGTGAGTCAATCAGCACATCTTCACTCACACACAGACCTGAGATGTGATTAACCCCCTGTGCACCATTCAGGTTTAGCCCAGCAAAGCACTCATCCCCACAGGTTCAGCCGCTCATTAGGCTCATGAATGTATCGGATCTTCAGCACTCACACTCAGCTGTTTTACTCAGCTCATAAAAACCCTTCAGCTGTTAACCCCCTGTACATCGGACAGGTTTCACACACCACACACAATCAGGGAAACCGGCCCATGTGAACACAGACCTGCATTGATAACCCGTGTGATGCACCCGGCCAGGGGCCACATCACCACACCTCACTTTCTCCGCACTTCACTCACTTTGTCCGCACACATACACACACACACACACATACTCCGCTATACTTACCACCGGCCCTGCATCACCGACATGTCGCCGCCCCCGAACTACTCGATCAAATATCGCGTCCAAAAAGTCTCGCCAAACTTCCCGGACGCCATATTGGATCCAGTCGTCAGCGGGCGCCGACATGTCAACTCAGGATCCAGCCGGCAGGGAAGACGCAGGGTCGGTGCTAACTATAGCGAAGTGTCTGTGTGTGTGTGTGTGTATGTATGTATGTGTGTGCTGACCACTCTGCCCACAGCGCTGCACTCACCACTCTGCCCACGCCACTGTGCTCACCAATTTCACCGCACTCACTGCTAACCACTGAGCCACCGCACTCACTGCTAACCACTGAGCCACCGCACTCGCTGATAACCACTGAGCCACCGCACTCACTGCTAACCACTGAGCCACCCCACTCACTGCTAACCACTGAGCCACCTGTATACACACAATTAATTTCACCCCACTCCCCTAACTATTAGTAAATATACTATATATGGATTCTAGACTACCCGATTCTTTCGAATCGGCCCGCCATCTATATATATACATGTGATTATATAGGAATTATCAGTATTATGTATGTGATTATGTATAAATTAGTGAGTCGCGCCTATTCTGCAAGGACTCGCAACGGCCGCTTGGCGGCCATTGCGAGTGAGGCTTTGCGAATCAGTGGCGCCGGCAATGCTTCACAGGTCGCGTGGGCGCTGCGCCCACGCCCACAACGACGGAAACAGCGCCGAAACTTACGGAAGTGCGTTAGGGAAATTATATATTACATACTGATAATCTATTATATAATTGCTGTAGCGACTTCCCTCGCACACGCCGCTACCTCCGTGGCTTTGTTCGTGGACGCGCATCGCCCACAGCGACTCACTCGCAATGCCCGTGAAGGGGGCGTTGCGAGTCGTTGCAGCAGCCCGAGCAATGCCCTATACACATTCTAGAATCCCGATGCAATACTGATAATCTATTATATAATTGCCGTAACTGACTTCCGTCGGAGCGGCGCAACTTCCGGTGGCTTGGTTAGCGAGTCCAAGCTGCTTCTACTGGACTCGCGTAGCGGCCACGGCGACTCCCGAAGCAATGCCCGCAACGCGGGCATTGCGAGTCGTTGCAGCCTCGCGAAGCAATGCCCGCGGAGCGGGCATTGCGAGTCGCTGACACCCAACGCTAACCAAGCCACAGAAGCACATAACACTGTACTGTACACCGCTATAGTATACTACAGTCCCATGCCCATACGCCAACGACTCGCAATGTTCGCTGGCGCTTAAGGGCCGACACGCGTATGCCCATGGGACTGTAGTATACCATCGCGCTGTACACCGCCGCAGAAGTCCCACTACCCTCTGCCACTAGCCCCTGCCCGCCACTACCCCGCCCTCTGCCGCAAGCCCCTACCCCCTGCCGCCCTAACCCACTACCCCGCCGCAGCAGCCCCTACCTCTAAGCCACTACCCCGCAAGCCCCTACCCCCTGCCGACCCCGACGCAGCAGCCCCTACCCCTAAGCCACTACCCCGACCTCTGCCGCAAGCCCCTACCCCCTGCCGCCCTAACCCACTACCCCGCCGCAGCAGCCCCTACCCCTAAGCCACTACCCCGCAAGCCCCTACCCCCTGCCGACCTAACCCACTACCCCGCCGCACCAGCCCCTACCCCTAAGCCACTACCCCGACCTCTGCCGCAAGCCCCTACCCCCTGCAGCAGCCCCTACCCCTAAGCCACTACCCCGACCTCTGCCGCAAGCCCCTACCCCCTGCCGCCCTAACCCACTACCCCGCCGCAGCAGCCCCTACCCCTAAGCCACTACCCCGACCTCTGCCGCAAGCCCCTACCCCCTGCCGCCCTAACCCACTACCCCGCCGCAGCAGCCCCTACCCCTAAACCACTACCCCGACCTCTGCCGCAAGCCCCTACCCCCTGCCGCCCTAACCCACTACCCCACCGCACCCTGCCGGACCTAACCCCTAAGCCACTACCCCGCCCTCTGCCGCAAGCCCCTACCCCCTGCCGCCCTAACCCACTACCCCGCCGCAGCAGCCCCTACCTCTAAGCCACTACCCCGCAAGCCCCTACCCCATGCCGACCCCGCCGCAGCAGCCCCTACCCCTAAGCCACTACCCCGACCTCTGCTGCAAGCCCCTACCCCCTGCCGCCCTAACCCACTACCCCGCCGCAGCAGCCCCTACCCCTAAGCCACTACCCCGCAAGCCCCTACCCCCTGCCGACCTAACCCACTACCCCGCCGCACCAGCCCCTACCCCTAAGCCACTACCCCGACCTCTGCCGCAAGCCCCTACCCCCTGCAGCAGCCCCTACCCCTAAGCCACTACCCCGACCTCTGCCGCAAGCCCCTACCCCCTGCCGCCCTAACCCACTACCCCGCCGCAGCAGCCCCTACCCCTAAGCCACTACCCCCGACCTCTGCCGCAAGCCCCTACCCCCTGCCGCCCTAACCCACTACCCCGCCGCAGCAGCCCCTACCCCTAAACCACTACCCCGACCTCTGCCGCAAGCCCCTACCCCCTGCCGACCTAACCCACTACCCCCGCCGCAGCAGCCCCTACCCCTAAGCCACTACCCCGACCTCTGCCGCAAGCCCCTACCCCCTGCAGCAGCCCCTACCCCTAAGCCACTACCCCGACCTCTGCCGCAAGCCCCTACCCCCTGCCGCCCTAACCCACTACCCGCCGCCGCAGCAGCCCCTACCCCTAAGCCACTACCCGACCTCTGCCGCAAGCCCCTACCCCCTGCCGCCCTAACCCACTACCCCGCCGCAGCAGACACTACCCTCTGCCGCAAGCCTCTACCCCCTGCCGCCCTAAACCACTACCCCGCCCCAGCCACTACTCTCTGCCGCACCTAACCCCTAAGCCACTACCCCGCCGCCGCCGAGGCCCCTACCCCCTGCCGCCCTAACCCACTACCCCGCCGCACCCACTACCCTCTGCCGCAAGCCCCTACACCCTGCCGCCCTAACCCACTACCCCGCCGCCCCGCCGCAGCCACTACCCTCTGCCGCAAGCCCCTACTCCCCTAACCCACTACCCCGCCGCAGCCACTACCCTCTGCCGCAAGCCCCTACCCCCTGCCGCCCTAAGCCACTACCCCGCCGCAGCCAATACCCTCTGCCGCAAGACCCTACACCCTGCCGCCCTAACCCACTACCCCGCCGCAGCCACTACCCTCTGCCGCAAGCCCCTACCCCCTGCCGCCCTAACCCACTACCCCGCCGCAGCCACTACACCTCTGCCGCAAGCCCCTACCCCCCTAACCCACTACCCCGCCGCAGCCACTACCCTCTGCCGCAAGCCCCTACCCCCTGCCGCCCTAACCCACTACCCCCCGCAGCCACTACCCTCTGCCGCAAGCCCCTACCCCCTGCCGCCCTAACCCACTACCCCGCCGCCGCCACTACCCTCTGCCGCAAGCCCCTACACCCTAACCCGCACCTAACCCCCTACCCCCGAAGCCGCACCTAAACCCCTACCCCCCCTGCCCCCTAAGCCCCGCTGAACCTAAGCCCCTATCCCCTAAGCCCCTATCCCCTAAGCCCCGCCGCCTCCTAACCTTCCGCCGCTAACACCTAAGGCCCTACACCCGAAGCCCCCGCCGTCCCCTAACCTAACTCCCCCGTCGATCACTTACATGCCTTCTTAGTCATCTGATCGTCCGTCCGATCCACAAGTCCTTCGTCCGCCCAGCCGTCCTCTTCCTCCGGCCCCGCCGCTCTTCTCTCTTCTTTCCGCCATCTCCGGCTCTTCGTCCGGCCCCCGGGCTCTTCTGTCTTCTTTCCGCCAACTTCCATCTCCGACCTCCTCTTCACTTCTCATTAAGATACAATGGACGCTAAATCCGACATTCTATCTTTATGAGATGTGAGCTGCTCTTCTGATTGGTCGCTCTCTAATGCCCTCAGCCAATCAGAAGAGCACCTCAGATCCCATTCAAATACATTAGCGGTGTGTCGCCGATTTTATGGCCGCCCACCTGGTTCTATTTGTCGGCCCTAAAATCGCGGACACACCGCTAATGCATGTCTATGGCCAGTCAGCTCGATTTCTGATTGGTCGCTCTTTCAATCTGAATTCTACCTCACTGCCCATAGACATACATTAGCGGTGTGTCCGCGATTTTCGGCCAGACAAATAGAACCAGGTGGCCGGCCATAAAATCGGCCACACACCCCTAATGTATGTCAACAAATAAATTTAATAATAAAAAAAATATTAAAAAAATTATTAAAAATGTATTTTAAAAAAATTAAAAAATACATTAAAATTAATAAATAATTCAATAAAAATAATAATAATAAAAAAAAAAAAATTATGCTAATAATATCAGATCTTTGAGCGGACCTGAACGAGAACTGTGTCTCACTTAAAATAAATAATAAATTTAATAATAAAAATAATAATTAAAAAATAATTAAAAAATAATTAAAAAATACATAAAAAATAATAAATAATTCAATAAAAATAATAATAAAAAAAAAAAATTATGCTAATAATATCAGATCTTTGAGCGGACCTGAACGAGAACTGTGTCTCACTTAAAATAAATAATAAATTTAATAATAAAAATAATAATTAAAAAATAATTAAAAAATAATAAAAAAATAAATAAAAAATAATAAATAATTCAATAAAAATAATAATAAAAAAAAAAATATATGCTAATAATATCAGATCTTTGAGCGGACCTGAACGAGAACTGTGTCTCACTTAAAATAAATAATAAATTTAATAATAAAAATAATAATTAAAAAATAATTAAAAATAATAAAAAAATACATAAAAAATAATAAATAATTCAATAAAAATAATAATAATAAAAAAAAAATTATGCTAATAATATCAGATCTTTGAGCGGACCTGAACGAGAACTGTGTCTCACTTAAAATAAATAATAAATTTAATAATAAAAATAATAATTAAAAAATAATAAAAAAATACATAAAAAATAATAAATAATTCAATAAAAATAATAATAATAAAAAAAAACATTATGCTAATAATATCAGATCTTTGAGCGGACCTGAACGAGAACTGTGTCTCACTTCAAATAAATAATAAATTTAATAATAAAAATAATAATTAAAAAATAATTAAAAAATAATAAAAAAAATACATAAAAAATAATAAATAATTCAATAAAAATAATAATAAAAAAAAAAAAAATATATGCTAATAATATCAGATCTTTGAGCGGACCTGAACGAGAACTGTGTCTCACTTAAAATAAATAATAAATTTAATAATAAAAATAATAATTAAAAAATAATTAAAAAATAATAAAAAAATACATAAAAAATAATAAATAATTCAATAAAAATAATAATAAAAAAAAAAAATTATGCTAATAATATCAGATCTTTGAGCGGACCTGAACGATAACTGTGTCTCACTTAAAATAAATAATAAATTTAATAATAAAAATAATAATTAAAAAATAATAAAAAAAAAAAAAATTAATTCCAAAAAAAATAATAATAAAAAAAATTAAAAAAAAAACCCACACACAGTCGTTGGTAATACGCTACCTATCGCCGCGAATCGCTGATTGCCAGTTTCCGGCCCCGTCGAATGATGGCTCTGAGCCGAGTCGTCTGGCCGGAAATAGAACCAGCGGCTCGGCCATAAAATCGCCTCCTTTGTCTATCTATTCTATCTATCTCTATAGGAAGGCGCCGTCCAATCACAATCGCCGCGCCTTTTTTGAAAATACATAGCGACCAATCACATTCATGGCGCCAGCTTTCTGAAGTTGCCGCCCTCCAATCAGATAAGCCCGCTTATTTATAGCGGCAATTTTGAATCTTCAACCTCTTTGAATCCTCTTTGTGGGAGAACGAGAACCTACCGCTGGACTATCTGTTGGATTATATTTCTGCCAAGAAATCCATCCTTCGTGAAGGTCTTTCAAGGACAACGAGAAGCTACCGCTGGACCGTCTGTTCGACTACATTTGAGCCGAGATATCCATCCTTCGTGCGGGACGTCGGGAAGCAAGCGCCGGATCGGGATCTACCATTGATCAGCTAAGATATCTTTTGGACAATCTACCTTTTCACATCAGAGCCTATAGTCCTGATGTGGAGTTTTATTTATTTTTTTACTATCTTTATTTTTCGCCACTTTTACTATTTTGCGCCATGCAGCGCCAATCGCCGCTGCATGGAGAGTGCGCCACAGTTCGGACACTTCGCCGCTGCAAGCGCCGAATTCTGCGCTACAAGCGCAAACTTCGGCGCTTCTAGCGGCCTCCGTGGTCTATGAGACCGTTGTGTCCGAACACGCATTCAGGCGCCGACCGTACAACTCGCCGCTCTAAGATGGCGGACGCGAAATCTTCATTCATAAAATGCCACTAGACTTCAGCCGCGGTGTGATTGGCCAGCGGAAACTTCATACACATGGCGCCGTCAATCCGGTTGGTCGGCGCTATTGTGTGAAGATGCCGCTGTCCTATCACAACTCAGCGGGGCGGAGCTATAGACTTCCACTCTCCCGAACGCCGTGTCCGAAAATCGCACCAGGCGCTCGGCAAGGAAAGTTCAGTGCTTTTTCAAAATTGGCGCCGCGATTGTAATTGGATGTCGACTTCCCATAGACATCCATTGAGAAATGAGGCGCGATTATGATTGGTTGTTGTTTATGGCGCTTTGATTCCGATTGGTCAGCGCACAGCGGGGACTTCGGAACTTTTCTTGCCCCGCCTGGTACGATTTTCGGATATGCCGTTCGGCCGCCTGGAAGTTTGTAGCTCCGCCCCGCTGAGTTGTGATTGGACAGCGGCATCTTCACACAATAGCGCCGACCAACCGGATTCACGGCGCCATGTTTATGAAGTTTTCGCTGCCCAATCACACCGCGGCTGGCGTCTGCCGGCTTTTTATGAATAAACTATTCGCGTCCGCCATCTTAGAGCGGGAAATTTGAATTTGTGAACTATGTAAAAGTGAAAAAGCTGTTTTCACAGTACAATCTCACAACAGAGTATATATTCCTAATGCCTATGCTTATATTAACCCTTTGTTTATACAAATTAAATATCAGCTACATTTCACCATAGTGCCCTCTTCTTTTCATACTTTATTAACCCCTTCTATTCTATTTCTGCTCCACTTGCTATCTGACTATGTGCAGTACTAAGGCCATTTTAATATTAACCCCTTCTATTCTATTAGTGCTACACTGCTTATCTCACTATGTGCTGTACTACGGCATTTTTTATATTAACCCTTTCTATTCTATTACTCCTACACTGCCTATCTCACTATCTGCTGTACTACGGCCATTTTTATATTAACCCTTTCTATTCTATTTGTGCTCCACTTGCTATCTCACTATGTGCTGTACTACGGCCTTTTTTATATTAACCCCTTCTATTCTATTAGTGCTACACTGCTTATCTCACTATCTGCTGTACTACGGCATTTTTTATATTAACCCCTTCTATTCTATTAGTGCTACACTGCCTATCTCACTATCTGCTGTTCTACGGCCATTTTAATATTAACCCTTTCTATTCTATTAGTGCTACACTGCGTATCTCACTATGTGCTGTACTACGGCCTTTTTTATATTAACCCCTTCTATTCTATTAGTGCTACACTGCCTATCTCACTATCTGCTGTACTACGGCCTTTTTTATATTAACCCTTTCTATTCTATTACTCCTACACTGCCTATCTCACTATCTGCTGTACTACGGCCATTTTAATATTAACCCTTTCTATTCTATTAGTGCTACACTGCGTATCTCACTATGTGCTGTACTACGGCCTTTTTTATATTAACCCCTTCTATTCTATTAGTGCTACACTGCCTATCTCACTATCTGCTGTACTACGGCCATTTTAATATTAACCCTTTCTATTCTATTAGTGCTACACTGCATATCTCACTATGTGCTGTACTACGGCCTTTTTTATATTAACCCTTTCTATTCTATTAGTGCTACACTGCATATCTCACTATCTGCTGTACTACGGCCTTTTTTATATTAACCCTTTCTATTCTATTAGTGCTACACTGCCTATCTCACTATCTGCTGTACTACGGCCATTTTAATATTAACCCTTTCTATTCTATTAGTGCTACACTGCCTATCTCACTATGTGCTGTACTACGGCCTTTTTTATATTAACCCCTTCTATTCTATTAGTGCTCCACTGCCTATCTCACTATCTGCTGTACTACGGCCATTTTAATATTAACCCTTTCTATTCTATTAGTGCTACACTGCATATCTCACTATCTGCTGTACTACGGCCTTTTTTATATTAACCCTTTCTATTCTATTAGTGCCACACTGCCTATCTCACTATCTGCTGTACTACGGCCATTTTAATATTAACCCTTTCTATTCTATTAGTGCTACACTGCCTATCTCACTATGTGCTGTACTACGGCCTTTTTTATATTAACCCCTTCTATTCTATTAGTGCTCCACTTGCTATCTCACTTTGTGCTGTACTAAGACCCTTTTAATATTAACCCTTTATATTCTATTTCTACTCCACTTGCTATCTCACTATCTGCTGTACTAAGGACATTTTTACATTAACCTCTTCTATGCCTTTTCTATTTTAGTTGCACCATGACTATTTTATAGGGTTTAAACTCATACATTAACCCCTTCTATTCTGTTTGCTATTCAATAACTGTGTCACTATGTGCTGGACATCTGCGATTTTACAACTTCACCACACATGGGCTGAAAAAAACCCATCTGCTGCGATTGCCGATTAAACCTTGCACTTGCTGCGCTGTTGCGGGAATACCCATAGAAACTATAGGAACACTTGCGGCAGGTGCGGCAAGTTCGTTTTTTTTTCTAGCACCACTTGACGCAACTCCTAAATCGCACCGGCCGCAAGTCCCCTTATGGTTTCTATAGGGATTACCGCTGCCGCCCTGCAAGTGCAATGTTAATGTGGCTATCGCAGCAGATGCATTTTTTTCACTGCATCTACCGCAATTTTATCGAAAGAGCTGATGTGAAAGGGCTCTAAGGCAATTTGTACATTAACCCGTTCTATTCTATTTCTGTCCCACTTGCTATCTCACTATGTGGTCCACTAAGGCCATTTATACATTATCCTCTTCTATGCCATTTGCCATTTTGTTTTCCGACACTATGTTTTATAGGGTTCGAAATGCTACATTAACCCCCTACTTTCGGTTTGCTATTCACTAACTGTGTTACTAGGTGCTGTACTCAGGACATTTGCAAATTAAACTCTTCTATACTATTTGTTATTTATTTTCTCATCCACACTCTTTTAGACGATGTAAGTGGTACATTAACGTCTTCTATTGTTTTGCCTATTCACTGTCTATGTCACTATGTGGTCTACTACTGGCATTTCATTACTAAATACTTTAATACTATTTTTATTTTTATTAATCGTCCAGTATTTTTTATGCGTGCCAATGCTATATTAACTCCTTACAGGCTCTTTGATTTTTTTTTTGGAGTTAGGAGTCAGTCATCACACGGTTACGAGTACCTTAACCCATTATATGTCAATTTTTAATATTTTTCATAGTAATGACTCTGTAGCACTACTACCTGTCTTATATTTAACAGTTTGGTGGTAATGCTACCTGCCCAGTTCACATCAGCGGTTATTTGAAATCGCACCAGATGTCCTGACAGAATCGCATCAGCTCGGTTTGCTGCATTGCCACCGCATAACTGCTGCACTTGCGGTGTCGTTCCGCTAATCCCCATAGTAAGTATAGGGGAACTTGCCACAGGTCCCGCCACCATAAAAAGCGTGGTCACCCATCGTTTTTTTTCCATACAGCACCTGCTACAAGTGCAAAACCCAAATTGCTGCACCTGCTGCAAATAAATAGATACTGACTATTATGGCGATTATAATGACTATGGGGATTCACGTAACCGCCTGCAAGTCCTGCAGTTATGCTGTGGCTATGCGCCACATGCGGCAGATGCTGTTTTTCCAACGGTTATGATGCTATTTGAAATTAACGCTCATGTCAAAGTCTCTGTCATCCCAGTAGGACATTAACTACTTTTACATACCTCATATTTTACACTCTATTACTGACTGGGTCCCCTTTCACACGTCCATTGTATATGCACATTTACATACTTCCATAACATGGGCTAAGATTTAAATTTTAAACGCGACTTCTCCATACCTGTCACCAGGGCTGCAGTTGCGTAACGTTACACTACATCACCGCATTTACGTTACTTTTTACATTGACCTGCCTCTTTCAATATCTCATACGCAAGTTGCCTTATTTCTTTTTTCACCCTGCTTTGTCACATTCTGCCATTTCATACTTCACGTTAAGGCCGCTGTTTCCCCTACTCCACCAACAAAAATAAAAACCACTACTTCTGCTATAATACCAAAACCTTCAGTTCTTGGTATAAATTAACCCTAACTCTGCCATTTTTCAACACCTTATGAAACAACAACCTTGCTGGTGGTTATGCAGAAATTGATGTCATCCTGGTTCTATTAACGCTTTTATTACAATGTTGAAAATTTGCTTTGATACTGCGTATCGGAAAGGGCCCTTATATCCATTTGTTTTGCCTTCACGGAAGTTTTTAAGGAATTTTAACACACTCATTGCCATTCAATACTCCATACAGTAAACATCATTACATCTTTGTTTGTTACTTTAAAGAAGTCTATCATTTCATTATAACAGGTTTTGGAAATACATACTTTAGTTTTATTGTTTTTGTCTGTTTACACAGTTATTATTCATTGTTTCCTTAACTAACACACTCTAGCTCATTTTGGATTTGATTCACTGACTATTCTTACTAAGATGAGCTCTCCAACACAAAATATCGCTCTTGCCAAGGAGGCTGCATCTACACCTAAGAAGAAGCGTGTAGACGAGACTTTGGAAGAGAGACGCCGTCGGTTAGATCAAGATAAGGCTGCTAAAGCTAAACGCATTGCAGAGGAGAGTTTGGAAGAGAAACGTGTTCGGTTAGATCTGCGTAAGGCTGCTAAGGTGAAACGTACTGCAAAGGAGACTTCAGAAGAGAGGCGTCTTCGCTTAGATAGTGATAAGGCTGCTAAGGCAAAACGCCTTGCTGAAGAGACCTTAGAAAGGAGACGTATTCGCTTAGATCGTGTTAAGGCTGCTCACGCCAAACGTATTGCAAATGAGACTTCTGCCGAGAGACGTATTCGGTTAGATAGGGCTAAGGCTGCTAAACTCAAACGGTTTGCTAAACTCTCTTCTCCACTGAGACGTTTTCGGTTGGATGCTGCGAAGACTGCTTTACATACACGTATTTCGGAAGTGTCTTCTGAAAAAACAAGCCAACGAATGGAAACAAGAGCCATGACTGCGCGTTCCACATGCAAACAAACAAAAATTCCAGTCACTGAAGAACCGTCTGACACAGATGCTACTCCAGCCTCTTCGTGTACTGACATTTTACCAAGTGAACTGACTTTAACACCTCCCATTACCTCTATGGAAATCAAAAAAGGAAAGGTTCGCAAGGTGTCTGTGCGTATGCGCAAGACGGGTGTGGAGGAGAGTTCTGAAGAAAGACAACTTCCCTTGGAAAAGGAAAAGGCTGCTTTGAAAACACCGGTTTCAATAAAGTCTTTAGAAGGAAGGACAGAACGATTAGGCAAAAAATCAATGCCTCTGCCTCAACGACGCCAAACAGAAAAAGTTAATGCCTGTAGGAGATCCGTCTGATCCTCAGACTGCTGCCACCTCTTCGTCTGATCCTCAGACTGCTGCCACCTCTTCGTCTGATCCTCAGACTGCTGCCACCTCTTCATCTGATCCTCAGACTGCTGCCACCTCTTTGTCTGATGCTCAGACTGCTGCCACCTCTTTGTCTGATCCTCAGACTGCTGCCACCTCTTTGTCTGATGCTCAGACTGCTGCCACCTCTTTGTCTGATGCTCAGACTGCTGCCACCTCTTCTTCTACTATCTTGACTACAACTGAACAGCCTTTACTGCATCGCAAGGCCACATCAAAACGAAAACACTGTGCTGAGGAGACGCCATACAGCAAACAGTGTAAAATTTTGAGGCTTAAAAGGAAAAGACAGATGTGTCAAGATACAGATTCTCCTACGTCTAGACAAGTCCACTTGGCCAATTTGGCTACATTACGTCGTGAAGAACGCCAAACTTCTTCTTCCACTTCTATATTGCAAGAGGCAGAACGGAATATATATTCCACTTCTTCATTTATTGAATGTTTGGAATCTACATCCCTTCCACGTCTCATTTATGTAGGATTACATAATAAACTTCTACGTTTATTCTATTCACCTCTCCTACATCAAATGGGATTTATTGATCAGGATCATGTTATTGTAGAACATTTCTGTGGTTTCATGAATGTAATATGTGAACATTGTGAGGCTCGACATTTTACTGCTGAACGACCATCAGATCAACAGTTTACTCTTTGTTGCCACAAGGGAAAAGTAAAGGTACCATTACCTCAATACCCGCACATCTTCCAACGCCTGCTGAAAGGAGAGAGTGAGTACAGTCAAAATTTGATGGAGAATATAAGGAGCATTAATAGTTCTTTTGCTTTTGCCTCCATGGGTGCCCATGTTTCTCTACCTCCTGGACATGGCCCATACTGCTTTCGTATTCATGGGCAAATTTATCATCGCACTGGAACACTCCATCCTGCTCAAGATCAAACTCCAGCATATGCACAACTGTACATTTTAGATACTCTAAGCGCTACAGACCAACGGCTACAGTGTCCAGAAAATGTTAAATGTAATCCTACTTTAATGAGTATCATTGCTCTTCAATTGGATAATATTAATCCCTTTGTTTCGGCCTACAAAATGCTACGTCACGTTGAATTAGAAGAAGAACAGAAGGCAGTAGAACATGGCACCGTCATGCCAAATATTATCATGGCCATTAAACAAGACAGAGGCCAAGACCCGAGACGCTATAACAATCCTACTGTCAATGAAGTTGCTGTGGTCTTTGAAAATGCTGATGGAGAGCCACCATTCAATAGAGACATTTTAATTCATTTGAAACCTGATCCAAATAACCCCTTGGCCCCAAAAACACAGCAAGTCAGTATTCTACACAGCAATTTAGATGCATTACTCTATCCTTTATTTTTCCCTCATGGAGAACAAGGCTGGCATGAGGGACTCAAGCATCAAGGCAAAAGTCAACGCCGGGTTACACAGCTCCAGTATTACTGCTATTTGCTGTCTGTACAGAATCAGTTCAATCCTGTCCTGAATGGTGGCAAACTAACACAGCAGTACTTAGTGGATGCGTATGTGAAAATCGAGGCTAATCGCTTAAATTTTATCCGTCATCATCAAAAGGATTTAAAAGTAGAGGATTATTGCGTACTCCAGGAACATCTCCTGAAACAATCTGTTGAGAAAGGTATTCCCATTGGCAAGACGGTGATTTTACCATCTTCCTTTGAAGGCAGTCCCAGAAACATGCAGCAACGCTATCAGGATGCCATGGCTATTGTGACTAAATTTGGACGACCAGATCTTTTTGTAACCATGACCTGTAATCCTAAATGGAGGGAGATTACAAACAATTTAGAGCCATGGCAGCGTGTGGAACATAGACCTGATTTAGTGGCCCGTGTCTTCAGAATTAAACTGGAAGCCCTATTAAAAGAAATTAACACTGGATTATTTGGCAAAGTTTGTGCAATGGTTCATGTGATTGAATTCCAAAAGCGTGGCCTACCACACGCTCATATTTTGATCATTCTGGATAGCAAATCCAAACTAAGAACTGAGGTTGAAGTGGATAATATAGTTTGGGCTGAAATCCCTGATCCAGAAGAATACCCTCTGCTCCATGACATTGTGATGCAACACATGATTCATGGACCCTGTGGACAACACAACCCCAATTCTCCATGTATGGATCTTGGCAAGTGTAAGAAAGGTTTTCCTAAAGATTTCCAACCAAGAACACTCATAGCTAAGGATGCATACCCTACTTATCAAAGAAAGGAAGGATCATCCTTTCAAATCCGTTCAAAGATGATTGATAATTCTTGGGTTGTTCCTTATAACCCTTACCTACTATTAACATACAAGTGTCATATTAATGTTGAGGTATGTGCTTCCATTCAAAGTGTTAAATACCTATTCAAATATGTCTACAAAGGACATGATAAAGCCAATCTTGAAATTTGCCAAACCAATATCCACCATGATGAAACACATCAATTCATGGATTCAAGATACGTGAGTGCACCGGAGGCAGCTTGGCGAATATTTGCTTACCCGATGCATAGACAATCGCACTCCATTATTCGCCTGGCCGTACATCTCCCACATTCTCAACCACTTTATTTTCATGAGGATGACTCTGTTGATGACATCAGTTACACAATGCACAGAAAATCTACTCTTATGGGCTACTTTGAGCTGAATGAGAGTGACCCGCATGCTCATGATTACTTCTACCGCCAAATTCCAGAGCACTATGTTTGGAAAGAAGGTGCATGGGAAATTAGAAAGCGAGGAGGTTCTTCAGTGATTGGAAGAATGTATACTGTCAGTATGAAAGATCAAGAACGGTACTATTTAAGGTTGTTGTTACTGCATGTCAAAGGAGCAACAAGTTTTGACAACATTAAGACTGTTAATGAAGTGACATACCCAACTTTCAAAGAGGCAGCATTAGCTTTTGGATTGATCTTCGATGACACTGTTTGGAGAAATACTTTATTGGATGCCTGTGTTCTCAACATGCCTGCACAGCTTCGTGATATGTTCGCATATATATGTATTTTTGGTCCTCCAGCTCATCCATTGGAGTTGTGGAAAGAATTTAAACAAGACTTTATCCAAGACTACTGCCATGCATATCACTCCAACACTGAGGAGTGTGAGAATTGTGAAGGATATGCTATGACTGATGTCCAAACTATTCTAAAATTTCATGGCAAAACTTTTACTGATTTTAATCTACCACGACCAAAAAGAAAGCCATACATCGCTCCACTATACAACAAGGATGATGAGTTAAGAAGAGCTCAGCAAATGAAAGCTACTTTAAATGACCAACAACTTTTGGCCTATGATGCGATCAATCAAGCTTTACACGATAGAAGTGGACAACCTAAGTGCTTTTTCATTGACGGTCCAGGTGGCAGTGGCAAAACATATCTGTATGATTTATTAATTCATGAACTAAGAGGAGAAGGCGAAATTGTCTCACCTGCAGCCAGTACAGGGATTGCAGCTAACTTACTGCAAGGAGGTAGAACCATCCATTCGCTTTACGGAATACCAATTCCAATCAATGAAACTTACGTTTCAAGGATTAAAAATGATACAGATGCTGCACAACATTTGAAAAGTACCAAACTTTTCATTATTGACGAGTCCACTCTGTTATCTAAATATGCATTGCATGTGATAGATCAACTTTTACGGGATGTCATGACAACAGATATCTCCAAGAAAAATACAACACCTTTTGGAGGGAAAGTCATTGTTCTGGGAGGAGACTTTCGACAGTGTCTGCCTATCATCCCACATGGTACAAGAACTGACATTATAGAGAGTTGTATTAAATACTCACGACAATGGCAGCTTTTCACTCAATTGCCACTCTTCAACAATATGCGCTCCATTGATCCTGATTATAGCCGTTGGTTACTTCAACTGGGAAATGGTGAATTGTCCAATGATTTCAACCTTGGAGATGATACCATTGAAATCCCACAAGACATGATCTGCACTGGCTCAATTATACTTGCTATATTTGGTGAAAACATTGTCATTGATGTAGATAACAATGAAAGCATTCAAATTGCTGCATCACATGCCATTCTTTGCCCTAAAAATGACCATGTGGATATGGTGAACTCTAAGGTCATGGATTGCATTGCTGGTGAATACACTGAATACATTAGTGATGATTACATTGATCCTGATGAGACTGAAGATCCAGATCAATATCCAGTGGAATTTTTAAATTCACTCACACCAACGGGAATGCCTTCTCATCGCCTCAAATTAAAAATCGGTACCATTGTCATGCTTTTGCGCAACTTTAACAGCAGAAAAGGTCTTTGCAATGGGACTCGCTTGATTGTCATTGCTTTGTTTGACAATCTGATTCAAGCAAAAGTCATTACTGGCTCTGCAGAAGGAAATGTGGTGTTTATTCCAAGGATTGATTTATCTCCATCAGAGACTGGCTTACCTTTCAAGTTAAGACGTCGACAATTTCCCTTGAAGCCTGCTTTTGCCATGACCATCAACAAATCCCAAGGCCAAACACTGGAGAAAGTAGGGATTTTTTTGCCAGAACCTGTTTTTGGACATGGACAGTTATATGTGGCTTTTTCACGAGTGAAAAGACGATGTAATGTTAAGGTGAAAGTGCTGGATACACCCATTCAAGGAAAGTTGGTGCCTAATTCTGAAAAAGTCTTTACTAAAAATATTGTCTATAAGAATATTTTATCTTAAATTCTTTAGATATATATTACACTTACATACGATGGATATAACAATGAAAGCATTCACATTGCTGCATCACATGCTATTCTTTGCCCTAAAAATGTCCATGTGGAAATGGTGAACTCTCAGGTTATGGATTGCATTGCTGGTGAATACACTGAGTACATTAGTGATGATTCCATTCAGACTGAAGATTCAGACCAATATCCAGTGGAATTTTTAAATTCACTCACACCAATGGGAATGCCTTATCATCGCCTCAAATTACAAATTGGTACCATTGTCATGCTTTTGCGCACCTTTAACAGCATAAAAGGTCTTTGCAATGGGAATCGCTTCATTGTGATCACTTTGTTTGACAATCTCATTCAAGCAAAAGTCAGTTCTGGGTCTGCAAAAGGAAATGTGGTGTTTATTTCAAGGATTGATTTATCTCCATCATAGACTGCCTTACCTTTTAAGTTAAGACATCGACAATTTACCGTAAAGTCTACTTTTGCCATGACCATCAACAAATCCCAAGGCCATACACTGGAGAAAGTAGGGATTTTTTGCCTCACAACCCATTTTTGGACATGGACAGTTATATGTGGCTTTTTCACGAGTGAAAAGAAGATGTATTGTTAAGGTGAAAGTACTGCATACACCCATTCAAGGAAAGTTGCTGCCTCATTCAGAAAAAAATCTTTACAAAAAATATTGTCTATAAGAATATTTTATTTTAAATTCTTTAGATATATATTACATTTACATACATGATGGATATAACAATGAAAGCATTCACATTGCTGCATCACATGACAATCTTTGTCTTAAAAATGTCCATGTGGAAATGGTGAACTCTCAGGTTATGGATTGCATTGCTGGTGAATACACTGAGTACATTAGTGATGATTCCATTCAGACTGAAGATTCAGACCAATATCCAGTGGAATTTTTAAATTCACTCACACCAATGGGAATGCCTTATCATCGCCTCAAATTACACATTGGTACCATTGTCATGCTTTTGCACACCTTTAACAGCATAAAATGTCTTTGCAATGGGAATCGCTTCATTGTCATCACTTTGTTTGACAATCTCATTCAAGCAAAAGTCATTACTGGGTCTGCAGAAGGAAATGTGGTGTTTATTCCAAGGATTTATTTATCTCCATCAGAGACTGCCTTACCTTTCAAGTTAAGACGTCAACAATTTCCCGTGAAGTCTACTTTTGCCATGACCATCAACAAATCCCAAGGCCATACACTGAAGAAAGTAGGGATTTTTTTGTCACAAACAGTTTTTGGACATGGACAGTTATATGTGGATTTTTCACGAGTGAAAAGACGATGCAATGTTAAGGTGAAAGTGTTGGATACACCCATTCAAGTCAAATTGCTGCCCAGTAGTGAAATACTCTTTACTACAAATATTCTCTCTAATAATATTTTATTTTAAATTCTTTAGATACATATTAGATTTACATACATACTTACTTTCTAATTAAATACAGATATTACAATAAATTAGTTTAGCCATAGATGTATAGCAATAGAAAAAAAAAAAAAAAAAAATATTATTTGTTATACAAAAAGATATTAAAATTAGTTATTATATATACAATAGTTATTTAAGAAATATAGTCATTAGTGTTCATTTTCAATAACAATATAGTATATAGAAATATTTTAGTTTAAATTCTTTATATGCATATTACATTTAGATACATAATTATTTTCTAATTAAACAAAAATATTCCCATAAAATAGTTTAGCCATAGATGTATAGTACTAAAAAAAAAAAAAAAAAATTACTTTACCCATAGATGTATAGGAATTGACCAAAAAAATTATAAAAAAATAGTTTACAAATAGATGTATAGCAATAGAAATAATCAAAAATACCAAACAAATTACTTTAGTTTTAGATAAAGACATTATAATTAGTTATTAGATATTAAATAGGTCTTTACGAAATATAGTCCTTAGTTTCACTTTTCACTAAAAATATAGTGTATAAAAATATTTTACTTTCAATTATTTACATACATATTCTATTTAGATACATACTTTCTAATTAAACACAAATATTACAATAATTTAATTTAGCTATAGATGTAGAAGAATAGAAATAGACAAAAATACCAAAAATATTACTTTCGTTATAAAGATATTATAAATAGGTTTTAGATATAAAATAGTTATTTAAAATATATAGTACTTACTTTTTTAGCTTTTAAACTTTCTTTTTAAATTTCATTGTATATGTATATAAACACACATTTTGTAGTAGATTGTAGATGTGTATCATCTAAATGCTTGCATTTAGTGATAAGAACCTGAAGCTTCAGCAGGATAGCTGCTGCGAGATTTCATTTTCTTTTTACACAGGGTGAGGTTTTTGTGAACAGCTAAGGCTGCCTTCAGATTTGCAGATGCATCTGCAGCGTTTTGAAAATGCATCTGCAAGCATCTGCATGCAGACGGTAGACCCTATCTTTATAATGGGACGCACGGTGTCTGCAGATGCTTGCAGGCAGCCGTGCACACACATTTACTCCTATATGTGATCTGTGCGCAGGCGGATGCCTGCATACAAATCACACACTCCCACCCTCACCAGGGATGCAACATGTCGTGTCCCTGGTGCGGAGGAGAGTCTGTGATCTGTACCCAAGCATCTGCCTGCGCAGAGATCACATATAGGAGTGAATGGGTGTGCTCGGCTGTCTGGAAGCATCTGCAGACACTGTGCGTCCCATTATAAAGATAGGGTTTACTGTCTGCATGCAGATGCATCTGCAAAATGCTGCAGATGCATCTGCAAGTCTGAAGGCAGCATTAGAGACGGGTGGGACAGCTGTTCACACACATCTCTATCTTGAAGTGTGTTCTGTACATATAAATACATACATACATATAGGTACATATTTAGACACATAGGGAAAGAATAGACATTTTCATTTTAAATCTGACTTATTCTGCTATTTGTGGAATTTATAGTGTGAACACATCAATTTTGACACTTGCTGTCTAATGGTGACCTACAGCACTCTTACTGTAAGTTGCATGAAATGTTAATGGAATTTGTGCTTTACTTGCAGTAGTTGCGGCACATGTGCTTTCAACAGTTTCAACTGCCAAAATCACAGTTAGCTCTGATTTTTAGTGGTTGCATTTAGTCAACCTGTTAAAGCTGTGCTTGCCGTATTTACTGCAAGCTAATTGCAAGTTCCATATACATTACATGTTACTTGCTGAAAGTGAGCTGTAGGTAGGTCCTTTGGTGCAAAGTGCAGAAATTGTATTTGGTTATTCTACACCTTCTGCAAATAGCCAAAAAATATCTGCTTTAAAAGGAGTCTAACTATTAATTATTAGGGGTAGAGTAGAGTAGGTCCCACCAGTTGTAAGGCTACCTTCCCGTGGTTGGTGGGGAAACATGTACTGGCTTAATCATAGATTATTAATATTCATATATTAATTGAATATACGTAATCTGTACAAAACATCAGTGCCAGTATCTGTACGAAAAGCCTTGCCTTAGAATCATGACATGTACTACACTGACATGTACCATACAAACATTGGTAGTTGATAGATACATATCATGTGTTATGTGCATTATTGTCAAATTTGAATGAATAATGTATATATGCATGCTACACTCCCGATTCTTTACAATTGGGCCGCCATCTATCATGGAATAATTGGATTATTAGTTAAAAATCTAATTTAATAAACTATACACCAGTTCTAGAATCCCGATGCAATCGCATCGGGCTCACAGCTAGTCTATTATATAATTGCTGTAGCGACTTCCCTCGCACACGCCGCTACCTCCGTGGCTTTGTTCGTGGGCGTGCATCGCCCACGCGACTCACTCGCAATGCCCGCCAAGGGGGTGTTGGGAGTCGTTGCAGCAGCCCGAGCAATGCCCTATACACAGATTCTAGAATCCCGATGCAATCGCATCGGGCTCACAGCTAGTATGTAATAACTGATGGACACAGTAATATTTCAGGATTGAAATGAGGTTTATTGTACTAACCGGAAATGTGAAATATGCATTATTTCAAAAATTGACAGGTGCAAAAGTATGGGCACCTCATCAGAAAAGTGACATTAATATTTAGTAGATCCACCTTTTGCAAAAATAACAGCCTCTAGTCGCTTCCTGTAGCTGTTAATGAGTTCCTGGATCGTGGATGAAGGTATTTTTGACCATTCCTCTTTACAAAACAATTCCAGTTCAGTTAAGTTTGTTGGTCGCCGAGCATGGACAGCCCGCTTCAAAACATCCCACAGATGTTCAATGACATCATCGCCCCATCACACGAGCGGAAGAAGCCGAGCACCATGGAGACCAGGAGCCGGCGGTGACGCTGTGAGCTTAACGCCGGAGGGTGAGGAAGGAGGCTTTTTTTTTACTCTATCTGCTGCCGGCCAGCGTGGGGGGGCATATTAATGATGGGGGGAGTGCAGGGCGAGGGACCATCGTTCTAATAGAGGGGGGGGGCAGCATATTGAGGGGGTGGGTGTATTATGTGGGGGAAGCCATATGCAGGACATGGGGGGCATATGGAGGGGCTGCAGAGAGAGCGGGGGGTGAGTGCAGGTTCATTTAATATGCACTGCTCCTCCCCTCCATCTCTCAGTGCAACTTCAGCACTGAGAGGTGGACAGCGGCAGTGCATATTAAAATGAGCGGGAGCAGGAGATCTCCCGCTCTCTCTGCAGCCAGCCCACTCCGGCCCCGGACACGCTCCAGAGCTGCCCTCCAGCCTCCCCTGCAGTATATAATCCGTATTCGGATTATAAGACGCACCCCCCACTTTCCCCCAAAATTTGGGGGAACAAAAGTGCGTCTTATAATCCGAAAAATACGGTAGATGGTAATACCTAGTTACTTGTACTGCACCAAGGGGAACCTTCTCAGTAGTACAATGGAAGAGTGATAGCAGGTCTATAAATACTGGACTGTATAGATCGTTTCTGGTCACTCCTGTGGAATAGCTCAGTTTTAGAGCCCTTTATATTGTATTGTATATTGTAAATATGTGGATTTTTCTTTACATGTTTTACACCATAGTCTTGTATCTATTCACAGCGACGCTTTGAAAATGGCTATTGTCTGTAGTCAAAACGTCAGCTACATTGTCGCACCCTGTCTCTGTGCATCACCAATAAAAAGAAAAAAACTTCACCTATAACCACATAGAGTGTGCAGTGTTTTATTGAATGTATTTGAACAAGGGCTCTGGAGACCAGAACGCTAGCACCTCATACACTCACTCAAGACTGCAAACCAATCTCTATAATTACTTTCATATTGTTAGCAGTGAGCTCAATATTGCCATAGCAACAGCAGTTACAATGGCAACAGTGACCTCAGCGCTTAGTATATGACAGCACTGAGATCTGCACTTTATCGCTTTACTATAGCGCAGGTGTGAGCGCTTTCATATACTAAGTGCTGAGGTCACTGTAGCCATAGCAACCGCTGTTGCTACAGCAACAGTGACCTAACAGCCTACTTTAGCCTACTTTATGACAGCGCTGAGACTTGTGCTTTACCAGTTTGTATAGCGCAGGTCTCAGTGCTGACATATAGTAACTGTTGCCATAGTAACTGCTGTTGCTATGGACAGCGCTGAAACCTGCGCTATAGTAAAGTGGTAAAGTGTAGGTCTCAGCTCTGTCATATGGAAACCATTGCCATAGTAGACACTGTTGCTATGGAGAGCACTTAGACCTGTGCTTTACCACTTTACTATAGCGCAGGTCTCAGTGCTGTCCATAGCAACAGAGGTTACTATGGCAATGGCAACCATATGACAGTGCTGAGACCTGCGCTATAGTAAAGTGCAGGTCTCAGGGCTGTCATATAGTAACCGATCCCATAGTAACTGCTGTTGCTATGGAGAGTGCTGAGACCTCCGCTTTACTGCTTTTTTATAGCGCAGGTCTCAGTGCTGTCATATGCTAAGTGCTGAGGTCACCATTGCCATAGTAACAACTGTTGCTATGGCAACGGTGAACTCACCACTCACTATACTGCAGGTCAAAGTGTTGTCATTCAGTGATCAGAGACCATAGGAACGGATGTGTTAATCCTCCCCATGGTTCCTGATGTAGCAGAGTTGAGGCTATCCAGGAAGAGAAGAAGAGGATCGTGTAGAGGTATGAGGGTGGGGAGGGGGTAATAAAGATGGATTAACTGTCTCTGTTTTTTTTTTTTTCATAAAATAATTTTTCTCTGTATTGTGTCTTTTTTTTATAGCATCAGCCTCTCACATCCCCATCCTATAGCATCAGAACTTCCACACACCTCCAACCTGAAGCTTCAGGCCCAGCACCTCTGAAACTGAAGATACCCGTATAGTACCAGGGGTGAGGGTACCGCAAACAAAAGAAAAAAGAAAGCACAAAAAAAGTGATGTGTGTGCTACAAAAGGTGGTAAGGAAGTATAACTGTTTCCAATGCAACACTTGTCTCAACAAACCTGGACTGTGCATGAAGGACAGTTTCAAAGTCTACCACACATCCGTGAAATAAATTCACACATGCCAGTCTGACATTTCCTACAAACACACACACCAACCTGACATACACTACACAACACACACGACAATCTGACCTATACTATACAAAACACATGACAAACTGATGTACACAATACACACATGACAACATGGTGTACACTACACAACACACAAGACAACCTAAAATACACAACACACATGACAACCTGCCATACACTACACAACGCTCACGACGACCTGCCATACACTACACAACACAAAGACGACATAATGTACACTACACAACACACACATGACCTGACGTACAATACACAACACACAGATGACGACCTGATGTACTCTACTCAAGACGACCTGACATACTCTACACAACACACAGACGAAGACTTGACGTTTTCTACACAACACACAGACAACAACCTGACATACTCTACACAACAAACAGATGAAGACCTGACATTTTCTACACAACACACAGAAGATGACTTGACGGTCTCTACACAACAAACAGACGATGTCCTGACGTACTCTACTCAATACACATACATCACACTATAAAATTCACGTACGAGGTCCCCACACAAAACCATCACTCCTTCCCTTTCGAGCCCTGCCATGCACTCAAAAATTGTTTTCCCACCACATATGGAGTATCAGCATACTCAAGAGAAATTGCTTAAAATATTTTCCATAGTATCCTCTTGCCCTTGTGAAAATGAAAAAATACTTTTTTCACAAAAAAGTTCTTTTAGTCTTAATATTTTAATTTTTGCAAGGGCAATGGGATAAAATGGATCCCCAAGTTTTTTGGGCAATATCTCCTGAGTATGCAAATACCTCATATGTGGTGGAAAACAATCTTTAGGCGCAGGGCTTGGAAGAGAAGGAGCGCCATTTAGATTTTTTAATGGAAAATTGCCTGGAATCATTAGCTAACACCATGTTATGTTTGGGAAGCCCCTGATATGCCTAAACAGTGGAAAAAAAAAAAACACCCGCACACCTGATGATTAAAGGCGCTTACAATACATTCAGGTAAATTCCTTGTGGGTCTAGTTTACAAAATGGGGTCACTTGTGAGGGGATTCCACTGTTTAGGCACATCAGGGGCTCTCCAAAAGTGACATGACACACACAGACGATTCCATCAAAAGATGTAATTTTATACCAATCAATATAAAATTCCTCCCTTCAGAGACCTGCCATGTGCCCAAACAGTGATTTTCAACCACATATGAGGTATCAGTGTACTGAGTACAAATTGCCCAGCACATTTTGGTGTCTATTTTGTCCTGTTGCCCCTGTGAAAAAGAAAAGATTGAGCCTAAAAGAAAATTTTTGTAGAAAAAAAGCTACTTTTTCATTTTCACGGCTCAACGTATGAAGCGCCTGGTGGTTCAAAGTGCTCACCACCCATCTAGATTCCTTGGCAGGGGCTCTAGTTTCCAAAATTAGGTCACTTGTGGGGAGACAGAGGGTTGGGAGTTCACTGTTTAGGTACATCAGGAGGCTCTCCAAAACTGACATTCTGTTGCCTAACAATTCCAGCTACCGTATTTTTCGCTTTATAAGATGCACCCCAAATTTGGTGAAGGAAAAGAGAAAAAAAATAATTGTGAATGTTATATGGGGTCCATCTTATAATGCCAGTGTCCATCTTATAATCAGTATATATGTCCTTCATAGTGGTACATGACCCCCATCCTGGTATATATGTCCCCTATACTGGTATATAGCCCCCTCATCCTGGTACACCGATCCCCATTCTGGAATATAGCCCCCCATCCTGGATATGGCCCCCTGTGCTGGCACATACAACCCCCTGTGATGGTACATAGACCCCCTGTGCTGGCACATGTCCTCCTGTGCTGGCACATAGCCCCACCATCCCGTATATGGTCCCCCGTCACGCTATATGCCCTCCTGCTGGCACGCACACAGTAAAATATCAAACGCTGTTGCTCTCCTTATGTAGCTCGCTCAGTGATTCCAGCTGAGCGGTGACTTCTAGCGTCGGTCCCGGGCATCGGATCATGAGAACAGGGCGCACAGTTATGACACTGTGTGCCCCAGTTCACATGATTGGATGCCGGTCACAGAGACAGGAAGACACTGAGCTAGAAGCAAGGAGCGAACGAGGCAAGGTGAGTAACAGTGTTTGTTGTTTTACTGTGTGCTCACCAGTAGGGGGCATATAGCATGACAGCAGGGCCATATCCAGGACAGGGGAAGAGAGGCACATGTAATATGAGCCGCTCCCCTGTCCACATCTCGGTGCGGTTTCAGCATTGAGATGATGGACAGCGGGTGCAGTGAATATTACATGAGACTAATGAGCGGGGACACGTGACCAAGGGCTGCCTCTGCAGCCTGAGCCAGCTCCTGGACACTGCTCCAAAGTGCTGCCCCCGCCCCAGTACAAAACAGTAGATTCGGATTATAAGACGCACTCCCCACTTTTCCTCACAATTTTGGGGAACAAAAATGCGTCGTATAATCCGAAAAGTACGATCATTTTCAGCTTGAAACATCAACTGTCGCTCCTTTCCTTCTGAGCCCTGCTGTGTGCCCAATCAGTGCTTTTCCTCCACATATCAGCATACTCTGGACAAATTGACTAACAAATTATGGGATCAATTTTATTCTCTTTCCCCTGTGAGAACTAAAAAATGGAGGCTAAAAGAACATTTTTGTGAAAAAAAAGTACTTTTTCATTTTCATGGCTCAATGTATGAAGCACCTGGGGGTTCAAAGGCCTCACCTAGTGTCTAGATAAAATCATTTGGGGGTCTAGTCTACAAAATGTGGTCACATATATGGGGGGGGTAATGCTACTATTTAGCCACATCCGGGGCTCTCGAAAAATGACATGGTGTCAGCAGACGATTCCAGTTAATTTTACATTCAAAAAGTCAAATGGCACTCCATCCCCTACGAGCCCTGCCGTGCACCCAAACAATGGTCTTTGAACACATATGGAATATTGGCATACTCGGGAGAAATTACACAACAAATTTTAGAGTCCATTATTTTCGGTTACCCTTGTGAAAATGTCATATTTGAGGCTAAAGTAAAATTTTAGTTGGAAAAAGTTACATTTTCATTTTTTCCTTCCACAGTGCTTTAGTTCCTGAGAAGCACCTGAAGGGTTAATAAACTTCTTGAATGTGGTTTTGAGTAGCTTGAGAGGTGCAGTTTTTAGAATGGTGTCACCTTTGGGTATTTAGGCCTCTATGTATATAGGCCTATCAATGTCACTTCAAATGTGATGTGGTCCCTAAAAAAAAGTTGTTTTGTAAGTATTATTGGAAAAATGAGAAATTGCTAATAAACTTTTGAACTATAAGTTTTTATTAATTTTTGAAAAGATATAAACAAAATATGTAATAAGGACATTTACATTTAGCAGTTAACAAAAGCACTGTAAACATACTCCAAACAGGCCATTTAGTCAGGGTACTGTAACTAAAGAAGTTGAGATCCCAAATGGGCATATCAGTCTTAAGCGGCCGTCACACGCAACGATTTTAAGCCCGATATCGTTTAAGCGATCTCCTTTTTGATCGCTTAAGCGATATCGTTTTGGCATCGTTGCATGTAATCAAGCGATTTTACTATGTAAAATCGCTTGATCGTGACATCGCAGATCTGAGCTCCGGAGCTCAGATCTAGCGATGAACGATGTCACGATCTGCTTCATCGTGGTGTATGACACCACGATGAACGATCTCCCAGCGGCAGAGCCTATGCTGGGAGATGGTAACTATGGTACACGTCGGGTTACTAAGCGACGCGCGGCGCCTAGTAACCCGATGTGTACCATAGTAACCAGCGGGATCGCGGCTCCACATCGCTGGTGAGTCTGTCTGTGTGACAGCTCACCAGCGATGTGAGCGATATTGTAAGCGATCGCGCGTGCACGTGATCGCTTACAATATCGCAAGAGATATCTGTGCGTGAGTTATTCCTCAGGGATAGAAGACACTAGGACAGTGTTGAAACGCGTAGGAAAGGAATAAATGGATGATTGATGCAACCTACATATGGTTTCCGGATCGTTTTCTTGGGATTTCAGCAGCGCGGACACTGATACACCATTTCCCCTGAGGTAACTTCTGGATGATTCCCACGTGCATGTGGAAGGTGGAAGTCCTGCAGCAGCTGCATTTAATGCCAAATGCTTTTACACCAGTTGTGGGTCTCACAACTGTGCTAGGTGAGTGAATTCATACCCACCGCATACATTAGTGTCACTAGTGATAGGGCACTATTGCGCCTCTTGTTCCCCCCCCTATTTTTTTACTTTAATATGAGTCCAGGGACATCAGGTGTTCATGTTTCAATCATACCTTTATTAATCGTGTGTAAACCAACCAAAATAATATGGCCTGTATAACTTCCACAACTTAGAAACAGACAAACAGGTCAGACATTAACAGGACAGACAGATAGGGGTAAGGGGGATTAGGGGGAAAAAGGGAATTTCGCTCTCCCCGGAGACCAGCTTTAGGGAGATGTAATCTCATTAGCCGCATCATAGAACTCCCACAGAGACCAAATCTTCATATATTTATCCACTGAGTCGTGCATCATCGCTGTTAGGTGTTACATGCGTTAGACATCTAGAATTCTATTCCTAAGACTCATAAGGGATGGGGTAGAAGTCTGCTTCCAGTTTTTGGCTATTAAACATCTAGCCGCAGTGGTCATGTGAAGAAAAAGTTTGGACGACAGTTTGTTCAGCCCTCTAGCTCTAGCACCTAATAAGACCAAGGGGTCCAATGGAATATCCGCATGTAAAACATTGTCTATTAAGATCTTAACCTGACTCCAGAAAGGGCGAATCCTAGGTCAAGTCCAAAAGATGTGATATACAGAGCCCACTCCAGTCCCGCACCTCCAACATGCCGAGGGAATAGAAGGGTCCATTCTGTGGAGAACCTCTGGAGTGTAATACCACAGAGTTAGAATTTTATATATATTTTCTTTGTATAGTGTACAAATGGAGGATTTGGCAACATTGCTCCAAATATACGACCAATCTTGGTCGGAGATTTTCCTCCCCAGACTCGTCTCCCACCTCGACATGTATCGGAGTGCTCCACCTTGATTTTCGCCAGGGTTAGATAATAAAGAATAAATTGCGGAAATCAGACCCTTAGTACCCGTGGATGACCTACATAACCTTTCAAAACCCGTAGGAACCGATACCCCTGCCCTACCGAAGAGAGATCCGGCCAAGTCCCTAATTTGAAGATATTGGTAGAAAACCCTGTTCGGCAGTGAAAAGTGCTTCTTTAAGTACTCAAAAGTATGTATCTCCATGGTCCTCCCATCTATTATATCCGCATATCTGAAAAGGTCTGCTTTTAACCAGGGGTGTACCATATCTGACTCAAGACTATTCGGGAGCAACGGTTGACAAATAAATGACACCAAGGGGGAACAAGGCGACATCAGGGCAAATCTCTTTGTGCAGGAGTTCCACAGCTCACGAGTGGACTGCATTGGGCCCAATAGAGGAGACTGAGGGCGTGCCTGGGCAGGCGGCCATAGAAATGAATTTGGATGGACAGCGGCTATCCAGAGTTTCTCTATTTCGGTCCATCTATTGTAAGCCCAAGAGGGAAGCCCAGCATGGAATTCTCTGTAGATGCGTAGCCCAATAGTATTTTAATATGTCAAGTACCGAGAGCCCGCCCCTGAGTCTGTGTCAAAAACACCTCTCTAGCCACCCTATGTCTCTTCCGGAGCCATATGAAGTCCATTATCGCGCCTGAAGTGATTTCAGTTCCGACAAAGGAATTCTCACCGGCAGAGTTTCAAAAGCGCATATAAGTTTTGGGAGAATGGACATCTTAACTGCCGTCATTCGGCCCATCCATGACAGAGGAAGAGACATCCATTTGGATAACTTCACCCTTATGTCTCTAAAAAGGGGTGTAAAATTATGTTTATATAGGGTATCATAGGAGGAGGTAATCTGCACTCCCAAATATTTAACCGCCTCCAGCTTCCATCTGAATTTGTAGTTTAATCTCAGATGATCCCAAATCTCAAGAGGGAGTCCCATGGGCATAGCTTCTATCTTATTAGAATTCAATTTGTAGCCTGATAGAGCTCCATATGATCCCAACACCCTAAGTGGTTTGGAAGGGAGATATGAATATTAGTGAGGGTCAGGAGCACATCGTCTGTGAATAACGCAATTTTAAATTGCTTGCTCCCTAGCGTCACCCCCGAGATATTGGGATCTAATCTGATGGCTGCCGCCAGGGGCTCTATACATACAGCAAACAGTAGCAGTGAGAGCGGGCACCCCTGCCTGGTGCCGTTTGAAATAGCAAACGGCTTGGATACACTAAATGGAAGCTTTATGGAAGCCGAGGGACAGCTATACAACGCCTGTAAGGCCGTCATAAAGCCCCCTGAGACCCCCAGAGAGCACATGGTTCCAAATAGGAATGGCCAGAAAAGGCGGTCGAAAGCCTTTTCCGCATCTAGGCTCAAGACCAAGGCCTACTGTCGCCTCCGATTCAACACGTCCACCAAGTCAATAATCCTCCTGGTGTTATCTCCTCCCTGTCTATGGGGAATAAAACCCACCTGATCTTTATGTACCAGATGAGGTGTCCAGTTAAGTCTCACAGCCAGGAGTTTGGTGAAAACCTTTAAATCGGAGTTCAACAGAGCGATCGGTCTGTAATTGGCGCAATCCAAGGGGTCCCTGGGAGGCTTGGGAAGGAGGATAAGGTGGCAATGCAACATCGTGGCCAAAATAGGATGACCCGTCATAAAAGCATTAAACAGAGCCATCATGTGAGGGAGTAATGTTTTAGCGAAAGTCTTGTAATATAGATAAGTCAGACCATCGGGGCCAGGAGATTTACCCTGAGGGAGTGAGTTCAATATCTCCCCTAACTCATCTGTGGTCACTGCAGCATTGAGGATTTCCTCGGACCCCTGGGGAAGAGAAGGAAGCTTCAATTTGGAGAGATATGCATCTATCGCCTCGGGATTCCTAAGCGCCGTCTTCACGTGCTAATAAACTTTAACACTTCTAACTTCCTAACAAAAAAATTGTTACCAAAATTGTGCTGATGTACAGTAGACATGTGGGAAATGTTATTTATTAACTATTTTGTGTAACATAACTCTCTGGTTTAACAATATAAAAATTCGAAGACTGAAAACTGCAAAAGTTTAACAATTTTTGCCAAATTTCCGATATATCACAAAAGAAACGCAACAACTATTATTATTTTACCACTACCATGAAATCCTGTATGTCATGAAAAAACAATCACAGGGATATGTTGAAGTGTTCCAGAATTATAACCTCATAAAGTGACACTGGTAAGAATTGCCAAAAATCGCCTGGTCAGGAAGGTCAAAAGAGGCTCGGTGGTTAAGGGGTTAATCGTGGAATAAATCAAACTTAACATTATTTTACTCCATTAAAAAATTATAACATTGGAAATACAAATAATAAAACCTTAATACTTTACATTTTTAAATTGGTGGAAATACATTTTTTATATGGCACCTTTCCTTTTAAATAAGCAAGAAACAAACCAATATTTGGCTTTTCTGGAATGCTTAAAGCTCAGAATCCATATCCTTTTTTTATGAGTCTATATTCATGCATTAGACAATTTACACAGGTCAGTTTGGACAGCATTTTGCACCGGTATTTGTTAGGCTGCTTTCACACAGCGTTTTTGTGTTGTCCAAGGGAATCCGACTTTTTGCAGGACCAATCGGACAGCAACGGATCCAAACTGGTGCCTGCAATCGGATACCAAATAGTCATCCGATTCCGATATTTTGCAGGATCAGTTTGGATCCTCTCCGTCTCTCCCAGCTCCTCCTGTCACCTCGTCCCCTCCTCTCTCCCTCCTGTCACCTCGCTCCCCCTCCTCTCTCTTCCTGTCACCTGTCCCCTCCTCTCTCCCTCCTGTCACTTGCTCCCCCTCCTCTCCCCTGTCACCTCATTCCCCTCCTCTCCCTCCTTCACCTCGATCCCCTCCTCTCTCCCTTCTGTCACCTCGCTCCCCTCCTCTCTCCTCCTGTCACCTGGCTCCCTCTCTCCTCCTGTCACCCGCTCCCTCTCCTCTCTCCCTCCTGCCACCTCACTCCCCTCCTCTCTCCCTCCGTTCACCTCCCCCCGTCACTCGCTCCCCCTCCTCTCTCCCTCCTGTCACCTCGCTCCTCCTCCTCTCTCCCTCCTGTCACCTCACTCCCCTCCTCTCTCCCTCCTGTCACCTCACTCCCCCTCCTCTCTCCCTCCTGTTCACCTCGATCCCCTCCTCTCTCCCTTCTGTCACCCGCTCCTTCTCTCCCCCTTCCCCTCACTCCCCCTCTCTCCCTCGTCACTCGATCCCCTACTCTTCCTCCTGTCACCTCTCTCCCTCCTCTCCTTGCTTCCTCAGTCTCTCCCTCTTTCTCTCTCCCAGACCTAAAGATAAAAAAATCTTTATTCTCACCCATCCACGAGTCCCCTGACCATATAGTAAAAGAAACTGAATAAAGCCCAAAGTGGATTTCAAAATGTTTTGCTTTTTATTAAAAGGTTTTGAGTGTGCATATGGCTTCAGCGCATCTGTTAATTTTAAAACAATAGGTCCCATTCACTTTTCACAAGTTCAGTGCAACATTCTGGAAGTCTGTAGAACAGTATAACAAGATTTAGCCATATTGACATTGGGGGGTTATCTTCATTTTACCAGTTTACAAATGTAATAGTACAACTGACGTGAAAATGCATCAGAAGAAAATTTTTCGTTAACTCTCTTATGTCCACATTTTCCCATTGTTATTCTAAGGGTAGGATCTTTAATAAACTTTTCCATGGCATTAGAGAAATATTCATGTGAAGGAGTACATAAATACCCTGTGACATTATCGACAACAGACCTCCAGAGGACCACCTGAGTTAGCAGCTATAACTGGACAGTACATGTACATTGCTTCTACTGGGACAATGCCAAAATGTTCATTGCTCGGAGTATATAATATACATATGCAATTCTGTAAAAGACACATTTTTTGTTTTTGAGAAAAAGATCTTAAGAAAGAGACATGATTGCTAATGTCATATTTAACTGCAAGATCATGTAGTTCTTGATAATGCTCAACGTTCTCTCTCACTCTTTCATCGTACCCCCCTGCCACCACTAGATGAACCTTCTCCCAGACCTGTAAACTCACTTTGTCACGAAGAGAACACAAGGATTCTAGTGCAAGATTAAGGTTTTTCTTTCTCTCATATCTGTTGATTGAAAGAAATACAATTTTTCTTTTTCAGGTACAAGTTCGGTCAGACTTTCTGAAGCACAAGACTGGAAATTGTCAACATTCAATGATGGATATAAAACATCAGGTTCTATATGAGATAATGATGTAAATGTTTCTTTAAAGATTTTAGCAGTGAACTGACTATTGACTAGAATGCAGTCTGCCATGCCAGTAGTCTTCTCTTCTAACCAGTCAATGGGAGCTCTATAGATCTTCTTAGCCACTGATATCCTCTGAGTAAGCAGCTGATCTGGAAAATGGCAATAAAATAAAACACGTTTCCGGTTTCTGGTGAGTTTGGAACACTGGAATGCAGGCAGACACCTGTATAAAAGCAACAGAAAAAACAAAGAAATAATGTTGTAATCATGTGTACTAAACACCATATTCAGATTTATTTTTTGTATTGTGGTAAATATTTGCCAATACATCAACAAATTGTATCACTTGTGTTCTTGATGCATTTTTTCTCATTCATTGAATAGGTGAGAAAACACTGCAGAAATGCTGAAAGAATGGACATGCTGCAGATTAAAAAAAAGAAAATAAAATCAAATCCACCAGGAAAACAAAGGAGCGCAAGAGATTTTAGAAAACCAGTGCACCTTGCTATTTCTTTAAAGTGCAGTTTTTTGCATTTAAAAGAGTATGAACAAGCCATAAACAAGTGTAAGATATACAGTACCTTGTGAAAGTATTCGGCCCCCTGGAACTTTTCAACCTTTTGCCACATTTCAGGCTTCAAATAAAGATATAAATTCTAATTTTTTTGTGAAGAATCAACAACAAGTGGGACACAATCATGAAGTGGAATGAAATTTATTGGATATTTTAAACTTTGTTAGCAAATAGAAAACTGAAAAGTGGGGCGTGCAATATTATTCGCCCCTTTACTTTCAGTGCAGAAAACTCACTCCAGAAGTTCAATGAGGATCTCTGAATATCCAATGTTGTCCTAAATGACTGGTAAGGCCTCGTGCACACGTTCAGTATTTGATGAGTTTTTTACCTCAGATTTGTAGACAAAATCAGGAGTGGAGCAATCAGAGGAAAAGTCTATAGAAATACCTGCACCACTTTGTATTTAATTATCCACTCCTGGTTTTGGCTACAAATCCTGAGGTGAAAAACTCATCAAATACTCAGCGTGTGAACATGGCCTAATGATAAATAGAATCCACCTGTGTGTAATCAAGTCTCCGTATAAATGCACCTGGTCTGTGATAGTCTTAGGGTTCAGTTTCAAGTGCAGAGAGCATGATGAAGACCATAGAACACACCAGGCAGGTCTGAGATTCTGTTGTGGCGAAGTTTAAAGCCGGATTTGGATACAAAAAGATTTCCCAAGTTTTAAACATCTCAAGGAGCAGTGAGCAAGTGATCATATTGAAATGGAAGGAGTATCAGACCACTGCAAATCTACCAAGACCCGGCCGTCCCTCTAAACTTTCATCTCGAACAAGAAGACTGATCAGAGATGCAACCAAAAGGCCCATGATCACTCTGGATGAACTGCAGAGATCTACAGCTGAGGTGGGAGAGTCTGTCCATAGGACAACAATCAGTCATACACTGCACAAATCTGACCTTTATGGAAGAGTGGCAAGAAGAAAGCCATTTCTCAAAGATATCTATAAAGTCTCGTTTGTAGTTTGCCACAAGCCACCTGGGAGACACTCCAAACATGTGGAATAAGATGCTCTGGTCAGATGAAACCAAAATCGAACTTATTGGCCACAATGCAAAACGATACAGTATGTTTGCATTAAAAGCAACACAGCTCATCACCCTCAAAACACCATCCCCACTGTCAAACATGGTAGTGGCAGCATCATGGTTTGGGCCTGCTTTTCTTCAGCAGGGACAGGGAAGATGGTTACAATTGATGGGAAGAGAGACAGAGCCAAATACAGGACCATTCTGGAAGAAAATCTGTTGGAGTCTGCAAAAGACCCGAGACTGGGACAGAGATTTATCTTCCAACAAGACAATGATCCCAAACATTAAGCAAAATTTACAATGGAATGGTTCAAAAATAACGTATCCGGGTGTTAGAATAGCCAAGTCAAAGTCCAGACCTAAATCCCATCGAGAATCTGTGGAAAGAGCTGAAAACTGCTATTCACAAACGCTCTTTATCCAACCTCACTGAGCTCAAGCTGTTTTGCAAGGAAGAATGGGCAAAAATTTCAGTCTCTTGATGTGCAAAACTGATAGAGACATACCCCAAGTGACTTACAGCTGTAATCACATCAAAAGGTGGTGCTACAAAGTATTAACACAAGGGGGCCGAATATTGCAAGCCCCACTTTTCAGTTTTTTATTCGTTAAAAAAGTTTAAAATATGCAATAAATTTCGTTCCACTTCACAATTGTGTCCCACTTGTTGTTGATTCTTCACAAAAAAATTAGAATTTATATGTTAATGTTTGAAGCCTGAAATGTGGCAAAAGGTTGAAAAGTTTAAGGGGGCCAAATACTTTCACAAGGCACTGTAAATAGTAACCTACTGAGGACAGCCTGGCCCAATTTGAAGACCTTTTATTATCACATTTCAGGAGCTGTGTAATATTCATATTTTTTTTACAATCTAGCTGTTTCAGGGCTGGAGCTGTAATATTCATATTTTGCTATGATCTGTTTCAGGGCTTTTTTATTTGTGGGATTAGTTGTATTAATCAGGGGCAGAATTTTGGAGTACATTTAAGGGAAATATGTCAGTAGGATCAACACATGTCTGTAAATGTACATGTGGTGTGCATGTAATTAGAAAACACCACAGTTTTTGTATCTAGTACATCGTGGTTAGCTATACCATACCATCATTAATGTATGAAAATATATCAATAATACTGGAATATATATGGACTTATAGTCAAACATGACCGATCGCACAAAATTACTGTAAGAAATATCCCCAAGGGGAAGGAAAACGATCATATGGTCATTTGTATGAAAATATATTTTTTTTTTTTTTATTATTATTCAAAGATTACGCGGTACAGGGGGTGGGAGCAAGGTAGAAAATCAGCAATGATACAAATTGATTTCTTAATATTATACCATATGTATACTTTCAATATATAATTATACAAATTTATTGTCTATCAATCAAAGGTATACATATATCCATTTACGGTAACGAACCATCCAAATGTAATGATGTCCAAAATCCTGTATATTTTCATGCAGTATATATTGCATACCCATAGCAATAGGGTTTATAGGGGGTTTATTTTAAAAAAATATATATAAACTATTGAGGATGTAATTAGTAGGTTCAAGAATGGCATGTCATTATAGTGCCCTGCATGAAAACTCACAGTCATTACCATATGAATATGGTTACAGAATATTTGCGTGTGATTACATAATATCCAATTTATCTGAAATACACAATGCAAATTACTTGTGCATGTAAAAAAGTATATATACACTGCCTTTCATTATTCCAGAAAAGGATACTAAATTATCAAAAGCGTGAGAATCACCTGTGTATTATATTTAATGACCTCACAGTGTTGAAAAAGAGGATATTATCATGCATAAAGGCTCACAGTAACTTCCATAGAGGTGCAGTTGCACAGCTTGTGTGAGAACTATAAGTAGCATGGTGTAAGGCATTCTGTGCCTTGGCATCTGTGCCATTTCAAAGTGGCATTTCTAAGTGGAATTCAGAGATAGACCAGAGATGGATTATGCTGTGATGGACTGACCTGACTGTACATCTTTTTCTTCTTCTCTCACAGGTACGGAAAGAGACTTCATAGTGACGTATCTAACCTCCACTGTATCCAAGCTGACTGTGTGCCCCTAATGCATTTTGATGGTACGGAAAGAGACTTCATAGTGACGTATCTAACCTCCACTGTATCCAAGCTGACTGTGTGCCCCTAATGCATTTTGATGGTACGGAAAGAGACTTCATAGTGACGTATCTAACCTCCACTGTATCCAAGCTGACTGTGTGCCCCTAATGCATTTTGATGGTACGGAAAGAGACATCATAGTGACGTATCTAACCTCCACTGTATCCAAGCTGACTGTGTGCCCCTAATGCATTTTGATGGTACGGAAAGAGACTTCATAGTGACGTATCTAACCTCCACTGTATCCAAGCTGACTGTGTGCCCCTAATGCATTTTGATGGTACGGAAAGAGACTTCATAGTGACGTATCTAACCTCCACTGTATCCAAGCTGACTGTGTGCCCCTAATGCATTTTGATGGTACGGAAAGAGACTTCATAGTGACGTATCTAACCTCCACTGTATCCAAGCTGACTGTGTGCCCCTAATGCATTTTGATGGTACGGAAAGAGACATCATAGTGACGTATCTAACCTCCACTGTATCCAAGCTGACTGTGTGCCCCTAATGCATTTTGATGGTACGGAAAGAGACTTCATAGTGACGTATCTAACCTCCACTGTATCCAAGCTGACTGTGTGCCCCTAATGCATTTTGATGGTACGGAAAGAGACTTCATAGTGACGTATCTAACCTCCACTGTATCCAAGCTGACTGTGTGCCCCTAATGCATTTTGATGGTACGGAAAGAGACTTCATAGTGACATATCTAACCTCCACTGTATCCAAGCTGACTGTGTGCCCCTAATGCATTTTGATGGTACGGAAAGAGACTTCATAGTGACGTATCTAACCTCCACTGTATCCAAGCTGACTGTGTACCCCTAATGCATTTTGATGGTACGGAAAGAGACTTCATAGTGACGTATCTAACCTCCACTGTATCCAAGCTGACTGTGTGCCCCTAATGCATTTTGATGGTACGGAAAGAGACTTCATAGTGACGTATCTAACCTCCACTGTATCCAAGCTGACTGTGTGCCCCTAATGCATTTTGATGGTACGGAAAGAGACATCATAGTGACGTATCTAACCTCCACTGTATCCAAGCTGACTGTGTGCCCCTAATGCATTTTGATGGTACGGAAAGAGACTTCATAGTGACGTATCTAACCTCCACTGTATCCAAGCTGACTGTGTGCCCCTAATGCATTTTGATGGTACGGAAAGAGACTTCATAGTGACGTATCTAACCTCCACTGTATCCAAGCTGACTGTGTGCCCCTAATGCATTTTGATGGTACGGAAAGAGACTTCATAGTGACGTATCTAACCTCCACTGTATCCAAGCTGACTGTGTGCCCCTAATGCATTTTGATGGTACGGAAAGAGACTTCATAGTGACGTATCTAACCTCCACTGTATCCAAGCTGACTGTGTGCCCCTAATGCATTTTGATGGTATAACATATTCTCCCATCTACTTTGTACCTTAGAAATATGCTTTTTTTTTTTTTTTGTCTCCTCCTGCCCTTGTCTCTGTCTCCTGCTGATCCTGACCCAAACTTTCCTCTTAGGGTGCTTTCACACAGCGTTTTTTTGTGATCCGTGGCTGTCCGTTGTAAAACAGACAGCCACGGATCAGATTTTGGCCCCATGTTATCCTATGGGCACGGATCACATCGGATTTGGCCTTATTGGCATCCGATTTTGGTCGGATCCGATCCTGGCCGATTTTTTGCTGTGCCCAAAATCGCAGCCTGCTGCGATTTTTGGCACAGCGGGTCAGATCGGACCGAATTGGATCCGACCTGATCCGCGCCAAATAACATGGGGCCTATGGAGCGAGGATCCGAGGAAACAGCTCATGTCTCCTCGGACCCGATGTTAGTGCACTGAGCATGCTCAGTACACTAACACCGCTCTGTGCTATCTAATATCACTTCTGCAATGTATATTCACACATTGCAGAAGTGATATCTCCTGAAAATAAAGGGTTAAAAATAAAAAAAACTTCATTCTCACCTCTCCACGATCCAGCGATGCCTCCTGCGCTCTGTGCTTCTAGGACCTGGCCTGACGTCACAGTTGAGTCACATGGCCGGTTACCGCGGTAACCGGTCATGTGACTGTGACATCACGCCAGGTCCTGTTGATCAGAAGAAGCTGGAAGCAGCGCGGGTGTCGCGGAGAGGTGAGAATGAAGTTTTTTTTATTTTTTAAGGTCTGCAAACAGGGGAGCAAAGAGGGGGGAGATAGAGGGGAGACACAGGGGGACAAAGAGGGGAGACACAGGGGGACAAAGAGGGGAGACACAGGGGAGACACAGGGGGACAAAGAGGGGAGACACAGGGGAGACACGGGGACAAAGAGGGGAGACACAGGGGAGACACAGGGGGACAAAGAGGGGAGACACAGGGGAGACACAGGGGGACAAAGAGGGGGTGCAAAGAGGGGAGACACAGGGGGACAAAGAGGGGAGACACAGGGGAGACACAGGGGGACAAAGAGGGGGTGCAAAGAGGGGAGACACAGGGGGACAAAGAGGGGAGACACAGGGGGACAAAGGTGACAGGAGGGAGAGAGAAGGGGGACGAGATGACAGGAGGAGCAGGGACAGGATCCAGCTGATGCTGCAAAATATCGGGATCGGATGCCTATTTGGCATCCGATTGCAGACATCAGTTTGGATCCGATGCTGTCCGAGGGGAGCAGCAAAAAGTCTGATCCCCTCGGACAGCACAAAAACGCTGTGTGAAAGCAGCCTTAGCAGTAATTTGTTAATTGACCCCTGGTGTGATGAATCCTTCTCCTCTGACCCCTCCCCTCTCCCTACCTGGCATATTGTTTGTTGCTCACTAGAACTATAAGTAGCATGGTGTAAGGCATTCTGTGCCTTGGCATCTGTGCCATTTCTAAGTGGCATTCAGAGATAGACCAGAGGTAACCAGAAGGTAACAACTCTACCTATTTACTACCCTTCAGTACATTACTTAGCCCATTGCATCAAAATGTCGTTCATTTCAATGCTTTTATATGTATGTGCATTAGTCATCCACTTTTATCACCCCATTCCCCCTCCATCACCCTTTATCCACATCACCCCTCTCTACTTCCCTTTACGATGTCCTGCTCCCATACTCTCTTCACCCTACTCAATAATCTAAGCCCGTCATATTCCAGGGTCTTGCCTCAACATAATCAATGTCATAGAGCCAAACATTACTCCCTCCTCCTCTTTCTACTACTGCTTATGTCAGGCGATATTTCTCCCAATCCTGGGCCACCCTCTTCCAGCTTCAACCCCCCCCCCACACACCTCACATAGAAATCCCAGTAACCTTATTAGCATTACCTGCACACCTCCATCTCTTTCTTTTAAATGTGCCCTCTGGAATACACGGTCCGCATGCAACAAACTTCCCTTTATCCACAACTACTTTCTCAGTAACTCTCTTAACCTTTTGGCCCTTACTGAAACCTGGATCCAGGACTAAGACACTGCCTCCCCTGCTGCTATCTCCTACGGCGGTCTGCACTTCACTAATTCCCCGAGATCTGGAAACAGACGTGGTGGTGGAGTTGGCCTACTCCTGTCCCCACAATGTACTTTCCAGGTCATCCGCCCCGCTCCATCACTCTCATTCCCTTCTTTTGAGGTTCACACCATTAGGCTGTTCCGTCCCCTCCCCCTCAGAGTAGCGGTGGTGTATCGCCCCCCAGGTTCAACCACCCACTTCCTCGACCACTTCTCCGCATGGCTGCCGCACTTCATGTCCTCAGAATTACCAACCCTCATCCTGGGAGACTTTAACATCCCCATAAACAGCCTCAACTCCACACCTGCATCCCAGCTCCTAGCTCTAACCACTTCTCTTGGCCTCTCGCAACTCTCAACCTCTGAGACACATAAGGATGTTAACACCCTTGACCTGGTCTTTACCCGACTCTGCTCTTCCTCCTCCTTAGACAACCCATCTCCTTCTCTCTCTGATCACAACATTCTCACCTTCACACTCTCAAACCCTCGCCCATCACAGCATAGTCCGACCTATCACACATTCAGAAATCTACAGGCCATCAACCCTCACACATTCACAGACTCTCTTCTCTCATCACTGTCCCCAATCCCCTCCTTCTCCTGCCCCAATCTGGCTGTGAATTACTACAATGACACTCTCAAAAGTACCCTGGACCAAGTAGTACCCGTCACCCTTAGAACCTCCAAACACAGAGTAAAACAGCCCTGGCTCACATCACAAACTCGATTCCTCCAGCGATGCTCGAGGAGTGCCGAACGCCTATGGAGGAAAACTCGCTCACCAGGAGACTTCATCCATTATAAATTCATGCTAAAAACCTACAACTCTGCCCTTCACCTCGCCAAACAGACCTACTTCACCACCCTGATCTCCTCACTAGCCAACAACTCAAAGAAACTTTTTGACACCTTTCACTCTCTCCTCAGTCCGAAAGTGCAGGCTCCTATCACTGACCTCTGTGCTGATGATCTGGCCTCTTACTTCACAGAGAAAATAGAAAACATCTGTCAGGAAATCAGCTCCCAACCTTCAAGTGTTTCTACTCCCATCTGTCCCCACATCCCCTCTGGCTCACTCTCCATTTTTGACCCAGCCACAGAAGAAGAAGTCTCCAGGCTCCTCTCATCCTCTCGTCCCACTACATGCACCTCTGACCCCATTCCCTCACACCTACTACAGAACCTCTCTCCAGTGGTCACCAGTCACTTAACCACAATCTTCAATCTCTCCCTCTCTACTGGCATCTTCCCCTCCTCCTTCAAACACTCTATTATCACTCCACTACTAAAGAAAACGTCCCTTGACCCATCCTGCACAAATAACTACAGACCAGTCTCCAATCTCCCCTTCATCTCTAAACTCCTGGAGCGCCTGGTCTACACCCGCCTCACTCATTACCTGGCCACTCACTCTCTTTTAGATCCATTGCAGTCTGGCTTCCGCCCCTTACATTCTACAGAAACTGCCCTCATCAAAGTGACCAATGACCTTCTGACAGCAAAACGTAATGGTGACCACTCTCTGCTTATCCTTCTTGACCTCTCTGCGGCTTTTGACACTGTCGACCATCAGCTCCTACTCTCTATGCTGCACTCCATTGGCATCAAGGACACTGCTCTCTCCTGGTTCTCTTCCTATCTTTCTGACCGCTCTTTCAGTGTATCTTTCGCTGGCTCCACTTCTTCCCCTCTTCCTCTCACTATTGGGGTCCCTCAGGGTTCAGTCCTTGGCCCTCTCCTCTTCTCTCTCTACACAGCCCCGATCGGACAGACCATCAGCAGATTTGGCTTTCAGTACCATCTTTATGCTGATGACACACAACTATACACTTCAGCCCCTGACCTTACCCCTGCTCTAATAAAAAACACCAATGACTGTCTAACCGCAGTCTCCAATATCATGTCCACTCTCTATCTGAAATTCAACCTTTCCAAAACTGAACTTCTTCTGCTCCCACCCTCTGCCAACCTCCCTAAATCTGACATCTCTCTCTCGGTGTGCGGCACCACAATAACGCCCAGTCAGCAGGCTCGCTGTCTCGGTGTTTTGATGGACACTGATCTCTCCTTCACCCCATACATACAATCTCTCACCCGCTCCTGTCGCTTGCACCTGAAAAATATCTCCAGAATTTGCCCTTTCCTCACCACGGAAACAACTAAAACCCTCACCGTGGCCCTGATTCATTCCCGCCTTGACTACTGTAATTCTTTATTAGCTGGCCTCCCCCACAGTAAGCTTTCCCCTCTCCAGTCTATCCTCAATGCAGCAGCCAGGATCACCTATCTAGCAAACCGTTACTCAGATGTTTCTGCTCTGTGCCAGTCACTACATTGGCTGCCCGTTCACTATAGGATCAAATTCAAATTGCTCGTTGTCACCCACAAAGCTATTCATGGTGCGGCACCTCCTTACCTCTCCACCCTCATCTCTGTCTACCACCCCACCCGTCCCCTTCGCTCTGAACATGACCTCAGACTAACATTGGCATTAATCCGAACCTCCCATTCCCGACTTCAAGACTTCTCTCGAGCTGCACCAAAACTCTGGAATGCTCTACCCCAAGAAATTAGGACCATCCACAACTTGCATAGCTTCAGACGCTCCCTAAAAACACACCTCTTCAGGGCGGCCTATCCTTCTCCCTAACAGTAGTCACTTAGACGTAAGATATTCATTGTTATAAGCCCCTGTACTTTGTGTTCCCATCCCGTCTTAGATTGTAAGCTCCTTCGAGCAGGGTCACCTTCATTTTCTGCCTTTTTTATTGTATTTCCTAAGTTGATTCTATGTTTCTTGTATGTAACTACTGTTCTGCATTACGTTTCTGTACCGTATATTTTTCTTATATGTACCGTTGTACTGTAAAGCGCTGCGGAATATGTTAGCGCTATACAAATAAAGTTTTATTATTATTATTATAATAGCATCAAATAAATGCACTGCACGAGAAAGGAAGACACCTGTGCCTGCAGCTTTAATCAGCCTCCCCTTATTTCCGGAGAGTATATCTGCTGCTACCATCCATCAAGCCCATATTATGTCATTAGTAAGAAGATAAACCACCCAATAACCCTCAAGTTCTGATGGTGGGTTTACACACACCAATTTATCTGTTCAATCTCTGAACCAATCTCTGGTTGCAGTGAAATCATGGATACATTGCTCCATGTTGTACACAGCCACAAAATGGAGCAATGTATCCATGATTTCACTGCAACCAGAGATTGGTTCAGATATTGAACAGATAAATTGGTGTGTGTAAACCCACCATAACATATACTGCAGCTTATGCAGAGCTCCACATAGGACTGTTACATCATGATTCAATACCTGTTTAGATCGGTAATTGTATCATGCATGCGCCCTTATGCGCATTTCGGATTTCTCCTTCGTCTGAGGGCTTAAGGCTTGACTAAGCCCTCAGACGAAGGAGAAATCCGAAATGCGCATAAGGGCGCATGCATGATACAATTACCGATCTAAACAGGTATTGAACCTTGATGTAACAGGCCTATGTGGAGCTCTGCATAAGCTGCAGTATATGTTAGAACTTGAGGGTTATTGGGTGGTTTATCTTCTTACTAATGATATAATATGGGCTTGATGGATGGTAGCAGCAGATATACTCTCCGGAAATAAGGGGAGGCTGATTAAAGCTGCAGGCACAGGTGTCTTCCTTTCTCGTGCAGTGCATTTATTTGATGCTATTAGATCGCACACAAGCTGTGCAACTGCACCTCTATGGAAGTTACTGTGAGCCTTTATGCATGATAATATCCTCTTTTTCAACACTGTGAGGTCATTAAATATAATACACAGGTGATTCTCACGCTTTTGATAATTTAGTATCCTTTTCTGGAATAATGAAAGGCAGTGTATATATACTTTTTTACATGCACAAGTAATTTGCATTGTGTATTTCAGATAAATTGGATATTATGTAATCACACGCAAATATTCTGTAACCATATTCATATGGTAATGACTGTGAGTTTTCATGCAGGGCACTATAATGACATGCCATTCTTGAACCTACTAATTACATCCTCAATAGTTTATATATATTTTTTTTTTTAAATAAACCCCATATAAACCCTATTGCTATGGGTATGCAATATATACTGCATGAAAATATACAGGATTTTGGACATCATTACATTTGGATGGTTCGATACCGTAAATGGATATATGTATACCTTTGATTGATAGACAATAAATTTGTATAATTATATATTGAAAGTATACATATGGTATAATATTAAGAAATCAATTTGTATCATTGCTGATTTTCTACCTTGCTCCCACCCCCTGTACCGCGTAATCTTTGAATAATAATAAAAAAAAAAAAAAAAAAAAAATTATATTTTTCATACAAATGACCATATGATCATTTTCCTTCCCCTTGGGGATATTTCTTACATGTGGTGTGCATGTAGCAGAGCTGTGTGTGTCTGTATATATGCATCTAACCAAGCTGTGCATGTCTATAAATGTACATGTGGTTTGCGTGTAGTAGAGCTGTGCATGTCTGTAAATTTAGATGTGGTGTGCATGTAGCAGAGCTGTGCATGTCTTTAAATGTACATGTGGTGTGCACATAGCCAGACTGTGAGTGTCTATCAATGTGCATATGGTGTGCATGTAGCATTTCTGTGTGTCTGAAAATGTAAATGTGGTGTGCATGAAGCAGTGCTGTGCATGTCTGTAAATGTACATGTGATGTGCATGTAGCAGTTCTGTGAGTTTGTAAATATATTTATTCTAATGAGATTAGCGCTAGAGAAATCCTTTAAAGGGATCCTATCACCTCCAAAACACCTCCTAAACTATCAAAACATGTCCCTGCACCATCCTATCACTAATCTCACACTTCTTTTGTCTAAAAGCATTCTGTGAAAGTGGAGAAAAACGTTTTAATACTCACGCATTAGTAATTATAATTAGCAGGGGCTATATTCTTTAGTCACCAGGGGTGTTTTTTTGCAGCTCCAGGATCCACCCTCTCTCTGTCTGTGCTTAAGTGAAACTGAATTCAGGACTAATGATTTGCATTCTGTGAGTGATAGAGAGGGGAGGGAAATGCCTGCACATCACAGCAAACACACAGAGACGGGGTGGATCCTGGAGCTGCACAACAGCCCGCCTTGGTGACTAAAGAATAGTCACTCTGCTAATTATAATCACTAATGAGTAAGTATTAAAACGTTTTTATGCACTTTCACAGGATGCTTTTAGGAGACAAAAGGAGTGTGAGATTGGTGAATGGATGCTGAAGGACATGTTTTGATATCTTAGGAGGCGTTTTGGAGGTGACAGGATCCCTTTAAATAAAGCCGCGTCCCTGCAGACCCTCACCCTCCAGAGTCTAAATAAATAAATGTTATAATAAGTTTAATTTTTGTTAGAGGCACGCTAATATAACACCAAGAAATATATATTCCAAAAATATATAAGTCAAAAAAGAGGTGATTTTTTTTTAGAAAAATGCACTCCCTTAGTATGCCACTTATTTTATTATCCCTACTAAATTCACAACCCCATACAATAGTCATAAAAGTTCACATAAATCTACATAAAAACTAGCTATGTCCGGTAGCTGTTCTAAAACAAATAAAATTCAATACAATCAGTATGTATTTACTATTTATAAAATTGAGTATCTAATATATAATTGCTCTATGATGTCTTGACATCCGGTTTGTCAGGAGGTCTACGAATCCCACAATGCACTGCGCCGGAAGTATGCTGAGTGCCATATTGGAACACCCAAGTGATGGGTATACCGATATGGCGGCCACTAGCGCTATGACGTCTACTCTCCCCACTGCTTGGTCTCCCTCATCCCACCTTCGCGGCTCCGACCCCCCCTCCTCGCCACTCCATTCTCCCCACTGATGCTGATTAATGCTTAAGGACCTTTGTTGTCTTTGCAAGCCTAAGGATTTGTGGGATGCAGGTCATGTGATCTCGCAGCATCACACAAGGTCCTTCAGCCTTCAGCGTCACAAGGTCATCAGCCTTCATTGGTATCGGGGAAGAAGGAAAGGAAGACCGCTGTGTGTGTATATGTCTGTGTAAGGAATAAAGCAATATTCCTACGGTAGCCATTTTGTCAGATGCTACCATATCTCACTCCTCTGAGATAGCCCCAACTCTTTTTGGCCTAAGGCATATTCAATTTGCAGTATGTTAAAGGACCTATCCAACCACAAAACTTGTTATTTTAAAAAAGCTAATCTGTGCTGAATTGTATTTAAAAAAGCCTCCCAGTGTTTTTTTTTTGTTTTCCTACCATCATTTCCTCAATTTCTGTGTTCAGTGCCTCCATGTTGGATGTTTACATGCAGCATTTCATGATTAGGTAGCTTCCTGTTTTTTTTTCCTTCTTACAGCCTGTGTTGATTACCACCCCCTGTACACACCTCTCTGCCCCTCCACACTCCTCTCTGCACACACACTGCACTCTGATTGGCCAAGACTCTCTACAGTGTCTCAGTGCTACAGCAGTGAAGGATCATTCACAAACAACTCATCATTATTACACAAACAGGGTCCAGCAAGCAACTCCTACAGCAATGCACCTGAAAGTGCAAGGAGGGAAAAGTTGGGTGAGAGCAGGCACTGCATACAGACAGTCTGGGAGCTGCTCAGTGTACCTGCAGTGTCCATGACAATCCTGCCTCAAACAGCTCCTCTCTACTCAGCACACATGGCAGGGTTAGCAGAGGGGAGTCGGCTGTCACTCATAGTGACTGGGCTGTGATGCTGTGTACAGGGCGGGGGATAAGCTAATGCTGTGTGGTTGGGACGTGACATCACAAGATGCAGTAAAATCACTGCAGGAGAGGTCATGTGACCACTCTAAGACAGGTGCTGACACGAGAGAAGGGCTTACAGCAGATCAGGTAGGTAATTACCATCTACTTGTATCTGTGTAGCCCAATACTGTAAAGATTGATTTAAGCCGGATAAGTCCTTTAATTAACGTGAGGAAATCACCAAATGGCCACACAATAGAGCTTCCTACGAAATGGAGTTAAATGACAATGAAAGCTCCCTACCAATTATACAAAAGGAAGACCACCTAGGGACTTCCCAGCTAGGTGTGAGAATTAATTTCCCTCTCCAGGCAGATTCAAAAGAAACCTCAAACACAGAGTAGACATATAGGCACCGAGAGCATAACTCTTAATATTTCATGAGCCTTCACCCTTTAAATATGTCAAGCACAAATATGGGATCTAAAGATTTCGACGGTCATTGCACATATTTTTACATAAGTGTTCGATGATCATAAGCACCCTAAACTTGATATTGACCAGTGAGATACCGGCAGAAGGGTCATGTTTCCCATCACCGTGAAGCTAAAATCATAACCGAAAATATGACAGCATTGTCTTCCGTCTTTTTAGATGCTCCCAGGCAAAGTTTTAAACCATAATAATTTTTGAGAATCTCATGTCACAACTCAGGAGGGAGAACCAGGTGACAGCCCAGGGGTAGGTGATGGGAGTGAGATGGGAAGGACAGCGGAAAGCCTCTTACAGTATGAGAATAGCCCACCTCATCTCCATCTTGGTATTTCTTCTGAAGAGGCATGATTACATCAAGCCAGAGTATACCCAGGAACATGGTTGGTTCCATGCTGCCCCTTGGGGTGCCACCAGCATGAAGGTAACTGATCATGTGTCTGTAATTCTGCATGTATCCCATTTAACTTTTATTTGTATAACTGACTGTATTATCTGTAATATCTAATAATACCTGTAAATATTAATATCTAGTGTGCCAATAGGGCGCTTAAATATATAAATTTAATCTTGAGTTGCTCTGTTCTCTTGATGACAAATCCCCACGTCCGTGTGCTCATATAACGCTACCTGGGTTGGTTTCTGATCCAATATAATGGCCACTTTACACACACCAACTTATCTGTCCAACTTCTGACCAACTTGCTGGTTGCAGTGAAATCATGGACACATTGCTCCATTTTGTGGCTGTGTACAAATGGAACAATGTGTCCATGATTTCACTGCAACCAGTAAGTTGTTCAGAAGTGGACAGATAAGTTGGTGTGTGTAAAGTGGCCTTAAGGCCGATCACAGACCGGACTTTATCAAACGAAATGTGGCCAATTATGCTGGGTAATAGCTTAATGCCTTTACACGCAGTACAGGTACAGGGTTTCACAGTAACTTATGGTTGCAGTGAATCTGGAGAATGGTTATCTTGTTGCTGTTAAAATGGAACTAGTCCCATGATTCCTGCAGCAGTAGCTACCTGTGAACTGTACTGTAGTGCGTTAAGGTACCTTAAGTGATGGGTGGTAATTATATATGCTTTGGCCTGGTACTGGAGAAGCATATACCACACTCACTGAGAGGTACCTTAATAAACCAGCACTGACAGGGCAGCTGTGGTCCTTTTCCTAGAGTTCACTGACTAGCCTGAGTTTAACAAGAGGCGCTATGGAGCAACCAGGTTAGGTGGCCAATTCGTGACAGTATGTATGTTATTTGTGTGTACTATGTGTGTGTATTATGTATGTATGTGTATGACATGACACACTGCATGTGTATATGTGTGTATGCACGTATATGTTTGTGTGTATGTATGTGTGGCCTGCTTTTACACATCCGTGCCTCCGGCACGTATGCAGACTGTGCCGATACATGCCGGAGGCATGGACATATACAGTCATCAATGTTACTCTATGGCCCCTTTCACATGTCCGTGGTACCACACGGACCATTTCTCCGTGTGGAGCAGATGCATGTCCTTGTGCTCCATATGGCGACATGTCCATTTTTTACCGACACCACAGACCGCTTTTGGTCCAAAATGTCATGCACACGGAGGTGCACATCCGTGTGAACGGACCAGGGACAAAAGTTTAAAACTTAAAAATAAAGAATTTCATACCTCCCCCAGCACTGCCTGCTCCTCTCACTTCCGGGGTTGCTCATTAGGCTAATCTAATATTCACTTCACAGAGTCCAACAGCGACCAGAAGTAAGCGGAACAGGCAGCACTGGAGGCAGGCGAGTATACAATGACAGGCTGTCCGTGTGCTATACACGGATAGCACACAGACATCACACAAATGTGTCACACGTGTGACACATGCACCCATGCCCTCCCCCCCTCAAAAATGACTTGTCTCAAACGTCCATTTGTTGCACGGATGTGTGAAACAGACCTAAATGTGTATATGTGTGTGTATGATGTGACCCGCTTCATGTGTATACATGTATGTGTATATGTGTGTATATGATGTATATATATATATATATTGTAAGGTAGCGACCCGGGGGAACCCACTTGGCACGGGGAAATGACATCAGCGACTACATTGTAATGGAACATAACCAGCGGATTTATTGTTTTTCTGTCATAAACCGCTTTCATCACATAAAATATAACACCATATTTACATTTTCATATGACATAACTTCCACATTAGTACATCACATGACATTATATTACAGGACATTCACATATGACATTACACCATGTTTACAGTCACACTAGAATTACGTTTTCCACAGAACTTCAAGGCGTCACCCGCCGACCCTTGCAGACCTCAGTCTGGTTCTAAAGACGGCTATCACCATCTATCACCCTGACAGGGATCTTTCCCCATCCTGCAGTAGGGATCCTCAACCTACTCCTAGGGAGTCTTAACCCACACTGCAAGAGTAATGCTTCTCAACAGGACCCTGCTCGACATACCAGTCAGCCCCACGTTACATCATCCACCACACATGGCACTTTTACATAAGCCATCACATCCATCACACATGGCACTTTTACATAAGCTATCACATAGTCAACGAGACCATATCTCGACTAGCACAGTCAGTCCCAAAGTCGGCTACACTTATGATCGCCTGGCCCTTGAGCCATCCTCCGTCCTTATCACACATACGACCACCTGGCCCTTGAGCCGTACTCGGTCCTGGACACTTGCTGGCATGCACGCCTCACGTGCCACCGGCATGGAGCTGGCAGGCTCCCTTCACTTCCCCCACCTGGGACGGATCACTTCAAGCACATCCTCACATGGCAGTGGTCTGGACTGCTCTGATTCCCATCGTCCTCTCCTCACTCAGACACCTGGCAGGTTCTTAACCAGGCTGCCTCACCCACAGCTGCAACACAGCGAGTCAATCAGCACAAATCACTCACACACAGACCTGAGATGTGATTAACCCCCTGTGCACCATTCAGGTTTAGCCCAGCACTCATACACAAGTTCAGACACAGCTGCTCATTAGGCTCATGAATTAACCCATTGTATACTGGATCCCATGTTTAACACCACACACACACACACAATAACATAGGCTGATCTGAACAAGATCCTATGCTGTTAACCCGTGTGATGCACCCGGCCATGGGTCACATCACCATTATATATATATATACCGTATTTTTCGCTTTATAAGACGCACCGGATTATAAGACGCACCCCCACATTTGATGAAGGAAAAGAGGAAAAAATAATTTTTAATGTTAAATGGGGTTCGCCTTATAATGCCAGTGTCCGTCTTACAATCCATATATATGTCCTCCATCCTGGTATATATATCCTCCATGCTGGTACACATAGCCTTCATGTTGGCACTGTGCCCCCTTCCTGGCACAGTCCCCCATGCTGGTACAGTCCCCCCATCCTGGCACAGTCCCCGATGGTGGTACACTGTCCCACCATGCTGGCACAATGTCCCCCCAATGTTGGCACTGTTCCCCCCCTGCTGGCACTGTCCCCCATGCTGGCACTGTCCCCCATGCTGGCACTGTCCCCCATGCTGGCACTGTTTCCCCTGCTGGTACTGTCCCCTCTGATGGCACTGTCCCCTCTGATGGCACTGTCCCCTTGCTGGCACTGTCCCCTTGCTGGCACTGTCCCCTCTGATGGCACTGTCCCCTCTGATGGCACTGTCCCCTTGCTGGCACTGTCCCCTCTGATGGCACTGTCCCCTTGCTGGCACTGTCCCCTCTGATGGCACTGTCCCCTTGCTGGCATTGTCCCCTCTGATGGCACTGTCCCCTCTGATGGCACTGTCCCCTCTGATGGCACTGTCCCCTCTGATGGCACTGTCCCCTTGCTGGCACTGTCCCCTCTGATGGCACTGTCCCCTTGCTGGCACTGTCCCCTCTGATGGCACTGTCCCCTTGCTGGCACTGTCCCCTCTGATGGCACTGTCCCCTAGCTGGCACTGTCCCCTCTGATGGCACTGTCCCCTCTGATGGCACCGTCCCCTTGCTGGCACTGTCCCCTCTGATGGCACTGTCCCCTTGCTGGCACTGTCCCCTCTGATGGCACTGTCCCCTCTGATGGCACTGTCCCCTCTGATGGCACTGTCCCCTCTGATGGCACTGTCCCCTCTGATGGCACTGTCCCCTCTGATGGCACTGTCCCCTCTGATGGCACTGTCCCCTTGCTGGCATTGTCCCCTCTGATGGCACTGTCCCCTCTGATGGCACTGTCCCCTCTGATGGCACTGTCCCCTCTGATGGCACTGTCCCCTTGCTGGAACTGTCCCCTCTGATGGCACTGTCCCCTTGCTGGCACTGTCCCCTCTGATGGCACTGTCCCCTTGCTGGCACTGTCCCCTCTGATGGCACTGTCCCCTAGCTGGCACTGTCCCCTCTGATGGCACTGTCCCCTCTGATGGCACTGTCCCCTCTGATGGCACTGTCCCCTTGCTGGCACTGTCCCCTCTGATGGCACTGTCCCCTTGCTGGCACTGTCCCCTCTGATGGCACTGTCCCCTCTGATGGCACTGTCCCCTTGCTGGCACTGTCCCCTCTGATGGCACTGTCCCCTCTGATGGCACTGTCCCCTCTGATGGCACTGTCCCCTTGCTGGCATTGTCCCCTCTGATGGCACTGTCCCCTTGCTGGCACTGTCCCCTCTGATGGCACTGTCCCCTTGCTGGCACTGTCCCCCATAAGGCTGCCGCACAGTTAAAATAATAAACAATCATACTCACCGCTCTCCTCGCTCCCTCGCCGTCCGCGCTATCCGCTCTCTGCTGTGCCCGGCATCCAGTCCTGTGAGCATCGCGCAGGTGATGACGTCACTCTGCAGCGACGCTCACAGGACCCGGATGCCGGCAAAGACAGCGGGGATGCCGCGGACGGCAGGGAGTGAGGAGAGCGGTGAGTATGCTTATCCTCCCAGGGATAGTCAGTGCTTTCCACGCTGTCATTGCGTGGAAAGCACTGACTATCCACATGGGACCGCAGCCGCTGGGCTGCGGTCCCGCTCCTGTAATATGGGCTGCTCCCGCTGGTGATTGACAGCGGGAAGCAGTGCATATTACAGGAGATAATGAGCGGCCCCACGTGACCACGGGGCCGCTGCTGCAGTCCGCTCCTGGCCTCCTACAGCCTCCTGCCAGTCCCAAACACCGCTCCACAACCCCCCCCCTTCCCCACCACACAACAGTGTTTCGCATTATAAGACGCACCCCCCACTTTCCCCCAAAATGTGGGGGAACAAAAGTGCGTCTTATAATGCGAAAAATACGGTATATAATATATATATATTACAGTTGTGGCCAAAAGTATTGACACCCCTGCAATTCTGTCAGATAATACTCAGTTTCTCCCTGAAAATGATTGCAATCACAAATTCTTTGGTATTGTTATCTTCATTGAATTTGTCTTCAATGAAAAAACACAAAAAGAATTGTCCTAAAGCTAAATTGGATCTAATTCCACACCAAACATAAAAAAGGGGGTGGACAAATGTTTTGGCACTGTTAGAAAAATCATGTGATGCTTCTCTAATTTGTGTAATTAACAGCACCTGTAACTTATCTGTGGCACCTAACAGGTGTTGGCAATAACTAAATCACACTTGCAGCCAGTTGACATGGATTAAAGTTGACTCAACCTCTGTCCTGTGTCCTTGTGTGTACCACATTGAGCATGGAGAAAAGAAAAAAGACCAAAGAACTGTCTGAGGACATGAGAAACCAAATTGTGAGGAAGCATGAGCAATCTCAAGGCTATAAGTCCAACTCCAAAGACCTGAATGTTCCTGTGTCTACTGTGCGCAGTGTCATCAAGAAGTTTAAAGCCCATGGCACTGTGGCTAACCTCCCTAGATGTGGATGGAAAAGAAAAATTGATGAGAGATTTCAACGCAAGATTATGCGGATGGTGGATAAAGAACCTCGACTAACATCCACACAAGTTCAAGCTACCCTGCAGTCCTCGGGTACAGCAGTGTCAACATGTACTATCCGTCAGCGTCTGAATGAAAAGGGACTGTATGGTAGGATACCCAGGAAGACCCCACTTCTTACCCCGAGACATAAAAAAGCCAGGCTGGAGTTTGCCAAAACTTACCTGAGAAAGCCTACAACGTTTTGGAAGAATGTTCTCTGGTCAGATGAGACAAAAGTAGAGCTTTTTAGGCAAAGGCATCAACATGGAGTTTACAAGAGAAAAAAATAGGCATTCAAAGAAAAGAACATGGTCCCTACAGTCAAACATGGCGGAGGCTCCCTGATGTTTTGGGGTTGCTTTGCTGCCTCTGGCACTGGAGTGCTTGACCGTGTGCATGGCACTATGAAGTCTGAAGACTACCAACAAATTTTGCAGCATAATGTTGGGCCCAGTGTGAGAAAGCTGGGTCTCCCTCAGAGGTCATAGGTCTTCCAGCAGGACAATGACCCAAAACACACTTCAAAAAGCACTAGAAAATGGTTTGAGAGAAAGCACTGGAGACTTCTAAGGTGGCCAGCAATGAGTCCAGACCTGAATCCCATAGAACACCTGTGGAGAGATCTAAAAATGGCAGTTTAGAGAAAGCACCCTTCAAATATCAGAGACCTGGAGCAGTTTGCCAAAGAAGAATGGTCTAAAATTCAAAGCAGAGCATTGTAAGAAACTCATTGATGGTTACCGGAAGCGGTTGATCGCAGTTATTTTGGCTAAAGGTTGTGCAACCAAGTATTAGGCTGAGGGTGCCAATACTTTTGTCTGGCTCATTTTTGGAGTTTTGTGTGAAATGATCAATGTTTTGCTTTTTGCTTTATGCTCTTTTGTGTTTTTTCATTGAAGACAAATTACGGTAAGTGAAGATAATAATACCAAAGAATTTGTGATTGCAATCATCTGACAGAATTACAGGGGTGTCAATACTTTTGGCCACAACTGTATATATATACACATAAAGATATATACATATCGTTTGATGTATACATATAAAATTAATAATTAATAAACATTAAAAGATGTTTTTTTCTACATAAATATAAATTATAAAAACATAGTGTAAAAAGTTTCACTGCAGCACTCCACAAAGAAAATTAGTAGTCCTTTATTTCTGGCTTCTGTTAAGTAACAGCAGGAGATGGCCACGTATCGGGCACACACGCCCTTTGTCAAGCCTTGACAAAGGGCGTGTGTGCCCGATACGTGGCCATCTCCTGCCTGTTACTTAACAGAAGCCAGAAATAAAGGACTACTGATTTTCTTTGTGGAGTGCTGCAGTGAAACTTTTTACACGTATGTATGCTAGGCTGTGAAGTAAGCCAGCTGCTCTGCACCCAAAAAGGTTTGCTGCTTGGAAGTTTTTTTATTTTTATATAAAAACATAACAATAAAAAATGTGAAATCAGCCTTCGTTAGTTAATATGATAAAAGAGCACACTTTTTTCTTCTGCTCCGCGGTGTATGGAGCTCGCAAAACTGGTTCACGGCAGCTCATCACTGATAAGCAGCCGCAAACCAACCTCGCGCATGCGAGGTTTGCAGTATACCCAAATGGGTGTACTGACGTCAGTATAGCTGGGGAAATGACACGATTAGTGTCATAGCGGCTATACCGCCCGTTTAGGTGACGCAGAGGCTCTCTGTTCTTTAGAACGCACATCGGGGCGTGCATATTGACTTGTCTCATCTTTACAAACACACAGTTTTCTGACAAAGGCATGCCTAGAAATGTGTTAGGCTGCTGCAGGGACAGGTCTGAGGAGGCTGGGGGATGATTTTTAGGGGTCAGCTTCCCTTTAACTCTGTCCGCAACATGCCCAAGGGTATGCCACTGGCACTAGACCAAGTACATAGATCCCTGGGCCCCCTCCCCCTGATGGTGCCAGACCCAGAGGCATTATCTGCATAGTCCACAACTTCAGAGCTAAAGAGGACATCCTTGCAAAAGCCAGATCCCCTGACCCCTATTGTACCAAGGCAACCCTATCCAACTGATGCCCGATCTGTCACGCCGCACGCTGCAAAAGCGCAGGGCTCTCTGTCCCCCACTGGAGATACTGCGCAGCAACAACACCCTGTAAACCTGGGGCTTCCCCTTCTGCCTCCAGGTACGCAGGGAGGGGCAACTCCCTTGGTAAGACCCTCGAGGGTTATCCCCGCCTTCCTGGAAAGTCTTGGGATCCCGTCCCCGAATCTCAACATCACTGAGTGGCCAGGCCGGCGTGGGGGGGACGGGAGAGGGAGCCTGGGCACCGAGAGAACAAAAGCCACGGCGGCGTACAAGGGGAGGCACTGGGACACGGGGAGCCAGGAAAGGGGGCCCCAACCCTGCTGATCATGGCTAATCACTAGGTCGCACCCATGCTGCACGCAGAAGGGCCCTTCTCCCCACAAGGCACATCCCATCGATATTGAAATTTGAATGTTTTACTTCTATCTAATACGCCGCTTCTATTTTAATTAATGCTGCTGTTTTATTAATTTTTATTTATTTTGATGCCTATGTAGTAGATGCCTTTGGTGTGGCGAGGGTTTCCTCTACCTGGAAAGGCCTTACCCCAAGGAGGATTCGCATACTGCAGGCAGGTGCGGAATTCACTGCAACAACCACCACCCTACTACTGACCCCGGAATTTCGGAACAGTCATCTTACTCTCCATCAAATCTTTTTCCACTACAGCATCTCTCTTACTAGCTTTACCACACCTTTACTTCACCCCTCCACCTAGTTCAGTCTTATCTCCACTTTCCTTCTCACTTCACACCCCCACTCTCCCTACACTACCCTGCCCAGCCCCCCTTGGTTACCACCCCCACTCCAGAACCCTAACCTAGACCCCAGTCCGCCCACTTACGGTATCTGCTTTCTACCCAGGTTGCCCCTCCCTAAGGTGTCCCACTGGGTGCCCCTCAACATGGCCGACCTAAAAATTGGAACCCTCAATGTGAGAGGTTTTAATACCCCTCAGAAACGCTCCCAAATCCTCCAAGACACGCAGAAATGGAACATCCAAATTTTACTGCTGCAGGAAACGCATTTCAAAACCGGATCCATACTCGACTTCAAAAATAAATTCTATCCAGTATGGCTCCACAGCACTAATGCTGACTCTAGGTCGAAGGGAGTATCTATAGCGATTCACAAAAACTTGATCCATATAGTAATAGATTCCAAAATCAACATAGGGAGGAAGATACATTTTGATTAAATTGCTCGTGGCTAACTCCATTTTGACTGTTGTGAATTGGTACCTGCTGAACAGAGACCAGTTTAAAGTTTGCAGAATGCTCCTGCCCTGACTCACTGAATTTGCCGTGGGGACAACGATTATCGTGGGCAACTTCAACTTCACTATAGACCCCTGCACGAACTTCACCTCAGGGAAAGGCGCAATCCAACTCAAGAAACTCCTCCACACTCTCCAACTTGTCGATATCTGGTGGATACTCAACCCCAAGGTAAAGACTACATGTACTATTCCAACGTACACAACTCCTATAGCCGCATTGACTTGTTCTTGGTAAGCCATTGCACCCTCTCATGAGACGCCGATGCCAGAATCGGAGACTTTATCCTATCAGACTATGCCACAACATTCTTGAGTTTAACACTACCAGACACCTCACGCAAGCCATGGACCTGGAGGTTGAACAGTAACCTCCTGAAGGACAACACCTGCCTAATAGAGCTGAAACGCGACATCGAAGCATTCACCCAGGTCCATGAGCTCGACCCAACAACACAGCCCTTCAAATGGGAAGCCCTGAAATGCTGCCTGAGGGGAACATTGATACAAAACGGAGCCAGACTTAAAAAGCTCAGACTTAAATTAATCCACAAACTAATCTCTCAAATAACGTCTTAGAGGCAACACATAAACAGACACTGACCCAATCGACATTAAGAGACTTCATTCCCAAAAAACAGGAACTTAAGGAACTACTAGACCAGAAATTTAAAGGACAGATAGAAAAAACAAAAAATTATTACTACAGGGTCTCTAATAAGTGTGGCCTGCCCCTAGCACGCATGCTCCACCCCAGGTCAAACTACACCTACATTCTCAAGATCAGGTCCGTAAACAGAATGGATACCTATAACCCATCCGAAATATTGGGAGGTATGCTGTTCCTACTATAAAGATCTATACAACCTTAAGGGGAAATACTCAGACATGGCACCAGACGACCTACTTAACAAGACCTGGACTATATAAAAACCGACAGACACTCCCAACCCCCCTGGGGAAATGAGACAGAGGCCAGTGAAATCAAGTTTACTGAGCACAAGATCCTAACTGCTATCAAAACCACTCCGACATCCAAATTGCCCTGGACCAGTCGGGTTCACCCCAATCTTCTATGAAATACTCCAGGCCCAACTACTGCCCAAATGCTAGCCACATTTAACTCCATATCCGACGGCACCAACCCTTTGGCCCACAATCGTTGGATGCCCACATAAGTATTCTACCCAAGCCTGGTAGAGACCCTACCCTGGCCGCTAAACTATAGACCTATCTCCCTACTAAACATCGATGTAAAGCTTTATTCAAAGATCCCATCGAATTGCTTAGCCACCACTCTATAATCAACATGGACCAGGTGGGCTTTGTCAAGGGCCGCGAGGCTAGAGACAATACAATTAGGACCTTGCTCCTGATCAACAAGGCCCAAACTCATAACTTCCCTCTTAGCCTGCTGTCTGTAGATGCTGAGAAGGCCTTTGACAGGGTCCACTGGGGCTTCATGAGGGAGGTGCTTCACCCAACTTGGCCTAGGCCTAAGTTTCTACACAGACTACTCTCACTATACTCCACACCAATCACCAGGGTTTCAGGGTCAACGGCATCCTGTTGGCCCCCTTCACCGTCAGGAACGGGACCAGACAAGGCTGCCCACTGTCACCCCTCCTCTACGTGATAGTCATGTAAAACCTAGTTAATGCTATCAGGGGCAACGATAGCATACATGGCATACAGACGAAAGGGGGCCACCATAAAACAACTCTGTTCGCTGATGACCTCCTCCTATACATATCCCAACCTAGGATCTCGATCCCATCTATCTTGAAGGAACTCGAGGTGTTTGGCTACTTGAGCAACAAGATAAATTTCACTAAGTCGGATGCGCTGAATATATCCCTCTCCCCAGAGGAGATCTCAAGTTTCTCCTTCAAATGGAAAACAGATGCCATTAAATACCTGGGAGTCCATATTCCCTCAGACTTATCAAAACTACTCACTTAACTACCAGCACATACTATCTCAACTGGACATGCAGCTATCCTCATACAACCGCACAAAATATCCTGGATGGGAAGGATAAATGTAATTAGGATGGACATCTACCTCGAACACTATACATTTTCCAAACTGTCGCAACTGCACCCCATTGAGTCTTCTTCTCCAGACTCTGCTCCCTTATAGGGAGGTTTGTATGTGGATCAATGAAACGCAGGGTAAACAGGAGGACCCTGTCAGCCTACTCAAACTTGAAGGCGTGGGCCTATCTGACTTTCATAACTACTTCTTGGCGGCATCGTTAGTCAGGTTGCTAGACTGGAGACACAGACACCACACTAAACGATGGGAAGCACTGGAAAATGAAGGACTGCACATCCCCCTGCACTACCTCCCATGGACACACACCCCCCCTTGACCCACGAACAAATTGGTCCTATGTCTGACCTCAACGCAGAAACTCTGAAAATTTGGAAGTCCTATGAAAACCATACTCCCATGAGAGGGACAATAAGCCCACTTGTCCCCCTTTTCTCGAACCCTGTTTTTCAGCCAGGGTTGCACAGGACATCCTTCTTGGGATGAACGAGAGGGGAGGATGTCCAAATGGGAAAATTCTCCACAACGATGAGCTCCCCTCCTTTGAGTCACTACAAAGTTCTCACACGACAACACCTCTGAAATGGTACGAGTACCTCCAACTGCACTTTTTCTGCACCTCAGCAGTTCAGTCGAGAGGGATCAGATCCTCCCCCCTAGAGGAGTTGTTCCAAAATGAATCCCTCCCCCTCTCACGCAATCTCCGCAATACACCATGCCATTGCAGAGGAAAAGGCAATTGGGAAGCACCCCTTCCAACTTGCATGGAAGAGACAGATGGGCAAAGAAATCACTTTAGCTGACTGGAAAAAAAGCTTTTCTTCACACACAAGATGGCAAACACATTCGCGGCCCTGGAGAGAAACCATAAAATACTTCTCGGGTGGTACCGCTTTCCGAAGAGCTACACGCGATCTTCCCTTCGACCTCAGAGCTATGCTGGTGGTGCAAATCAGAAGTAGGAAACATGCTTCACATATGGTGAGAATGCCGTAAAATTAAAATCTTCTGGGAGCGAGTATTTCGGAATTACAACTTCATCACAGGCAAACAAATAACTGGCAGCCCCGAGATGGCCCTACTATCCGTGTACCCGGATCGATCAAAGCCACCAAACAGGACACCACCGTTTCTGTCTCTTGGCAGCCATGTCTGTCATCCTACGGTATTGGAAATCCACAGAACAACCTCCTATTGTAGACCTGTATGAGAAGATGGTGGACATTTTTCGGATAGAGGAACTGGCGTCCGAGAGCTCTGGATCCATGGATAAATTTACCACCACATGGACAGAATGGATCTTGCTCAGGGACTCCCATGACCTCCCAAAATTATTTTCCCAGTCACCCTAAATCCGAGTGGCAAAGCCCAGATGCGGGCCCCAGGAGACCCAGGTAAACCCCGATACTCCTCCCCCCTCCTCTCTGATCCCAGTTCCGTCCCCCCTCTCCCATGCCCTCCCACTTCCTTCCACGCTCGCAATATACATCCTTCTATCACCTGTAGACTACCTAAACTTTAAACGATAGCAGACTCTGTAGGACTCAGAGTGGGTCACCCAGCCACGATCTGATGGGCCGCTGAACCACATGTACACGAAACTGAAACAGTGCAGAGGAATAAGCCACCCATAACACTTAGGATGGGAGTCGATGCCCCACAGACATCTGAAACACAGACGGCACTGGAAGCTTGGGGCACTCAATCTCTCTTGATGGACTTTCTACACAACCCCCCCGTCCCACCACCGGCTCATTCCTAACACTGTTCACTGTATAAGCATTGGATTATCATGGTTGTTATAGGATTCATTTCTGTATTATCTTTTGATATGCACTCAATAAACAAAGATTGATCCAAAACAGTAGTGAGGACATCTTCTGGAAGATTTTTGAAAGGTTTCCTTCCAGATTTCATTAATAAAGCATATCTGAAAGTGTATTATAATCACTTGCTCTACTTTATTATTACATAAAAATCTTAACGGCGATTACACTTTAAGTTAACGAGCTGCTTTAACAACAACTCCTCCAATGTCAGAGTTTTCCTCTGTTGCTTTTCACCTTCTCCACCCTCATCTGTTTCTCTAAGGATGACCTGCTTGGCTTAAGGAGAAGCTTACCTGGTCACAAAACACAACATCAAATTCTTCTCCACTGAGGAAGACTATGTAGAAGGCCAGAAATATCATTCGAATGTATGCACACAATGCCAAAAATCTGCCCAGAAAGTTCTGAGGAAGCCAATCTCCACAGCATCTAATTGGGATGCCTGAATCTACGGTCTCTGAGAAACAATGATTCACATCATAATGGGCTGTCCATATTTGAACTCGACAACCACGTGATTTAAGTGCAAGGGCTGCATCAACAACAAGTCTCTCTGCTCCTCCAATTCCAAGGTCTGGATGAATAAATAGCACAGATGGTTCCATAGTGTCAGCGTATAATCTGTAATAAAATCAATATTTTATTAATTAGGCTTTTCACCTTTCAGAAATCCAGTTTACAGAAAATGTCAAAAATGCAAGACAAATCTTCAGCAAAAGAGTGTATGGGGACCAGGGTTGTGGAGTCGGCAAGCCAAACCTCCGACTCCTCAATTTCCCTAAATCCAACTCCAACTCCCTCATACAAGCTGAAGGCTTGTCCACTGGGCAGCGATTCCTCCCAACCATCTCCCACTGCAGTGCTTCCATGTGTATGACTGTATTGAGGGCGTATATGGTGGTTCAGGCAATATAAAAATAATGACAGATTTTCAGGTGTGAATTTAGCCACATATTTGATGCTTATACTCAGCAGATCTGCACTACATTTGCAGCAGCGTGTTTGGTCAGAATAGTCTATGGATCTTAAAAATCCTGTGCCAATGCAGCGTTTATCCCACACCAGATACGCTGCAGATTTTACCACAACTCCACACAAGCAGAAACAATGCAAAAAAGCAACGTATCCGCAGGTGTCAAAAACACAACATTGGCTCAGCCATGTGATTGCTGCAGATTTCACGGAGCAGAAAATCCGCACCACTAATTGAACACGGCACGTAGACTAAGGTTACTTTCCCAAAATGGGTATTTGAGTTACCTGTGTCTTTTGACACAGAGGTTGTCTCTTTTTGGTGTGTAGTATTTTAAATTAAACTGCTTTGTTTTTGATACTTCCTAGCATTTGGCTTTGAAAAACATTTATTGATACAGGTATATACAGATTACATGCATTTTTCAGCATCTAATGCAATACTATGGGGAGAAGTGATGTCACAGAGGGGAGGAAGGAACTGAGTGACCGCCCCATGTGATTTCGCAGTGTATTAATATGCACTGCAAAATCAAATTAAACACTAGCAGACTCCTTGTAGAAACAATGAGTGGCTTATCACAATTTAACAAAGAAAATACCATTATGTCTGGCTAAATTTAAGAATCTTAACTCATGATATACACTCAAAGAGCCCATGTCGTCACATCATATTCTATGATCCCATGCTGTAATGTCTGTATACTCTGATGGTGGGGTTACACGTCCCGATATCGCGGCGATATCGAGAGGCAACGGCGCGGGAGCGCGCATTTTTTCAGCCCTTTTCCCGATATCGCATCGGCGGTTTACACGCTGCGATATCGGGAAACAACGTCCCTCCGATGTGTACACCCACCAACCCAGTAACGACCATTTAACATGGGAGTTAATGGGTAGCGTCGGCATACAGATCGGAGTTGGGCTGTCACACGCTGCGATGCTGCTACAACGGCCTTGCGATATCGGGGAGTTGAATAGCACGGTCATTCAACTCCGATATCGTTTTGGCATCGTTCCAGCATCGCGTTGTACGCTCAAACCGTACAATGCGCAAACGATATCGGGTCCAACTCGCGACCCATGTGACTTTTTTCGGAGTTGGGTCGGAGTTGGACGCTGATATCGCGGCGTGTAAACCCGCCATTACATTCCATGATCCCCAGCTGTAATGTCTGTATACTTTTATATTCTATGATCCCATGCTGTAATGTCTGCATGTCCTTTTGTTTTCTCTCCTGCCCAGTAGATGTGGTATGATCAGACCATGTCCCTCTATGGTCAGACACATCCATTACACAGTACATTGCAGGGACATATAGTTGTGTCCAAAAGTATTGACACCCCTGCAATTCTGTCAGATAATACTGTTTCTTCCTGAAAATGATTGCAATCACAAATTCTGTGGTATTATTATCTTCATTTAATTTGTATTCAATGAAAAAACAAAAAAAGAATTGTCCTAAAGCCAAATTGTATATAATTCCACACCAAACATAAAGGGGGTGGACAAAAGTATTGACACTGTTAGAAAAATCATGTGATGCTTCTCTAATTTGTGTAATTAACAGCACCCCTGTAACTTACCTGTGGCACCTAACAGGTGTGGGCAATAACTAAATCACACTTGCAGCCAGTTGACATGGATTAAAGTTGACTCAACCTCTGTCCTGTGTCCTTGTGTGTACCACATTGCGCATGGAGAAAAGAAAGAAGACCAAAGAACTGTCTGAGGACTTGAGAAACAAAATTGTGAGGAAGCATGAGCAATCTCAAGGCTACAAGTCCATCTACAAAGACCTGAATGTTCCTGTGTCTACCGTGCGCAGTGTCATCAAGAAGTTTAAAGCCCATGGCACTGTGGCTAACCTCCCTAGATGTGGACGGAAAAGAAAAAATTGACGAGAGATTTCAACGCAAGATTGTGCGGATGGTGGATAAAGGACCTCGACTAACATCCAAACAAGTTCAAGCTGCCCTGCAGTCCGAGGGTACAACAGTGTCAACCCGTACTATCCGTCAGCGTCTGAATGAAAAGGGTCTGTATGGTAGGATACCCAGGAAGACCCCACTTCTTACCCCGAGACATCAAAAAGCCAGGCTGGAGTTTGCCAAAACTTACCTAAGAAAGCCTAAAACGTTTTGGAAGAATGTTCTCTGGTCAGATGAGACAAAAGTAGAGCTTTTTGGGCAAAGGCATCAACATAGAGTTTACAGGAGAAAAAAATAGGCATTCAAAGAAAAGAACACGGTCCCTACCGTCAAACATGGCGGATGTCCCCTCATGTTTTGGGGTTGCTTTGCTGCCTCTGGCACTGGACTACTTGACCGTGTACATGGCATTATGAAGTCTGAGGACTACCAACAAATTTTGCAGCATAATGTAGGGCCCAGTGTGAGAAAGCTGGGTCTCCCTCAGAGGTCATGGGTCTTCCAGCAGGACAATGACCCAAAACACACTTCAAAAAGCACTAGAAAATGGTTTGAGAGAAAGCACTGGAGACTTCTAAGGTGGCCAGCAATGAGTCCAGACCTGAATCCCATAGAACACCTGTGGAGAGATCTAAAAATGGCAGTTTGGAGAAGGCACCCTTCAAATATCAGGGACCTGGAGCAGTTTGCCAAAGAAGAATGGTCTAAAATTCCAGCAGAGCATTGTAAGAAACTCATTGATGGTTACCAGAAGCGGTTGATCGCAGTTATTTTGGCTAAAGGTTGTGCAACCAAGTATTAGGCTGAGGGTGCCAATACTTTTTTCTGGCCCATTTTTGGAGTTTTGTGTGAAATGATCAATGTTTTGCTTTTTGCTTCATTCTCTTTTGTGTTTTTTTTATTGAAGACGAATTAAATGAAGATAATAATACCAAAGAATTTGTGATTGCAATCATTTTCAGGAAGAAACTGAGTATTATCTGACAGAATTGCAGGGGTGTCAATACTTTTGGCCATAACTGTATGTTTAAGATTATCTTAGTACAGGAGATGTGGTTTGATCAGAAGTTGTCCCTGTACGGTCAGACACATCCATTACACAGTACATAGCAGGGACACATACAACCCCTGGCAAAAATTTTGGAATCACCTGGCTCGGAGGATGTTCATTCAGTTGTTTAAGGCTGGTATCACATTTGCGCTCCCCGCCACAGCGTGTCGCAACATGTTGCGTTGCTGGTGCGGACGAGACTGTGGGATTTGTGAGCAAGCATCCACGTGCGCACACATCACATATTGCCAGCAATGGGTGCGCACGGCCATCTGCACCCGAGCGCAGGCACTTGCATCCTCATGTTTAGCATAGGGACGTGCGGTGCCTGTGCTTAGCTTGCGCTTCCCCGCCGCAATACGCTGCGGTGGGGAGCGCAAGTGTGAAACCAGCCTAATGTTATGGAAAAAAAGCAGATCAAAGAAATGGCACAAAACTAAAGTCATTTCTAATGGCAACTTTATGGGTTTAAGAAACCCTAAAAGAAATCAAGATAAAAAATGTGGCAGTCAGTAAGGGTAATTTTTTTCAGACCAAGCAGAGGGAAAAAATGATGGAATCACTCAATTCTGAGGAAAAAATGGAGTCATGAAAAACAAACACACAAAAGAACACTCCAATACATCACTAGTATTTTGTTGCACCACCTCTGGCTTTAATAACAGCTTGCAGTCTCTCAGGCATGGACTTAATGAGTGACAAACAGTATTCATCATCAGTCTGGCCCCAACTTTCTCTGATTGCTGTTGCCAGATCAACTTTGCAGGTTGGAACCTTGTTATGTACCATTTTCTTCAACTTCCACCAAAGATTTTCAATTGGATTGAGATCCAAACTATTGCAGGCCATGACATTGACCTTATGTGTCTTCTTTCAAGGAATGTTTTCACAGCTTTTGCTCTATGGCAGGATGCATTATCATCTTGAAAAATGATTTCATCATCCCGAAACATCCTTTCAATTGATGAGATAAGAAAACTGTCCAAAATATCAATGTAAACTTGGGTATTTATTGAAGATATAATGGCAGCCATCTCCCCAGTGCCTTTACCTGACATGCAGCCCCATATCATCAATGACTGTCGAAATTTACATGTTCTCTTCATGCAGTCATTTTTATAAACCTCATTGGAACGGCACCAAACAAATTCCAGTATCATCACCTTGCCCAATGCAGATTCGAGTTTCATCACTGAATATGACTTTCATCCAGTCATCCACAGTCTACGATTGCTACTCCTTAGCCCAGGGGTGGGGAACTCCAGTCCTCGAGGGCCGCAAACAGTTCAGGTTTTCACGATTTCTTTAGTATTGCACAGGGATTGGATTCATCACCAGTGCAAGTGATTATGTTATCACCTGTGCAATACTAAGGAAATCCTGAAAACATGCACTGTTTGCGGCCCTCGAGGACTGGAGTTCCCCACCCCTGCCTTAGCCCATTGTATCCATGTTTTTTTTTGTTTAGGTGTTAATGATGGCTTTTGTTTCGCTTTTCTGTATGCAAATCCCATTTCCTTTAGGCGGTTTCTTACAGTTCGGTCAAAGACATTGACTCCACTTTCCTCCCATTCGTTCCTCATTTGTTTGGTTGTGGATTTCCTATTTTGGAGACATATTGCTTTAAGCTTCCGGTCTTGACGCTTTGATGTCTTCCTTGGTCTATCAGTATGTTTCCGTTTAACAATCTACCCATGTTGTTTGTATTTGGTCCAGATTTTAGACACAGCTGACTGTGAACAACCAACATCTTTTGCATCATTGTGTTTTGATTTACCCTCTTTTAAGAGTTTGATAATCCTCTCCTTTGTTTGAAATGACATCTCTCGTGTTGGAGCCATGATTCATGTCAGTCCACTTGGTGCAACAGCTCTCCAAGGTGTGATCACTCCTTTTTAGATGCAGACTAACGAGCAGATCTAATTTGATGCAGGTGTTAGTTTTGGGAATTAAAATTTACAGGGTGATTCCACATAATTTTTTCCTCAGAATTGAGTGATTCCACAATTTTTTCCACTCTGCTTGGTCTGAAAAAAGTTACCCTTAAAGACTACCACATTTTTTATCTTGATTTCTTTTAGTGTTTCTTAAAGCCATAAAGTTGCTATTTGAAATGACTTTAGTTTTGTGCCATGTCTGTGATCTGCTTTTTTTCTACAACATTAAACAACTGAATGAACATACTCCGAGCATGGTGATTCCATCATTTTTGCCAGAGGTTGTGTATAAGATTATCTCAGTACAGGAGATTTTGTATGATCAGAAGATGTCACTGTACGGTCAGACATATCCATTACACAGTACATAGCTTGGGACACATATATAAGATTATCTCAGCACAGGAGATGTGGTGTAATCAGACCATGTCCCTGTACAGTCAGACACAGCCATTACACAGTACATAGCAGGGACACATATATAACATTATCTCAGCGCAGGAACATTTTATATAACATTCAATTGTGAAAATTACTATTCCAAGATCTATTGATTAACCCCTTCCCGACCCATGACGTTACACAAACATCATGGGTTTCGGTGCCCTCCCAACCTATGAAGTTGTGCAACGTCATGGTGGGATCGGGTACCCGCAGCACCAGTGACCGGGGCCGGTGAAATGTCACTAGTGCTGCGGGAACATGAGGACCTGTAGTTTATCTCAGGGGGGGTGGCTTCCCCCCCCGTGGCTAAAATCACTCTGATTGGTAGTTAAAAGTAACACTGCCAATCGGAGCGATTGTAATAGTTCTCCAATGACACTTGGTGAACTATTACAATCCAGCCATGGCTGGTGCTGCATTGGCCATTGTCTGGAGCAGGGTTACCTCCGTGTCACCCCCCAGATCTGATTGGAGCTAGCGTCCATGTGACGCTAACTCTTCAACCAGGTGTGGAGGGGCGGTGTGACCGGCGGGTGCCCTCCCCCTCCTCAGCACCCCCCTGTCCCTTCCCTCCTCCCCCCCACCTCCGATCCCCTTGTCCCCCCTCACCTCTACCCCGTGCTGGTCTGTTCCCAATGCAGCCACCTCTGATCAACGTGGCACCCCTCCTCCTCTCCCAGGCTCCTCCTAACCTGAGGATCTCTGGAGTAAGGCGAGTATAAATGGATGGATGCATGGGTGGATGGATCGGTGCAACAAGGAATTAAGTGTCTACTTGTTGTAGTCTCTGGGGTCAGAGTCATGGTGCACGGTACGGCAGATCATTGCATCATGACTTTGATCCCAGAGACTACAACAAAGAATTAAGTGTCCACTTGTTGTGGTCTGTGGGGTCAGAGTCATGGTGCACTGTATGGCAATGATCTGCCGTACCGTGCACCATGACTCTGACCCCAGAGACTACAAGTGGACCCTTGATCCCTTGTTGTAGTCTCTGGGGTCAGAGTCATGGTGCACGGTACAGCAGATCATTGCCATACAGTACACAATGACTCTGACCTCAGAGACTACAACAAGGGATCAAGTGTCCTCTTGTTGTAGTCTCTGGGGTCATAGTCAGCGGGGAGAAACAGCTGATCTCACAGCTGTTTAAATCTCCCGCGCTGACACTGAATAGGTGATGTCAGCGCGAAAGATTTGAAGCAGCGATCAGCTGTTTCTTATCTCCTGCACTGATATCACCCTATTCGGTGTCAGCGCGAGAGATTTAAACAGTTGTCAGATCAGCTGTTTCTCCCCGCTGACACCAGCGGGAGATCAGCTGTGGCGGGAGGAGATCTCTGCCGCTGATCTCCTCCTCCCGGCCGCCGCCAGAGACCGCTGATTGGCTGCCTGGGCACCATACTTATGTGAACGCATGCAGAGATTCTGTGCTGCATTCACATAAGTATGTGCTGCGTTGCACTGCGTTTGCGTCTGCATGCCCTCCGCATGCAGACACAAACACAAGTGTGAAGGCAGCCTAATGGCTGGGTCTAACATTGGCCCAACATTATAAATCTTGGGCTTAGTGCCAGCTGCCACTAAAAAAGCTGACATTAACTCCTTTATTACGCAGTTTGCCACCGGCACAAGGGCAACTGTTAGAGTCTGGGTATAGCGCCAGAAAATGGCGCTTCAATGAATGCGCCATTTTCTGGGCAGCTGCAATTTGCAGCATGGGGGGCCCAGAAAACTTGGGTCTCTCCATGCTGAGGATTCCAGCCCCCAGCTGTCTAGTTGTACCTGGCTGGACCAAAAATATGGCGGAGCCCCATGTCGTTTTTTTTCCCCAAAATTCTATAAATAAAAAAAATGTTGGGCTTCGCTGTATTTTTGGTTGCCAGCCAGGTCCTATCGAAACAGCTGGGGTGGGTGGCAGTCCGTACATGCCAAGCTGTACCTGGCTGGACCAAAAATATTGTGAAGCCCCACGTCATTTTTTTAAATTATTTCTACAAATAAAACGACATGGAGCTTTGCTGTATTTTTGGTTGCCAGCCAGGTACACCTTTGCAGCTGGAATCCTCAGCGTGGAGAGACCCAAATGTTGTGGGCCCCCCACACTGTGAATTGGAACCCACAGCCACCCCAGAAAATAGCGCATTCATTAGAGGCGCCATTTTCTGGTGCTGTACCCAGACTTTTCCAGTTGCCCTTGTCCTGGTGGCACACAGGGGCTCTCTATACGCGACATGGTGTCCGCTAACAATTTGAATGGAAAACTAGCTTCAATTGTTAGCGGACACCATGTCGCGTATGGAGAACCCCTGTGTGCCTAAACATTGGAGCTCCCCACCAAGTGACCCCATTTTGGAAATTAGACCCCCCAAGGAACGTATCTAGATGCATAGTGAGCACTTTGAAGCCCCAGGTGCTTCACTAATTGATCAGTAAAAATGAAAAAGTACTTTGTTTTCACAAATATTTTTTTTTAGTCTCAATTTTTTGATTTTCACATGGGCAACAGGATAAAATGGATCCTAAAATGTGTTGGGAAATTTCTACTGAGTACACCGATCCGCATATGTGGTCATAAGCCATTGTTTGGGCGCATGGCAGGGCTCAGAAGGGAAGGAGTGCCATGTGACTTTTTGAAAGGAAAATTAGCTCTAAATGTCAAATTGCGCTCCTTCCCTTTTGAGCCCTGCCATGCGCCCAGTGGTTTATGACCACATATAAGGATCGGTGTACTCAGGAGAAATTGCCAAACAAATTTTAGGATGCATTTTATCCTGTTGCCCATGTGAAAATGAAAGAATTGAGGCTAAAAGAACATTTTTGTTGGAAAAATTAAAATGTCCATTTTTTCCTTCCACGTTGCTTTAGTTCCTGTGAAGCACCTGAAGGGTTAATAATCTTCTTGAATGTAGTTTTCAGTAGCTTGAGGTTTGCAGTGTTTGGAATGGTGTCACTTTTGGGTGTTTTCTGTCATGTAAACCCCTCAAAGGGACTTCAAATGTGATGTGGTCACTAAAAAAATGGTTTTGCAAATTTTGCTGGAAAAATGAAAAATTGCTGATGAACTTTGAACCCTTATAACTTCCTAACCAAAAATGTTTTTTTTTTCCAAAATTGTGCTGATGTGAAGTAGACATGTGGGAAATGTTATTTATTAACTATTTTGTGTCACCTAACTCTCTGGTTTAGCAGAATAAAAATTAAAAATGTGAAAATTGCAAAATTTTCACCAATTTTTCGATTTATTCACAAAGAAACGCAAAAATTGGGGAACAGAATTTTTTTTAGGAGTTAGGTCAGACAACTGTTCTTAATTAGTTTTTGGATGCTGAATCCAGAAATGATCTCAGTTTTTCTCTATCACGTCAAGTTTTTGAACTATAGGATTTTTGTCTTCTCAAAAATATGTAAACTACTGTAACTAAAAAGTGTTGTTTTTTTTTAAATAGTACAAAAATGAACAAAAAATGAAATATATAAGAAATAGGCATGACAAATATGTTTTTAACACTATCATGTTTTTCACAAAGGATATATATATATATTGTAATCAGATAACAAGTCTTATTACAGATATCAGTGCAATTGTGCTTCTCTGGCAGGTAAGTTGTGGAGGAAAAACTTGACGTGCTAGAAAAAGACTGACTACATTTTTGGAATCAGCATGCCAATTTTAGTATAAATCAGCTCAAAAACTTAACTCAACAGGAAATTTTTCAAATTGTTCCCCAGTGTTATCAACCTAAATTTACCACTAACATGAAGCCCAATATGTCACGAAAAAAACAGTCTCAGAATCGCTAGGATCCGTTGAAGCGTTCCAGAGATATAACCTCATAAAGGGACACTGGTCAGAACTGACAAAAATGCCAAGGTCTTTAGAGTCAAAATAGGCTGGGTCATGAAGGGGTTAAAATGTATTTTGTTTGTGGGATAACCCCTTTAAGGATTGGCTGTTATTCATTGCCCACTGCTATGTGCTTGAACCCCAGGCTAAAATTGGCCTGCTAGCCCCTGGTGATAGTACAGAAGCCTTAGCTATGGGCCTTCATTGAGGCTGCCCAGATCCACAGTGGCACTTGCCAGCTGTGTAGCCAATAGCTTGTAAGTGCATGCTCATTACATAAGCGACCTCTAAGGCTGCGTTCACACATTTGCGTATTTTGTTGCTTTTTTGCGCGCGCTTTTTGCTGTGTTTTTCAGCCGCGCAAAAAAGCGCAACAAAACACTTGCCTTTGTTTAATTTAGATTTCGCAGTGTATATTAAAACACTGCAAAATCTAATGGGGCTGTCACAGAGGGGAGGAGGAAGCAGGATTCTTCCTCCCCTCTGTGACATCAAAGGGAGAAAGTCAGGCGCTCCTGTGTAAAGAATTCACATCTCAATTCTTCACGCAACTGCGTTTTCTCCCAGACAAAGCGCTGCATATTTCTACGCAGTGTCTGCACTGCAAAGTGAATTTCCCATTCACTTTGCTGGCAGACACAAAACACATTGTGTATTTTGAAAAGCGCGCGTAAAAAAGTGTGGCAAAATATGCAATGTGTGAACGCAGTCAGGCTGCTTTGACATTACAATTTTGTTAAATCCGATGCTGTCGGATGAAAATCGGACAGCATCGTATGCTCAAAATCGGATGCCATCCGATCCTATTTTTTATCAGATCTGATTTTAACGGCTGGGGGAGGGCTGTGGAGGTTTTGGGAGTGGTCTAGGGTATTGAGCATGCTCCATACAGAAAATCGGATCTGATTTTCTATCCGATCCCCCATAGACTCCCATATTATTTTAATCAGATCGCATCGGATCCGATTTTTGAATCGGATACCAAAATCTGAGCAGTCTACGATTTTGGCTCCTTAAAGAAATCGGACAGAATCGGATGCCATTAAGTGCACATCCGATCCCCATTGGAGAACATGGGGGCTAAATCGGATCCGATGCGGTCTGATTTTTATCGGATTTCACAAAATGGTAATGTGAAAGCAGCCTAAGGCTGGCTTCATACCACGTTTTTTCGGCTTTCAGACGCTTTGCGGGAGGCAGCGGACACAGCCTGACAGCTCCAGACAAACAGAACCGGAGGGTTAATATGCCCTCTAGTCCTGTGTGCAGCTGTCCCTGCGGAGATGACAGAATTGCGGCTAGCTATCTGAGGTCTGAACTCTCAGCAGGGGACAGCTCCAGGAGCTGAGCTTCAGCACCCGCTGTCCGGGATGATCCGGAGCCCCATAGACTCCCATGTTTGGGGGCGCCGGATCCGATTTGTGCATTTTTTTGTCCTGGACAGATGGGAACCGGATGGCAAATAGCTGCCATATGGCCCCGTAAGAATAGTATGGGGCTGAAATTGGATCTGGGGCTGTCCGCTCACACCGTGGTGTGAAACTGGCCTGCGGTGGTCGGTCACCGAGGCAGTGTACTAGAGCCCCCCATGAGTGACATTGGGGAGACTGCAGCATAAGCACTTTGTCATTTTACCGTGGAGATATCGCATGGACTATACAGGTCTACAGGTTATGGAGAACACTAGCAGAATGGGCTTTGTGGCCAAAACCAACCGCAAAGGGCGCTGTGTGAGGGGACCGTGTGTACAGGCCCAGAACTATGGCAGATCCAGCAGGAAAGCCGCATGTGTATGTACTCACATGACTGGGAGCCAAAGCGGTCAGAGCATGAATGACAGGGGGCTCCGACCTACACACACATCCATAGCGATCCCTACATGCCAGCCTTCACTACTGCTGACGTGTCCTATGCCCACAAGCCATAGCGTACACAACCGGTGTGCGGACACAAAGTGTCTCCAGCCCTACAGCCATTTTACCAGCGGCATTTACCACTGTCTATAATTACACTGAATCTCCGACACAATGGCTGCTGCCGCCAACGTGTACGGGGCATTTAGAGACCAAATCTGACTAATACCTCCCCTCTACTGGAGAGGTTACTGGGCGGCACAGTAGGACGTCCTGCGCTGTGATTGGCTGCCCGCTGGCTTTCCGATGACGTGTCCTTCCCTGGAGTGGACTGGTGACGCCGCTCTTCTCATTCTGGAGCTGTGAGAACCGTAGTGCAGCACCGAGCCGTCAGCACAATGGTGAGTGGGAGCCCGTCATGGCGGCCTCCAGTACTGCAAGGAGGAGCCGCGGGGATTGGGCTGCTCCTACGTGAGAATGGTGCCCTACAGCTCATGAATCAGGGCTCAGTGGGCTGGGCATGTGGGGCGCCCATACAAAAGCTGAGTATGGAGGGCTGCGGTCTTCGCAGGTCTTAGGCTGTGTATGGAGGGCTGCGGTCTTCGCAGGTCTTAGGCTGTGTATGGAGGGCTGGGGTCTTCGCAGGTCTTAGGCTGTGTATGGAGGGCTGCGGTCTTCGCAGGTCTTAGGCTGTGTATGGAGGGCTGCGGTCTTCGCAGGTCTTAGGCTGTGTATGGAGGGCTGCGGTCTTCGCAGGTCTTAGGCTGTGTATGGAGGGCTGCGGTCTTCGCAGGTCTTAGGCTGTGTATGGAGGGCTGCGGTCTTCGCAGGTCTTAGGATGTGTATGGAGGGCTGCGGTCTTCGTAGGTCATAGGCTGTGTATGGAGGGCTGCGGTCTTCGTAGGTCATAGGCTGTGTATGGAGGGCTGCGGTCTTCGTAGGTCTTAGGCTGTGTGTGGAGGGCTGCGGTCTTCGCAGGTCTTAGGCTGTGTATGGAGGGCTGCGGTCTTCGCAGGTCTTAGGCTGTGTATGGAGGGCTGCGGTCTTCGCAGGTCTTAGGCTGTGTATGGAGGGCTGCGGTATTCGTCAGGTCTTAGGCTGTGTATGGAGGGCTGCGGTCTTCGCAGGTCTTAGGCTGTGTATGGAGGTGGTTTGAGGCTTAGCGTGGGTCTTTCGCAGGTCTTAGGCTGTGTATGGAGGGCTGCGGTCTTCGCAGGTCTTAGGCTGTGTATGGAGGGCTGCGGTCTTCGCAGGTCTTAGGCTGTGTATGGAGGGCTGCGGTCTTCGCAGGTCTTAGGCTGTGTATGGAGGGCTGCGGTCTTCGCAGGTCTTAGGCTGTGTATGGAGGGCTGCGGTCTTCGCAGGTCTTAGGCTGTGTATGGAGGGCTGCGGTCTTCGCAGGTGTTTAGGCTGTGTATGGAGGGCTGCGGTCTTCGCAGGTGCTTAGGCTGTGTATGGAGGGCTGCGGTCTTCGCAGGTCTTAGGCTGTGTATGGATGGGCTGCGGTTACTTCGCAGGTCTTAGGCTGTGTATGGAGGGCTGCGGTCTTCGCAGGTCTTAGGCTGTGTATGGAGGGCTGCGGTCTTCGCAGGCTAGGTCTTAGGCTGTGTATGGAGGAGCTGCGGTCTTCGCAGGTCTTAGGCTGTGTATGGAGGGCTGCGGTCTTCGCAGGCTGCTTTAGGCTGTGTATGGAGGGCTGCGGTCTTCGCAGGTCTTAGGCTGTGTATGGAGGGCTGCGGTCTTCGCAGGTCTTAGGCTGTGTATGGAGGGCTGCGGTCTTCGCAGGTCTTAGGCTGTGTATGGAGGCGCGGTCTTCGCAGGTCTTAGCGTTAGGAGGCTGGTCTCGCAGGTCTTAGGCTGTGTATGGAGGGCTGCGGTCTTCGCAGGTCTTAGGCTGTGTATGGAGGGCTGCGGTCTTCGCAGGTCTTAGGCTGTGTATGGAGGGCTGCGGTCTTCGCAGGTCTTAGGCTGTGTATGGAGGGCTGCGGTCTTCGCAGGTCTTAGGCTGTGTATGGAGGGCTGCGGTCTTCGCAGGTCTTAGGCTGTGTATGGAGGGCTGCGGTCTTCGCAGGTCTTAGGCTGTGTATGGAGGGCTGCGGTCTTCGCAGGTCTTAGGCTGTGTATGGAGGGCTGCGGTCTTCGCAGGTCTTAGGCTGTGTATGGAGGTGGCTGCGGTCTTTCGCAGGTTCTTAGGCTGTGTATGGAGGGCTGCGGTCTTCGCAGGTCTTAGGCTGTGTATGGAGGGCTGCGGTCTTCGCAGGTCTTAGGCTGTGTATGGAGGGCTGCGGTCTTCGCAGGTCTTAGGCTGTGTATGGAGGGCTGCGGTCTTCGTAGGTCTTAGGCTGTGTATGGAGGGCTGCGGTCTTCGCAGGTCTTAGGCTGTGTATGGAGGGCTGCGGTCTTCGCAGGTCTTAGGCTGTGTATGGAGGGCTGCGGTCTTCGCAGGTCTTAGGCTGTGTATGGAGGGCTGGGTCTTCGCAGGTCTTAGGCTGTGTATGGAGGGCTGCGGTCTTCGCAGGTCTTAGGCTGTGTATGGAGGGCTGCGGTCTTCGCAGGTCTTAGGCTGTGTATGGAGGGCTGCGGTCTTCGCAGGTCTTAGGCTGTGTATGGAGGGCTGCGGTCTTCGCAGGTCTTAGGCTGTGTATGGAGGGCTGCAGGTCTTGCGAGGTGTCTTAGGCTGTGTATGGAGGGCTGCGGTCTTCGCAGGTTAGCTTGGACTGTGTATGGAGGGCTGCGGTCTTCGCAGGTCTTAGGCTGTGTATGGAGGGCTGCGGTCTTCGCAGGTCTTAGGCTGTGTATGGAGGGCTGCGGTCTTCGCAGGTCTTAGGCTGTGTATGGAGGGCTGCGGTCTTCGCAGGTCTTAGGCTGTGTATGGAGGGCTGCGTCTTCGCAGGAGCTTAGGCTGTGTATGGAGGGCTGCGGTCTTCGCAGGTCTTAGGCTGTGTATGGAGGGCTGCGGTCTTCGCAGGTCTTAGGCTGTGTATGGAGGGCTGCGGTCTCTCGCAGGTCTTAGGCTGTGTATGGAGGGCTGCGGTCTTCGCAGGTCTTAGGCTGTGTATGGAGGGCTGCGGTCTTCGCAGGTCTTAGGCTGTGTATGGAGGGCTGCGGTCTTCGCAGGCTTTAGGCTGTGTATGGAGGGCTGCGGTCTTCGCAGGTCTTAGGCTGTGTATGGAGGGCTGCGGTCTTCGCAGGTCTTAGGCTGTGTATGGAGGGCTGCGGCTCCTTCGCAGGTCTTAGGCTGTGTATGGAGGGCTGCGGTCTTCGCAGGTCTTAGGCTGTGTATGGAGGGCTGCGGTCTTCGTAGGTCTTAGGCTGTGTATGGAGGGCTGCGGTCTTCGCAGGTCTTAGGCTGTGTATGGAGGGCTGGCTCGGTCTTCTTCGCAGGTCTCTTTAGGCTGTGTATGGAGGGCTGCGGTCTTCGCAGGTCTTAGGCTGTGTATGGAGGGCTGCCGGTCTTCGTAGGTCTTAGGCTGTGTATGGAGGGCTGCGGTCTTCGCAGGTCTTAGGCTGTGTATGGAGGGCTGCGGTCTTCGCAGGTCTTAGGCTGTGTATGGAGGGCTGCGGTCTTCGCAGGTCTTAGGCTGTGTATGGAGGGCTGCGGTCTTCGCAGGTCTTAGGCTGTGTATGGAGGGCTGCGGTCTTCGCAGGTCTTAGGCTGTGTATGGAGGGCTGCGGTCTTCGAGGTCTTAGGCTGTGTATGGAGGGCTGCGGTCTTCGCAGGTCTTAGGCTGTGTATGGAGGGCTGCGGTCTTCGCAGGTCTTAGGCTGTGTATGGAGGGCTGCGGTCTTCGCAGGTCTTAGGCTGTGTATGGAGGGCTGCGGTCTTCGCAGGTCTTAGGCTGTGTATGGAGGGCTGCGGTCTTCGCAGGTCTTAGGCTGTGTATGGAGGGCTGCGGTCTTCGCAGGTCTTAGGCTGTGTATGGAGGGCTGCGGTCTTCGCAGGTCTTAGGCTGTGTATGGAGGGCTGCGGTCTTCGCAAGGTCTTAGGCTGTGTATGGTGGGGAGCTTGCGTTGTCTTCGCAGGTCTTAGGCTGTGTATGGAGGGCTGCGGTCTTCGCAGGTCTTAGGCTGTGTATGGAGGGCTGCGGTCTTCGCAGGTTTAGGCTGTGTATGGAGGGCTGCGGTCTTCGCAGGTCTTAGGCTGTGTATGGAGGGCTGCGGTCTTCGCAGGTCTTAGGCTGTGTATGGAGGGCTGCGGTCTTCGAGGTCTTAGGCTGTGTATGGAGGGCTGCGGTCTTCGCAGGTCTTAGGCTGTGTATGGAGGGCTGCGGTCTTCGCAGGTCTTAGGCTGTGTATGGAGGGCTGCGGTCTTCGCAGGTCTTAGGCTGTGTATGGAGGGCTGCGGTCTTCGCAGGTCTTAGGCTGTGTATGGAGGGCTGCGGTCTTCGTAGGTCTTAGGCTGTGTATGGAGGGCTGCGGTCTTCGCAGGTCTTAGGCTGTGTATGGAGGGCTGCGGTCTTCGCAGGCTTAGGCTGTGTATGGAGGGCTGCGGTCTTCGCAGGGCTTAGGCTGTGTATGGAGGGCTGCGGTCTTCGCAGGCTTAGGCTGTGTATGGAGGGCTGCGGTCTGTCGCAGTCTTAGGCTGTGTATGGAGGGCTGCGGTCTTCGCAGGTCTTAGGCTGTGTATGGAGGGCTGCGGTCTTCGCAGGTCTTAGGCTGTGTATGGAGGGCTGCGGTCTTCGCAGGTCTTAGGCTGTGTATGGAGGGCTGCGGTCTTCGTAGGTCTTAGGCTGTGTATGGAGGGCTGCGGTCTTCGTAGGTCTTAGGCTGTGTATGGAGGGCTTAATATGGTGGTTATGGTGTTCTCCGCAAGGAGCCAACCCTTGGCTGGGTCCTTCCCTGGAGGGATATCTGGCTAGTCTTGTGTTTGAGACTCCTAACCAAGGCTCCACAGACTCTATTTGCATATTAGGCTGTGTTCACACATTGCACGTTTTTTAGCGCTTTTCAAAAATACACAATGTGCGTTGCCAGCAAAGTTAATGTGAAATTGACTATGCCGTGCAGACAGTGCGTAAAAATACGCTGCGCTTTTATGGGAAAATGCACCAGCGTAAACAGTATGACCATATCAATTTTTTACGCAGCAGTGCCCGCGTTTTTTACCTATAGGGGCCTGTGCTGCTGCATCTGATGTCAAGAGGGGAAGAAGAATCCTGGTTCCTCCTCCCTGTGACGTGTGACCGCCTCCTTTGGGTTTCGCAGTGTATTATTATACATTGCAAAACCTAAATTAAAGTAAAGGAAATGTGTGAAAAATAATAAAGGTTAAATACTTAACCTCCAGCGGCCTGTTTGTGCGATTAGGATCGGAGACAAGGCCAGATACCAACTGGAAGGACCTCGCGTGATGTCAGAGTGACATCACGGGTGCTGATTGGCCGCTGCAGTTTTAGTCTGTTTACACATCTGTTAGTTTATTTTGTGCCTGAAATGGTGTAGCCTGTTAGACCATGCCCCATGTCCATAAGCCCTCCTTTCATCAGGTTAATTGCATGAAAAGATCTAAAATGTAATGGTGCAAGTCATGAAATATAGTATTTCTGGTAAATTTATCTTGGTGTCTCCCTCATTGAAATCTGAATATCTCATACATTTTTTTCCCTCCGTCAGCCTGGTCCTGCAGCAAGTTCTACCAATGTCGGTGCCTCTGGCCGCTCCCCGAGTAAAGCAGTTTCACCTAGAGCAGCAGGATCTACTGTGAGACAAAGGTAGTAAACAGTTTTTTTTCTATTCTAACCATGGAAAATTACTGCTTTTCTTATACTACATTTGCTAATCTTTATGGTCCAACTCCTGGAATGGCTTTGATAATGTTAATACCTTTGTGCTTTTCATTTAAATAGTTTGGTTGGTTTGACTTGGGTTCTGTGTAGGGAATTATTCAGATGGAGCCATGACGTTCCACAGACTGCTGCAACCTATTCTTTCTAGCAATCAGTAGGGTTTCTGTGCGGGGCCAACAATAAACTGTGGTGAAACCGGCCTTACCGCTTATCTGATCCGGGGCTGTCCGGTGTGAACGCCGGGCGCCGGCTGCTGAAGTTTAGCAGCGAGCATGCTAAACTTCAGCACCTGGAGCTGTCCCCTGCAGAGATTTCAGGACTGCAGCTAGCTCCCTGCTAAATTTCAGGTGTTAACAAAGGGTTAACTGTGTTCTTCATGGTGATCTCCACATCAGATCAACATCAGTGGTGATGGACCCAGGATCCTGATAGATCACCACTGATGGTAATCTGATGTGGAGACCACCATGAAGAGCACAGTTAACCCCTTGTTAACTGTGCTCTTCATGGTGATCTCCACATCAGATCAACATCAGTGGTGATATGGGATCCCAGGATCCTGATAGATCACCACTGATGTTGACCTGATGTGGAGACCGCCATGAAGAGCACAGTTAACCCCTTGTGACCCGAGGATTCTGATAGGTCATGAACTCACTGAGTTCATGACCTGTCATCCTCCTGGCAGTGAACCTGCTTTTATAGCATACTAGTAAAAAGGCCCGATGCAATTGCATTGGGAGCGCGGTGAAATGAATTGTGTGTGTACAGGCGGCTTTGTGGGTAGCAGAGCGCAGAGGCGGCTTTGTGGGTAGCAGAGCGCAGAGGCGGCTGTGTGGTAGCAGAGCGCAGAGGCGGCTGTGTGGGTAGCAGAGCGCAGAGGCGGAGAGCTTCCAAAAAGCTGGCATTAACCCCTTATTACCCAGTCTGCCACCGCTACACGGCAGTTGGAAGAGCTGGATACAGCACCAGAAAATGGCGCTTCTATGAATGCACCATTCTCTGCTGCGGGCTGCAATTCGCAGCGGGGGGGGGGCCAGAAAGCTTGGGCCTCCCTACGCTGAGGATTCCAGCCCCCAGCTGCCTAGTTGTACCTGGCTAGCCCAAAAATATGGCGAGGCCCACGCCTTTTTTTTTTTTTTTTTTTTTTTAATTATTTCATGAAATAATAAAAAAAAAAAAAAAAAAGCGTGGGCTCGCCATATTTTTGGGCTAGCCAGGTACAACTAGGCAGAAGGGGTTGGTGGCAGCCCGTAGCTGCCTGCTGTACCTGGCTGGACCAAAAATATGGTGAAGCCCCATGTCGTTTTTTTTTTTTTTTTTTAATTTAATAAAGAAATACTAAAAAAAATTGCAGGGGAGGAGACGACCAGGACACGGTGTCTCCGTATCTTGTGCACATGCTCTAAAAGTGAGAAATTGTGTGAAAAAAAGAAAATGTTCAATATGACATTATCAAATTCTGTAAAGTAGCTGTAGGTTCCAAATGCTCACTATACCCTAGATATAATTATTATTTATTATTATTATTTATTCATTTATATAGCGCTATTAATTCCATAGCACTTTACATACATCAGTAATGCTGTCTCTCTCTTGGAGCTCACAATCTAAACATCTATCAGTATGTCTTTACAATGTGGGAGGAAACCGGAGTGCCCGGAGAAAACCCACGCAAACACGGGAGAACATACAAACTCCTTGCAGATGTTGTCCTTAGTGTCCTTGGGGGGAATTGAACCAGGACCTCAAGACCCCAGCGCTGCAAAGGCTACAGTGCTAACCACTTGAGCCACCGTGCTGCCTAATCCTGAGGTGTCTAGTTTCCAAATGGGTGACTTGTGCGGAACTCCAATGTTTAGGCACATAGGGGCTCCCCATATGCGACATGGTGTCCGCTAACTATTGGAGCTAATTTTCCATTCGAATTGTTAGCGGACACCATGTTGCATATTTGTACAGGAATTGTTTGTACAGGTGAGCAAGGCAACTTCATGTATCTTGAAATTGCACCAAAGGATGAACCAGACTTGTGAAAGTCCACAATTCTCTTCCTAATATCTTGGCTGATTTCTTTAGACTTTCCCATTATGCTACACAAAGAAGTAGTGTGTTTTAGGTGTGCATTAAAACATATCCATAGGTTTATTGGCAGCATCTGAATTAATTAGTGGCACACCATCAGAAGCTTAAAGGCATAGTAATCTTGGTGGATGTAAACTTGTGACTTTACATAAAGTAATAAAAATAATAAGGGGGCAGACTCTTTGGTGTAAGCTCTTTACCATGTGTGGTCTCTCTCCCCCATGCGCTCTCCTAATGTATGTTAATGGGTATATGTATTACCTAAAATCCTGTTTTTTTTTTTATTTTTTAAATTAAGTGTTTAATTTCCTGGTTAAAAGGCTTCTCTGTATTTTCTAATGCCAGCACTTGGAAACCAAGCAGCTACTGGTTGCCAACCCCTGATGTCTGGTGTTACCTTCGCTGGCAATGAAAAATACATGAGTGACGTTTTGTTTTTTTTAATTGAAATAAATGTTAAAAAAATAGTCATGGGCTTCACCGTATTGTTGTTTGCCAGCGAGGGTAACCCCAAACACTCTGGATGCTAAAAATGTTAGCGAGTAGCAACCCCAGAATTGGCGCCTCATTTAGAGACGCCAAAACTGGCGGTTACCCCGCTCTTCCAGCTGCCATGTAGTGGTGGCAGACAGGGTAATGAAGGGGTTAATGTCAGCTTTTTATGGCAGCTGGCATCAAGCCCTATTGCTAATGTCAGCCATCAGTATGACCGCCAGCAATTAGCAATACTTTCAGGAAAGAGGAAAGAAAACACACACTGAGAGAAATCTTTCATTGCATACAATATAGACAGACGCCTTGTCATCCACTTTATTAGCTCCCACCAAGTTCTCCTGTTATATGATCCTGTAATCTAGCAGTGGGGGGTGTGATGCATGACGCTGCCATCATTTTTATATACCCAAGTGTCCAAAGTGGCAGCCGCGTAAGTTCGTGTACACTTTCTTTGCCCCCCCTTTCCCCTGTGTGCTTTCTCTGCCCCTCCTTCATGTGCTCTCTGCCCCTTCCCCGTGTGCTCTCTGACCCCCATCCCCTGTGCGCCTTCTGCTCCCCCCTTCTGTGGGCTATCTGCCCCAACCCCCACCCCGTGTGCTCTCTTTGCACCCGCCACTGGCGGTAGTGTGCGAGGGGCTACTACCGCTAGCGGGCGCCACATTTACACACCCATTACTTGGTTGTGAAAATATAGCTGCCGCAGTGGAAGTGGATGTTGTGATATACAAGGTACATTAGGAAGGGGCAGCGCGGTTATGTAAGTAGATTTGCAATCCTCTGCTAAAATCTAACAATTCACAAAGTTATGTGCACATTTTGTACAGTGTAAATGTTGAAAGCCTTGATTACAGCACATGGAAGTTGAAATAAATACTTTTTTTATATTTATTTTTATTAATAAATTTTGTCCAAATAGGAAAACTACAAGTAGTGGCACAAGAAGCGCAGGTCGAACTACATCTGCTGGGACGGGGGGCATGTGGAGATTCTACACTGAGGACTCCCCAGGCCTTAAAGTGTAAGTGTTTGTTTTCTCTGCTAAAATCAGTTGTAATGTTTTGAATGTTGTGCAAGCTATCCAAATTCAAGTTCCCGTATATACTCGAGTATAAGCCGAGTTTTTCAGCACAAAAATTGTGCTGAAAAGTGCCCCTCTCGGCTTATACTCGAGTCACAGTGTGAAAATCAGTGGGGGGCGGTGATCGGAGGCTGTAGTAGGAGCGGGCGGTCACGTGCCCCCGCTCATTAGTGTAATGCAATGTACACTGCATCCCCCTGTCCATCAGTGGCAGGACAGACAACTGCTCCTCTAGAGATCTGAAATCGGTCAGTCTATCATCAGTAAATATCAACATAATGTATTCCTCTTTCAATCCAGGGGGATGTGTCTATTCCAGGGATAATGAGATTTAAAGTTTCGAGAGGGATACGTTTAGGAGTTGAGCATGTGGATGTAGAAATAGTTTTTTGATGTAGGTATTTCCATGCAGAAATCGTGGCATGTATAGTTGGTGGGAGAGTAGAAATTTGTGTTGGCTTATGAAGGTAAGCCGCTATTAAGGCTGGAAGCGATGAGGTGTTGGACAAGTCTCTTTCAATAGATGTCCATAGGATAGAGCCACTAGTATCTCTGAACCAACTCTGAGATAGTTTTATGATTGAAGTAAGGTAGTAATTGTAGAGGTTTGGTATTCCCAAGCCTCCTCTTTTCTTATGTCTTTCTAAGGTGAAAGCTGAGATCCTGAACGTCCATTGCTCCAGATGAATTTCCTAAGTAGTATTTGGAGTTTATTGAACCAGAATTTAGGAATCTGGAGGGGAATACATCTGGTTAAGTATATGAATTTAGGGAAAGTTTTCATCTTAAAGGCTACCACTTTATCTGTCCAAGATAGCTGAGGTTTAGATAGGTCAGATAGATCTTCTTGAAAGGAATTGAGTAAATTGGTGAAGTTAGTTTTGGTTAGGACTTGATTTGGAAAGGCACACAAAGGGGTCTGAATACTTTCCTTACCCATTGTGTGTATAAGGTATGTTTCTTTCCTGCCTGAAAAACTAAAATTGGCATACTATTCTTGAGTTGTGTGAAATGTATCTACTGAGTAGGATTGTAATAAATCCCCATCCATAAAAAAGGAACCAAACATTTTACAGGTACCCTCCTTTATGCCATATGCTCTGATATAAACATATGGACAGCCATGCTTGTTGCAGGATTCCCTAAACAATTGCATTTGTCATGTAAGACATAAGCACTTTATCACTCCTAACATATTTGCTATTTTCTCTTCATATAGGGGTCCTGTTCCAGTTCTGGTGATGAGTCTGCTCTTTATTGCATCAGTCTTCATGCTGCACATCTGGGGAAAATACACTCGATCATGAAGTTCTTACAGCTAGTATATTACTGGACCAAATCACTTGGACTTCAGAGAACAACAGTTTATTTAAGCGCAGACATAACTTTTGATATGGAACAGACACTTAAGAATTTTATCTATTTTATACAATAAAGGGATAAGGATAGATGTGGACAGCTTTTGGGGATTATTTGGTTTATTAAATGCTTTTTAGTATTTTTTGGCTGGATAACTTTAAAGTTTCATTAAAATAATGCAATATTTTGATTTTGAAGACTTTCTTTCCCTGTAGAATGAATTCTGAGAGTCTGTTAAGTCAGCCTATTCTAATGAGTTTATTAAATTTGTGTTTTTTTGTTTGTTTTTCTCTTGGCTTCTAATATTATTTATGATCACAAAGTTCTGCTCCACTATCACATGGCCATAAATTGCCATAGAGGAGTTCTGAAAAAGCAGCTAAGACTGAAGAAATTCAATGTCAGAACAAGCTGACAGATTCTGAATGAACTAATTCTATAGCCAGCAATGTGCATGAAATGTATAGTGCAATCTGTGCAGTATTCCTAATATAATCCAACTGCCGTTTATTAATTTGTTTAGGCAAGAATACATGCATTTAAGTAAAGAAAATGCTCCTGAAGCTGTTCATGGCCTTTAATGTCATCATTTTCATATTATCCAAGTCTATAAATAAACTGGTCATTATAAAATTACTGTTTCTCTTCATAGTTTTTATTGAAAGAGCCAAAACAAATTTGTTGAACCAGATTTTTTTTTTATATTACGGTATATATTTAGACATTTGCCCCACCTTATTATAGAAATGGAGTCGTGTTCTCCTTTCTGATAACTAGTGATGGGCAAACCCCATGCATGCATTGTGTCCAAGGTGTTTATTTTCATCTCTTGGGCGTAAAAAAACACAAAAACTGTGACGTATTTCCTGCGGTTTTGCCACAGATTTCATGCATTTTGGTGCAGTCTGACAGCTCAGTGCATAATTGGCATAAGGAGCGCGACCTGCGGCATTGTAACCGGGGAGACACTGGGCTCACCCGATGACAGCTCAGGTGGCATGACCTGAGCTGTCTTCAGGTGACCTGAGTTACCCCCTTCCCCCCTACGATGCTGCAGCCCTCCAGGCTCTCCTTCAGGGACGAAGGGGATAGAAGCTTTGTTCGTCCCCTTTGTCTCTGATGAAGCAGAGCAAGAGAGTGTTCAGCACAGAGATGAGGGTCGAGGGGTTAATAAAGATGCAGTCCCTAAAATCATGTGGTTTTTTTTTTTTGTTTTTTGTTTTTTTTTCTGTCATGAATTTCCTGAAATAATTAAAAAAACGATGTGGGCTTCACCATTTTTTTTCTGTTTCAGCCAGGTACAACTAGGCAGCTGTGGGCTGGAATTCGCAGTGCAGGGTGGCCCAAGCTTTCAACCCCCCACTGCAAATTGCATTCTGCAGCCGCCCCAGAAAATGGCGCGTTCATAGAAGTGCCATCTTCTCGCGCTGCATCCAACTCTTCCAGCGGCTCGCTGGGTAATAATTGGATTAGGGCTAGCTTTGTATTATCGGCTGGCCCTAAGCCCGAAATTCATGGGGTCACGCCAATATTAGACATGACCGCCATGAATTTCTACCGTGTTTCCCCGAAAGTAAGACCCTGTCTTACATTTTTTTGGGGGCCAAAAGTGGCCCCCGGTCTTGCTTTCGGGGGGGGGGGGTCTTATATTGTGTGCCCCAGCAGTGTGGCCTACAGGCCCCCTCCTGCTGGGACACTGCGGGAGCGGGACGCACGTCACGTGCGCCCGCTCATTACATATGCACTGCATCCCCCTGTCAATCAGCGACAGGGGGAGCAGTGCATTATACGGTATGTATGGGCCCCCTCCTGCTGGCACACTACCCCCCTATTCTGAGGCCCCCCCTGCTGCTGCTGCAGACATCTTACCCTCCAGGGTCTTCTTGCAGCAGCCAGCGCGTCCGTCCTCTGTCCTCGGCTGTCTCCCGGATCATGTGACCCGTCGCAGCGCATGACGTCATCGCGACTGCGACCGACTGGTCACATGATCCGGGAGACAGCCGAGGACAGAGGACGGACGCGCTGGCTGCTGCAAGAAGACCCTGGAGGGTAAGATGTCTGCAGCAGCAGCAGGGGGGGCCTCAGAACAGGGGGGTAGTGTGCCAGCAGGAGGGGGCCCATATATACCGTATAATGCACTGCTCCCCCTGTCGCTGATTGACAGGGGGATGCAGTGCATATGTAATGAGCGGGCGCACGTAACGTGCGACCCCTCCGCTCCCGCCCCCCCCCCTACGCTAGGGGCCTTGCATTGGCCCCCCCGGTTGTAAGGCCTTATAATCGGGGGAGGCCTTACATTAGCAGGCACCCCCTTTACCCCTAGGCGGCCTTACAATCGGGGGGGGGGGGGGGGCCTTACTTTCGGGAAAACACGGTAGTAAAGACAAAAAAAAAACACAACACAGAAAATTTTTTTATTGGAAATAAAACAAACAATTTAGAAACTCCATGTTTATTATAAAAAAAAATATCCTCTGTCAGATGTAGTCCACATGGATAGCAAGGCAATGTCAGCACTGCTACATTGCTCTGCATAGACGAGCGATACTGACAATGACAGTCAGAGTTCACCCAAGTTACTAACTGTGGCCATGAATGCGAGTGAACCTTGACGTCACCGCATGAATACTGCCAGAAAAAGCCAAAGACTGCCAAGTGCAATGAATACCGCCGGACGTTAATGAGCGGCCCGGAAGCATAAGCTGCTGTGACAGTGTGATACCAATGTGATAAGAATGGTGTGTGGATGTGAATAGAATAGATATAGAACAGGTATTCATAATTAGAATAGTGACCACAGGTATTATATCATTCCATATAATATACTGTATTAGTACAAGGTTGAAATATATAATAAGTGTTAACTCTCTGACATTATGCTACTATGATGAGAATATGAGCTGGCTGCCTCATGATATGTATCTTATGATAGGCAGGGGTCTTTCAATGACTGATTTTATTGATGATATCTTATGACCGGCAAGAGTCTTTTCAATGACTATTGTATTGTTATATACGGGCTACATATCTTGTGACATACAACCCATGACGAGCAAGTTATAGACGGACCTATTCAGCATTCATTCAATATCCTATGGCTGATGGTCATGAGGGAAATTGAATGGTACAGTCTGCGCGTGCTCGAGATATTCTAAAGAGTATAAAATATGGGAAATCATAGTCAGTGATGGGGGAGCTCTTCCAGGGCAAGATGTACGCACATAAACCTGTGATGCAAGCCTCGGTATTGATCCCTTCTCACTGATGCGTGTCCCTCCCGAATGGAGAAGGTGAAGCAGCTACAATATCAGGTAATGTGTATATATATATTGATGCTTATTCGCTATATTTAAGTCTAGGTATACTTTGTGTTTAGCCTGTATTCAATTGATGACAATTCATGTGCTACTTTGTAACAAATAAATTTAATCTTGCTATAAAGAATATTATTATTCATGCCTGATTTGTAAGTCAGTGAGCGCTACGTAGGTACGGGCTCTGCCCCGATCCAGGTAAATTTAGCAAGACATTAATTGGCGTAGTTGGCAGGATACCCCACAGTGGGGTATATTTTTTTTTTTTTTTTTTTTTTTTTTTTTTAATATTTTCTTATTTGGCATTTTTCCAAATCATTTGGCAGAATAACAAAATGTTCAGGAAAAATAAGGGAGCAGCTAAGGAGACTGTTATGGAGGTTCCCGGTCGGACCGAGGCTCCATATAATATTATAGCACATGAATTGGTCAATTGTGGACTGGCGGAACAATGGCAGGATAAGCTCAAGGGTAGTGAGCCTACTGATGTTGTTAATGTACTCAGTAGTGTCCCTGCGAAGGCAGGTGATTTAGTGTCCTTAGGACGGCGCATTTGGGTTTTGGCAAGTGCATATCGCGCGATGCACGAGCATAACCTACAAATGCAGAAAAAGTGTTCCCAGATGGAACAAAAAATGTTAAAGTTGGGTGGGCAGAAGACTGTGTTGGAATGCAACACTCGTCTGCTGAGAGACAAATTAGAGCATTATCAAAACGTGGCAGAGAAAGTTGCCATTAAGATTGCCCAAAACAAATATAAAAAACGAAGAGGGAAGGTAAATAAGGCTAAAGTGTACAAAAGCATTGCATCCGCCTCTGTCAATTGGGATCCCGACACTTGGGATGGGGATGTGTGGGATTCCTCATCATCAACAGATGAGGAGGACTCTCACTCTGACAGGGTTCAAGCCAACCCGGTCAGAAGACGTTCAGAGAGAGTAGAAAATCAGATAACCCGAGAACCAGCTCGAGACAAGGAGAGGTGGACAGCATCATTACCCAAACCAGGCAGAAACCAAGGGAAGCAGAAATCCCCTGGATGGTGCGAGTTCATAATTTGGGAGGGGGGGGGGGAGTGCATTTCGATGCTGGAGATATAGGGAAATTCATCACCCTATCTCATGATCCCACAATTCAGAGAGCAATGAAAACTTATTTCAATGATGAAAGCACCAACCAGGTACTCAGAATCTTGTGATGATACTGACACATGGTGTAATGGAAAAATTTCCCACGGAAGCTGATCTTCCAACCAATGATAAGCCCTGCTATACCTTAAGGGATGGGATTGAGAGGTTGAAGGAAGAGGCGATGAGATTTGCCCTTTCCGTTTTAGAACCAAATGAGGATTACTTGGATTATCTTCTTACCGCCAGTATCAGAAGCCGGTTGGTTAAGCATGCCCCTCCTGCTTATAAGACGGTGATACTGACCTTGACAGTGGCAATGACTGGGGAGACTATTGGGGTAGTGCTAGGTAGAATGCGGGAGTTACAGGACATGGTGGAATGGGACAATCCCCCTTCAAAGGCTTCAGGGACTCACCCTGGAAACAATAAATCTTCCAATCCTGATTGGATGGGAAAAACTGGGGAGACCCCCGCGGGTTTCCCTCAGAGATATGTTCCAAGCTTTACTTAAAGCCGGGGTCAATAAGGAAAAGATAGATGGCAAGGGAACAGGGGAGTTGTGGAAGTTATACAAAGAAAAAGTCCTGTCTGCTAAGAAAGTGACCACCACCGAAGTGGGGGAGGCCCCTAGGGCTCCCAAGGTTAAGGTGCAGAAGGAAAAAAGGGAATAACTCCCTGAGAAAGTGTCATGGAAGGATTTTCAGTCAGTTTATCCATGGGAAGAACTGGCTGCAGCAGTGGCCACCCGAGTCACTGAAGAATGGGAACACACACAGTCGGCGACCGGTGTGAATGAAAGTTCAGAAGAAAGTGATTCTCCATAGGTAGCCAGCCAAGCCCCTGTATGGGTAAAAAGGGACGAACGTCCCTATGTCAATCTTAGCATTCATTGGAAGGGAGGAAATGTCCAGTGAGTCCCAGCTTTGATTGACACTGGGCGGAGGCTACCTTAATCCATGGAAACCCAGACAAAAGGTTCCAGAGTGAAGATTGCTGGATTAGGTGGTCAAGTGATCACCGGGGTCCAGACAGAGGTGGCCTTGAAGATAGGCAACCTACCCATTAGGAAATACCCAGTTTTAGTTGTCCCGATCCCAGAATACATTCTAGGGATCGATGTGCTAAAAGGAATGACCCTTAATTTGGCTGAAGGGAAATTTTCCTTTGGAGTCAAATCGTGCCACGTGGAAATGAGACCCGTGGTTGTTGGTAAAGTGAAAATGCCCCCGGTACATGTACCCCTGGCCACCAAGTTGGTAGCCATGAAACAGTATCGGATACCGGGAGGTCATAAAGAAATAGGGGAGACTATCAGAGATTTGGTGGAAGCAGGGGTAATGCGCCCCGCTACCACAGCGTGGAACAACCCTGTCTGGCCAGTTAAAAAGAGTGATGGCTCCTGGCGTATGACAGTGGATTACACGGAATTGAATAGATACACCCCTCCCCTAATGGCCGCTGTTCCAGATACCATAACAATTGTGGAAAATATTCAGACACACTCTGGAACTTGGTATGCGGTGATTGATTTGGCAAATGTTTTCTTCACTACCTATAGAGGAGAAAGCTCAAGATCAATTTGCATTTACGTGGCTTGGAAGACTATATACTTTCACCAGGTTGCCTCAAGGGTGGCTGCACAGCCCCACTATCTGTCACCGGACGGTGGCAGAACACCTGGATGAATTTGAGTTGCCCCCAGAAATGCAGATTTCCCATTATATTGATGATATAATGATTCAGGGGCAGGATGAGCAAACCGTCAATGATGCAAAGGTCCAAGGACCGTCCCAGGTTGTGAAATTCTTAGGGATCCAGTGGAATAAAGGGCATAGAGAGATCTTGCCCAAGGCACGTCAGAAAATTATCAATTTTCCAGTGCCTAAATCCAAGCAGGAAACTCAGTCCTATATTGGATTATTTGAATTCTGGAGGCAGCATATCCCTCATTTGGGACAGATGTTGGCCCCTTTGTGCAAGGTAACAAGGAAAAAGTATGAATTTCAATGGGGAGAAGAGCAGCAAACCGCTTTTGAAATGGTTAAGGAAGCTGTTCAACAGGCCGTGGACCTATGGCCCATGTCCTTGGGATCAGTAGAGCTACATGTGTCAGTCCAATATATATATGCTAACTGGTCATTGTGGCAGAAACAGGGAGGAAAGAGTTCCTCTTGGATTCTGGAGTAGGAAGTTACCAGATGCAGGAGAAAAATACACCCCGTTTGAACAGCAACTGTTGGCTTGTTACTGGGCTCTGGTAAGGTACCGTTACACGCCGCTACAACAGGATGGATACAATCCGCTACTTCGCGTGCACGAGCACGCCCAAACGGTCAACGCACCCTCTTCACACGCCGCCACAAGGTGCGCTACGCTACGCTACATCTGTAACTAGCTACATCGCCGGATGTCTCAAGTAGCCATCTGTAGCTCATTTACACACCGCTACAACCAGCTACTATGGGCGTACCTGGTGCAGCAGGGACAGCACATAGGCGTGCTACAATTGTGGATTACGAGACGTCCGTACGCTGATAGGACAAAGCAATAATACCATGATTGGCCAGGCATCGCAGGAGGCTGATTAATACTTAACGCTCGAGCAATTGTGTAGTGTGACTCGTCAGCTCCTTAAATATGCCGCCCTGTGTGGCGACAACCAATCGCAACGCAGGAGCTTCCTCCAATGATCGCTGAAGGGGCGCGGAAACCCGGAGCCTGTGTCACGCCCCAGCTACATAGCATGGTGTAGGAACAACCCTTCTGTTCCTTCTTTACATGCCGATACAGCTCGCTACAATCGGCTTTGTAGCCATCTGTTTTCGAGCAGTGCTCGGAAACAGATTTATCTGTTGCCGGCTGTCGCTTCCCGTCTTCACACGCCGCTACTACGGGCTATATTGGCGCTACAAGCTACATTTGTAGCCTGTAGCGGGTTGTATCCATCCTGTTGTAGCGGCGTGTAAAGGTACCTGTAGAGACAGAACAGCTAACCATAGGTCATGAGGTATTGTTAAGACCAACAATACCCATAATGCAGTGGGTACTGTCTAATCCCAAAACCAATCGGGTGGGACATGCCCAAGAACAAGGTATCCTAAAATGGAAATGGTACATTTCAGAAAGAGGCCAAGAAAGGAGAGGGCAGGATCGCCACTCTTCATGAAAAAGTAGCAGACATAACTGAGGAAGCTCCCTTCCCCAGTAAGGCTGCTATGTGGGAAGAATCCCCGTCAAATGGGGAAAATCGTATGAGGATCTAACAGAACAACATCAGACACATGCCTGGTTCACTGATGGTTCTGCTCGTTATGTGGGAGGGAAAAGTCTTTGGAAAAGTGTTGCCTACAATCCTCGAATTGGAAAAAAATCTCACAATGGAAGGAGAGGGGAAAAGTAGCCAGTATGCAGAGCTTTATGCTATCTTTCTTGCCCTGTCCTTCGAACAAGGGGGAGAGTGTCATCTGTACACTGACTCCTGGTCAGTGGCCAGTGGGTTAGCCACATGGATGATGGGGTGGAAGAAATGTGATTAGCTGATCCATGGCAAGGAGGTGTGGGGCAAAGAAGTTTGGCAATATATTGAGGAAACGGTTCAATCCACTAAAACCACTGTGTGTCATGTTGATGTTCATATGCCTACTGACTCACTTGAACATTTGTTTAATTCTGAAGCAGACAAAGCAGCAGCCATCAGACAAGCCAGCCCAACAATTGACAAAGGAAAAGAAGCATGGCTTCAGGGTACGGCCGATTGGGCACACCAGAAAAGTGGACACTTGGGAGAAAAAGCCACTTACAGGTGGGCTCAGGAGAGAGGTGTGCCTCTCACACTTGATATTATTAAGGAAACCATACTACATTGTCCAGTCTGTCAACACTCACAGAAAAGGGAAGTTCCACACACAGTAATGGGACACATAGGTCGAGGACAGTTGCCTGCACAGATCTGGCAAATGGATTTCATTGGCCCTCTGCCCGAAAGCAGAGGGTGCAAGTACGTCTGTACAGCGGTAGACACCTACTCAGGCTTGATGTTGGGTTTTCCCTGTAAGGCAGCAACCCAATGAAGCACTGAGAGGACTCTGGAAATAATAACCCAGTGCTACGGGGTCCTTCTACAAGTGCAATCAGACAATGGTTCCCATTTTACTGGTCAAAGGATCAAAGATTATGCTCAGGAACATAATATTCAGTGGGTATATCACATGCCATACTTCTCAAAAGCGGCTGGCTTGGTAGAAAGAATGAATGGGTTGTTGAAGTCCACCTTGAAAAAGATTAACCAGTCAGACAGTCAGTATGGACAATGGAGAGACAACCTTAGTGAGGCCCTGCAGATAATAAACAACAGGCCTATCACCGACTCAATGACCCTCTGATGAGGATGTTGACACCCAATCTCACCATTCATGAGTCACACATAGTCGGCACAGTGATTTTTTGGAAGACTGAAGAGGAAGCCAGACTCCCAGAGAGGGCTACACCTTACTCAGCAGGTTTGGAACTAAGTGCCTTGGAAACTACAGTTATACCCACAGGTAAGGTAAAACCAGTATCAACCGGTTTGGGGTGTCTGATACCCAAAGATCATTATGGTCAGATTGCCACTCGTTCCAGTTTGGCTTTAAAGGGAGCAATAGTAGTGGGAGGAGTAATATATGCTGACTACCAAGGAGAAATTAAGGTTCTGATGCTTAATTTAGGGATGAGCCCCTTATTTTAACAAATATATGCGCAAGCCCGCATATACATTGTATATGCAATATACAAGTGCAGTGGTTATGCGTTAATCGCGGCAGATGCGTTTTTTTCACCGCATCTGCCGCGATTTAAAAAAAACGCTGATGTGAAAGTACCCTAATATGGGCATAAAGATTTTGACTTCCTCTGGATCAACATGTTAGGTTATGGGTACGGTACGTATGTGTATCTTCAATATTTAAAACTATGGAAAAAACTAAATAATTTAAAGAAACATTGCCATAAGCAATCATCATATAGTAGTTTTAACATAAGCCTGTCACAATCAAAAACACTATTAACTTGCAGATATGGAGTTAATCTGCAAACTAATGGTGTGTGAAACCTGCTCAGTTCCTACAGTTTGATCCCTGCTAAGGCATCTTTCAACTCAGTGTTTTTTTAAATTTTGCGGTGGATCCGGCAGTTTTGCCGCATCTGTAGCCTTATCAGGACACTTGCGGCAAGCCTGCGTTCAGCCCCATTCATTCCCTATGGGACTTTTGGTCATGTGTGGCAAGTGCAGTTTTGCACTTGCGACAAGTCAAAAAAAAACCTTACCATAATCCTCCTTCCTCCCACCATGGTGAATCCTAGAAGACACCTGATTCCACAGTTGGACACTCAGGTCTTTACATTTTTAATTATTGATTCTGAAATCTCACTATTCATATTTCATGAGGAGGACGTGTTTAGTGATGCCCAAATATTTGAACAGTCAAGGTCAGAAGCAGGACTGTGGAGTCTTGAAGAGTTGCATTCAAATGTGTGGCTTACTGACTTCTCAGTCATAATTGTGGAGTCGGATTTTGGAAAATTAAAGGGTCTGAGTTGGATGTTTGGCTTATTGACTCCTCAGCCCTGGTCAGAAGTAGACAACTGTGTGGAACAAAAGAAAATGAAGAAAGCAATCTTATAGTAACAGTGCTTACAATAGAAAAGACAAAAATAAAGAGGAGGGTATAGACTTACACCTTGTTAGTGGCTAATTCTTTCACTCGCATGAAAACCAAGGTTAGGCGTTAAAGGGAAGGTGCCACAATTTTTCTTGTATTAATCTATAAATAAATTTATCTATATATATATATATATATATATATATATATATATATATATTACAAAATTAAATTTAACTTTTTTTTAATTAATTATTTTTGCAGCAACCGGAGACTGCCATTTTGCTGTGCAGAAGTGTAATGGTACCCTCACACGCCGCAATCTCGCCTGGCAATCATAAAGGAGATATGTCGCCCCGGACCAATCGCTGTGAAATTGCCTCACAGTTGCGGCGTGTGATTGGGGAATTTTGCAGTGATAAATCACCTGTCGCCTGATTCCTGAGCACTGCTCTGAAATCGGCCTCAATCATGTAGGCGAGATTTCTGGGTTTTGGCGTGTGATAGGGCGATATTGATGGAATCAGCGTCGCCTATGATTTCCCGTAGGAAAATCATGCTGTAGTCCACGCCACGTCTGCGATGATTGGTGGTGGTTACTGTGTTCCCATTGGCTATCAGTTCACAGGACGCCATATTTGAAGAGCTGTCCGTTCAGCACCACACACATCTTCAGTTACACAACCGTACGCAAACACAGTTCAGTTAGTCACGCCATAGAAGAGCGCAAGCTATGTCATCCGCATGTATTAATCTGCGCTGTCGAGTATAGTGCCACATGCCACCTCAGATATTGGCGTACACATTGTACATGGGTAAATGGAATGATTGAGTAGTGGAGGGCACCACCAATACAAAAATATATAGCAGGGGGATCGCTGGACCAATTAAAGGATATCAAGAAAAACAAGCAACAAAAGGTCCAAGAAAAGCGATACAACCTCCAAATTAAATCATCAATATTAACAACGTTTATTACATATCAAAAAAACACGCACACAGACAGTAAATGATCACACAAAAGGATAAAAACACTTAAAATAGCCTGATATGGCCATCACAATTCATATGATAATAATATATCAATGAAAAATCTCATTGCCAATTGCCCAAAAACTGGTTATAATGATAACAACATTCAGTAAATACACACGTTTTTCCTATGGGGTCCAATATGTCATCTATTATATAATCGCGAATCGGAAAAGCGCCCCTCCGCGCGCTACTTCCGGCGTGGTCACGTGGATACGAATTTAACATTGGGCGCGAAGCGCCCAATGCTGCGCGAGCAATGGCCGCGAGGCCATTGCGAGTCGCTGGCCCAGGGCGAGCAATGGCCGCGAAGCGGCCATTGCGAGCCGCTGGCCCAAAATCCATCCACAGCCCCGGCTACAACCTTAGCGATTTACCGCTCAGGTAGCGCGAGCAATGGCCGCGAGGCCATTGCGAGTCGCTGCCTGAGCCGCAATTCGCTCCCCGGGGACCATGGAGCCGAGGCGGCATTGCCGCCTCCGCTCCCCGCTACACACAATTCGCCACCCCCCCCCCCCATGTCCGCACAGCCCGCCCCCATCAATGTCCCCACAGCCGACCCCCATGTCCGCACAGCCGACCCCCATGTCCGCACAGCCCACCCCCAGCAATGTCCGCACAGCCCGCCCACATCAATGTCCGCACAGCCCACCCCCATGTCCGCACAGCCGACCCCCATGCCCGCACAGCCCACCCCCATGTCCGCACAGCCCGCCCACATCAATGTCCGCACAGCCCACCCCCCTGTCCGCACAGCCGACCCCCATGCCCGCACAGCCGACCCCCATGCCCGCACAGCCGACCCCCATGCCCGCACAGCCGACCCCCATGCCCGCACAGCCGACCCCCATGCCCGCACAGCCGACCCCCATGCCCGCACAGCCCACCCCCATGTCCGCACAGCCCACCCCCATGTCCGCACAGCCGACCCCCATGCCCGCACAGCCGACCCCCATGCCCGCACAGCCCACCCCCATGCCCGCACAGCCCGCCCCCATCAATGTCCGAAAAACCCCCCATGTCCGCACAGCCGACCCCCACTAATGTCCACACAGCCCCCCCCATGTCCGCACATACTTACATGTCTTCTTAGTCATCTGATCGTCCGTCCGGCCAGGCGTCCTCTTCGTCCGGCCAGGCGTCCTCTTCGTCCGGCCCCGGGGATCTTCTGTCTTCTTCCAGCTCCGACGTCCTCTTCTCTTCTCATTCAGGTACAATGGACGACAAATCCGCCATTGTATCTCAATGACATATGAGCGGCTCTTCTGATTGGTCGCTGTGTACTGCCCTCAGCCAATCAGAAGAGCCCCTCATTGAGCTCGAATTCTGATTGGTTGGCGCCCAATCCGAAATCGGGCTCACTGCCCATAGACATGTATTAGCGGTGTGTCCGCGATTTTACGGCCGACAAATAGAACCAGGTGGCCGGCCATAAAATCGCCGACACACCGCTAATGTATGTCAATGGGAAAAATAGCGGACCTGAATGAGAACTGTCTCACTTAACATAAATAATAAATTAAATAATAAATAAAATAATTTAAAAAGAATTAAAAAATAATAAAAAATAATAATAAAAAAATAATAAAAAATTAAATAAAAATAATAATAAAAAAATAAAATATATGCTAATCAGCTCAGCCATTTTGGCGGACCACAATGAGAACTCTGTCTCACTTAAAATAAATAATAAAATAAATAATAAATAAAATAATTTAAAAAGAATTAAAAAATAATAAAAAATAATAATAAAAAAATAATAAAAAATTAAATAAAAATAATAATAAAAAAAATAAATATATGCTAATCAGCTCAGCCCTTTTGCCGGACCACAATGAGAACTGTGTCTCACTTAAAAAAAATAATAAATTAAATAATAAATAAAATAATTTAAAAAGAATTATAAAATAATAAAAAATAATAATAAAAAAATAATAAAAAATTAAATTAAAATAATAATAAAAAAAATAAATATATGCTAATCAGCTCAGCCCTTTTGGCGGACCACAATGAGAACTGTGTCTCACTTAAAATAAATAATAAATTAAATAATAAATAAAATAATTTAAAAAGAATTAAAAAATAATAAAACATAATAATAAAAAAATAATAAAAAATTAAATTAAAATAATAATAAAATAAAAAAATATATGCTAATCAGCTCAGCCCTTTTGGCGGACCACAATGAGAACTGTGTCTCACTTTAAATAAATAATAAATTAAATAATAAATAAAATAATTTAAAAAGAATTAAAAAATAATAAAAAATAATAATAAAAAAATAATAAAAAATTAAATAAAAATAATAATAAAAAAATAAATATATGCTAATCAGCTCAGCCCTTTTGGCGGACCACAATGAGAACTCTGTCTCACTTAAAATAAATAATAAATTAAATAATAAATAAAAGAATTTAAAAAGAATTAAAAAATAATAAAAAATAATAATAATAAAATAATAAAAAATTAAATAAAAATAATAATAAAAAAATAAATATATGCTAATCAGCTCAGCCCTTTTGGCGGACCACAATGAGAACTGTGTCTCACTTAAAATAAATAATAAATTAAATAATAAATAAAAGAATTTAAAAAGAATTAAAAAATAATAAAAAAATAATAAAAAAATAATAAAAAATTAAATAAAAATAATAATAAAAAAAATAAATATATGCTAATCAGCCCAGCCCTTTTAGCGGACCAGAAGGAGAACTGTGTCTCAGTTAAAATAAATAATAAATTTTATAATAAAATTATTTAAAAATAATTAAAAAATTATAAAAAAAATAATAAAAAAAAAAATTAAAAATTATAAAATATTACAAAAAATAATAATTAAAAAAAAAAATCTAATAATAATTTTATTACTGCTAATAATAATGATATTAATGCTAATAATTATGCTATTAATGCTAATAATAATGCTAATAATGCTAATAATTATGCTATTAATGCTAATAATTATGCTATTAATGCTAATAATAATAAGATTAATGCTAATAATAAGCGGCCATTGCGAGCACTCAGCCCCAATAAGTATTGAACGCGCCCCAAAAAGTATTGGACCCCCCCCAAAAGTATTGGACCCCCCACCCAAAAGTATTAGACCCCCCAAAAAAAGTATCATTGCACCCCCAAAAAAAGTATGTGACCCCCCAAAAAAAGTATGTGACCCCCCAAAAAAAGTATGTGACCCCCCAAAAAAAGTATGTGACCCCCCAAAAAAATATGTGACCACCCAAAAAAAGTATGTGACCCCCCCAAAAAAAGTATGTGACCCCCCCAAAAAAAGTATGTGACCCCCCCAAAAAAAGTATGTGACCCCCCAAAAAAAGTATGTGACCCCCCAAAAAAAGTATGTGACCCCCCAAAAAAGTATGTGACCCCCCCAAAAAAGTATGTGACCCCACACAAAAAAGTATGTGACAAAACAAAAAAGTATGTGACCCCCCAAAAAAAGTATGTGACCCCCCAAAAAAGTATGTGACCCCCCAAAAAAAGTATGTGACCCCCCAAAAAAAGTATGTGACCCCCCCAAAAAAGTATGTGACCCCCCAAAAAAGTATGTGACCCCCAAAAAAACTATGTGACCCCAAAAAAAAGTATTGGACCCCCCAAAAAAATTATTGACCCCCCAAAAAAAGTATGTGACCCCCCAAAAAAGTATGTGACCCCACACAAAAAAGTATGTGACAAACAAAAAAGTATGTGACCCCCCAAAAAAAGTATGTGACCCCCCAAAAAAAGTATGTGACCCCCCCAAAAAAGTATGTGACCCCCCCAAAAAAAGTATGTGACCCCCCAAAAAAAGTATGTGACCCCCCCAAAAAAGTATGTGACCCCCCAAAAAACTATGTGACCTCCAAAAAAAAGTATTGGACCCCCCAAAAAAAGTATTGGACCCCCCAAAAAAAGTATGTGACCCCCCCAAAAAAGTATGTGACCCCCCCAAAAAAGTATGTGACAAAACAAAAAAGTATGTGACCCCCCAAAAAAAGTATCTGACCCCCCCAAAAAAGTATGTGACCCCCCAAAAAAGTATGTGCCCCCCCCAAAAAAAGTATGTGACCCCCCAAAAAAAGTATGTGACCCCCAAAAAAGTATGTGACCCCCCCAAAAAAGTATGTGACCCCCCCAAAAAAGTATGTGACCCCCCAAAAAAAGTATGTGACCCCCCAAAAAAAGTATGTGACCCCCCCCAAAAGAGTATCTGACCCCCCAAAAAAAGTATGTGACCCCCCAAAAAAAAGTATGTAACCCCCCCCCAAAAAAAGTATGTGACCCCCCCAAAAAAGTATGTGACCCCCCCAAAAAAGTATGTGACCCCCCCCAAAAAAGTATGGGACCCCCCAAAAAAAGTATGGGACTCCCCAAAAACTATTCACACCCCCCCGAAAAGTCCTCACACCAGCTATAACTACTATAATCAAATTAATGCACATTCTAGAATCCCGATGCATTTGCATCGGGCTCACAGCTAGTATATAGATAAATACAAAAGATTTTACAATAAGGATCCCCATAAGTAAACAGTTCAGTAATAGTGTAACCTGGATTACCCCTATGGATGTAAGTGATTGCAAAGGAATCCCATAGAGCTAACAAAGCAGACAGTTAAATGACCATGGAGAAATCTCTCCATCAAACACATGCATATGTATAGGCAGAAAAAGAGGTTCTGCAGGAAGACACAGCAAGTAATCAATCTAAGTTTGTAGTAAGCCCAGATGAAATAAATGGGAACAGGTTCCTTTAAATCAAAAGTAAGAGAAACAGAGGGAAACCAGGCAGATATTGAAAACACCAGTTTACCAGTCTAGAGAGGCATAGGGGCATGAGAAGTGGCGCTCCCCACGCGTATCGCTGCCTGCGCCTGGCAGCTTCATCAGGGGAAGGTGACCATCTCCTGGTCCGTCCACGCTATTTATAACAGTATGAGGCACCAGCCTCTAATTGCGGATCCCCATCTCAGCTGGATGCAGGAGGAAGCCGGGTGGCCAGTCCGTCCCTCCTACATTCAGTATGCGCATGCGCGGTAGCGCTAGTGCGCATGTCAGGCTCCTAAGACATGGCCGCCCCCACAACGGCGACATACGCAACTGCGCATGCGCCGGTGCCGTAATGCGCATGTCTATGGAGTCAGGAGCGGTAATGTCATAAGATAGAGCAGTGTAACTTGTTTTAGGAGGGCAAAAAAATGCACAAGCAGCACATACTGAGGAGGATTCAGCAGGCCCTGCTTCAGAGACTGGGTGTTGAGAGGACCCACAAGCAGATCATGAAAAAGATTGCGGACCTCAAACACAAGACCCTAGGGAGGATTGCTGAGATTCGTGCCTGGATTGCCAGGCTGTGTGGTGAGTATGTGGCAATGACAAACACACACATGCCAAGCATCATAATCCAAACACTACACAACCATCATGTGGTATTGTGCCATGACACATAGTGTGACCTACGCCACCATATGGATCTGTCACCAATGTGCATTTGCATGTTGGTCACACTGAAACATGAAGGTGCACAATACACTCATATGTCTTGTTAATGCTGATGGCTATAGTGGTCCTTCACCTGTGTGTGGCCGAACATAGGTGTGTAATGACAGCAAAGTTGACAATAACATATTAATGCTATTTTGAAGGGCCACATCACACCTGGCAGCACATATGTGTGCACTCTGACACATAGCATTTGTCAACACATTGGTCACAATACGGAAAAGTGACTACAAGCTGACTGCTATGTGTTTGCCCCCCATGGTGGCACGACCTGATGCTTACTGGCTGCTCTTGTGTTAATTGTAAAAATCCATCCCATGCTAAACCAAGGGTGTTTGACATCCAAAATAGGTGGTCACTGGTGTTGTTGTCATGTCCAAAAACACACTGGGCCCTAACCATAGGGTCGCGCCCAACCCAAAGCTTTTACTCTACCCTTCACGCCCTAATGACATTCATACGCACACAGTAGGTGTTTTCCCTATGATGTGGTCCTTTGGTTAAATCTGTCTGTTGTCATGTTTGATATTACAGATGAGGAGGACTCCCTGTCTGTGGAGGGCCGACAGTAACCTACCCCACCCGGGACCCCCCCCACCCCCTTCCCCGGAGGGCCCAGGAAGTCCCTCACCAACAGGGACACCACCCTCAGCTGCCCAGGAGGGCCCAGGAAGTCCCTCAACAGCAAGGACACAAGGCTTGGCTGCAGGCAGTGCTGGACCCCTGGGACCAAGAAGCCCTGTCCTGTGGCCACAGACAGCCAGCCCTGGAGCAACCCCCCCCCCCCCAAGCATCTCCAGCTCGCCGAGCCCCGGTGTGGTGTGGTCCCCACACCCTCACCTTGAGCCTGCTGGTTCTGTGTAAGGTGGTAAGTTCCTGCAAAGGCCTGCAAGCTTTGTAATCTACTTCTTGGTGTGTGGGCCAGACAGCAGTATGTGAGTCCAGATGTGTTTCTCATTAATTTCTTTGTCAAGGAGAAAGAGCTCGCGCTGCAGGCTGGGCTGTCAGCCCATCTCCTCCAGATGGCACACGGGATGGTGATGTGCTCCGTAAGTAAAATCCATAATAATGCCCTCAACCACCCACCCACACAGGTCACTGACTAATGTCCTTATGTCCCATACACGTGTACCAAGTATTGAGGAGCTGTTGCTGGCTCACCAGAAGGCACAGCTGCATCTGGAGAGGCCACAACAACAAGGGCAGCAACACCTTGCCCGGTTGGGTGCCATGATCCACGCCCTCCAAGCAGCCCAGTCCGCCAGGGCCCCTACTCCACCAAAACCCCCACAATAATGTGGCCATTGTCACATTGTTCAAGTTGTCCATGTTGGACCACTGTTGTTGTCCCTGTTGCCATATTGACACCTTAGTTTGTTAGGCCCCGTTGGCCTCTTTTCTTATAGTATCCCACATTGGGAAAGTGGGTAGTATGGTTTGCCTACTACTAATCGGACCAAACATCTTTTTACTAATTAAAAACAATAAATAAATGTTCTTGACACTAATTATACTGTGTGATCCCTTGTCTGTGCTCACACAGGGAGACCTTGTCCCAGTTAAAATGTTAAACACAACACATGGCTAATGACTTGGCGTAAGTGTGCAGTGTGATATGATGAAAACCTGACCATACTGTACCATTGGACCACGGATGAAGCCGTATTTTACATCAGTCTCTCCAATGTCACACACACAAACACACAGACTTCCCTATGTCGGCCACAGAAGACTCCTAATCTCGCATACTCACACATGTCACCTATGGATAAGCTTGTGTCTGCTGCAATGACCCTAATATGTTATTATGGACATGAGGCCTCTCCTTCTGCCACACAAACGTCACCATTACACCCACAACACACTACACACACAACCATACTGCACAACTAGACACATATGTGGACGTAGGTATCGCAAATCAAAGGGTGGTTTATTACCAAAATATTAACAAAAAAAACACTTGTATTTGTGTCAAAATTATACACAACAGTCCGTCATGCAATGTAGTGCATTGCCTAGTAGTGTCCTTGGTCTTCCTCCTCCTCTGCTGGCTCAGACAATGGCTCCTCCCCCTCATCCCCGTAATATCGGCCAGTGGTGGCAGGTCGGTGGTGCTGTCTTCGTGGGGGAGGTGGAGGATCCTGATTTTGCCGACTCCTCACCATGCATCTTTGGGGCACAGTGGGCACGGGGGTGTTTTTCTGGGCAACGTAAAGGCACCACCCCATCACAGTGTCCCATCTACGCCCGCTTCCAGGATATGGAATATGGCCTTCTTGGCGTTGTTACGTTGCTCTGGCTCCATGCGTGCCACCATCTCACTGGCGATGTGCCCGATTCCAGAGCCGGGGGTCCTCTCTCTCTCTCCAAGAGGACCCGTTTAGCCCAGGTACCCAGCTCCGTGTTGGGTGGGGCAGGTGTACGCCTTTGGCATATGCCAGAGCTGGGCCCTGGGCACGGCCCTCCACCATTAGTCTCGGGCACTGGCTCTCCAAAAGATGTTGATGGGAGAGCCTCGCCAGCGGGGTTTGTCCTTGGCAGTGGAGCCAGACTCCCGAGGGGCCTGTAAATGAAACAGAAGAAAAAACACCATTAGCCACATTTGCAATGTAATGACATCAATTACCACAACCAATGACATGCCAAGTGACCACACATAACACAGCACAATCTGTGGCAACAGCCACGATGCAACACAGAAGAACACACAGAAGAAGAATGGTGAAAGAGCAACACAATTGTGCCTTCTACATGTGCTGGAAACACCACATTAGTGCAACCAACAATCTGTGTACATAGGTCACACAAACACAATTACGCACCTCTGGTGATGAGGCAGGGACTTGGTTTGTGGCTCAAGATGGTTGCGCAAGGTGCCTGCTGCGCCGTGTTCCCCGAGGAGCCTCCTGGCCCAGGGTGAAGGTGAGGAGGTCATAATACCACAGACATGGCTTAGGTACCTCCTCAGCTCCAGCCCGGACTGCGCATCCATCCATTTATTATGCGCCTTAGTGAACACGGTCTGCAGGCGCTTGATCTTCTCGGCAACCATGGGCACTATCCAGATCTTTGTTGGGTCGAGCCGGTTGACCAGCTCGACAAGGTGCCCGTAGGCACAGCCCTCGCTGCCTTGTTTTTATGCTCAGGCAGCTTCACCCGCCACAGGCATTCGTGGTTCTGTACATGATGAGGAGGTCTCGGACAAAATCAGTAACCTCAGCCATCTAGAAAAAAAAAAAAAAATTGTGTCATGAAAAAACATACATGTACATATCACGTCACACCCTACTCTGTGTGGCCAATCCATGTCCAGCACTACCAATGACAGGTGGTCTGGTAGTTAGGTTGTGTCTGCAGATTCAGTAATGGCATTTACATGTGGACAGAGATGGGACATGGTGCACATGCCACGGGCTATATGTATTTTGGGGCTGGCCATCGACAGATACAAAGCTGTGACTTGAGAAATGGCACACATGGCATTACAACCAAATATAACACACACTCATGACCTCAGCACATATTTATGTCAAATTATAGTGCTGTAGGACACATTGTCCTGGCATTCGTCTCAAGGATCATTATGTGTGCAACAGGACACGGAGGGGTGTTACGATGCGTAGCCGACACTAAACACACTTCTACAGGACGTTACATGAAGCTGTAGATAAGGCGCCCACATATCTGGCAACATATGGGTCTGCAGCCACACAGAAAATAAACTACATGATAAGCAAAATAGCATGTCCTTTGACTCACCGTCTGTCCAACAGAGTTCTTGTGATTAGACGCTACTAGAACAATGCACATTGAAGTAGGAGCATGGGTGGCGGCCCAGCACGTCACTTTTTAAACACAACATGACCAATCAAAAAACAGCACTAGCGCATCATCAGTGGTCGCACCTGCCAACGCCCAGGCGGCTACGTTGATTAGATGACGCAGATGCTGTGTGATTGTTTGGTTACCACATAAAAAGCGCTAACGACCGAGCTACAGCATGCTTGCTGCCCAGAGTCATTAAGTAAGTACTGATGTTCACACATGATCTGTGATATGGCTGTGTGTAGCGTTTGATACATCTTTGCATTACGGATCGTTATTGTGTACTGTAGCAGACGCCCAAGTGCTGGTGTATGTAGTTTGTAATGATGCTGTGTTTGATTGATCTATTGTGTTCAGCAAAATGGATGGATTGTATTTGTTGGCCCCAAAACAGCCTCCTCATTGACAAGCCATTTTGTCTTTGCCATACAGGATCATGTTTGAAGGAGGCGTCTGTGGTTAGTTGCGTGGAATGTGTGGATTTTGGCCACATAGTACTGTCGTTTAGCACACACAATGGAAGTATTCTGCCCAAACTGAGATGTGGAGTGGCCCATGTGGCTTCTGTGACTACGTGTGAAGATTCGGCCTTATCAACACCTCAGGGATGTATCTTGGACATGATGAGTATGTAATAGTATGCTGCGTGGCCAGATATTTTGTCCTTAAAACACATGGCTGGGGTACGTGTCTAATGTAATTGTATATAATTGGTAATAGCAATCATTCTATAATTGTCAGGTTACTCTTTTCCTACGCCTTGTGCTCATACATAAACGTTATGGGCAGCTATATGGGGGTATGGTCATGATGTGTCCATTTGGACGATGGAGATGTATTTTTGTATTTTTGAGGAGGGCCATGGGTGTAGTGATAACAGGTTTGGTTGTGAGGCAGTGTAATGTTGTGAGTGACCCTTCAATGGTGCTATATATGTATGTGGGTGCCCATGTCAGCAGACTTGGGTAGGATGTTGTTAAGTGGCTAGGAGATGTGTAGGGAAGGAGGTGGTGGGTATTTTGGATGTGTGATGATGTTCTTGTGTTGATATTTTTTTTCCATAACTTATGCAGCGGTTGGTAGGTGAGAACATCATGGACCCTGATGGAGATGCTATTGTGGCTCTTGCCTTGGTGGAAGAGGAATTGTGGCTGGATGATAGCGTTGAGAGGTTGCAGGCTCGCAGACCACGGCGTGTATGGGCTCGGGTTTGGCTTCTGCAACGGAACAACCTGAGCCACATGCGGCTGGTCCATAAGCTGGAGGATCGGAGTCCGCATGATTTCAGGAACTAGCTCCGTATGTCCGAGGACTTTTCACATTCCTCTTGGAACACATAAGGCCATTGATAGCCCGACTTTCATGCATCGAGCTGTGCCACCTGAGGAGCGTTTGGCAGTAATTTGCGGTTCCTGGCAACAGGTCGTTCACGGACAGACCTGGAATACAGTTCACGTATGTCACTGTCGCTGCTGAGCCGCCTGATCCCCGAAACGTGTGAGACCATCTGGAGTAGTCTGCTGCCTACATGCAGTTCCCAACAACCCCCACTGAATGGATGGATGTTGCCAGAGGTTTTGAGGATCGATGGCAATTTCCAAACTGCGGGGGTGCTTTGGATGGTAAGCACGTGAGGATCACTAAACCCCCCAACACAGGGTCCTTGTGTTATAATTACAAAGGATATTTTAGCGTGGTCCTCATGGCCCTGGTGGATGCTCACTATGAGTTCCTCTACGTGGATGTTGGCATGAACGGGCATGTCTCAGATGGGGGTGTATTTGCACACTGCTCCTTGGCCCAAGACCTAAGGAGAGGTGCTCTGAACCTGCCCTCAAATGATGAGACAACCCATCATCTCAACTTTGCGTTTGTGGGGGATGAAGCCTTCCCACTTCAGGCTCACCTACTACGGCCATATCCCCAGAGGACGGTTACTTCTGAGGAGCGCATTTTCAATTACCAGCTATCCAGAGCTCGCCGTGTGGTTGAAAATGAGTTCGGGATCATGGCCAATACATTCCGCGTGTTTCATACGCCTTTGCATAGGAAAGTGGAATCTATTGATGTGGTAGTGCTGGCCTGTTGTGTGCTGCATAACTTCCTGCGTCGTAGGGATCGGTCATCATACAAGCCGGCAAGTTATGTGGATTCTGTGGACCCCACAACAGGGGAGGTCCGTCCCGGGGATTGGCGTGCTGCCGACAATGGCGTGGCGCCACTCCAGCCGCTGAGCCATGGTCTAAGTCAGCAGGATGCCAGGAGCAGCAGAGATGCATACTGCTCCTACTTTAATGGCCCTGGGGCAGTGGCCAGGCAGCACTAGCAGGTGTAGGGTAGCTGGTGTTGTGAGGCAGAAACCTGAGGAGGATGGTGTAGTCACCAGGGTGGCTGCACCAGGAGGCTTCAGGTTGTGGTTTTTTCATTTTGGATTTTGACACATTAATTAGTGATTATTTTTTGGGTTCTGTACTGTCACATGTTTGGGTATGGCCATTATTTTTCATAATTTTGTCTTTATTTGTATGATGTTGACACTTGTGTTTTTAATGTTTTGTGTGTGATTTGCAAATACCTTTGTTTTTGTGCACATAAAGTCAAACTAAAAACAAAAACCAAAAAAAAAAGTATCTGTCGTTAATTTTGAATACAGGTCAGTTGCACATAGCTTTATGCTGTGCACAGAGGTATGTGATCCGTAAAATGTTATTGATGGGTCCGTGTTGCATTGTCTGCTAATGTCCAGTACACAGATCCAGCCCTTTGGCCCACACTGTATGCCGTGATTGTGTGTACATGTCCATTATGATGTGTTTGGCCACATGGGAACGTGTCCACACACATGGAGCAGGCAATGGTGTTTGTGCAGGATGTAGGTGCACTTCAGTACAACACACGTAAACATGTGTGCACACAAATACTTCAGTTCAGCCATGGCAACTCTGCCATGGCGTGGACCAATGCAGGCACATATGTCCATAATGTGGTTTGAATCTTACCGCCATCACATACAGACGCACACATAGCCATTCTTTAGTGTAATCCACCGTACTGCACAAGACCGCTCCTGTGTGACTCTTTGGCGTCTGGAAAGTGTGTTGCAGGAGCCACAATTGACGACACAAGCGTGTATTTGTGAGAAACTGATACACAACTGCGTCATGTATTAGCCAGCCTTCAAGAGCAGGCTGGCCAATCGTAACGCAGTTGTGTTGTCCAATGAGCGGCTAAGGGGTGGGTGTTGACCACTGCGGCACCCCTATGTCCTCTGGGCGCTGAACATGTACGCCCACATTGCCTTTGGGATTGCGGAGTGTGAAGCAGCGAGGGAATTACACCACATTAGTTCCGCTGTGGGTGAGGCGATCTCCAGGGCAATACATCGCCTTTATTTCAGGGCGAGATTGCGGTGTGTAATACCGCCATCGGCGATCTGAGGTGAGCATGAAAAATGCGCACGGGCACATTAGATCGCCTCATGTCACCAGCCAATATTGCGGCGTGTGAAGGTACCATTAAAGGGACAGAACCACAGTTCATGCAACCTTCTGCGAGTGGCCCCAACAGCCTTGTCCATTTCTGCTGATACACCCGTGACAGTACTCCCCCTTCTACGAATGGTCTCCAGACACTCGGGGCCAGGCTTGTAAGGATGGGAAAAGTGAAATGCACAGATCAGCCTTGAAGTATCCACCTCTGATCCTGGCACCTACATCCTTTCTTTGGGACCTTAACCCCTCCAGTCCACTAACTACTGAAGGGAACGACGTGACATGCGAGAATCCACAATCTTAGAAATTTTAAACTCTAAATTCCCATCCACACAGATCGGTTCAATAAGTGCAAGCACTAAAGAGTTTTAGTTTCATAAAAGGTTACAACTTTATTAACATATAAAGCAACAGACAAAATATACCACCCAGACAATGAAGGTTTTTTATGGAGATTCCAAATTAATAACCACATCACGTAATAACACATTCAAGAAAGCAGGACGCAATGCCCAGGGTAATATATCATATGGTTGATACCTTTTGCTCATATGGATGACAATCTACATTGGAGCAATCAATCTCACATTCCACACTCACCCATGATGATCCCGAGAGTGCTCCCGCTGTAAGAGAGTAAGTGTCCTGTATTGTGGTCCCCCCCTACGACCGTTTCGCACAGCTTTTTCAAGAGGATGCTGGCACCTACATCCTTTCTTTGGGACCGTGTTTTGCCAATTGGTTTGACAAACAGGTTCGGATACGACTTTAAAGAAGGTAATCAAGTAATTTTATTAAAAAGGCTAATTTAGAATACAAAACTACAAAAACAACAGTATGATATTGCATACACTATATGTATAATCAGAACATAATACAAACCTATAAAAACATTAGGATATTGCATACACTATTTGTATAATCAACACATAAAGGTTATGCATTTACTTACATCACATCACCACGGAGTTGCACATCATCTTGTCTTGTAACATCAATCGGAGAAGCACGATGAAGACAGGAGAGCTCAGTGGGAAAACACAACACTGTATTCAGGTACACAAAATGACTTCTTCATCAAGGAGCTATGAGCATCATCTGTCCAATCGACAGAGAACTCCTGCAGAAGTCCTGAATACAGGTGCACAAAATGACTTCTTCATCAAGGAGCTTATGAGCATCATCTGTCCAATTGACAGAGAACTCCTGAGAAGTCACCACCAAAAATGCTTCTGTCTGTATCATGATTACAGTGACTTTTATAAGGCTTCAACAATGGCCTGGTTAATGTTTATAAGTTTGCCTTGTCGATCAAACGGAATTGGCCAGATTCTGTAATCTCGAGAAGTTTACTTAGAAACATTATTCTAAACAATCGATCTGTGTATTTCTCATGGAACATAATGGTCAGTGAACTTATTATTTAAACACAGTATTTTGGTTACAATAACACTTGTTTGTCAAAGCAAATATCACAGTGGTCACTTGTGTACAAATTAGGATAATGAATCCTTGAAACACACAGCTTCAAAGACCACTGAACAATTGACATTGTCTTACTGTACTAACCCAGAGCAAACACTCACTTTGTGGATGGCAGACATCAAGACAGTTCATTTGAATGAACTAGTTTCTCAATATTAAAGTATATCAATTACACTGCAATATATTGCAATATATAGTGCTTGGATTCAGACAACCATATTTCATATTTGCAATACATTCCACCCTTGGTCTGTTGACCACACTTTATCAAAGCATATAAGCAATATGTTACATAATGTAGGCTATAAGATATCCATATTTTTTATTAGCAATACATTCCACCCTTGGATATCTTATAACCACACATTATTTATCCAACCACAACAATCCAATGCATGCATAGCAAAAATGACTCCTATTATATCATCAGTTAATAATACTACAACATAATTGCAGTTTTCGCATAAGGTAGAAAATTCCCACTTTATATGGGGAGTTTTATGAGCTGGGAATAAAGACATAATTAAAGTTAACCTAGAGCTAACACATGACCCACTAGTTATATTAGTTGGAATATAACTAAAAGTGATATTTTCAAAGGAAAACATCCAACCTCTAGGTAATCTTACATGTTCTGTAAATGATGGAGAGGTCACTATACTGTTATACATCATATTTTTGCCCGCCCTCATACTTTTACACTTTGTATCTGAACTGGAGCCACATATAATAGCCCTCTCCCAATCCCCAGTCTGATTCAACATATTTAAATGTTGGCTTCTGCCTATTTTATGTTTATCACAAGTCCATTAACAGCATAGGTCAGCTGGCATAATACTTGGAATCCTTCTATTCATCATTTCTTCCATTAGAAATTTTCTTCGGTACAGTTCACACTTTAGGTCATATCTTCTTGGATATACCACCATACAAGTTTCTAATATATATATATACCATATATATGGTACCTTCCCCTCGGCCTTCAAACACGCCCTAATCACGCCCATCCTAAAAAAAACCCTCACTTGACCCTACCTCTGTCTCTAACTATCGCCCCATATCTCTTCTCCCATTCGCCTCTAAGCTACTTGAACAACACGTCCACTCCGAACTGTCCTCTCACCTCTCCTCGTGCTCCCACTTCGACCGCCTACAGTCCGGCTTTCGACCCCTCCATTCCACCGAAACAGCCCTGACCAAAGTCACCAACGACCTACTGACCGCCAAGAACAAACACCACTACTCCATCCTGCTACTCCTTGACCTGTCTGCCGCCTTTGACACGGTTGACCACTCCCTTCTTCTCCGGATCCTGGAATCCCTTGGCATCACCCACCTTGCCCTCTCCTGGATCTCCTCATACCTAGCAGATCGGACCTTCAGCGTCTCCCACTCCCACACCTCCTCCTCACCCTACCCCCTTTCTGTCGGAGTCCCCCAAGGTTCCGTCCTGGGACCCCTACTTTTCTCCATTTACACTCTCGGCCTAGGGCAACTCATCGAGTCCCATGGCCTCCAGTACCACCTCTACGCCGATGACACCCAAATCTACCTGTCCGGCCCTGACATCACCTCCCTACTCTCGAAAATCCCTCAATGCCTTTCCGCCATCTCATCCTTCTTCTCTGCTCGCTTCCTTAAACTCAACATGGACAAAACTGAATTCATAGTCTTCCCCCCAAGAAATTCCACCCCACCTCCCAACCTATCCATCTGCATCAACGACTGCGCCCTCTCCCCAGTCCCCCAAGCCAAGTGCCTCGGGTAATCCTTGACTCCTCCCTATCCTTCAAACCCCACATCGAGGCCCTCACCACATCCCTCCGGCTCCAGCTCAAGAACATCTCACGGATCCGCTCCTTCCTCACCCACGACACCGCTAAAACACTCATCCATGCTCTTATCATCTCCCGCCTTGACTACTGCAACCTCCTTCTCAATGGCCTCCCGGCTAACTCCCTCACACCTCTCCAGTCTATCCTCAACTCCGCTGCCCGACTCATCTATATGTCCTCCCGCTACTCCCCTGTCTCCCCCCTCTGCCAAGCCCTTCACTGGCTCCCCGTCTCCAAGAGATCCCAATTCAAAACACTAACCATGACCTACAAAGCCATACACAACCTGGCCCCACCATACATCTCCGACCTGGTCTCCCGATACCTACCCTCACGCAACCTCCGCTCCTCCCAAGAACTCCTCCTCTGCTCCCCCCTCATCACCTCTTCACACAACCGAGTCCAGGACTTCTCCCGGGCATCTGCCTTACTCTGGAACTCCCTACCCGAACACGTCAGACACTCTCCTACCCTGAGTAACTTCAAGTGTCACCTGAAGACTCACCTGTTCCGTCAAGCCTACAACCTGCCATGAGACCCAGGCGAACGCCCCATACATGACATTCCCCCATCCTACTGTATCCTTACCCACCCCTCATAGACTGTGAGCCCTCGTGGACAGGGTCCCTGCCCCTCCTGTACCTGTACGTCCTGATCGCCTAGATTTAGTGTACTTGTTCTTGTCTCCCTCATCCTCATGTAAAGCGCCATGGAACCCAATGGCGCTATATAAATAAATAATAATAATAATAATAATATATATATATATATATATATATATATATATATATATATATATATATATATATATATTGGTAGCAGTGATTGTCTTTGCCATTCAAAAATGGCTAGTGTTCATCAACTGAGCCAAGTAAATCCATAGATTCTGTTTGGTTTTCAGAAGTCCACATTTTCCATAGTTGAGATCTGTTCACTGTCTGAAGATTGCTTGGCTCTTGACAGCAGTCGCACATGGGGACAGCAACAGTGCAACACTTACAGATCAGATTTTGATCTAAAGGGAAATAAAAAACATATCATTCTCTGAGATCACACTGACTGCTACTTGAGAAATGGCTTGAGCAGATTCAGGACACCTAATTGATTTCACCAAAGAAATACACTGAGCTATTCTATCTTCTTTCTGTATTATTGACATGTAACATTAGTCAATATTCATACATTTCTCATGGATATCAAACTTAAATGATCAAGATGCACTTACAAATGGGGTTTACAAACCTATTGTGTTCCTGATTGGAAATAAAGATTAAGACCATACATAAAACTAAACCACAACTTTTAGGTTCATCACAATAGGATGATTACTTATTTAATTGTTTGCAAACAATTATTTTAACTTAACTTTGAGCTCAATGTCTAACCCACATGTTTTATATATAACTAAATACATTGAATCTGATTTCTCTGAAAAACTGGGTTGTCCAGTCTGAAAAGAAGCACAAAGAAAAAGTTAAAATACAAGTCAAATACTGCACTTTGTCCTTATCCTATCTGTTATCCATATGCTAATAGATTATTCACTTATAGACAGACAAAAACAACAGAAGGGAAAACAAAACAACCTCACTGGATACATTGTATTGTTTTAATACATAACACAGGAATGATGACTGGTGACCAATGTAAAATGATCCAGCCCCATAGACAGGACACAGAAATGTTAGCATAGTCTTTTTGGGGTCCACAATATGACACATTCTGCTCTTTCTCAGTCTCACCTTTATCAACATTTGGGATCTGCATTACTTGCGACTTTTGTGCAGTTGTAGCACAGTCGACTTTTTTACCTGTCTCTGTAAATTCAGTATTGTTAATAGCAAGTTCTTCCTCATTCTCAATACCATCAATATTCTGGTGCAATGAATGGCTCTCTAGTTCGGTATTACAATAACGTTTAATGTGGCCCATCTCCCCACATTTAAAGCAATACCTAGACCTGTATACAGCAGACACATTCTCTGATACTTCATCTTGCTCTTGTGACTCATGACACCAGTCACTTAATAGTTTTACAAATCTTTCATATGAACTAGTATTTCTTAGAGACACTCTTGTGGCATAATCTACATTACAATGATTTGCCATTGAAAATAGAACACTAGCATCATCCTGAGACATATCTGGATTATTGTAAACATTTCTATACAATGTCAGATAATCACTACAGAACAACATGGGATCATCAGATCGCCTGAATCTGGACATTGCCAGGGTCTTGTAACCCCTAGTATTTCTCCTACTTAAGGTACGTTGCAACTCAAATCTATTAGACACACTGCAATTGTCTACCTCATTCCCTGTAGCTGTCTCTATAACCTGTCTCTGGCATATATGATGATCTTTTAATGGGTTAATAAGAGGATCCATTTCCATCTCCCCATTAAAATGATCATCCCTCTGTTCTACGTCGGTGACCATTTTAGACACACTGCAATCTTCTACCTCATTCCCTGTAGCTGTCTCTACAACCTGTCTCTGGCATATATGATGATCTTTTAATGGATGAAGATGAGGATCCATTTCCATCTCCCCATTAAAATGATCATCTCCCTGTTCTGGTTCAGTGGCAGTTTTGGACACACTGCAATCTTCTACCTCATTCTGGTTTTGCTTCCCTGTAGCTTTCTCTAGAACCTGTCTCTGACATATACGATGAGCTTTTAATGGGTGAAGAAGAGGATCCATTTCCATCTCCCCATTAAAATGATTATCTCCCTGTTCTGAGTCAGTGGCAGTTTTGGAGTCAGTTGAGTCCTGTGCATCACCATCCCACTGATCTGGGTTCCACTCCATTTCTTCTTTGGCTATGGCCAAAGCTTTCCTCTTGTTCACCTTCCCTGTCTTCTTTTGGCATACATGATGATCTTTTAATGGGTTAATAAGAGAATCCATTTCCATCTCCCCATTCAAATGATCATCTCCCTGTTCTGGGTCAGTGGCAGTTTTGGAGTCAGTTGACTCCTGTGCATCACTATCCCACTGATCTGTGTTCCACTCCATTTCTTCTTTGGCTATGGCCAAAGCTTTCTTCTTGTTCACCTCCCCCCTCTTCTTTCTGCACTTATACTGTTTTACACGTACAGCAGACTGTTCTTCATCATGCTGAGTTCCAACACATTTGTCCATTACTAACTTATTCTGACCCTGTGAATTCTGGGCCTCACACACTTGCATTTCCAATTCCTGCACCTTAGTTAACATTCTTTGCTTTTCCTCATGCTGTTTTCTATATGCAGATAGCAGGATCCAGCCACTCCTACCAACAGCACACAATTCTTTCCCTTTTTCTACTTTTACTTTCTGCAAGCATTCTACCACATCAGCAGGCTCTGCATCCTGCAAACATTTGTCCCATAGTTCACTTGAACCAACACGGTGCGACCACTTAGTCGCCAAAATATGATATGGAGTTTCCTCCCACCCTGGAGTCTTAATAGACTCACTCACAACCACTTTTTTCCTAAAAAGAGGCATGTTTTATGCAATATCACACTATATAAAAAATTACTAAATCCTTCCGCGTATCCCACTTCTGACACCAAATGTTTTGCCAATTGGTTTGACAAACAGGTTCGGATACGACTTTAAAGAAGGTAATCAAGTAATTTTATTAAAAAGGCTAATTTAGAATACAAAACTACAAAAACAACAGTATGATATTGCATACACTATATGTATAATCAGAACATAATACAAACCTATATAAACATTAGGATATTGCATACACTATTTGTATAATCAACACATAAAGGTTATGCATTTACTTACATCACATCACCACGGAGTTGCACATCATCTTGTCTTGTAACATCAATCGGAGAAGCACGATGAAGACAGGAGAGCTCAGTGGGAAAACACAACACTGTATTCAGGTACACAAAATGACTTCTTCATCAAGGAGCTATGAGCATCATCTGTCCAATCGACAGAGAACTCCTGCAGAAGTCCTGAATACAGGTGCACAAAATGACTTCTTCATCAAGGAGCTTATGAGCATCATCTGACCAATTGACAGAGAACTCCTGAGAAGTCACCACCAAAAATGCTTCTGTCTGTATCATGATTACAGTGACTTTTATAAGGCTTCAACAATGGCCTGGTTAATGTTTATAAGTTTGCCTTGTCGATCAAACGGAATTGGCCAGATTCTGTAATCTCGAGAAGTTTACTTAGAAACATTATTCTAAACAATCGATCTGTGTATTTCTCATGGAACATAATGGTCAGTGAACTTATTATTTAAACACAGTATTTTGGTTACAATAACACTTGTTTGTCAAAGCAAATATCACAGTGGTCACTTGTGTACAAATTAGGATAATGAATCCTTGAAACACACAGCTTCAAAGACCACTGAACAATTGACATTGTCTTACTGTACTAACCCAGAGCAAACACTCACTTTGTGGATGGCAGACATCAAGACAGTTCATTTGAATGAACTAGTTTCTCAATATTAAAGTATATCAATTACACTGCAATATATTGCAATATATAGTGCTTGGATTCAGACAACCATATTTCATATTTGCAATACATTCCACCCTTGGTCTGTTGACCACACTTTATCAAAGCATATAAGCAATATGTTACATAATGTAGGCTATAAGATATCCATATTTTTTATTAGCAATACATTCCACCCTTGGATATCTTATAACCACACATTATTTATCCAACCACAACAATCCAATGCATGCATAGCAAAAATGACTCCTATTATATCATCAGTTAATAATACTACAACATAATTGCAGTTTTCGCATAAGGTAGAAAATTCCCACTTTATATGGGGAGTTTTATGAGCTGGGAATAAAGACATAATTAAAGTTAACCTAGAGCTAACACATGACCCACTAGTTATATTAGTTGGAATATAACTAAAAGTGATATTTTCAAAGGAAAACATCCAACCTCTAGGTAATCTTACATGTTCTGTAAATGATGGAGAGGTCACTATACTGTTATACATCATATTTTTGCCCGCCCTCATACTTTTACACTTTGTATCTGAACTGGAGCCACATATAATAGCCCTCTCCCAATCCCCAGTCTGATTCAACATATTTAAATGTTGGCTTCTGCCTATTTTATGTTTATCACAAGTCCATTAACAGCATAGGTCAGCTGGCATAATACTTGGAATCCTTCTATTCATCATTTCTTCCATTAGAAATTTTCTTCGGTACAGTTCACACTTTAGGTCATATCTTCTTGGATATACCACCATACAAGTTTCTAATATATATATATACCATATATATGGTACCTTCCCCTCGGCCTTCAAACACGCCCTAATCACGCCCATCCTAAAAAAACCCTCACTTGACCCTACCTCTGTCTCTAACTATCGCCCCATATCTCTTCTCCCATTCGCCTCTAAGCTACTTGAACAACACGTCCACTCCGAACTGTCCTCTCACCTCTCCTCGTGCTCCCACTTCGACCGCCTACAGTCCGGCTTTCGACCCCTCCATTCCACCGAAACAGCCCTGACCAAAGTCACCAACGACCTACTGACCGCCAAGAACAAACACCACTACTCCATCCTGCTACTCCTTGACCTGTCTGCCGCCTTTGACACGGTTGACCACTCCCTTCTTCTCCGGATCCTGGAATCCCTTGGCATCACCCACCTTGCCCTCTCCTGGATCTCCTCATACCTAGCAGATCGGACCTTCAGCGTCTCCCACTCCCACACCTCCTCCTCACCCTACCCCCTTTCTGTCGGAGTCCCCCAAGGTTCCGTCCTGGGACCCCTACTTTTCTCCATTTACACTCTCGGCCTAGGGCAACTCATCGAGTCCCATGGCCTCCAGTACCACCTCTACGCCGATGACACCCAAATCTACCTGTCCGGCCCTGACATCACCTCCCTACTCTCGAAAATCCCTCAATGCCTTTCCGCCATCTCATCCTTCTTCTCTGCTCGCTTCCTTAAACTCAACATGGACAAAACTGAATTCATAGTCTTCCCCCCAAGAAATTCCACCCCACCTCCCAACCTATCCATCTGCATCAACGACTGCGCCCTCTCCCCAGTCCCCCAAGCCAAGTGCCTCGGGTAATCCTTGACTCCTCCCTATCCTTCAAACCCCACATCGAGGCCCTCACCACATCCCTCCGGCTCCAGCTCAAGAACATCTCACGGATCCGCTCCTTCCTCACCCACGACACCGCTAAAACACTCATCCATGCTCTTATCATCTCCCGCCTTGACTACTGCAACCTCCTTCTCAATGGCCTCCCGGCTAACTCCCTCACACCTCTCCAGTCTATCCTCAACTCCGCTGCCCGACTCATCTATATGTCCTCCCGCTACTCCCCTGTCTCCCCCCTCTGCCAAGCCCTTCACTGGCTCCCCGTCTCCAAGAGATCCCAATTCAAAACACTAACCATGACCTACAAAGCCATACACAACCTGGCCCCACCATACATCTCCGACCTGGTCTCCCGATACCTACCCTCACGCAACCTCCGCTCCTCCCAAGAACTCCTCCTCTGCTCCCCCCTCATCACCTCTTCACACAACCGAGTCCAGGACTTCTCCCGGGCATCTGCCTTACTCTGGAACTCCCTACCCGAACACGTCAGACACTCTCCTACCCTGAGTAACTTCAAGTGTCACCTGAAGACTCACCTGTTCCGTCAAGCCTACAACCTGCCATGAGACCCAGGCGAACGCCCCATACATGACATTCCCCCATCCTACTGTATCCTTACCCACCCCTCATAGACTGTGAGCCCTCGTGGACAGGGTCCCTGCCCCTCCTGTACCTGTACGTCCTGATCGCCTAGATTTAGTGTACTTGTTCTTGTCTCCCTCATCCTCATGTAAAGCGCCATGGAACCCAATGGCGCTATATAAATAAATAATAATAATAATAATAATATATATATATATATATATATATATATATATATATATATATATATATATATATATATTGGTAGCAGTGATTGTCTTTGCCATTCAAAAATGGCTAGTGTTCATCAACTGAGCCAAGTAAATCCATAGATTCTGTTTGGTTTTCAGAAGTCCACATTTTCCATAGTTGAGATCTGTTCACTGTCTGAAGATTGCTTGGCTCTTGACAGCAGTCGCACATGGGGACAGCAACAGTGCAACACTTACAGATCAGATTTTGATCTAAAGGGAAATAAAAAACATATCATTCTCTGAGATCACACTGACTGCTACTTGAGAAATGGCTTGAGCAGATTCAGGACACCTAATTGATTTCACCAAAGAAATACACTGAGCTATTCTATCTTCTTTCTGTATTATTGACATGTAACATTAGTCAATATTCATACATTTCTCATGGATATCAAACTTAAATGATCAAGATGCACTTACAAATGGGGTTTACAAACCTATTGTGTTCCTGATTGGAAATAAAGATTAAGACCATACATAAAACTAAACCACAACTTTTAGGTTCATCACAATAGGATGATTACTTATTTAATTGTTTGCAAACAATTATTTTAACTTAACTTTGAGCTCAATGTCTAACCCACATGTTTTATATATAACTAAATACATTGAATCTGATTTCTCTGAAAAACTGGGTTGTCCAGTCTGAAAAGAAGCACAAAGAAAAAGTTAAAATACAAGTCAAATACTGCACTTTGTCCTTATCCTATCTGTTATCCATATGCTAATAGATTATTCACTTATAGACAGACAAAAACAACAGAAGGGAAAACAAAACAACCTCACTGGATACATTGTATTGTTTTAATACATAACACAGGAATGATGACTGGTGACCAATGTAAAATGATCCAGCCCCATAGACAGGACACAGAAATGTTAGCATAGTCTTTTTGGGGTCCACAATATGACACATTCTGCTCTTTCTCAGTCTCACCTTTATCAACATTTGGGATCTGCATTACTTGCGACTTTTGTGCAGTTGTAGCACAGTCGACTTTTTTACCTGTCTCTGTAAATTCAGTATTGTTAATAGCAAGTTCTTCCTCATTCTCAATACCATCAATATTCTGGTGCAATGAATGGCTCTCTAGTTCGGTATTACAATAACGTTTAATGTGGCCCATCTCCCCACATTTAAAGCAATACCTAGACCTGTATACAGCAGACACATTCTCTGATACTTCATCTTGCTCTTGTGACTCATGACACCAGTCACTTAATAGTTTTACAAATCTTTCATATGAACTAGTATTTCTTAGAGACACTCTTGTGGCATAATCTACATTACAATGATTTGCCATTGAAAATAGAACACTAGCATCATCCTGAGACATATCTGGATTATTGTAAACATTTCTATACAATGTCAGATAATCACTACAGAACAACATGGGATCATCAGATCGCCTGAATCTGGACATTGCCAGGGTCTTGTAACCCCTAGTATTTCTCCTACTTAAGGTACGTTGCAACTCAAATCTATTAGACACACTGCAATTGTCTACCTCATTCCCTGTAGCTGTCTCTATAACCTGTCTCTGGCATATATGATGATCTTTTAATGGGTTAATAAGAGGATCCATTTCCATCTCCCCATTAAAATGATCATCCCTCTGTTCTACGTCGGTGACCATTTTAGACACACTGCAATCTTCTACCTCATTCCCTGTAGCTGTCTCTACAACCTGTCTCTGGCATATATGATGATCTTTTAATGGATGAAGATGAGGATCCATTTCCATCTCCCCATTAAAATGATCATCTCCCTGTTCTGGTTCAGTGGCAGTTTTGGACACACTGCAATCTTCTACCTCATTCTGGTTTTGCTTCCCTGTAGCTTTCTCTAGAACCTGTCTCTGACATATACGATGAGCTTTTAATGGGTGAAGAAGAGGATCCATTTCCATCTCCCCATTAAAATGATTATCTCCCTGTTCTGAGTCAGTGGCAGTTTTGGAGTCAGTTGAGTCCTGTGCATCACCATCCCACTGATCTGGGTTCCACTCCATTTCTTCTTTGGCTATGGCCAAAGCTTTCCTCTTGTTCACCTTCCCTGTCTTCTTTTGGCATACATGATGATCTTTTAATGGGTTAATAAGAGAATCCATTTCCATCTCCCCATTCAAATGATCATCTCCCTGTTCTGGGTCAGTGGCAGTTTTGGAGTCAGTTGACTCCTGTGCATCACTATCCCACTGATCTGTGTTCCACTCCATTTCTTCTTTGGCTATGGCCAAAGCTTTCTTCTTGTTCACCTCCCCCCTCTTCTTTCTGCACTTATACTGTTTTACACGTACAGCAGACTGTTCTTCATCATGCTGAGTTCCAACACATTTGTCCATTACTAACTTATTCTGACCCTGTGAATTCTGGGCCTCACACACTTGCATTTCCAATTCCTGCACCTTAGTTAACATTCTTTGCTTTTCCTCATGCTGTTTTCTATATGCAGATAGCAGGATCCAGCCACTCCTACCAACAGCACACAATTCTTTCCCTTTTTCTACTTTTACTTTCTGCAAGCATTCTACCACATCAGCAGGCTCTGCATCCTGCAAACATTTGTCCCATAGTTCACTTGAACCAACACGGTGCGACCACTTAGTCGCCAAAATATGATATGGAGTTTCCTCCCACCCTGGAGTCTTAATAGACTCACTCACAACCACTTTTTTCCTAAAAAGAGGCATGTTTTATGCAATATCACACTATATAAAAAATTACTAAATCCTTCCGCGTATCCCACTTCTGACACCAAATGTTTTGCCAATTGGTTTGACAAACAGGTTCGGATACGACTTTAAAGAAGGTAATCAAGTAATTTTATTAAAAAGGCTAATTTAGAATACAAAACTACAAAAACAACAGTATGATATTGCATACACTATATGTATAATCAGAACATAATACAAACCTATATAAACATTAGGATATTGCATACACTATTTGTATAATCAACACATAAAGGTTATGCATTTACTTACATCACATCACCACGGAGTTGCACATCATCTTGTCTTGTAACATCAATCGGAGAAGCACGATGAAGACAGGAGAGCTCAGTGGGAAAACACAACACTGTATTCAGGTACACAAAATGACTTCTTCATCAAGGAGCTATGAGCATCATCTGTCCAATCGACAGAGAACTCCTGCAGAAGTCCTGAATACAGGTGCACAAAATGACTTCTTCATCAAGGAGCTTATGAGCATCATCTGACCAATTGACAGAGAACTCCTGAGAAGTCACCACCAAAAATGCTTCTGTCTGTATCATGATTACAGTGACTTTTATAAGGCTTCAACAATGGCCTGGTTAATGTTTATAAGTTTGCCTTGTCGATCAAACGGAATTGGCCAGATTCTGTAATCTCGAGAAGTTTACTTAGAAACATTATTCTAAACAATCGATCTGTGTATTTCTCATGGAACATAATGGTCAGTGAACTTATTATTTAAACACAGTATTTTGGTTACAATAACACTTGTTTGTCAAAGCAAATATCACAGTGGTCACTTGTGTACAAATTAGGATAATGAATCCTTGAAACACACAGCTTCAAAGACCACTGAACAATTGACATTGTCTTACTGTACTAACCCAGAGCAAACACTCACTTTGTGGATGGCAGACATCAAGACAGTTCATTTGAATGAACTAGTTTCTCAATATTAAAGTACCGTATATACTCGCGTATAAGCCGAGTTTTTCAGCCCAAAAATTGGGCTGAAAAGTGCCCCCCTCGGCTTATACGCGAGTCATATACGGCCCCCTAAAAAGTTTTGCGCCCCCACCTCCCTTTCTGGGCCCCCCCGCATGCAGCGCTGCGCATATACATTACCTGTCTAGCAGCTGTCACCCTCCGATGGCTGATCGCGGCTCCCGGCTCCGGGCTCCATCTTCCTCTCTGTCTTCCTGATTGTCAGGTGACCGGCTGGCGTCGCGATGACGTCATCGCGCTGCGCCCCGGTCACACAGCAGGAAGACAGCGAGGAAGATGGAGCCCGGAGCCGGGAGCCGCGATCAGCCATCGAGGGTGACAGCTGCTAGACAGGTAATGTATATGCGCAGCGCTGCATGCGGGGGGCCCAGAAAGGGAGGTGGGGGCGCCAAATTATGAGGGGGCCCTGCTGGGGCCCTGTATACTACCACTGGGGCTATATACTACCACTGGGGCTGTATACTACCACTGGGGCTGTGTGTATACTACCACTGGGGCTATATACTACCACTGGGGCTGTATACTACCACTGGGGCAGAATATACCACTGGGGCTGTATACTACCACTGGGGCTGTGTGTATACTACCACTGGGGCTATATACTACCACTGGGGCTGTATACTACCACTGGGGCAGAATATACCACTGGGGCTGCTGTATACTACCACTGGGGCAGAATATACCACTGGGGCTGCTGTATACTACCACTGGGGCTGTATACTACCACTGGGGCTGTATACTACCACTGGGGCTGTATGTATACTACCACTGGGGCTATATACTACCACTGGGGCTGTATACTACCACTGGGCTGAATATACCACTGGGGCTGCTGTATACTACCACTGGGGCTGTATACTACTACTGGGGCTGTATACTACTGGGCTGTATGTATACTACCACTGGGGCTGTATACTACCACTGGGGCTGTATACTACTACTGGGGCTGCTGTATACTACCACTGGGGCTGTATACTACCACTGGGGCTGTATATACTACTGGGGCTGCGTGTATACTACCACTGGGGCTGTATATACCACTGGGGCTGCTGTATACTACCACTGGGGCTGAATATACCACTGGGGCTGCTGTATACTACCACTGGGGCTGTATACTACTACTGGGGCTGCTGTATACTACCACTGGGGCTGTATACTACCACTGGGGCTGTATATACCACTGGGGCTGCTGTATACTACCACTGGGGCTGAATATACCACTGGGGCTGCTGTATACTACCACTGGGGCTGTATACTACTACTGGGGCTGCTGTATACTACCACTGGGGCTGTATACTACCACTGGGGCCGTATATACCACTGGGGCTGCTGTATACTACCACTGGGGCTGAATATACCACTGGGGCTGCTGTATACTACCACTGGGACTGTATACTACCACTGGGGCTGTATACTACCACTGGGGCTGTATATACTACTGGGGCTGCGTGTATACTACCACTGGGCTGTATATACTACTGGGGCTGCGTGTATACTACCACTGGGGCTGCTGCTGTATATACCACTGGGGCTGCTGCTGTAACACTGCTGGGGCCTGTATATACCACTGGGGAGGCTGCTGTATACCACACTGATGGGGGCTGTATACCTGTGCTGGGGTCCACCCTCGGCTTATACACGAGTCAATAAATTTTCCCAGGTTTTGGGGCAAAAGTAGGGGGGTCGGCTTATACACGGGTCGGCTTATACACGAGTATATACGGTATATCAATTACACTGCAATATATTGCAATATATAGTGCTTGGATTCAGACAACCATATTTCATATTTGCAATACATTCCACCCTTGGTCTGTTGACCACACTTTATCAAAGCATATAAGCAATATGTTACATAATGTAGGCTATAAGATATCCATATTTTTTATTAGCAATACAGACCGTAACCCCTCCAGTCCACCAACTACTGAAGGGAACAACGTGACATGCGAGAATCCACAATCTTAGAAATTTGAAACTCTAAATTCCCATCCACACAGATCGGTGCTGGTGGCAATGGTGACGGCTTTGACGAAGGCACATATTTTTTAAAGAAGGATCTATGAAACACATTGTGAATCCTGAGGGCTTGAGGTAACGTCAGTTGAAATGCTACAGGGTTAATGACGGCGGTTATCTTATAAGGACCAATAAACCGATGTCCCAGCTTCCATGAAGGTATCTTCAGCTTGATATTCCTGGTAGTCAACCACAGAAAGTCATTCACACATAGGTCCAGACCTGGCGAGCGCTTCTTGCCAGCCATATGTTTGTATCTGTCCATTAGACTGAGGGTGGAAAGCAGAAGAACAGGACAACTGCACCCCCAATCGAGTACAAAAAGCTTTCCAAAACATGGAAACAAACTTTGTACTGCGATCTGAGACCACATTGGAGGGAAACCCATGACGTCTCACAATCTCACAGACAAACACCTGTGCCAGTGTCTTAGCATTAGACAAAAGTGTTTTGTAGTCACTTTTGGAGTGCTACATGCAGTGACTAATAGTCCAGATGTACACAAACCTTTTTATTATTAATAAAGTTAGCCACTACGCGTTTCACAGGTGAAGTTCATATGAAACAGTGAAGATGACATTATATATACAGTATATACTAGATGGCGGCCCGATTCTAAAGAATCGGGTAGTCTAGAATCCATATATAGTTTATTTACTAATAGTTACCAATAATGCCATTAAGACATGATATCTATCCATCAACTACCTATGTTTGTATGGTCTATGTTTTTTTGGAAATTTAATTGTTATATGCTAAGGCGTTTGGTACACATACTGGCCAATACTTGTGTACCCATCAAGTAGCTTTATTTAAGAAATCAATGTTCATAGTCTATGTATTCGCCAATCTGTGTTTGCCCATCAACCCCGTCACGGTAGCCTTAGATCTGCGGCTTTGTGGGTAGCAAAGTATACAGGTGGCTCTGTGGGTAGCAGAGTATACAGGTGGCTCTGTGGATAGCAGAGTATATGGGCGGCTCTGTGGGGGTAGCAGAGTATACAGACGGCTCTGTGGATAACAGAGTATGATGTGGCCGGAGGCTGGAGGGGTGAGGAGAGCAGAGGCAGGAGGGGTGAGGAGAACGGAGGCAGGAGGGGTGAGGAGAGCGTAGGCTGGAGGGTTGAGGAGATTGATGTGGGCGGAGGCTGGAGAGGTGAAGAGAGGCGAGTCTGGAAGGTTGAGGAGAGGTGAGTCTAGAGGGGTGAGAAGAGGTGAGGCTGGAGGGGTGAGGAGAGAGTAGGCCTGAGGGGTGAAGAGAGTTGAGGCTGGAGGGGTAAGGAGAGGTGAGGCTGGAGGGGTGAAGAGAGCGGAGGCTGGAGGGATAAGGAGAGCGGAGGCTGAAGGGGTGAGGAGAGGTGCGGATGGAGGGGTGAGGGGAGGTGAGGATGGAGGGGTGAGGGGAGGTGAGGCTGGAGGGGTGAGGAGGGCAGAGGCTGGATGGGTGAGGAGAGGTGAGCTGGAGGGGTGAGGAGAGGTGAGGCTGGAAAGGTGAGGCTGGAGAGGTGAGGAGAGCGTAGGCTGGAGGAGTGAGGAGAGCGAAGGCTGGAGGGGTGAGGGGAGGAAGGAGGCGTGAGGAGAGGTGAGGCAGGAGGGGTGAGGAGAGGTGAGGCTGGAGAGGTGAGGAGAGCGGAGGCTGGAGGGGTGAGGAGAGGTGAGGCAGGAGGGGTGAGGAGAGGTGAGGCTGGAGAGGTGAGGAGAGCGGAGGCTGGAGGGGTGAGGAGAGGTGAGGATAAAGGGGTGAGGAGAGGTGAGGCTGGAGGGGTGAGGAGATAGATGTGGCCGGAGGCCGCACACCGTGCTGTGGGGCGGGCCGGCTCCCGGCTGAATGTAACGCGATGTTGGTGGAGGACGCACATCGGGCTGTGGGCGGGGCCTGAGAATTGCGGGTGGGCGGAGATGAATGTGGCCAGTCTGCGGAGGTGCTGGCGGTGGTGCCGGTGATGCCGGAGGCCGCACACCGGAGTGTGGGCCGGTCCGGCTCCCAGATGTTGGGGGAGGAGGCACACCGGGCTGTGGGCGGCGTAGTGCCGGTTTTCGGTACTTGCGTACACTCTCCGCACCCCTCCTGTGTGTGTGCGGGGGTGATGATTGAGGAGTGGATGCAGTGCTGCGAAAGTGTAGCGAGAGTGTGTGTGTGTGTTTGTGTGTGTGTCCGGGTGTGTGAGTGTGTATGTGTGATGTTGTTCGAATGGTGTGTGTGTGTTTTGGGGCACTGTAGGCGCGGCCGTAAGCGTAGCGGGCTGTATGAGTCCCGCTCCCGCTTACGGCTGCCATCTTGGCTCACCCTGAAAGGGTGTAGGGCTCCGGTGACGTCACGTAGCCCCAGACAAAGTGACGGAAGTGCCATTGGCTTCTATATATAGCTCCGGACAAAGTGACGGAAGTGCCTTCGGCTTTTATATATTAGATACGGGCCAATTACATGCAAGCAATTCCATGATGTCATTTAACCCTATATTCACTAGTATAATATGAATGAACTGATTAGTGCACTTTCCTCCTTGCATGCGGTGCCTGACTTCCAGTCTGAAGGACCTGGCCTAACGTCACTAACCAGCTGAGCAGTTACCGGAAACCGGACCGGAACGTGACCGGAAAACAATCCCTGTCGGTGGGTTGAGATCGGAGATCACGCTGCAGTACTCGCTACCACGCTTGAACCCCTTGGTTGTGTGAGGCTTGCACAACCATAACAGGTGAGCAGGGTTCCCCCCACCTGTAAATATTTCCCACTAGACCACCAGGTACTGCTCAATTGCGCCTCTCTCTCCTTCTTTTGTTTTTAGTGTCTTAGCATTAGGAAGTGCCGGTAGTACCAAAAAGTGTACTATCAACCACTATCAAAACCACAGTCTTGTCTGCCGACACAGAGAGATCTGCGATAAAATCCATGGATAGGTGTGTCCATGGTCTATTAGGGTTGGAAATGGTAGAAGAGATCCAGACGGATGGGTATGCATAACTTTAGCATGTGCTCAAACACTATATGCAGACACGAAGTTAGTTACATCCTTTTGCAACCCTAGCCACCAAAAGCGACATGAGAAAAGCCAAAAAACTTAATATGGATAGGCAAGACTATTCCCAAGACAAACCTAGTATAGAAAATAATACATATAGAAGAAATAGAGTTCCATCCCATAACTATGAACATAGAGAAGTTTCTCAAATAGCTCCAGAAGGAGAGACAGTCATAATGAACAAAACAAGAAAAACAGTATCACCAACAATAACAGGAAAGTGACTAAAAATTCCACAGAAAACATAACCAAAGATAAGACAGATGAGACATCAAAAACTAATGAAATCTTGATAAGGTAAAGAATATTTATACCGTGTTAGCCAGTAGATAGAAAAATATATTGCAATCTGAGAGTCCTCAGTGGTTGATACCTTTTGCACTTTCTCTGCAACCAGAGAAAGTGCAAAACCTGTTCATCTATAATGACAACTGACAAGATAAGGATTCCTGGGACAGATCAGGACTACAAGATCCCAGGTAACTTTAGCTGCACTACAAGCAATGTGGTGTATCTAATCATATGTACCAAATGCCCAACAGGTGGCATGTACGTAGGTGAGACCGGATTACAATTCAGAACAAGAATGAATTCTCATCGCCACTCAATAAAAGAAAAGCGGATGGATCTACCTGTAGCTAAGCATTTTTGCAGCTCTGAGCACAACACTGAATCCGATATGAGGCTGCTCATCTTAAAGAGTGACTTCAAATCTCAGAGAGAGAGAAGAATTTGGGAATACAAATTGATAACAACCTTCAACACACTCGAAACCGGACTAAATATTTCACATGGATTTATGGGATTCTATGTAAAATGAACGGACATTTGGGGATAGCAGATTCATGCATTTTATATATAAAATGAAAGTGCATTTGGAGACAGCTTGCTACACACTGAAATCATAGGACAATGAACTCCTGACACTTCTGTGAACTCTGTCACTTAGTCTGCTCTCCAGAACTTAACTAAGTAATTTCAGGTCTCCATGGGTTACTAACCATCTACCTAATACAATTGGTTCCGCTTATCTTAGAAATCTGCTTTCTGTGTCCCTGCTCCTCCACCCCTCCCTACCCGACTCTGCTTTGCGTCACCTGTCATATCCACCAGAGCATATAACACTGTTTTGCCATTTTTTTTTTCTGTTCTCTTCTTTCCCCTTCCTTTTTTTTTTTTTTTTTTTCCTCTATTGCTTATGTATAAATGTATGTGTCTTCAGAATTTGTGTCATTTTCAGCCTGAAGAAGAGACCTGAGTCGTCTCGAAAGCTTGCTATATTTACCATCTTTTCAGTTAGCCATTAAAAGGTATCAACCACTGAGGACTCTCAGATTGCAATAATGAAATCTTGGCACTTGAAAAAGTAATAGCAGCCAATATTTTGAATAAACCATTTACAGGCAAACCGAGACAATCATTAGTTGAAACAACCAAAACCAATCCAACAAATGTGATTGAAGTAATGGAGGAAGAAGTAGAAGAAGAATACATAGAGGACATTGACAGCATCTTTCCTGTTGATTTTTTTGATGAAGAAGGCTATATTAATATAGAGGAATTTCCCAGTAGCCTAAATATGACCAACTTAGGAAAGGTTCCAACTAGTAATGAAACAACCAAAACTGAAATAAATAGTGGAAAATCAATCAACACACTAGCACAAATACATGTTAATACAGAAAAGGAAATACCCAGCAGAACAAATACAAAAACAACTAGTGATGAGGAACACCTCAAACAAATAAAAGAATTAATAAATAAAATCAATAGAGAGAAACCTCTAAACCCAATTGTACTACACAATAATAATAAACGGATAGGCAATAAAACAATAACCTCCGAACCAGAGATAACAGTAGAACCTGAAAACGATCAAGAACAAGGCTTAATTGATATAGAGAACAATTCCCCTACGCAAAGAGTGATATTAGATAACTCTAAAAATCAGAATAATGGTGTAGTGCCTTTTTTAGCCGCAGCAAAAATTACAACACAAGATATAACAAAATTCTTCAGTCCTACCGCAGGAAAAAGAAAAAAAGAGGCAATAGAGGAAAAGGAAATGAGGAAAAAAAGTAAAAATCAGCTTCAGGGATTAAAGAATAAAGAAAGTCCCATCAACAACAACATTATTAATCTGTCTAATTATATACTATCTGAAGAAGAAACAAAACTCCTCAACAAAGGCCTACTTTTCTGCCCTACAAACCATCCAGAGGACTTCGATTTATTTATACATGTACACCAATTCATTAGAAGACTTACTCTAAGAAGGCATTTCTCTTTAAACCCAGATGAAGACAACAGGAAGACAAATATTAATCCACACCATGATCAAACTTTGAAGGTCAAATCCAACTTCTATCCTCTGGAAAGCAGGGGACACTATTTGGAAACTTTCCAGGACCTCCTATTAAAAGACTTGAAAAGAGATACCCCGATGAAGGGAGGAGAGAATTACAAGAAAAGTAGAAACAATCTAACAAGGAAAGAGAGAGAGGCCTTAAAGAGTCTTAAAAAAATAGAAGAATAGTGATTCGTGCAGCCGGTAAAGGTGGTGGCTTTGTCATACAGAACACAGAGGATTACAAGATGGAAGCAAAGAGGCTCCTCTCAGACACCAAATACTATGAGAAAATAAAGAATAACCCTTACCCTACTTTAACCAGAATATATAATCGGAACATTAATGAAGCATTCCAACAAGGGATAATCACTGCAGAATAGAGATGAGCCACCACCCTGCCGTTCGTGTTCGATTCGATTCGCCGAATTGACGGGGTGTTCGACGAATGTTCGTCGAATGCTCGACGAACACCGTCGAACATCCCGGAACACGAAAAAACCAGGATTGTGGGGCTGTTTCACTTCCACAATGTATATACATACATTGTGGAAGTGAAATAAAGTCAAATAAAGTGTAAAAAATAAAAAAATAATGTATGCTCACCTGTCCGCGGTCCACCGAAGCCTCCGGTATGGTCCTGTGTCTTACAGGACCTGTGGTGACGTCAGTTCTCGCGGGAACTCCGGTCACATGACCGGAGTTCCGCGAGAACGTGACGTCACCACAGGTCCTGGAAGCACCGGACCTTGCCGGAAAGCTTAAAATAGATATTTCTCCATTCGCTTTCCACGACAGCATTGGAGGATGTCGTCCACGCCCTATTGGGGGACAGGAACACAGAGAGGTTAAAAGCCCCTCCCCTTCCTCAGTACTCCAGTGTCTTCCTGTCCCCCTTGGGGCATGGAGAGGTTCCAGTGCTGTCAGGCCGGCAGAGGCAGCATTGGGGTGTACTTACAGCCGGGCCAGGGATGGACGTCGGGGGCGGCCTCCTCCTCCTTCTCGGGGCTCCCGTGGTGGGACCATCCGGCCTTCCTGCGTCCTACGGGGCAAAGCAGGCCGTGTATTGCAACGCCGGAGGCCTGTTCAGCTCTCCGGCGTCTCCCTCCTCCAGCTGCGGTCCCTGGGGCATGCATCAGAGGTGCCGCGGAGGCACTTCCGGTTATCGGGTGTGACACTTCCGGTTCCGGGATGGCACTTCCGATTTCGGGCGACGGCTCCTGTAAGGGCTGTGGCAGGCTGGGCGCGGCTCCAGGGAACCCAGCAGGACTTTCGCGCGCTACTGCCCGCGGCCGGTGACCAGGAGGAGGGAGGGAACAGGAGTTCCTCGTTGGGGGCACGGTACTTCTGGATAAGTACCCGCCGGAAGCTACACCCAGGTAAGGCTGATCCCTGAAACATGGAGGGTGATAGGCTTCCACCTCTGCTTCTGCAGAGCCCAGCGTTCCCCAGCTCATGTAAGTGTTTCTGGGGGTGGTCACAAGGGGTCGAGTTATTTAGGCCCTGCACTCACACTGGGACCCCTTCTCTTCCCTTTTTGTCTATAGGGAGACGAGGGCCGTCTGTGGAAAGGAGCAATAATGGGGCTGCGGCAAAAAATTCCCTCTTCCTACAACAAGGTGTCGGCCATGACTGACAGGGTTGTCAGGATGGACTCCCCATCCTTGCTTGAGGAGCTCCAATCCATTAGGAAAGAGGTGCAGGCTTCTATCTCGGCACTGCGGGGTTTTGCTGCTGCTTCCGGGCCTTCCCCTCCGTAAGAGAGGAAGCTCCAGGATTGTGACTCTGTGGATCTCATGGAGGCTGGCCAGAGCTCAGCTTTAGAGGACGGCGAGGATATTGCCGCTGTTGCCTCTGTCCAGACACGAGAATCTGGACACTACTATTTTTCCACGGAGTCCATGGGTGCATTGGTGGACACTGTCCATTGTACCATGGGAGTAGAGGTGGTGGAAACCCCTTCTTCTGTGCAGGACTGAATGTTCAGAGGCCTGAAGGCTAAGCGGCTCACCCCATCCGAGTGGATTGGAGGGTGATGACTTTGTCTGGGAGGTCCCGAAGGTGGACATCCAGGTTGCCAGGGTAGCAATCAGCTGCCATTGTAAACCCATTGTGCATGCCCTTGACACTCTGTTAAATGAGAGACCCAATGGAAATCTCTATGGAAGTCTCTATAAAGTCAATGGGACTTCTAACATGAAGGTCTATGGCAGTATTCCATTTGGGAAGCTTAGCATATAAGACCGCGTTGCCTTTTGAAGATTCCTCCCGGTTGAAGGACCCCCTCGTTTGTAAAATGGAGAGTGTCCTCAATAAATCCTGGGAGGCGGCAGCTATGTCTTTAAATGTGAACATTTCCTCTACATGTGAGCAGGTCTGTCTTTAAGTGGCTCACCGAGCTGGGAGAATTCCTCCTGCAGGGTACTCCCAGGGAGGAGCTTTGGACTCCATTCCACTTCTGAGACGTGCTACGGGCTGATGCCTCTGCTGAGTCGTTCTGTGTTGGCGCCAGGTGCGCAGTGTTGGCTAACACAGCTCGCAGGGCAGTGTGGCTTACGATGTGGAATGGGGAGGTCACGTCAAAGCTCCAGCTGTGTGGCCTCCCCTTGCAAAGGGCATTGGATGACATCCTGGAAAAGGTGTCAGACCGGAAAATGTGTCTCCCGGAACAGGAGCCCTTTCGGAGGCAGTCCTTTTGGCCTGAGCGCAGCCAACCCTCCCAGTCTAAAGGGAAGGGTAAGTCTGGTCGCTGGGCATTCCAGTACGGGGACAAGACCCATAATATCTTGCTCCCCCAGCAGCGGCATCACCAGCCGCCCCTAAACAAGGCCGCCTTCCCCATTGCGGGGCGGCTCCTGCGGTTTCTGCCACAGTGGCAAGCAATCTCCTTGTGCCCTTGGATCCTCTCGACCATTTGGGAGGGTCTACGCTTGGAATTCGAGAGCCAGCTCCTCCATTTCTTCGAGTCCTCTCCCTTCCTCAGGGAGACTCTCGCACAGTATTTCTTGTCGGGTCTGCGACACCTGTTGGATTCGGGTGTGGGGTCCCCAGTTCTTCTTGGAGAGGAGGGCCAGGGGCGCTACTCCAGGTTATTGTGGACCTCCAGAACGCATATTCTCATGTCCCCATTCACCCGTCCCACAAGCGCTTTCTGTGATTCACGATCTCCGGGGCAGGCGGGACGGTCCATTCTTGGCTTAATGTGCTGCCCTTTGGGATTTTGTCGGCCCCAGAGGTTACCAAACTCATGGGGGAAGCGATCACATTCATCCAGACCCAGGGGATATGTGTGCTTCCCTATTTAGACGACATGTTGGTGGTAGCTCCTTCGGCAGTGCTTCTGCGCACAAAGGTCTCCAACACATTGGAGATTCTTCAGTCCCTGGGATGGGTACCCAATCTTCAAAAATCGGAACGGGTGCCTGCAACCCGACGTCAAATTTTGGGGGTCTTGCTGGCCTCCTCCAGACAGACCTCGTTTCTTCCTGCGGCATATCAGCTTTTGCACCGCGTGAATCTGACCCGCTTCCGGGCAAGGGGGTCGACCTCCTTGTGGGAAGCAATGTCCCTGTTAGGGGCCATGTTGGCCTGCATTCAGTCAGTAACATGGGCTCAGGCTCCTTCCCGACTGCTCCAGGAACACATACTGAGTTCTTGGGACAGACGTCAGGATTCCTTAAACTCGCGGGTCCGGACCCCGGGGCGGGTGGTAACCTCGCTTTCCTGGGGATGAATCCCAGACACCTTCCTGTGACCTCCGTTCCAACTGATGCCAGCGGTTCCGGTTGGGGTACGATGGTAGTTCGCACACCCTTCCAGGGGATTTGCAGTCGCTCGGTCAGTCGCCAGTCTTCAAACTTCTGGCAGTGGAGGAAGCGCTTCTTGCTGCAGCTCACGTTCTCCGGGGTCATCATGTCAAGGTCCTGTCAAGACAACGTGACTACGGTTGCTTTCTTGCGGTACCAAGGCGGTACTCGTGGCTTACACTTGCAGGGGCTGGCAAGACTGTTCTTTTTGTGGGCAGTACGCCATCTTCTCTCCTCCTCGGCAGTACATCTGAAGGCAATGGTCAATGTACAGGCAGATTCTTGAGCCGCACGGAGGTCCACCCAGGAGAATGGTGCCTCCATCCGGAAGTATTTCGCTCTCTTACGGACAGGTGGGGTGTCCTTTCGATCGACCTGTTCGCTTCGGGCTCGAATACAAAGGTGCCAACCTTTTTCTCCCTGACGCGGTCGGACCATCCTCGGGGCTGGACGCTTTTGCCCATCCCTGGGACTTCCGGTTGGTGTATGCATTTCCTCCAATCCCACTACTTCCCAAAAACGTTGCAACGGATTCGGGCGGAGGGGGTGACACTATCCTGGTGGCTCCCCTGGGGCCCAAACTGGCGTGGTACGACGCCATCCGAGACCTGGGCCTGGAGGGACCGATTATGTTAGCCCACAGTCTCAACCTACTGTCCCAGGGTCCTCTGTTTCACCCGGGCCCTCAGTGGCTCATTCGGGCGGCCTGGCTGTTGCGGCCAGGATCCTGAGGATCAAGGGTCTCTCCCAGGCAGTGATCCACACGCTTCAGCAGAGCAGGAAGCTTGTGACAAATGCTATTTACGGGAGGGCTGGCATCGTTTCCTGTCCTGGTGTGCTCCTTCCATCCCGACCATGCATCATCCTAATGTGGCCCAACTCTTGGATTTTTGCAGCGTAGCTTGGATTTGGGGCTTCGGCCGAGCACTCTTTAAGTCCAGAGGTCGGCACTTGGGGCGGTTTTTGCCCAGGATCTTGCTTCCCATCCATGGCTCAAGCAGTTTTTTACTTCTGCTTGGGGGTGGCGTCCCCGGATTCGGCCTTCTGTCCCTCCCTGGGACTTGATGCTTGTTCTCCAAGGGCTTGCTCGAAGTCCCTTTGCACCCTTGTCTGCTGCATCCCTTACGTCTCTCTCTCACAAGGTGGCGTTTTTGGAGGCCATCACTTCTGCTCCCAGAGTTGGAGAACTGCAGGCGCTCTCTGTCCGGGCTCCGTGCCTCGTGGTGTCCGCACTCTCTGTCCGGGCTCCGTGCCTCATGGTGTCCACACTCCCTGTCCGGGCTCCGTGCCTCGTGGTGTCCGTTGTTCGCATTACGCTTCGGTTGCATTCATCTTTTCGTTCGAAAGTTGTCGGATTTCCATCGGTCCCAAGGATGTGGTTCTGCCTTCGTTTTGTCAATCTCCTGCTAATGCGGCTGAGGCCGTGTTTCAATCCTTGGATGTTCGTCGGACTGTCCTCCTCTATCCGAGAGACCGCTTCCTGGAGGTTAGATCAGAACCTGTTTGTTCGGCTTTTGGGAATAATACAGGGAAGAAGACTTCCCAGGCTACCATCACTTCCTGGATCACGAAGGTGATCTGTGAGGCCTACGTCACTCCGGTCCTTGCTCCTCCGGTGGGGTTGAAGGCTCCTTCCACTCGGACTGCTGCTACGTCCTGGACGGAGCAGGCTGGAGCTTCATCGGAGCTGATTTGCAGAGCGGCTACGTGGTAGTCTCTCCTCTCTTTTTCTCGCCTCTATAGGTTAGATCTGTCCTTCAGTCGGGATCTGTCCTTTGGTAGGAAAGTCCTACAGGCAATAGTCCCACCCTGAGGAGTATCGGTGGTATTCCTCCAATGCTGTCGTGGAAGGCGAATGGAGAAAACTGAATTAGTCCTTACCGGTAATTCCTTTTCTTGGAGCCTTCCACGACAGCATCAGTTCCCCCCCTTGTTGGTGTTTGATTCCGGTTTGTATCAGGTAATCCATGGCTAAGGGTGATCTTGGTAAACACTGGAGTACTGAGGAAGGGGAGGGGCTTTTAATCTCTCTGTGTTCCTGTCCCCCAATAGGGCGTGGACGACATCCTCCAATGCTGTCGTGGAAGGCTCCAAGAAAAGGAATTACCGGTAAGGACTAATTCAGTTTTTTATGTTTCGGACCCTTTCGTTAAGTAACTTTTACTTAAAGAAAGGGTCCGAATCATAAAAATATCTATTTTAAGCTTTCCGGCAAGGTCCGGTGCTTCCAGGACCTGTGGTGACGTCACGTTCTCGCGGGAACTCCGATCCCATGACCGGAGTTCCCACGAGGACCTGTGGTGACGTCACGTTCTCGCAGGAACTCCGGTCACGTGACCGGAGTTCTGCGAGAACGTGACGTCACCACAGGTCCTGGAAGCACCGGACCTTGCCGGAAAGCTTAAAATAGATATTTTTATGATTCGGACCCTTTCTTTAAGTAAAAGTTACTTAAAGAGAGGGTCCGAAACTTAAAAATATCTATTTTAAGCTTTCCGGCAAGGTCCGGTGCTTCCAGGACCTGTGGTGACGTCACGTTCTCGCGGAACTCCGGTCACGTGACCAGAGTTCGCGCGAGAACATAACGTCACCACAGGTCCTAGAAGCCACAGGACCTTGCCGGAGGCTTCGGTGGACCGCGGACAGGTGAGCATAGATTATTTTTTTATTTTTAACACTTTCTTTCTTCTAGGGAATGTTTATTTTGGCTTATTTGGTTTATTCTGACCGCATCTGCCGCATTTTCGAACCAAAATCGAACATGTTCGAAATTCGCCGAATTGGAACCAAATTGTTTGAATTCGGCGAATGACTCAAATAGGGCCAAAATCAACTCGAATTTGAGATTGGCGAACTATTCGAGTCGAACATCGCTCATCTCTGCTGCGGAATTGAAAAAATTCCTTATAAAAAGACAACCTCCTACCCCTTTCTTATACCACTTACCCAAAATCCACAAAAGTTTAGATAACCCTCCTGGGCGACCAATAATCTCAGGGATCGATTCCCTCACGAGTAATCTTGCAGCATATATTGATAAAACATTACAAAAATATGTCTTTAAATTAGAAAGTTTTTTAAAAGATTCTACAGATATGATCAAGAACTTGAAAAACATTACATGGAAGCAATCATATACATTTGTCACCATGGATGTCTCATCACTGTACACAAATATAGAACATGAACTGGGGTTATTATGTGCTGAATTTTATCTAAAAAGAGATGTACAATTAAGCATGGAAACCATAAATTTTATTCTGAATGGTCTGAAATTTATACTCTACAACAACTACTTCACTTTTGATGAAGACATGTTTCACCAGAAGTACGGCACAGCTATGAGCTCGAAAACAGCTTGTACATACGCAAACCTCTTTATGGGTCTCTTCGAACAAATACATATTTATGAAAATAGACACAATAAAGGCTTGATAATATACAAAAGATACATCGATGATCTATTTTTTATTTGGGATATGGAACAGGGAGATATCAATGATTTCATCCAGGAGATAATGAACAACAAATGGGGCCTGACCTTAGAACCCACAATCAACAAAACATCAATACATTTTTTGGATTTAACAATATTTATTGATGTAGGAAGAATTCACACAAAAAGCTTTTTTAAAGCCACGGACAGGAATTCGTACATAGATTTCAGGAGTGTACATTACCTAAAGTGGTTACGAAATATTCCTGCGAACCAGTTCAAACGCATCAAGAAAAACTGACGATGACTACCCAACACAATCCGAAATACTAAAGAAAAGGTTTATGGACAGGGGATACCCCAAGAAACTAATATCCAGCACACAAAAACACAGTGGAAAGATACCGCAAGAAACTCTCTTAAAACCCGCAAAGAAAAAGAAAGAGACAGCAAATATGCAATCCTCAAACTTCATCACAACATATAACAAATGTCACAAGAAAATAAAAGAATGTCTAAATACCCATTGGCATCTGTTGAAGAGAGACCCAATACTCTGTGCAATAATACCAGATAAACCCAGAGTCACTTTCCGGAGAGCTCCAAATATAAAAGGCATGGTAGCCCCTAGTAGTTTGAGACAAAGCGAAAAAAATGATCAGAGGGAAGAATTACAAAAGAGAACATCGAAATGCAAAAAGAATAGATGCCTATGTTGTCAAAGCATCCAACAGAAAACCAACTTCACATCTACAGCCACGAAGGAATCCTTCCCTATTAAACATATGATGAACTGTTCCACAGACTACCGTATATACTCGCGTATAAGCCGAGTTTTTCAGCCCAAAAATTGGGCTGAAAAGTACCCCCCTCGGCTTATACGCGAGTCAGTGCTGTATACCGATGTATACATCGGTACATACCGATGTATACATCGGTATACAGCAGCCCCCGTAATGCAGGGCCCCCCCAGCCTCGCTCCGGTCACCTGTAAAGGAAACTATACTTATCACAGTGCCGCTGTCCGCGCCCGCTCACAGCTGCCGTACGCGATCCTCCGTCTTCATGCGTCTTCTTCCTGTTTCTGTGCTCGTCGCAGGCAATGACGTCATTCCCTGCGACGAGCACAGGAAACAGGAAGAAGAGGCTTGAAGATGGATGATCGCGTACGGCAGCTGCGAGCGGGCGCGGACAGCGGCACGGTGATAAGTATAGTTTCCTTTACAGGTGACCGGAGCGAGGCTGGGGGGGCCCTGCATTACGGGGGCTGCTGTATACTACCGCTGGGGCTGCAATATACTACCACTGGGGCTGTATACACCACTGGGGCTGCAATACCACTGGGGCTGCTGTATATAGGGGCTGCAATACCACTGGGGCTGCAATACCACTGGGGCTGCTGTATATAGGGGCTGCTGTATACACCACTGAGGCTGCAATACCACTGGGGCTGCTGTATATAGGGGCTGCAATACCAACTGGGGCTGCTGTATATAGGGGCTGCTGTATACACCACTGGGGCTGCAATACCACTGGGGCTGCTGTATATAGGGGCTGCAATACACTGGGGCTGCAATACCACTGGGGCTGCTGTATATAGGGGCTGCTGTATACACCACTGGGGCTGCAATACCACTGGGGCTGCTGTATATAGGGGCTGCAATACCACTGGGGCTGCTGTATATACCACTGGGGGCTGCTGTATATCATACTGCTGGGGTCTGTATACCACTGCTGGGGGCTGTATACCTGTGCTGGGGTCCACCCTCGGCTTATACGCGAGTCAATAGATTTTCCCAGGTTTTGGGGGCAAAAGTAGGGGGGTCGGCTTATACACGGGTCGGCTTATACACGAGTATATACGGTACGTGATATACCTCCTTGAGTGTCCATGTGGACTTCAATACATTGGCAGGACAATCAGACCATTAAACGAGAGACTAAATAAACATCGCTCCAACATAAGAAATGGATTCAAAGCCCATAGTGTGTCACATCATTATGACACACATCATAATAGAGACCCAACATCTATCAGAATAACCACTATAGACCATATATTAGCTAATATCCCTAACAGATTTGAGATGCTCAAGAAGCGTGAAAAATACTGGTTTAAATTGGACACCCTAAAACCTAGGGGTTGAATATAATTTCTGAATTGATATAGAATCAACAAATACATCTTAATAACCCTGATGCACATGGATTTATTATTATTTTTGTTATATCTTTGTTATATATATCTATTATATAATTGCCGTAGCGACTTCCGTCGGAGCGGCGCTGCTTCCGGTCGCTTGGTTAGCGAGTCCGAGCTGCTTCTCCTGGACTCTCCCCGTGGCCGCGTAGCGGCCACGGCGACTCACGAAGCAATGCCCGCAAAGCGGGCATTGCGAGTCATTGCAGCCCAGCGAAGCAATGCCCGCGAAGCGGGCATTGCGAGTCGCTACACCGCTAACCAAGCCACCGAAGCCCATACTCCTGTAGTGTACACCGCTATAGTATACTACAGTCCCATGCCCATAAGCGCCATGGGACTGTAGTATACCATCGCGCTGTACACTACAGCCCCCTGCCGCTCTAAGCCACTACGCGCTGCTGTACTGTACACCGCTATAGTATACTACAGTCCCATGCCCATAAGCGCCATGGGACTGTAGTATACCATCGCGCTGTACACTACAGCCCCCTGCCGCTCTAAGCCACTACGCGCTGCTGTACTGTACACCGCTATAGTATACTACAGTCCCATGCCCATAAGCGCCATGGGACTGTAGTATACCATCGCGCTGTACACTACAGCCCCCTGCCGCTCTAAGCCTACCCCCTAAGGCACCGCCGCCCCTAACCCCCTACCCCTAAGCCCCGCAGCAGCCCCGACCAGCAGCCCCGACCACCTAACCCCCGACCCGCAGCATCCAAACCCGCCCCGATACCCCCTAAGCCCCGCCGTCTACCCCCTAAGCCATCGCCGCCCCTACCCCCTAGGCCCCGCCGATACCCCCTAAGCCATGCCGCCTACCCCCTAAGGCACCGCCGCCCCTAACCCCCTACCCCCTAGACCCCCGACGATACCCCCTAAGCCATGCCGCCTACCCCCTAAGGCACCGCCGCCCCTAACCCCCTAAACCTCGCAGCAGCCCCGACCACCTAACCCCCGACTCGCACCATCCAAACCCGCCGCCGAAACCCCGCAGCAGCCCCGACCACCTAACCCCCGCCGCCCCTACCCCCTAGGCCCCCGCCTATACCCCCTAAGCCATGCCGCCTACCCCCTAAGGCACCGCCGCCCCTAACCCCCTACCCCCTAGACCCCCGACGATACCCCCTAAGCCATGCCGCCTACCCCCTAAGGCACCGCCGCCCCTAACCCCCTAAACCCCGCAGCAGCCCCGACCACCTAACCCCCGACTCGCACCATCCAAACCGCCGCCGAAACCCCGCAGCAGCCCCGACCACCTAACCCCCGACTCGCACCATCCAAACCCGCCGCCGATACCCCCTAAGCCCCGACTACCTAACCCCCGACTCGCCGCCGATACACCCTAAGCCCCGCCGTCTACCCCCTAAGCCATCGCCGCCCCTACCTAAGCTCCTACCCCCTAGGCCCCCGCCGATACCCCCTAAGCTCCCGCCGCTGTCCCCTGCCCCTGTCGCTAAAGCCCTACACCCTAACCCCCGCCGTCCCCTAACCTAACGCCGCTCTCACCTAAGGCCCTACACCCGAAGCCCCCGTCCATCACTTACATGCCTTCAAGTCATCTGATCGTCCGTCCGATCCTCCGTCCGGTCAGGCGTCCTCTTCCTCCGGCCCCGGGGGTCTTCTCTCTTCTTTCCGCCATCTCCGCCTCTTCGTCCGGCCCCGGGGATCTTCTGTCTTCTTTTCCGAAAATTCCACCTCCGACCTCCTCTTCCTTCTCATTAAGATAGAATGGAGGAAAAATCCCCCATTCTACCTCAATGAAATCTCACGCCGTCTTCTGATTGGTTGCTGGATAATGCCCTCAGCCAATCAGAAGAGCTCCTCATTCTGTTTTCATTCAGGTCCGCCTTTTTTCCCCATTGACATACATTACCGGTGTGTCGGCGATTTTATGGCCGCCCCCCTGGTTCTATTTGTCGGCCCTAAAATCGCGGACACACCGCTAATGCATCTCTATGGGCAGTCAGCTCGACTTCTGATTGGTTGCCGTTCAATCCGAAATCGGGCTGACTGCCCATAGAGATGCATTAGCGGTGTGTCCGCGATTTTAGGGCCGACAAATAGAACCAGGTGGTCGGCCATAAAATCGCCGACACACCGCTAATGCATTTCAATGGCAAAAAAGAAAGGCGGACCTCAATGAGAACTGCGTCTCAGCCTAAATAATAAATTAAATAATAAAAAAAATAATTAAAAAAGAATTAAAAAATAATAAAAAAAAATAATTAAAAATAATAAAAAATTCAATAAAAATAATAATAAAAAAATAAAATATATGCTAATAAAGGCGGACCTCAATGAGAACTGCGTCTCAGCCTAAATAATAAATTAAATAATAAAAAAAAAAAATTAAAAAAGAATTAAAAAATAATAAAAAAAAATAATTAAAAATAATAAAAAATTCAATAAAAATAATAATAAAAAAATAAAATATATGCTAATAAGATCAGCCCTTTGCGCACCTGAATGAGAACTGCGTCTCAGCCTAAATAATAAATTAAATAATAAAAAAAATAATTAAAAAAGAATTAAAAAATAATAAAAATAATATTTAAAAATAATAAAAAATTCAATAAAAATAATAATAAAAAAATAAAATATATGCTAATAAGATCAGCCCTTTGCGGACCTGAATGAGAACTGCCTCTCAGCCTAAATAATAAATTAAATAATAAAAAAAATAATTAAAAAAGAATTAAAAAATAATAAAAAAAAATAATTAAAAATAATAAAAAATTCAATAAAAATAATAATAAAAAAATACAATATATGCTAATAAGATCAGCCCTTTGCGGACCTGAATGACAACTGCGTCTCAGCCTAAATAATAAATTAAATAATAAAAAAAATAATTAAAAAAGAATTAAAAAATAATAAAAAAAATAATTAAAAATAATAAAAAATTCAATAAAAATAATAATAAAAAAATAAAATATATGCTAATAAAGGCGGACCTCAATGAGAACTGCGTCTCAGCCTAAATAATAAATTAAATAATAAAAAAAATAATTAAAAAAGAATTAAAAAATAATAAAAATAATATTTAAAAATAATAAAAAATTCAATAAAAATAATAATAAAAAAATAAAATATATGCTAATAAGATCAGCCCTTTGCGGACCTGAATGAGAACTGCCTCTCAGCCTAAATAATAAATTAAATAATAAAAAAAATAATTAAAAAAGAATTAAAAAATAATAAAAAAAATAATTAAAAATAATAAAAAATTCAATAAAAATAATAATAAAAAAATACAATATATGCTAATAAGATCAGCCCTTTGCGGACCTGAATGACAACTGCGTCTCAGCCTAAATAATAAATTAAATAATAAAAAAAATAATTAAAAAAGAATTAAAAAATAATAAAAAAAATAATTAAAAATAATAAAAAATTCAATAAAAATAATAATAAAAAATAAAATATATGCTAATAAAGGCGGACCTCAATGAGAACTGCGTCTCAGCCTAAATAATAAATTAAATAATAAAAAAAATAATTAAAAAAGAATTAAAAAATAATAAAAAAAAATAATTAAAAATAATAAAAAATTCAATAAAAATAATAATAAAAAAATAAAATATATGCTAATAAGATCAGCCCTTTGCGGACCTGAATGAGAACTGCGTCTCAGCCTAAATAATAAATTAAATAATAAAAAAAATAATTAAAAAAGAATTAAAAAATAATAAAAAAAAATAATTAAAAATAATAAAAAATTCAATAAAAATAATAATAAAAAAATAAAATATATGCTAATAAAGGCGGACCTCAATGAGAACTGCGTCTCAGCCTAAATAATAAATTAAATAATAAAAAAAATAATTAAAAAAGAATTAAAAAATAATAAAAAAAAATAATTAAAAATAATAAAAAATTCAATAAAAATAATAATAAAAAAATAAAATATATGCTAATAAGATCAGCCCTTTGCGGACCTGAATGAGAACTGCGTCTCAGCCTAAATAATAAATTAAATAATAAAAAAAATAATTAAAAAAGAATTAAAAAATAATAAAAAAAATAATTAAAAATAATACAAAATTCAATAAAAATAATAATAAAAAAATAAAATATATGCTAATAAGATCAGCCCTTTGCGGACCTGAATGAGAACTGCGTCTCAGCCTAAATAATAAATTAAATAATAAAAAAAATAATTAAAAAAAGAATTAAAAAATAATAAAAAAAATTAATTAAAAATAATAAAAAATCAATAAAATAATAATAAAAAAATAAAATATATGCTAATAAGATCAGCCCTTTAGCGCACCTGAATGACAACTGCTCTCAGCCTAAATAATAAATTTAATAATAACAAAATAATTAAAAAATAATTAAAACATTATAAAAAAATAAATAAAACATAATTAAAAAATAAATAACAAATAATAAATAATAATTAAAAAAAAAATGCTAATAATAATATTAATGCTAATAATAATGCTATTAATGATAATAATTATGTTATTAATGCTATTATTAATGCTAATAATGCTATTATTAATTCTATTAATGCTAATAATAATGCTATTAATGCTATTAATAATGTTATTAATGCTATTAATAATGCTAATAATGCTATTATTAATGCTATTAATGCTAATAATAATCCTATTAATGCTATTAATAATGCTATTCATGCTATTAATAATACTATTAATGCTATTAATGCTAATAATAATGCTATTAATGCTATTAATAATGTTATTAATGCTATTATTAATGCTAATAATGCTATTATTAATTCTATTAATGCTAATAATAATGCTATTAATGCTATTAATAATGTTATTAATGCTATTATTAATGCTAATAATGCTATTATTAATGCTATTAATGTCAATATTTATCCTATTAATGGTATTATTAATGCTATTAATGCTAATAATAATGCTATTAATGCTATTAATGCTAATAATAATGCTATTAATGCTATTAATAATGTTATTAATGCTATTATTAATGCTAATAATGCTATTATTAATGCTATTTATGCTAATAATAATGCTATTAATGCTATTAATAATGCTATTAATGCTATTAATAATGCTATTAATCCTAATATTTATGCTATTAATGCTATTAATGCTAATATTTATCCTATTAATGGTATTATTAATGCTATTAATGCTAATAATAATGCTATTAATGCTAATAATAATGCTATTAATGCTATTAATAATGTTATTAATGCTATTATTAATGCTAATAATGCTATTATTAATTCTATTAATGCTAATAATAATGCTATTAATGCTATTAATAATGTTATTAATGCTATTATTAATGCTAATAATGATATTAATAATGTTATTAATGTCAATATTTATCCTATTAATGGTATTATTAATGCTATTAATGCTAATAATAATGCTATTCATGCTATTAATGCTAATAATAATGCTATTAATGCTATTAATGTTATTAATGCTATTATTAATGCTAATAATGCTATTATTAATGCTATTTATGCTAATAATAATGCTATTAATGCTATTAATAATGCTATTAATGCTATTAATAATGCTATTAATCCTATTATTTATGCTATTAATGCTATTAATGCTAATATTTATCCTATTAATGGTATTATTAATGCTATTAATGCTAATAATAATGCTATTAATGCTAATAATAATGCTATTAATGCTATTAATAATGTTATTAATGTTATTATTAATGCTAATAATGCTATTATTAATTCTATTAATGCTAATAATAATGCTAATAATCCTATTAATAATGCTATTTATGCTAATAATAATGCTATTAATGCTATTAATAATGCTATTAATGCTAATAATAATGCTATTTATCCTATTATTTATGCTATTAATGCTATTAATGCTAATATTTATCCTATTAATGGTATTATTCATGCTATTAATGCTAATAATAATGCTATTAATGCTAATAATAATGCTATTAATGCTATTAATAATGCTATTAATGCTAATAATAATGCTAATAATGCTATTAATAATGTTATTAATGCTATTATTAATGCTAATAATGCTATTAATAATGTTATTAATGCTATTATTAATGCTAATAATCCTATTATTAATGCTATTTATGCTAATAATAATGCTATTAATGCTATTATTAATGCTATTAATAATGCTATTAATCCTATTATTTATGCTATTAATGCTATTAATAATGCTATTAATCCTATTATTTATGCTATTAATGCTATTAATGCTAATAATAATGCTATTAATGGTATTATTAATGCTATTAATGCTAATAATAATGCTATTAATGCTAATAATAATGCTAATAATCCTATTATTAATGTTATTAATGCTATTATTAATGCTAATAATCCTATTATTAATGCTATTTATGCTAATAATAATGCTATTAATGCTATTAATAATGCTATTAATCCTATTATTTATGCTATTAATGCTATTAATGCTAATAATAATGCTATTAATGGTATTATTAATGCTGTTAATGCTAATAATAATGCTATTAATGCTAATAATAATGCTATTAATGCTATTAATAATGTTATTAATGCTATTATTAATGCTAATAATGCTATTATTAATTCTATTAATGCTAATAATAATGCTATTAATGCTATTAATAATGTTATTAATGCTATTATTAATGCTAATAATCCTATTATTAATGCTATTTATGCTAATAATAATGCTATTTATGCTATTAATAATGTTATTAATGCTATTATTTATGCTAATAATGCTATTATTAATGCTATTAATGCTAATAATAATGCTATCAATGCTATTAATAATGTTATTAATGCTATTATTAATGCTAATAATGCTATTAATAATGCTATTAATGCTAATAATAATGCTATTAATGCTATTAATACTGTTATTAATGCTCATAATACTGCTCATAATGCTATTAATACTGCTATTACTGCTAATAATAATGCTATGGCTTATATTATTGCTATTGATGATGCGATTATTATTTAAAAATCTTAAAAAAAACAATAAACATATTTTAGATACCCGATGCATTTGCATCAGGCTAACAGCTATAACTACTATAATCAAATTAATGCACGTTCTAGAATCCCGATGCATTTGCATCGGGCTCACAGCTAGTTTTTTATAAGTAAATAACTATTATTAATTTGATATATTAATAGTAATATATTTTTACTCTTTTTTATGCAAAAATTATTTTAACACACCTTATTTATATTTTTGCATGTATACCTTATCTTTTACACTGAATAACACAATCATTCCTGCACAGATGCTGGGAATGCTCCTAGCTGATTAATTTCATATTTTATCCTTCACATAGTCGTAATACTCACATTTTTTATCTTATTTTCACCAACCATGCTGTATATCAACTACTCATTTTTTTGGTTTCACATAGATCAAGATATACTTGTTAATTACACCAACATGCTGGAGCATCAGATCTTTTTCTTCAATTTTTTTTTTCTTCAATTTTCAGATAGTTATAACGCCCCCTACAGGCGGATATTTAACTTGATACTGGGTATCACTTTCATCTCCATGATAATTGCATCCAAAATTCACTATACACGGCACCATCTTGTAGCTAAATTTGAAGATTGCAATTCTGATGGAATTACATTGTAATTATATGTTTGATAATGACCACATTGATGTTGTATGTACTCCTTTTTCTCTGACCATGACCCCTTTGGGGGATAGAACCTATGTGTGGTAAATTGAGAAACACATTGGAGGTGCTGCTACACCACAACACCTTTTTACATAAAAAAATGAGAACAAACATTTACTAATAAGGAAAACAGCTCCCTACTTTATTTAATTTTGATCAATATATCACGATGGCTTTTACATATTCTTTATGTTTTTTATTATTGTTTTTTTATTTTTTTCTTTAATTCTATAGATGAAAATTTTTTAGCATTACTTTTAACAAATAAAAAATAAAATTATTCTTATTTTTATATTTATACCAATTTTTAGCTATTTTCTCAATAAACCTCTATCTTCTTAAATCCTTTCCTAAAAATGACAAATAGAAAAGATTACTTAGATACAAAAAATTCTCATTTTTTAACACTTAGCTTAATGATTTTTTATTACATCCATATAACAGTATACCCTGGTGATACCTATATAGCAAGAAGGCAGTGGTGCAAGACACTAAAACACGAATAACTAAAAGAAACACCATGAACATGGGTTCTATTACCCTGTAGGTAGGGTGGCATGGCTATTCACACCCATTTTATTTATTTTTTTCCTGGATGTCTAAAGCATTATAGGAGCTGTTCCGCTCTGATTTTCATCAATTTTTTTACATCAATTGTTTTATAGGATTTTTACAAATGTTTTAGAGATACTTTGATGTTAAATATGTGTATAGAATGAGAATTTTATTGAAAATGGTGGGAAAATTGAGGCTCCTCCCACAGAAGTGACATCACATGTAAACAAGTCACACCCCTAATTACCTGTATTTGGGGCTATAAAAACCCTGACATGTTGTATCATGTAATATCCCTGAGGAAGGTGCCAGGAGGGGCATCGAAACGCGTAGGAAAGGAAATAAAGAAGATCTTTTGCTATCCAAATTGGATTCCTGGTGATTTGTGGGGACTTGGCAGCACGGACTGTAACACACCTTGCTCTCCCAATCCTTTGATCCCCTGTGAATACACGCCCAGGACCGGGTACCACACGGCCATGGGGTGGGTCAGTAGCAGGGTTAGTCAAGGGTACCATTCATAAGAGATGTTGGGAATCCAGGTGGCCTGGAAGCAACTTAGAGATCTTCTCACCCGGCGAGTTCTGAGGCCTCCCTGTTGTGCTGGTCCTGGCTACCTGTAGCTAGCTGCGACCCTCTCCTCCTTCGTACAGTCTCTCACCCGTATGGCAGGCAGCTTGAGCCCTTCCTGGGCACCAGTACTCTGGGTACTGTCACTGGGCTTTGTTGTGGACAGGGGACTTGGAATCTCCCGCTCTCCGGTTTTGGCTGCTGGGCCTGGAATACCCTCACAACCTCGGACTCCTGTGTCCACTCCTGGTGCACTGCACTGTGATTAGCCCGATCACTGCTCCACTCCCCAGCCCTGCTTCTCTCCTTCCTCAGACCCTCTCCTACGGGTCCCTCATGTTTGCTAGTCTCTGTTCCGGGACAAGCCTTACCCTGCTCCAGTCCACAGGACCTCTTCACAGTCTTCTTAGGAACTGAACTCCCTAACCCCACCCCCAGGTCAGAATTTAAAGGGGAGCTCCCCTGAATTCGGGTTGCAGAGCTCCCCCTTCTGGTCTGGAGTCAGGAACAGTGTTGCATGCTGTGGGCTTACCTGGTGTGGATACCTCTCCTTGCTTCCAAGCACAGAATCACCCAGCGAGGGAGGCAATGCCATTGTGGCAACCGGACTCCGCATGCCACAGGTGTATCGGGAGACGCAGACAAGGCTGCTGGGGCTACTCGCAGAAGGTTGCAGCATCTGGCTAAACAGCCAAAATCCTGAATTATGGTTCTGTGCCTTTAAGAGGTATTTTTATGTTTGGTGATAGCTGGAAGTCACTAGGACCCAACTGGTCTCCTACCGCCTTTCTCTATTATACTCCTTGTCTCCCATGATGAATTGTTGGTGATAGCTTGTTTTGCAGTTGGTGGTGCTTACAAGCTTAGCAGTGAATCTGGGTCTTCCTGTGTTGATTACTGTCTGGATCTCCTTTCAGATAAGTGTTTCTCCCTTCCCCCTTTATGTGTTTCCCTGGTGTGTTCCTTTAGTTGTTAGCTGGGTTGACTAGTGTTCACCCTCTTTGATCCCTAAGTAGTCTTAGTTCAGGGATAGTCAGGGAGAGGTATCATCAGGGGCGTAACTACTGGCATAGCAGATGTAGCGGTCGCTTTGGGCCCGGCGCTTGTGGGGGCCCGGACCCAGCGCTGCTACGCTGCTATCCGGTGACCTGCGATACAGTGGCGTAACTACTCGGGGCCCCGAGCTCCCCGGGGAGCCCTGCTGCCTGTGCCGCGCCGGAAGAGGAGCTGGGGGAGGACTGGAAGTGACAGTGATCACTTCCTGCAGCCGCACAGCAGTGCCCGCCCCTCCAAAAGCTGGGAGAGGCAGAGCAGGTAATTGTGCACTTCCCACCCGGCCGGCACCACTAGCACAACCCCCCCGCTTCTCACCCGGCCGGCACCACTAGCACACCCCCCCGCTTCTCACCCGGCCGGCACCACCAGCACCCCCCCGCTTCTCACCTGGCCGGCACCGCAACCACCACCCCCCCCCCACTTCTCACCAAGGGGGCCCCTAAGTGATTCTGGCTCCGGGGTCCGCGGGACACTTGTTACGCCACTGGGTATCATGATAGGTGACAGTTGCGGAGACTAAATAGCATTGTTAGGAGAGCCAAGTGGCAACGCTAGTTTATCTAGGGGTCACCATCTCCCCTTTGCCCTTAGCGTCAGAAACTCCTTTTCCCCCTTCATTGTCCTACACTGGGTGTCTCCCTACGTCCAACATGACATTATCACCATTTAAAAGTAAAGGGTGCAACTGATTTTTTTTTCTTTTCTTTCCTCCCTTCATGGATCCTGTCTCGGCTTTGACCCAGCAGCTCCAGAACTGACCCTGCAGGTTGCAGACATTTGGTTGTCTTGTCCAGGAACAGCAGATGCAGACTGTTGTGGTGGGGGACCCTGCGGGTGGTCAAGTCAGACCAGAACCTAAGATTGCTCTCCTAGACCGATTTTCAGGGGCAGAGACAAACTTGCAGTATTTAAAGAAGCCTGCAAACTATACTTTAGGCTTCGGCCCAATTCCTTGGAGATGAGAAGCAGCATGTGGGAATCATTATGTTGCTGTTACAGGGAGATCCCCAATCCTAGGCTTTATCTTTGCCACACGACTCTGCTTGTCTCCAGTCAGTAGGTGGGTTTTTTGATGCTCTCGGATTCATCTATGATGATCCTGACCGAGTGTCTTTGGCTGAGTCTATATTGCGTAACCTCCAACAGGGGAATCGATCAGAAGAGACTTACTGTTCTGAATTTTGTAGGTGGGCTACGGACACTAAGTAGAACGATCCGGCCCTCAGAAACCATTTTTGCCAGGGACTCTCAGAAAGGTTAGAGGGAACCTGACCCCTCCAAATCACCCCCAACCCAATTAATACCTGTCCCTGCACCCTGACATATCATTATTAGTAATCCTAGTCCTCCTCGCCCTGCTGTAGGGGCGTAATAGCCGGTGTGACGCTATTTGCGTCACATCCGGTCTTTGTGACGTCTGTACAGCCTTTAGGTGTAAATCTAAAGCGGCGCATGCGCAATGCCCCATGGTGAGGTCGGCGTACACCTAGAAGGTGTACCGATGTCACAAAGACCGGATGTGCCGCAAATAGCGTCACACCGGCTATTACTCCCCTACAGCAGGGCAGGAGGACTAGGATTACTTATCACGCCCATCGAGGCATGATAATGAGCAGCTAAGGAGGGCTTAGAGTCTCACAGGGAACACCCTGTGAGACTTATTCAGGGCCAAGAAGTCGCACATATGTAAGTGCATAATGTTGACTTTTCCAATGTTATAGAATGCATTTTGTTATAGAAAAGGACACTAATAATGATATGTCAGGGTGCAGGGACAGGTATTAATAGGGTTGGGGGTGATTTGGAGGGGTCAGGTTCCCTTTAAAGGATGCTTTGGTGGTTCATGGATAGATGCCCCATGATAGAAGGGGTAAACCTTTTTCTCCTGAGAACCTTTCTCATCGTAGTAACTTATTGCCAGGTGGGCAGTTGGAGGGTGCTTTCCTATTCCCAAGTGTGGATGAACCCATGCAACTAGGAGGAGCGAGCGCTTCCAATGTTTTTTCTGACATTTACAAAAGGAAAACAAAGGTGGTCTGTTTTTTCTGTTGCAAAAATTACCATTTTATTAGGGTCTGTCCCTCTGTTCCTAAATGGAGTGGAATACCTGGCACTCGTGTTACCATGGGTAGTGTGGGAGTGAAAGAGCAGGAGGTGTGTTTATCTTACACATGTAATTCTCTTTTTTTCCTGAGAGCCGAGGTGGCGCTAGAGAGCAGAACCGAAAGAATTTCTGTTTTGTGGACAGTAGAGCAGGGGTCAGCATGGTGGACGCTCTTTTTGTAAAGACTCATGGGCTTACCTGCAGCTTGTTGTCTAATCCCATCCATATCTATGCCATCGACTCAGCGCCTCTCGCTCAGGGAAGTTTAATGCAATTAGTGCATAATATTAAATTGAAGGTAGAACTCCAACATTAGTAGACAATTTCTCACGATGTTCTGGAGGGTGTCCCCGTTCCCATTGTTCTGGGCCTGCCTTGGTTGGTTAAACATAATCCTCTTGTGGATTGGCAGTCCAGAGACATTGTGGACTGGAGTGACTTGTGTGGAGAAATGCTTGAGCACATCTTATGCAGCAGTCTCTGCTGTGACATTGCCTGAATTTCTTTCAAAATTTGAGGATGTGCTCTCAGAGAAGGATTGTCAGGATTTGCCTCCTCACTGTGTATATGACTGTCATATTAACCTGATTCCTGGAGCTAAACTACCCAAGTCCAGACTGTATAATATTTCTGGTCCTGAGAGACAAGCCATGAAGCTGCACTCCCATCATCCCCAGGAGGTCCCACACCACAGTGTCGGCCATCGCTTCACGATAACAATCCTTAAATCCGTATTCCCCGAAGCTTTTATTGACATCGCCAGGGCCACGGAGCCGAGTCTCGACCCCTATGACTTCCCCGCAGCAGAACTGTTAGCCCGGTTTCTAGTACCCATGGGTAGGGGTGTCATGGGAGGCCTTCAGACCTTTCGGGTGGGTTGTCCTCTTAAGTGTCTGCTGCCAAATTGATGCTTTGTCTAAATGTGTGCACGACACCGGTAAGAACCACGCTGACAACAAGTCAAAGTACAGCTAAATGACAAAGACCTTTATTAAGGGAGGGGTAGCCAGTTTTATACGGCTCTTTAAAGGGATATTAAAGGGGTGTTGCATTTTATTCTGAAGAGAACATTCAATCATATTTCGTGTGTTAGTTAGCAATTCAGATTAGCCTTGGTTGGTACATTCGGTACAGGAACATCTTGACAAGAGCTTCAGCACTGCTACATCTAAATCAAAATATTATATAGAATCTGAGACAGAAATTCCAGAGGAGGGGAGGAAGAAGAAGGAGAAGAGATAACTAGAGGAAAGTACAAAGATTTATATAAACACTAGATGGCGGCCCGATTCTAAAGAATCGGGTAGTCTAGAATCCATATATAGTTTATTGTTAAAAAATTAAGAATAATACAATTAATGCATGATATCTATTAATGAACTATGTATAGTTGTAGGATGAATATTATTTTTGTACAATGGAATTATTATATTGTAGGGCTCTTGGTACACCGACTGGTTAATACTTGATACTTAGTAAGTAGCTTCATTTAAAAAATCAATATTGATATTCTGCGTATCAGCCAGTTTGTGTTTGCCCATCAACCACGTCAAGGTGGCCCTACGTCTCATGGGTCCCTACTCTAACTAATTCCTATTTATGAAGACTAAAAGCTGTTTTAGAGCAGCATTTTTCAGCTATTTGTAGAAGGTGGGGATATAATAAATACAATTTCCGTACTTGACACCTAAGGGCTTACTTGCGACACACTTGCAGCAATTCTGATGCAATATATATGGAACTTGCGGTTAACCTGCTGTAAATGCGGCACACATGGCCTCGGCAGGTGGACGAAATGCAGCCGCTACAAAACCGCAGGTCAGTGCGGTTTTTATGGCCGAAACTGCCGTAACCACGTATGTGGCATCTGCCGCAAGTGAACCACAAATTCCACTTAGGCAGCAAGTGCAGAAATTGTGTTTTTTCCCACCTAAACTTCCACAAATAGCCAAAAAATGCAGATGTTAAAGCTAAATCCATAATTTTCTATCTATATATGAAACTATGTATCTATATGTACAGAATACACCTTGAGATGGAGATGTGTGTGAACAGCCATCTTACCCGTCTCTCGGGTGTTTACAAAAACCTCTCCTAGTGAAAAAAGAAATGCAAATTTCTCAGCACCTATAGTGCTGGAGCTTAAGACTGTGGTTCATCTCACCAAATCGATAAATTTGGATGATACAAATCTATCATCTTTTACTAAATGTGTGTTCATATCTACTATATAATTGCCTAATCATGTCTGTCTGAGGCTGAAATCGCGCGCCAGGTCGCCAGTGCTCATTGGTCGCTGCCAGCCGCAGCAACCAATGAGCGCAGCATAGGCAAAACAGCCGCACGCATTCAAAACCTGGCGACGGCGACGCATTAGCGAGGTAGGATTGCTGTGACAGCGCTACACTCACATAGTGGGCAGGAAAGCTGACTTCACTGTCGCCTTTCTCGCCCTGTTATTTGAAATGAACAGATGATCTCCACTACTACACCCCCTGTTTTAACCCCGCCTCCAGCGGCCTTTCATTACGGAACGTCATTGCAGCAAGAAAAAAAAGGAGGAAGAGGAACAATGTCGGGGTGAGTGGAGCCTCCTCCATCCTGCTATTCACCCCTAGCTACCCCTGCTTACCCCTCTCACCCCACACTGCCCCCACAGAACCCACACTGCCCCCACACTACCGCCACTGAACCCACGCTGCACCCTCTCACTCCACACTGCGCACTGAGCCTACACTGCTTCCACTGAACCCCACTCTCACCCGTTCCCAGTCACACCCAGTGACCTCCGCTCAGCACCAAGTCACCTCCGCTCAGCACTCAGTCACCTGTCTCAACATCCACTCACCCATCTCAGCATCCACTCACCCGTCTCAGCATCCAGTCACCACCGCTCAGCACCCACTCACCCTCGCTCAGCACCCACTCACCCGCTCAGCACACAGTCATCCCCGCTCAGCACCCAGTCACCCTTGTCTCAGCATCCACTCACCCATCTCAGCATCCAGTCACCCCAACTGAGCACCCACTTACCCCCGCTCAGCACCCACTCACCCCCACTCAGGACCCACTCACTCCGTTCAGCACCCAGTCACCCATCTCAGCACCCAGTCACCCCCACTCAGCACCCAGTCACCCCTCTCAGCACCCAGTCACCCGTCTCAGTACCAATTCACCCGCTCAGCACCCAGTCACCCCCACTCAGCATCCAGTCACCCCTCTCAGCACCCAGTCACCCGTTTCAGTACCAATTCACCCGCTCAGCACCCATTCACCCCCACTCAGCACCCAGTCACCCTCGCCCAGCACCCACTCATCCCTGCTTAACTCCGCTGTACACAAACACCGCTGTACACCAACTCCACTGAACACCAACACTGCTGTACACCAACACTGATGCACACCAACACCACTGCACACCAACACCACTGAACTCCCACAGTGCTGCACACCGAAACTGCTGCCCACCGACACTGGTGTACACTAACACCGCTGAACACAGACAGTGCTGTACACTGACACTGCTGCATACTGACACTGCTGCAGACTGACACTGGTGCACACTGACACTGCTGCACAACGACACTGCTGCACAACGACACTGTTGCATAGCGACACCACTGCCCAATGACACCGCTGGCCACCGTCATCGCTACACACCGTCACCGCTGCACACCGACACCGCTGCCCACCAACACCGCTGGCCACCAACAGCGCTGCACATCGGCATCGCTGTACACCGACACTGCTGCACACCGACACTGCTGCACAATGACACTGCTGCCCAGCGACATTACTGCCCACCGACACCGCTGCCCACCGACACCGCTGCCTACCGCCACTGCTGTACACCGCCACCGGTGCACACCGACACTGCTGTACACTGATACTGCTGTACACCAACACTGCTGTACACCGACAGCGCTGTGCACCAACACCACTGCACACGGACACCGCTGCACGCCAACACCGCTGCGGCCGCGACCAATCAGCTATATACTGGCGCGGGATTTATACCCAGCTTTGCATTGCATTATTCTTACATCTTCATAAATAAACTACTGTACATACATATTCTAGAATACCCGATGTGTTAGAATCGGGCCACGATCTAGTATATATATATACTATGAACTGTCTAAATAAAGGATTTAAGATGTAAAACTAAAAACTATATATGTTACGTGGCTATTTCCTAATTAAGTACCGTATATACTCGTGTATAAGCCAACCCGTGTATAAGCCGACCCCCCTACTTTTGCCCCCAAAAACTGGGAAAACCTATTGACTCGCATATAAGCCAAGGGTGGACTCCAGCACAGGTATACAACCCCAGCAGTGAGGTATACATCAGCCTCCCCAGTGGTAGTATACAGCAGCAGCCCCAGTGGTATATACAGCAGCAGCCCCAGTGGTAGTATACAGCAGCCCCAGAGGTATATGCAGCCCCAGAGGTATATACAGCCCCAGAGGTATATGCAGCCCCATATGCAGCCCCAGAGGTATATACAGCCCCAGAGGTATATGCAGCCCCAGAGGTATATGCCGCCCCATATGCAGCCCCAGAGGTATATACAGCCCCATATGCAGCCCCAGGAGGTATATGCAGCCCCATATGCAGCCCCAGAGGTATATACAGCCCCATATGCAGCCCCAGGAGGTATATGCAGCCCCATAAACAGCCCCAGAGGTATATGCAGCCCCATATGCAGCCCCAGGAGGTATATGCAGCCCCAGAGGTATATACAGCCCCAGAGGTATATGCAGCCCTATATGCAGCCCCAGAGGTATATACAGCCCCATATGCAGCCCCAGGAGGTATATGCAGCCCCATATGCAGCCCTAGAGGTATATGCAGCCCCAGATGTATATACAGCCCCATATGCAGCCCCAGAGGTATATGCAGCCCCATATGCAGCCCCAGAGGTATATACAGCCCCATATGCAGCCCCAGGAGGTATATGCAGCCCCAGAAGTATATACAGCCACATATGCAGCCCCAGGAGGTATATGCAGCCCCAGGAGGTATATGCAGCCCCAGGAGGTATATGCAGCCCCCCCATCTATATACAGGCCCCCCCCGCCGCAATCCTGTAAAGGTAGAGATTAGTATACTTATCCCTCCGCTGTCCCGCCGCCGCCGCCATCACGCTCCTCCATCTTCATCCAGCGTCTTCCGTCTTCTTTCAGCTTCCTCCTCTGTCGCGTCGGCAATGACGTCATTGCCTGCGACCATCGGAGGAACCCGGAAGAAGACGGAAGACGCTGGATGAAGATGGAGGAGCGGCGGCGGGACAGCGGCAGCGGGACAGCGGAGGGATAAGTATACTAATCTCTTCCTTTACAGGATTGCGGCGGGGGGGGGCCTGTATATAGATCGGGGCACTGTATACTGTATACATTGTATACAGTATACAGTGACTCGCATATAAGCCGAGGGGGTAACTTTTCAGCCCAATTTTTGGGCTGAAAAACTCGGCTTATACGCGAGTATATACGGTACTTGAAATCTATATATCTATGGCTAAACGATTTTTTTTTGTTTTTTTTTGTTTTTTTTGTCTTATATATCTATGACTAAACTAATTTTTTTTTTTTTTATATATCTATTAGTAAACTAAATATGCACACCGACACCACTGCACACCAACACCACTGAGCTCCCGCAGTGCTGCACACCGACACTGCTGCCCACCGACACTGGTGTACACTAACACCGCTGAACACAGACAGTGCTGTACACTGACACTGCTGCATACTGACACTGCTGCAGACCGACACTGCTGCAGACTGACACTGGTGCACACTGACACTGCTGCACAACGACACTGCTGCATAGCCACACCGCTGCCCAACGACACCGCTGACCACCGTCATCACTGCACACCATCACCGCTGCACACCGACACTGCTGCCCACCAACACCGCTGGCCACCAACAGCGCTGCACATCGGCATCGCTGTAGACCGACACTGCTGCACACCGACACTGCTGCACAATGACACTGCTGCCCAGTGACACTACTGCCCACCGACACCGCTGCCCACCGACACCGCTGCCTACCGCCTCTGCTGTACACCGCCACCGGTGCGACCGCGACCAATCAGCTATATACTGGCGCGGGATTTATACCCAGCTTCGCATTGCATTATTCTTACATCTTCATAAATAAACTACTGTACATACATATTCTAGAATTCCCGATGCGTTAGAATTGGGCTACCATCTAGTATATATACAGTGCCTACAAGTAGATTTAGGTGGTTTGATAAGATGCAAATAAGTTAGAGCCTTCAAACTGCAAACGAGAGTAGGATTTATTAACAGAAGCATGAATCTTACAAACCAAAAAATTATGTTGCTCAGTTGAATTTTAATAAATTTTAAACATAAAAGTGTGGGTCAATTATTACTCAACCCCTCAAACCACCAGCATTCTGTTTGGTCCCCCTAAAGTATTAAGAAGTAGTTCAGGCACAAAGAACAATGAGCTTCACATGTGTGGATTAATTATCTATTTTGCCAGCCTTTTCTGACTATTTAAGACCCTCCCCAAACTTGTGAACAGCACTCATACATGGTCAACATGGGAAAGACAAAGGAGCATTCCAAGGCCATCAGAGACAAGATCGTGGAGGGTCACAAGGCTGGCAAGGGGTACAAAACCCTTTCCAAGGAGTTGGGCCTACCTGTCTCCACTGTTGGGAGCATCATCTGGAAGTGGAAGGCTACTGTTAGCCTTCCACGGCCTGGACAGCCTTTGAAAGTTTCCTCCCGTGCCGAGGCCAGGCTTGTCCGAAGAGTCAAGGCTAACTCAAGGACAACAAGGAAGGAGCTCCGGGAAGATCTCATGGCAGTGGGGACATTGGTTTCAGTCAATACCATAAGTAACGTACTCCACCGCAATGGTCTCCGTTCCAGACGAGCCCGTAAGGTACCTTTACTTTCAAAGCGTCATGTCAAGGCTCATCTACAGTTTGCTCATGATCACTTGGAGGACTCTGAGACAGACTGGTTCAAGGTTCTATGGTCTGATGAGACCAAGATCGAGATATTTGGTGCCAACCACACACGTGACGTTTGGAGACTGGATGGCACTGCATACGACCCCAAGAATACCATCCCTACAGTCAAGCATGGTGGTGGCAGCATCATGCTGTGGGGCTGTTTCTCAGCCAAGGGGCCTGGCCATCTGGTCCGCATCCATGGGAAGATGGATAGCACGGCCTACCTGGAGATTTTGGCCAAGAACCTTCGCTCCTCCATCAAGGATCTTAAGATGGGTCGTAATTTCATCTTCCAACAAGACAACGACCCAAAGCACACAGCCAAGAAAACCAAGGCCTGGTTCAAGAGGGAAAAAATCAAGGTGATGGAGTGGCCTAGTCAGTCTCCTGACCTTAACCCAATTGAAAACTTGTGGAAGGAGCTCAAGATTGAAGTCCACATGAGACACCCAAAGAACCTAGATAACTTGGAGAAGATCTGCATGGAGGAGTGGGCCAAGATAACTCCAGAGACCTGTGCCGGCCTGATCAGGTCTTATAAAAGACGATTATTAGCTGTAATTGCAAACAAGGGTTATTCCACAAAATATTAAACCTAGGGGTTGAATAATAATTGACCCACACTTTTATGTTTAAAATTTATTAAAATTCAACTGAGCAACATAACTTCTTGGTTTGTAAGATTTATGCTTCTGTTAATAAATCCTACTCTCGTTTGCAGTTTGAAGGCTCTAACTTATTTGCATCTTATCAAACCACCTAAATCTGCAGGGGGTTGAATACTACTTGTAGGCACTCTATATACTATGAACTGTCTAAAAATAAAGGATTTAAGATGTAAAACTAAAAACTATATATGTTACGTGGCTATTTCCTAATTAAGTACTTGAAATTTATATATCTATGGCTAAACAATTTTTTTTTTTGTTTTTTTTGTTATATATCTATGACTAAATAATTTTTTTTTTTTTTTTTATATCTATTAGTAAACTAAATATATCTATGAGTAAACTAAAAAAAAAAAATTTTTAAACTAAAACATTTTTATACACAATATTTTGTGTAAAAACTTTGGGACTATGAGGCACTAATTGTCCTTGAAGTGGTGTATTGACCACTTTGACCCTGACATTGCAACGCTGTTTGACTCTGGAAAATGCAACATAGAGTTGACCATGGGCAAATGCTGGTTCTGGTAGATATATTCCAACTCGATTGAGGGTCTGCCCTTGTGATTTATTAATGGTCATTGCAAATGCTGGCTTAATCGGAAATTGTCTGCGTCATAATTTGAAAGGAAATCCAGTCTCTGATGGACACAAATCAATTCGTGGAAAGAATACCACATTTCCTGCTGCTGAGCCACTAATTACTTTAGCTTGTATGATATTGGCATGTAACGCAGTGACAATCAGCCGAGTACCAATGCAGAGACCTTTCTTGGTGTTGATATTTCGTAATAACATGACAATGGTGCCAACTTTAAGTTTTAGCCGATGTGAAGGAATTCCAGTTGGTGTTAGTGAATTTAAAAATTCCACTGGGTATTGGTCGAGGTCATCAGCTTCATCAGGATCGATGGAATCATCACTGATATATTCACTATAGTCACCTGGCAAGCGATCTATGACGTTAGAATCGACTTTCTCAACGTCTTCATTTTTTGGACATAAAATAGCATGAGAAGCAGCAATATTTATGCTCTCGGTGTCATTCACATCAATAGAAAGTTTATCTCCAAAAATATCAGTGATTAAAGAGCCAGTGCACACCATGTCTGGAGGAATTTCAAAGATATCGTCTCCAAGGTTATCTTCATTTGACAGCTGTCCATTTCCCAGTCGAAGCAACCAACTGCTGTATTCAGGATCAATGGAGTGCATGTTGTTGATAAGCGGCAGTCGAGCAAAAAGTTGCCATGTTTGTGAATATTTAATACAGCTCTCTACAATATCTGTTCTTGATCCATGAGCAATAACAGGAAGACATTGTCTAAAGTCTCCTCCAAGAACAATAACTTTTCCTCCAAAAGGTGTTTTCTCTTTCTTAGCCACATTCGTTGTCATGATGTCTCCTAAAAGTCTATCAATGACATTCAAGGCATATTTAGATAGCATTGTGCACTCATCAATAATAAAAAGTTTCGTATTATGCAAATGCTTAGCCGCATCGGTATCATTTTTAACCCTGGAAACAGATGTTTCATTCACAGGTATTGGAATGCCATAGAGAGAATGTATTGTTCGTCCCCCTTGTAGTAAATTAGCCGCAATTCCTGTAGTGGCAGCAGGTGATACAATGTTTCCTTGTCCCCTTAGAAGATGTAGGAGGAGATGATATAGATAGGTTTTTTCCACGACACCACATTATTGTCTTCTAAAGCCTGATTAATGGTATCATAGGCCAAAAGTTGTTCCTCATTGAGAGTAGCTTTCATCTCAGCAGCTGTTCTTAGCTCATAATCCTTATCATACTGCGGGAGCAGTTGTGGTTTCTTAGCTGGGCGTGGTAAATTGAAATCAGTATAACTTTTCCCGTGAACTTTTAGAACATCTTGGACATCTGTCATAGCATATCCTTCACAATTTATACAGTCTTCAATGTTGGAGTGGTATGCACGGCAGTAGTCTGTACAAAGTGTTCTTTAAATTCATCCCACAACTCAAGAGGATTAGCTGGAGGACCAAATATACAGATATAGGCAAAGAGGTCGCGAAGCTGTGCAGGCATATTAAGAATACAGGCATAAAGTAAGGTATTTATCCAGACACTATCATTGAATAGTAATCCAAGTGCTAATGCTGCTTCTTTGAAGGTTAGATGTATGACTCCATTGACAGTTTTAAGACTCTCAAAACTGGTTGCACCTATCACATGCAATAACAACAACCGTAAATAGTAGCGTTCCTGGTCTTTGAGACTTACATTATACATTCTGCCAATAATAGAGCTACCTGATCGTTTTCTTTTTTCCCAAGATCCTTGTTGCCAAACATACCATTCAGGAATTTCGTTAATTATTAATTAATCGATTCGTTTTTTCTTCAAAAGACTCATTAGTGACATGTTTAATGAAAGCAGTATTAACAGTGTTCAGGCGCTTGCATCTGTCCTCTGTAGTTTCGATAGCACGCTGTGTGGCCTTACGTGCGGCTTCGGCGGCTTTTAGCTCTGCGTCATTAATATACTTCCTATCACACCTGATCTTACGTGCGGCATCAGCAGCTTTTAGCTGTGTGTCATTAGTACACATAACAGTGTCCAGGGTCTTGTATGTGTCCTGTCCTGTGTACTCTTGTTAGCACGCTGTGTGGCCTTACGTGCGGCATCGGCGGCTTTTAGCTCTGCATCATTAATATACTTTCTATCAGACCTGATCTTACGTGCGGCATCAGCAGCTTTAGCTGTGTGTCATTAGTATACATAACAGTGTCCAGGGTCTTGCATCTGTCCTCTGTACTTTTGTTAGCACGCTGTTTGCGTTTACATGCGGCATCGGCGGCTTTTCGCTCTGCGTCATTAGTATACTTTCTATCACACCTGATATTACGTGCGGCATCAGCAGCTTTTGGCTGTGTGTCATTAGTATACTTGCTATTAGAGCTCATGTTGGCAAAGGTAAAGAGCTTTAAGCGTGGTAGTGGCAAACAAGGTTAATAAGATGCAGCGTCAGGTAGTAGGAAAATAGCCAGTTAATAATAGGCAATAGTTCTTTGCAGGAATGCAGATATTAATAATAGGCAGTTTATATTGCAGAGAAATTGCTCAGCAATAATGGACAATGTCCTTATGTGGCAAATAATAGAGCAATATACCCAGTGTGCAGAGTTGGCACAGAAGAGGTTAATAAACGGCAGTCTCTCAGTATAACAGTCAGTGAACAATAGGCAGTATATATAGAGAAAACACCAAACAGAAGTTCAATATTGGTGTGAAAATATCACTGAACCACTTCACAACGAAATATATATGTAGTGTAGGTAAATAGTATTAGCTCTTTTTTGACGAAATTAGGCAGCAGCTTGAAGTGCGACGTCACTGGGACCGCCTCGACGCAGTAGAAACTGTCTGAGGTAAAAAATCAAATGCGCGCCTTAAAATGGCGGGCGGAGTGTGTCGCAGTGAGGCGCGATTCTGATTGGTCGCTCGCGTCAGGCGCCGACCAATCAGAAGCGCGCCGCAAGAAACAACGCCATGTTTTGAATCTGATGTTACAAAATAGATTTGGCTCTATGCTGATTGGCCGCCGGCAGCCGCGAGCGACCAATCAGAATAGCGGAGCGGGGCATGGAGCGGGCGCGTGGTAGCCGGGAGCCGAAGTCGGCTCCAGGCTAGCTCGCGCCGGCGGAGTGGGCGCGAGGTAGCCGGGAGCCGAGGTCGGGTCCCGGCAACGTCGCGCCGGCAGAGCGAGTCGGGGATCTCCTGCCGGGCAGATCCGCGGCTCAGCTCCGGGGAGCCGCGAGCCAGCCGGGATTTGCCCGGTACCGCGAGCGACCAATCAGATTCAAGCCGCGGCAAAGCGCCATCTTTAAAAAAGCTAAGAAGTGAAAAAAAAAATTTAAAGGATGGCCCGTGTTCTCTCGGCGCTCTTCTCATTGGTCGCCGTCAGGCGCGAGCGACCAATGAGAAGAGTGGGGAGGGCCACGGCGCCATATTTGAAATCCAAAGTTCCCGCTGGAATTCAAATATGGCGCCGTGCCCCGCCCCACTCTTCTCATTGGTCGCTCGCGCCTAGCACCGACCAATGAGAAGAGCACCGCCATCTTTTACCTTTTTTTTTTTTTTAACATGCTTAGATTTTGAAACATGGCGCCGTGCTGCCGCTTGAATCTGATTGGTCGCTCGCAAGCCGAGCTCCGGCTACCTCGCGCTCGTTCCGTGCCCCGCTATTCTGATTGGTCGCTCGAGGCTGCCGGAGACCATCTGAATAGCGCCGCCATTTATGGCGCCATACTTCAAATACACTGTACCCAGTGTATTTGAAATATGGTGGCATAGCGCGCGCCGCTATTCTGATTGGTCGGCCCGCTGAAGGCGCCGACCAACAGAATAGCGGCGCGATCAATGCCGCCATATTTAAAAGACACTCAGTACACTGTATTTGAAGGATGGCGCCATACAGCGCGCCGCTATTCTGATTGGATCGGCGCGCTGAACGCGGCAACCAGTCAGAATAGCGCCGCGCTCTATGGCGCCATACTTGAAATACACTGTACTCAGTGTATTTCAAATATGGTGGCATAGCGCCCGCCTCTATTCTTATTGGTCGGCGCCTTCAGCGCGCCGACCAACCAGAATAGCGGCGCGCTGTATGGTGCCATCCTTCAAATACACTGTACTCAGTGTATTTCAAAGATGGCGGCATAGCGCCCGCCGCTATTCTGATTGGTCGGCGCGCTGAAGGCGCTGACCAATCGAATAGCGGCGCGCTGTATGGCGCCATACTTTAAATACACTGTACTCAGTGTATTTCAAATATGGCGGCATAGCGCGCGGCGCTATTCTGATTGGTTGGCGCCTTCAGCGCACCGACCAATCAGAATAGCGGCGGGTTCTATGCCGCCATATTTGAAATACACTGAGTACAGTGTAGTTGAAGGATGGCGCCATACAGCGCGCCGCTATTCTTTTTTTTTTCATAAAATATTGTTTATTTAAGTTTAGCATAACAAATATCAAACAATAAAGAAGGGTAAGACATAATAAATAAAAAGGAAATGAAAATAACACATGAATATATCCTGCAATGATAGAGCAAAAATAATACATGGAGGCACACAATAGAGATGGCGAGCGACCCGCCCCTTTGAGGCTAAAGAAAGGGCAGACATCAGAGCAAGCCGGGGCCGGTGATAACGTAATCCCGTGAGCCTCCTAGTACTCCGGCAGGCAGAGTGATCAAGATAGTGTTAAGTAGAGATGTAGAAAAGAGAAAGGACCAAGAGGGGCAGGAGGAAGTAGTAGGAGAACAAAGGAGGAGGAGGGATAAGTGGGGGGCGGTATTCAAGTTGTCCAGGTCATGTCCGCGCATTTCACAGAAGAGACTCAAGTAGAGGGCCGTCCCGGTAATACCACCAAAGAGACCAGAGCTGCTTGTGCTTCTCCCAGGTCTCATGGTCGTGGGCCATAAGTCCTTCAATGCGGCATATCCTATCCATTTCCTTTACCCATTCTCCAATGGAGGGGGCGACTGTTGATTTCCAGTGTCGCGGAATCAAGACCCTGGCCGCCATCAGGCAGAAACGAAACAGGCCACGCTTGCACAATTTGAGTGAACCAGGGATAAGGGACAGAAGCGCAATCTGTGGAGAAGGTGAATGGCATATTCCTGAGATAGACTCATAAGTCAAGAATATTGAAAGCCAATAGCTTGGATGGGGCCACATTGCCACCAAATGTGTAGCATAGTACCCGGCTCTTCGCCACACCTCCAGCACAGGTCAGGCATTGAGGGAAACATTTTATGAAGAAGTGCTGGGCACCTATACCACCTAGTTAAGATCTTATAATTCGGCTCCTGAAAGCTGCAGGACACCGACAACTTATTCGTCAATGCAAAAATCTTAGCCCGGTCAGAATCAGAGAACGTCACCCGCAAGGTCAGATTGCCAGGTCCCTACAAATGAGGGGATGGCGGAAGGGCCCGCGTCTGAGAGCACGCCATATAAGAGGGAGATGACGTGAGCAGGAGGCTCAGTTAAGAGAAACAATGCTTCTAAACCCGAGAGTGACTTCCCCCGCAGGGACCGGAAAAACGCGTCCAACTGAGAGACCTCCAACCAGGACCCCTGCCCTCCCAACGACCCCCTCCCCCCGCATCCCCCCTGCGCTGCTCCGCCACCTGAGCCAGACAGGGGTTGTCGCTAACACGCCAACCCAAAAAGACCAGTCTCCCAAACGTCGGGGGAAAGTCAGGGTTATTGAACAGGGGCCCAAGTAGGGATGGATGATCACCTTCACATCCCCCCCCCTCGCCACGAATCCCAATAGCCCAGCACTACACGTGTAAGTTGGGGAAACAACGAAACCAGGGGGCGGGAACTTTTCCGGATCCATGGTAGCCACCGCAGCGGGAAGGGCGAAAGGAGGTTCTCGACCCTCACCCACTGCTTATGACATTGATTATACCTCCAGTCTAAAATTCGGGATAAGAGAACGGAATGATAGTAACGTTGAAAGTTAGGTAAGTCCGCCCCAACCCTCCGCTTCGAGTCGGTCAGAGTCGAGAAGCGAACCCGGGGTCTCGCCGAATTCCATATAAATTTGCGCAGTGCAGAGTGTAGGCAGCGAAAGAAAGAGGGAGGGACGTCCGTAGGGACCGTCTGGAACAAGTAGAGAATTTAGGCAGAATGTCCATTTTTATGGCATTAATACGGCCGAACCAGGATAACTGGGTACTTGGAAGTCTCTTGAGTTCAAGAAGTGTGGAGTGCAAGAGTGGGGTATAATTGAGAGCAAATAAGTCCCTGGGGTCTCCAGGAATAGAGATACCCAAGTATTTGAAGCCCCTGTCTACCCATCGGAAAGAAAAGGAGGACTGGAGCTGGGCAACTAATGGGCCTGGGAGCGTGAGGTTCATCACTTCTGTCTTGGAATAATTAACTTTGAAATTAGAAACCTCACCAAACCTCGTAAATTTCCGCATGAGCATCGGGAATGCGACTAAGGGATTAGCAATATAGACCAATAGGTCGTCTGCATAGAGGGCTAGTTTGGAATGTTCCCCATGTATCTGGACGCCTCTAATATCCGCGGATCCTCTTAGTGCGCACGCCAGGTGCTCCATCGCGATGGCATACAACAGGGGCGACAAAGGGCACCCCTGCCGCGTCCCATTAGAGACCTCAAAGGCCGAGGAAAGGAGCCCATTGACCCTCAACCGAGCAGTGGGGCCGTGATAGAGTGCCTGTATCTTCCCCATAATAACCAGTCCTAAGCCCAATTGCCTCAGAGAAGCAAAAAGAAACTCCCAGCCCAGACGGTCAAATGCCTCTTCGGCATCAACCCAGAGAAAGCATGCAGGAATATTATTGTCATGAACGTAGTCTGAGATGAGTAACGTCTTAATGGTGTTATCTCTAGCCTTGCGGCGTAAGATAAACCCAGTCTGGTAATAATGGATAGAAGCCGGCAATAGTGGGCCAAGTCTGGAGGCAAGAATTTTGGCAAGGATCTTTACGTCAAGATTTAATAGGGAGATAGGGCGATAACTAGCGCAGGATAGGGGGTCCTTCCCTGGCTTTGGTATGACCGTTATCTTGGCTGCCAGGGTCTGGGGAGCGAATGGGCATGAGTCGGAAATAGAATTATAAAGGGAGGTTAGTTGCGGGGCCAATTCCTGCGCGAATAATTTATAAAAGTTTGCTGAGAAACCGTCAGGGCCTGGGCTCTTCCCATTAGGAAGTGCAGCGATAGTATCAGACACCTCCTGGTCCATAAAGGGCAGTTCTAAAGTCTCCGAGTCTCCCTAAATGATGGGCGGCAGCGGCGTGTCCGCAATATAGTCTGACACCCGGCGTCGGAAGTCATCGGTGGGCATGTCAGCTAAGGGACCTCTAAGATTGTATAAAGATTTATAGTAGTCCCCAAACGCCTCCACTATGTCGCGTGGCCCGTGGAGAAGACCTCCCAGTCTCGACTTAATAGAAGGAATGAAGGTGGAGGGAAGTCGGGGGTGCAAGAATCTAGCCAACGCTCTCCCCGGCTTGTCTGAGAACTCATACAAATACTTACGGAAGCGGTCTTGTTGGCGACTAGACGTCGTGTCCATGATTGTATGTAGGTCCGATCGAGCTTTATTTAGGTCCGCAAGAAGCTGCGGAGATCGTGACTGCTTATGTCTGGTCTCCAACTGGTGTATGGTCGTCATCAGATCCGAGACCTCACGTGTTCGCTCGCACTTCAATCTAGCCCCCTGCTGAATGAGGATCCCCCGAATGACACCCTTTAGAGCTTCCCACCGTAAGGGGAGGGCTGTGGGGTCTGCCTCGTGATCAGCCAAGAAGTCCGTGATTGCAGAGCGGACCGCCGATACGCAAGACAGTTGCCTCAATAGTCCGGGATTGAGTGACCAAGTCCACTCTGTCGGCGCCAAACCCGAAAGGCCAAGGGACAGGAAAATTGGAGCGTGATCCGACCAGATCATGGAAACAATGTCCACGACAGGGTCAGTTAGAAACAAATGAGTCCTGCACACAGAGAACAAGTCTGTAAGAACATGTTCACACCGCCAACATATTTGGAGACAAAAAGCTAAATGCGACCAAAAACAACAGTACACTGCAGTAAAAGTATTAAATGCAAGTGCAGTATAAAAAATAGTGTAACAAATACAGGGTACTTAGTCTATCCGTTTTTTTGCGCAAAAAAAGTTATATCAAGCCACGTCACTAACTTCAAAGTGTACCCATCTCTGACGCGGTCCTAACTGTTGTATTAAAAAACCTGACTAGTGTGTATACTTACCAGTGAGCAGGAGCCAGCAAGACCTGTGTCTGAGATGGACTGAAGGCGACGGGGCTCTATGTGTGCAGGGCCCAGAGAGGGGCGGAGACTCCATCTCTTGCAAAGCAAGAGGCAACTTAATTAGAAACAAATGAGTCCTGCACACAGAGAACAAGTCTGTAAGAACATGTTCACACCGCCAACATATTTGGAGACAAAAAGCTAAATGCGACCAAAAACAACAGTACACTGCAGTAAAAGTATTAAATGCAAGTGCAGTATAAAAAATAGTGTAACAAATACAGGGTACTTAGTCTATCCGTTTTTTTGCGCAAAAAAAGTTATATCAAGCCACGTCACTAACTTCAAAGTGTACCCATCTCTGACGCGGTCCTAACTGTTGTATTAAAAAACCTGACTAGTGTGTATACTTACCAGTGAGCAGGAGCCAGCAAGACCTGTGTCTGAGATGGACTGAAGGCGACGGGGCTCTATGTGTGCAGGGCCCAGAGAGGGGCGGAGACTCCATCTCTTGCAAAGCAAGAGGCAACTTAATTAGAAACAAATGAGTCCTGCACACAGAGAACAAGTCTGTAAGAACATGTTCACACCGCCAACATATTTGGAGACAAAAAGCTAAATGCGACCAAAAACAACAGTACACTGCAGTAAAAGTATTAAATGCAAGTGCAGTATAAAAAATAGTGTAACAAATACAGGGTACTTAGTCTATCCGTTTTTTTGCGCAAAAAAAGTTATATCAAGCCACGTCACTAACTTCAAAGTGTACCCATCTCTGACGCGGTCCTAACTGTTGTATTAAAAAACCTGACTAGTGTGTATACTTACCAGTGAGCAGGAGCCAGCAAGACCTGTGTCTGAGATGGACTGAAGGCGACGGGGCTCTATGTGTGCAGGGCCCAGAGAGGGGCGGAGACTCCATCTCTTGCAAAGCAAGAGGCAACTTAATGTTTCTAATTAAGTTGTCTCTTGCTTTGCAAGAGATGGAGTCTCCGCCCCTCTCTGGGCCCTGCACACATAGAGCCCCGTCGCCTTCAGTCCATCTCAGACACAGGTCTTGCTGGCTCCTGCTCACTGGTAAGTATACACACTAGTCAGGTTTTTTAATACAACAGTTAGGACCGCGTCAGAGATGGGTACACTTTGAAGTTAGTGACGTGGCTTGATATAACTTTTTTTGCGCAAAAAAATGGATAGACTAAGTACCCTGTATTTGTTACACTATTTTTTATACTGCACTTGCATTTAATACTTTTACTGCAGTGTACTGTTGTTTTTGGTCGCATTTAGCTTTTTGTCTCCAAATATGTTGGCGGTGTGAACATGTTCTTACAGACTTGTTCTCTGTGTGCAGGACTCATTTGTTTCTAATTAAGTTGCCTCTTGCTTTGCAAGAGATGGAGTCTCCGCCCCTCTCTGGGCCCTGCACACATAGAGCCCCGTCGCCTTCAGTCCATCTCAGACACAGGTCTTGCTGGCTCCTGCTCACTGGTAAGTATACACACTAGTCAGGTTTTTTAATACAACAGTTAGGACCGCGTCAGAGATGGGTACACTTTGAAGTTAGTGACGTGGCTTGATATAACTTTTTTTGCGCAAAAAAACGGATAGACTAAGTACCCTGTGTTTGTTACACTATTTTTTATACTGCACTTGCATTTAATACTTTTACTGCAGTGTACTGTTGTTTTTGGTCGCATTTAGCTTTTTGTCTCCAGACAGGGTCAGTTAGTAAAAGTTTGTGGCTGATCAGAAAAAGATCAAGTCGACTGTACATATCATGCACAGCCGAGTAGTAGGTGTAATCTCTGACCCTCGGGTTCAGAAGCCGCCAGACATCGACCATTCTAATCTCAAGGAGCCTAGTTCTCAAAGATTCCAGGTGAGAGACAGGCACAGAAGATCTACGAGTAGAGGAGTCCAGTTCACGATCAAAAACAAAATTAAGGTCGCCCCCCAGTATCACCGAACCCTCTGCGAAGTCCGCTAGGGTACGTAGGTAAGACAGAAGTCTACGGGCCGGGTCCTGATTTGGGAGGTATAGGTTGGCGATTGTGAGGATGTCATTCGCAATCTGCAGCTTCAGGAGAACGAATCTACCCTGCGGGTCGATTCTGGAGTCAAGGACCCGTGCCTGTAAGGATCTATGAAGAGCCACACTGACCCCTTTGGACTTAGCATCCAGGTTTGAACTGTGGTACCATCTATTGTACTGCTTATGTTTTATCAAGGGGATTTTATCTGCTCTGAAATGCGTTTCTTGTAACAGGAGAATATGTACATGTTTTTTGTGCATATGAGAGAGAGCCTGGGAGCGCTTTTCAGGGACGTTAAAGCCTCTAATGTTCAAAGAACACGTGTTGAGCCTGGACATGATGAAGCCTGGAGAGGGTGAGGAGGTGGGTAAGGAAGGGGAAGGGAGGAAGAGAGGAAAGCGGACTAGCAGCAAAGCAGAAAGGGAGAGAGGGAAAAGGAGTAAAAGAGGGTGAAGTAGGTGAATCGGACCAGGAATCTGATTCCGGTCCCAGAGGTCTGAGAGTGAAGGACCGTCAGACCAAGAAAGTAAACAGAGTAAACTCTGTAAAGTGTGTCAGAGACACTCCCTATATGTGGGGTAACCAGAACGCGGCAAAGATCCTGCGCACCCGAGTCCCAACCACAGCCCTTACTAAATGCGGTGTCCCTAACAGGTAAAAGGTGAGTGTAAAAACTCAGCAAGTAAACACAGCAATAATAAAACACAAAAAGCAAATAACAGTAATAAACAATACGGCGAGTTAGTGTAGCCGAATATCCCGAGATTGTAACTTATGAAACCTCAAGAGGGAAGGGAGGGTGGGGGGGTCAAAAGGAGAGAAGAGGGAGGGGAAAGGTAAGGTAAGGGGGGTAGGAGGAGGGTTGGCAGGGGGGGAGGGGGAAGGGAAGGGAGGGGCGGAGGTGGAGGGGAAAGGGGGTAGGGGGAGGTACTGGGAATATGTGGGGAGGGGAGGTCAGATTTGGAAGGCACATATGAGGTGGGACGTCATCAACTGACTTCCGAGTGGGACAATCTGGTCAGCAAGGACCACCCTCCAGGAACAGCAGCAGCCAAGGGGAAGGCCGCCGCCGGAGGATGATAGTCTTCAAGAACAAAACACCTCAGCGAAGAGGCAAGGTCCACCAGCGGGCCCCTGACAGGACCCCATCTAGGAAAAAAAAAAGAGCAAGAACGGTCCCAGTGTAGGAGTTCAAGTGGTAGCTACAGGGGACGCCGGTTGATGTTTGGGGCTTCTCTTCCTCTTCCGGGCCTCAGTGGAGGGCAACCGCAGTGCAGGTATAGGGCCCCCATGGAGGAAGGTGGACAGTTGAGGCCAATTGAGGATGGGCACCAGGGGCAACCCGAGCGCTGAGCAGAACTCAGGGGCATCAGTTGGAGATCTGAGGACATGCATTCCAGAGTCCCTGCGAACTTGGAGCTGAAAGGGAAAGCCCCACGAAGTTCCCGGAGAATGTCCAGCAGGGGGCGGAGGGCTCTGCGTTTGGCCAACGTGATGGGTGAGAGATCTGCCAAAAGCTGGATAGAATCACTATTAAAGTCAATAGATTCAGACTCTCTCGCTCTCCTCATAATGTCATCTTTCAATTGATAGAAGTGTATTCTGCAAATAATGTCCCTAGGGCGGGATGAGTCAGCACTCTTAGGGCCCAAGGACCTATGTGCCCTGTCCATCTCAATATGGTCGTCTCGGGGTCTGTCTAGTAAGGAATTGAACACACGTAGCAAGACTGGGGTGATATCACGGGGCGCCACTGACTCAGGGATACCTCGGAGCCGTATATTGTTCCGTCTATTACGGTTTTCGGAATCTTCCAACATATCCAGCACCGTGTGGAAGTTTGCTCATGCAGGTCAAGGCGTTGTTGTTGTTTCACTAGGAAGGAGAGATCAGCAACTTCCTGTGTCACTGTCTGGACCGAGCTCTGAAGCTTAGTAGTATCCTCTCTGAGTGACCCGATCTCTGACCTACAGACAGCCTCTAGTCTTCTTATGTACACCTCCATATCATCTTTAGTAGGCAGACACGGCATCCCAGATCTAATGTCATGTAGGTCGTCTGCCTGGGAGGGAGGGGGATCATTAAGCTGAGGCCCTGCAGGGGAGCCAGGGAAGGAAGCGTCCACAGGCCGAGGGTCACAGAGGCTATGAGGAGAGGCTTGACCATATTCTGAGGCAGGGGCAGAGGGTCCATGTGAGGGGCTGGAGCCCGGGCTAGATGTATGAGCACTGGCACCAGATTGTCCCGTGCATGTTGTTCCTGTGTTAAATGTCTGAGCTGCAGCAGCGTCTCTCCCCTCTGGGAGGAGGGAGGGGGAGTGAGCCACTCATCCATCCTGTCCTCTGTCTCCAGTAATGGCGGCATTCGCGCCTTTTCCTGAGCCCCCCTCTCCCCCGTTTGGTACCTTATGTGCTGATGTGTGGAATCCAGACACACTCCTGGTGTTCCGCCGGGAGGACGGAGTTGATGTCTACTTTGAACTGGGTGTCGGGTTCCCGGAGCGCCTAGCCCCTGCTGTAGTGCTGGAAGCCATTGCAGTGGGGCTGGATGAGTGGTGGCAGGCACCCGACGGGATAAAAAACTGGGCTATGTCTCGTTTACCGGGCATCTGACGAAATGCAGCTGTCCACCCCGGGTCCAGGAGACTGTAGCTGTACAGGGATCCACCGGGCAGGCTTATAATTGCAAATGCAGGCTGTGTAAAAGGATCAGGCACGGGAGCTCTCCTCAAGTGCGACTTGTCCCTGCCATGTCCAGGTCACGCCCCAGCGTGTCGCTATTCTGATTGGTCGGTGCGCTGAAGGCGCCGACCAATCAGAATAGAGGCGGACGCTATGCCGCCATATTTGAAATACACTGAGTACAGTGTATTTGAAGTATGGCGCCATAGAGCGCGGCACTATTCTAATTGGTCACCGCGTTCAGCACGCCGACCAATCAGAATAGCGGTGTGCTGTTTGGCGCCATCCTTCAAATAGACTGTACTCAGTGTATTTCAAAGATGGCGGCATAGCGCCCGCCGCTATTCTGATTGGTCGGCGCGCTGAAGGCGCCGACCAATCAGGATAGCGGCGCGATCAATGTCGCCATATTTAAAAGACACTCAGTACATTGTATTTGAAGGATGGCGCCATACAGCGCGCCGCTATTCTGATTGGTCGGCGCGTTGAACGCAGTGACCAATCAGAATAGAGGCGGGCGCTATGCCGCCATGTTTGAAATACACTGAGTACAGTGTATTTGAAGTATGGCGCCATAGAGCGCGGCGCTATTCTAATTGGTCGGCGCGTTCAGCGCGCCGACCAATCAGAATAGCTGCGCGCTGTATGGCGCCATCCTTCAAATACACTGTACTCAGTGTATTTCAAAGATGGGGGCAATAGCGGCCGCCGCTATTCTGATTGGTCGGCGTGCTGAAGGCGCCGGCCAATCAGAATAGCGGCGCGCTGTATGGTGCCATCCTTCAAATACAGTGTACTGAGTGTCTTTTAAATATGGCTGTAATAGGAACAAATGCCGAAATGCCCGCGCTGCCAAACAGGAATCACCAGGAAACGAAGAGTTAACTGGGCAGATTTTTTCTTTATTTCATCCTACGCGTTTCGGAGCCTCTATCCGAGCTCCTTCCTCAGGGAACAACTGAGTTGTTCCCTGAGGAAGGAGCTCGGATAGAGGCTCCGAAACGCGTAGGATGAAATAAAGAAAAAATCTGCCCAGTTAACTCTTCGTTTCCTGGTGATTCCTGTTTGGCAGCGCGGGCATTTCGGCATTTGTTCCTATTACAGCATTCCTGTTTCCACGTTTATCGTGAAGGTGCGGCCCTGCAGCAGCCATCTTATAAGCCATCTTACAGGCGATTATACTGGTTGTGGGTGACACAACTGAATCAGGTGAGCAGTTCTTAATTTACACCGATATAACTTTTAAAAAAAGGATAAGACCCTATGCGCATTTATCTCACGTTTGCAGGTTATTTTAAATATGGCGGCATTGATCGCGCCGCTATTCTGATTGGTCAGCGCCTTCAGCGGGCCGACCAATCAGAATAGCGGCGGGCGCTATGCCGCCATATTTCAAATACACTGAGTACAGTGTATTTGAAGTATGGCGCCATAAATAGTGGCGCTATTCAGATTGGTCACCGGCAGCCGCGAGCGACCAATCAGAATAGCGGGGCACGGAGCGAGCGCGAGGTAGCCGGAGCTCGGCTCCCGGCTACCTCGCGCCGGGGATCTCGGTGCCGGGCATATCTGCGGCTCAGCAATTTGCCCTGCAGTGGCGTCGCAATTCTGATTAGTCGCTCGCTTGAGAGCGACGAATCAGATTCAAGCGGCGGCACGGCGCCATGTTTCCAAATCTAAGAATGTAAAAAAAAAAAAATGTAAAAGATGGCGGCGCTCTTCTCATTGGTCGGCGCTAGGCGCGAGCGACGAATGAGAAGAATGGGGCGGGGCACGGCGCCATATTTGAAATCCAGCGGGAACTTTGGATTTCAAATACGGCGCCGTGGCCCGCCCCACTCTTCTCATTGGTCGCTCGCGCCTGACGGCGACCAATGAGAAGAGCGCCGAGAATCACAGCGCCATCTTTTAAACTTTTTTTTTTCCACTTCTTAGCTTTTTAAAGATGGCGCTTTGCCGTGGCTTGGATCTGATTGGTCGCTCGCAAGAATCCTGGCTGGCTCGCGGCTCCCCGGAGCTGAGCCGTGGATCTGGCCAGCACTGAGATCCCCGGCTCGCTCTGGCGGCGCGAGGTAGCCGGGAGCCGAGCTCGGCTCCCGGCTACCTCGCGGCCGCTCCGGAGATAAATGTCCGCCGGTGGTCGGCCCTAAGCGCAGCGGACCTTCCTGAGGTCCGCTCCGCTTAGGGCCGCCATCTTGGTCCACCCTGAGCGGGTGTAGTAAACGCTGGTGACGTCACTTATCTCCGGACATCTATCTCCGGACATTTTATCTCGAACAAAGCCACGGAAGTTGGCTTTTGTCCAGAAATAGAATTCTAGGCAATTATATAATAGATTCTGTTGGAAGATTTCTGAATGACTTCAATAAACTTATATAAATTATTAACTATTTATTGCCATGACAGGGGCATGTCACACCCATGAAACAAGCCCTGACATAGTAGATTATGGTGCATGTAGTGAGTCAAAGTGAGCCGAATGTGGTGCAAATTAGGCTTCCAGAGTGGGCACTCTTATTCACAATTTTGAAATGGCTACTAAGATGGTTAGCGCTGATAATATCATTATCAGCATCACTATTCCGGAGCAAACGTTAAAGGTCTTGGAACCACAGGACAGGAGGAAGAAGAAAAGGATGCTGAAAGGCAATAAAGATCTCAAAGGTCCAGACTCCCGTCACACAGCCCGGTTGCATGGGAGAGTTGAGTAGGCCAACAGGGAGGAGCTCCTTATACCAGACAAACCGGTAATGAAGGTGCAGGAGCTGAGGAACAAATGGGATGAGGATGAAGAGGTGATGGGCATAGAACAGAAATGGAGATGAAGAAGAAATGATTCCCTTCTCTGTCGTCCGAGGTTGACGGGAGAGGATAGAGGAAGGAAGCTCAATTTTTACACCGCCACCAACACAACAAGATTTTGGGCCTCATGGATGCATCAATTAGTATAGGATAGACTTGGCACAACTGCATGGTGCACAGAACCAAAATAATAAATCTAGTAGTAAAAATGGATGTTCTGGCACACTTGGGGAAATAAATGCAAAGAGAATCCAACAATCTTGTTGACCTATTATTGATCTATGTATAACTGATAATCCCAGCAGTAAGGGCCCGTTACACATAGCGACGCTCCAGTGATCCCGACAACGATACGACCTGGTAGGGATCGCTGGTGCGTCGCTACGTGGTCGCTGGTGAGATGTCAAACAGATCTCACCAGCGACGCAGCAACAATACGGAACGATATGGCGGTCATTGGGAACCGGTCACTCTCGGGCGTAGTATTGAGATCGTTGGTCATTGTCCCTGTCAAACAGTGATGCACGCTGCCCAGCAGGAGCTCGATGGCCAAAAAATGGTCCAGACCGGTTTGTCACGATCAGTGATCTCACAGCAGTGGGCTGGTTGCTGCTACGTATCACACATAGCGAGATCGCTGGCGAGATTGCTGTTATGTCACAAAACCTGTAACGTAACAGCGATATCGCTAGCGATTTTGCTGTGTGTGAAGTACCCCTAAGGCTCCGCCAAACGCTTCAACCCCTGCAGGTTTTTGTCACGGGCACTGGAGACTGGTGCAGAACATAAAAGTTTAGGAAAAATGCTGAAGTCCTGGGCACTAGTGGCTGTGAATATTTTCTTCAAGGACTCTAACCAGCATAAGAGCAAAGGGGTGTTGCTCAAGTCATATAAACAGTTGTGGAAATGAATTCACCCCAAGATGTCTTCCAAGTGCAGGTTTTTATTCCAGGTTGGAATAAGGGTTACAATTGGACCCGTTGAAGCGTGATACACGTGAAACAGAGCGCCCGTTGTCCTCCTCCGCACTCCCCTCCCTCCCTGTACACTTGTAACCCTTACTTATTACAACCTGGAATAAAAACCTGCACTTGGAAGACATATTGGGGTGAGTGCCGTCATTTCTTTATATAATTCAGAACATAAAAGTATAAACAAACAGAAACAAAAATTCTGTGAATTGGATATATGCAAAGACACGTAATAAAAGCTGGTATATTCATAAAATACAGATCAAAGAAAATTAAATGAAGGTTCAACAACAACCAAATACCAGAATAAAAAATTGCTGTGACAACTGGTGTAAAATTACAAAAGATAATGGTGAGTAATACAATGGTCTATGTACAGTGGTACATTAGTGTAAGACAAAATCAAAAGAAAAGATGCTGTAGAGTGTGCATGATAGTAGTGAAGTAATGTAACTATAGCCGTAATATGTACAAGTGAAAAGAAGTGAGGGTCACTTGTTGGTATCGTCTGGATAAAATAAAGTAATACCCAAACGGATTCTGAGATAATATGGTCAGAAGGGAATATACAGTGTTGGCCAAAAGTATTGACACCCCTGCAATTCTGTCAGATAATACTCAGTTTCTTCCTGAAAATGATTGCAATCACAAATTCTTTGGTATTATTATCTTCATTTAATTTGTCTTCAATGAAAAAACACAAAAAAGAATGAAGCAAAAAGCAAAACATTGATCATTTCACACAAAACTCCAAAAATGGGCCAGACAAAAGTATTGGCACCCTCAGCCTAATACTTGGTTGCACAGCCTTTAGCCAAAATAACTGCGATCAACCGCTTCCAGTAACCATCAATGAGTTTCTTACAATGCTCTGCTGGAATTTTAGACCATTCTTCTATGCAAACTGCTCCAGGTCCCTGATATTTGAAGGGTGCCTTCTCCAAACTGCCATTTTTAGATCTGTTCTATGGGATTCAGGTTTGGACTCATTGCTGGTTACCTTATGAAGTCTCAAGTGCTTTCTCTCAAACCATTTCCTAGTGCTTTTTGAAGTGTGTTTTGGGTCATTGTCCTGCTGGAAGACCCATGACCTCTGAGGGAGACCCAGCTTTCTCACACTGGGCCCTACATTATGCTGCAAAATTTGTTGGTAGTCTTCAGACTTCATAATGCCATGCACACGGTCAAGCAGTCCAGTGCCAGAGGCAGCAAAGCAACCCCAAAACATGAGGGAACCTCCACCATGTGCATTTTTCCAAAAACGCATGCGTTTTTTTAACATGGGGCCCTATGGGAAACGCATGCAAAAACGCATGGTACATTAGTACCTTTTAGTGCCATTCAAAAACGCATGCGTTTCCCATAATGGCCCATGTTAAAAAAACGCATGCGTTTTTGAAAAAACGCACATGCGTTTTTTTAACATGGGGGCCCTATGGGAAACACATGCGTTTTTAAAAGGCACATTTATGCACCCTGCGTTAACGCTTGCGTTTTTGCCTGCGTTTTTGGTGAAAAAATGACTAAGTCCAAAAACGTGGCAAATCCTTTCAGACACACAAGGGACATTTTTTAGCACTCTTAAAAAAACGCAAGTGCTTTTAAGAGTGCTAAAAAAAACGCAAATTGTGTGTGAACAATGCCATATTTACACAGTGGCTATGTTCACACACAATTTGCGTTTTTTTTAGCACTCTTAAAAGCACTTGCGTTTTTTTAAGAGTGCTAAAAAATGTCCCTTGTGTGTCTGAAAGGATTTGCCACGTTTTTGGACTTAGTCATTTTTTCACCAAAAACGCAGGCAAAAACGCAAGCGTTAACGCAGGGTGCATAAATGTGCCTTTTAAAAACGCATGTGTTTCCCATAGGGCCCCCATGTTAAAAAAACGCATGTGCGTTTTTTCAAAAACGCATGCGTTTTTTTAACATGGGCCCCTATGGGAAACGCATGCGTTTTTGAATGGCACTAAAAGGTACTAATGTACCATGCGTTTTTGCATGCGTTTCCCATAGGGCCCCATGTTAAAAAAACGCATGCGTTTTTTTACAGCACCCAAAAACGCTGCATGCAGCGTTTTTTGGCCTAGGGGTAAAAAACGCAAATGGAGCTGAAAAACGCAGCTACACTCAAATGTACCCTGCGTTAACGCACCTGCGTTTTTTTTAACAGCCCAAAAACGCAGAGATGGTCAAAAAAACGCATGTGTGTGAACATGGCCAGTGTCTGCACAGCAAAAGTGAAAGTCCATTCACTTTGCCGGCAGACGCAGATGCGCTTTTGCGGAAAAGCGCAGTGTAAAAAAGTGCATAGTGTGAACGCAGCCTCACACACACACATTCTCTCTCACACACACACACTCACATTCTCACACACACAAACACACTCTCACATACACACATTCTCACCTACACACACACCCAAATACACATTCTCACATACACACACCCTCATATACACACATTCTCACACACAAAAATACACATTCTCACATACACACACATATTCTCACGTACACACATACTCTCACATAGGGCCACGTCACACACACAGATATCTTTGCAGATATTGTTCATAGATCTCTGGTTGCAGTGAAATCATGGAACATTGTTCCATTTGTACACAGCCACAACATGGAACAATATGTCCATGATTTCACTGCAACCAGATATCTGTGAACAATATCTGCAAAGATATCTGTGTGTGTGACGTGGCCCATACACACATATTCTCACATTCTCACATACACACACACATTCTCACATACACACACATTCTCTCACTCTCACTTTCACACACTGACACACACTTACATTCTCACATACACATTCACACACATTCTCACACACACACACACACACACACACACACACATACACTCTCACACACTCTTCTCTAACCTTTAACAAGCTGTACAGTGCAGGAGGGAGCCGCGCTCCCCGCTATGCTATATCTTCCGGCCGCGGCATTGACAAGGCTCCACCCACTCAGTAACATCAATGCAATCCATCGGCCAATGAGAGGCCCGCAGCTGCTGTCGACGTACGACGTCACCTGCGGGCCTCTTATTAGCTGGCAGTTTTCATTGATGTTACTGAGTGGGCGGAGGCTTGTTAGTGCCGCGGCCGGAAGATATAGCACAGCGGGGAGCGCGGCTCCCTCCTGCACTATACCGTCGGCGTGTCTGGCCACGGTTCCGTGGGCCACACCGTGAAGCCCATGGGGCCACATGCGGCCCGCAGGCTGTGTGTTTGAGACCCCTGTCCTAGAGCTTGCCACTTGTACCTGTGGACCATTTGACCAGTACGTCACCTGTCCATCTAGCAGTGCCTCCACCACATTGCCTTGGAACCCACTACACCTGCACGAGCTTGTCCAGATGATACTCCATCTACAGTGCCTATTCCATCGGCGCACGTGCCGCATCTCCACCTCTGGCATCTCATCTCCTGGACTGTCTCCAAGTTGCCTCGCAGCCATGAGCTTCGTGCAAGTCCCTCATAGACTTTGATCTTTGCATTTGCATCATTCATTACTGTACTGGCAAGATCCTTCATTAAAGTGTTCTGCTTAATCACAACCAGCATCTCCTGCCTGTTCCTGTCATGGGTCAGCCTCCTCTTCGGTGGTCCACTGGATCCACATCACCGCCCCCACACATCAGTGTGCCTTAAGGTACCGTCACACGAGGCAACGGCACTGGAGATGTCAGCGGCGACTGGCGGGAGCGCGCATGTTTTTGGTGCCCCGCCAGCGTCGCCGTCCCCCATTTACATGGGGCACACCTCCAGCGCCACGCCGGCGATCTGACAGACGGCATAGCAGCCGGGATCTCTCAAGACCCCTGAGGTGATGCAGGACAATGGGAGCCTATGACTCCCATCACCTTTCAGGTTGGCGGCGGCCGTTTACATGAGGCGATGTGTGCACATTGCCCCTGATCGGCCGCCTGGTTTCAGAGCACTGCTCTGAAACCAGGCGACCAGTAAGTGGCATCGCCCTCGCCCATTCACATTAAATGATGCAGGGGTGATATCAGCGCGATAGGCCACGCCCCTGCATCGCCTATTAAATCGGCGGTACCATCGCCTCGTGTGACGGTACCTTTACAGTTAGCTCTATACATCTTCTCAACTCTGAAAACACTTCCCTGTCCCTGCTGGAGAAAAGCATGGTACTGCTGCCACCATATTTGATGGTGTTGATGGTGTTTTCAAGGTGATGTGCAGTGTTAGCTTTCCATTGCACATAGCGTTTTGTATTAAGCTCAAAAAGTTCTACTTTGTTCTAATGTGAGTTGTGCACCTTCTTCTACATGCTAGTTGTGTCCCCAACATGGCTTTTTGCAAACTTCAATCAAGACTTCTTATGGCTTGCTTTCAAAAATGTGTTTCTTCTTGACACTCTTTCATTTGTAGAGAACATCACTAAGGCCAACTTCACATCACGTTTTTTTCCTGTCCGTGGGAGTCCTTGTTTTTTGCAGGCCCACACGGACAGGAACGGACAGGACTGGATTGGTAACTCCAGATGCCATTTCTGTATCCGGATCCGTGATTTTGAGGGAGCCGAACACAGAAAGAGCTGGGAGGAGCCAATCCTGCAAAGCACAGGCAAGCGGGGCTGTACTTTCACTTTCGCAATGTATACATTGCAAAAGCAAAAGAAAGCAATCTGTTAAAAATTTAAAAAAATGCTCCCCTGTCTGCTGAGTGTCCCGCAATGTGAGGTGTCCATATCCAATGGCTGCAGGACCTGAATCAGCTGACCAGGCGGGGCGGCAACCCGATCAGCTGATGTGTCACATGACAGCATCAGCTGAGCGATCTAAACAGAATTGGGAGAATGACACTTGCAGTCTTTTTGCTAGTGGTGCTTTTTATTGCTCAAAGGTGAAAGTCTTGTGACAATACAGTAGTAAAACGTTTTCAGCCCAATTGGGCTTTCTTCAGTACAGACAATACCTTATCGTACATGTACATAAAGAACAAGAAAAATAATCAGCATTCGTATCTGACAAACAATATATACACTAGTCTGTTACTGCTGAATGAATAAAGAAAATATATTTGGCATACAAGAAGATAACAAAGAAAAGGGATATAACAATTCACATGAAACCCATAAGGATTTAATGTTCTCTATTTGAATTGTAGGTTCTCCTGTTGGCAATAAGGATCAACTTGTTCTCGTGGTATCTGATAAGAATATGTTGGCCTAATGCATATTGATTGATCTGTATGTATTGCAACAACTATTGTTTGTTTAATATGATGTGATTTTATGTCTGCATGCATATTGTTCAGTTGTCAACAAAGTTAAAAAAAAAAAAGGTCCTCAATCAGAGACAGGAAGTTCCTCCTCCTGCTCCCAGCATATTCATTGTAGTGTGGAGCTGAAAGCTGAAGATCACAGCAGATTCCTCTCTCCTTTTTCCAGAAACCAGATTGATCCTATTCTCATGTTGTATGTTCTTAGTTCTCAATAAATGAACATTCTCTGTTGCTCACTGTGGACATCACGCTGATTAACCCGCTGCTAACAGGTTATGGGCCCAGGAATCACAGAAGTCCCAAACCTCCAGAGCACAGAGATAGAAAGACAACAGCAAACTGAGAAGAAGTAAAGATGGCCACCATCAGCAGCTCAGCAAAGTTTACAGTGCCAAGTCTGAATAACCAGAACTACCAATCCTGGAAATTCAAGGTGAAGATGCTGCTGATATGAGAAGGTACGTGGAAATACACTCAGGAGCCCAAGCCTGACCCAGTACCACAGGACTGGCTAGAAATGGATCAGAAAGCACAGAGCACCATATCACTCAGCATAGAGGATGATCAGATTGTGCATGTGTGTAAGTGTGAATCTGCAAAGGAAATGTGGGAGCAGCTGCAGAAAGTACATGAGAGGATAAATCTAGGTAATAAACTCTATTTAATGAGAAAGCTATATCAGTCTAAGTTACACAGTGACCAGGACATGCAGGACTACATTAGAAGCACTCTAGAGACTGTAGAGCACCTGCGGGGCATTGGAGAAGATATGAAGGACTTCCATGTAGCAGCACTACTACTTAGTGGTCTCCCAGAAAGCTATGACATGCTTGTAACGTGCCCACCAGCAGAAAACACCCTAAAGAAACACGTGAATGTTTTGTATGCGAGAAGCCAGGTCATTTAAAAGCTGAATGCAGAGTCTGGAAGCTAAAATGAATCAGCTGAAGAAGCAAAACAGTAAACAAAGAGTTAAGAGTGCTATATTTGAAAATAATGATTCTGTATATAATGAGGCTGCATTCACATTAGTCAATGCATTTAAATCAAAGCATGTGTGGTGTATAGATTCTGGTGCAACCAGTCACATGACCAATGACAGAGACTTCTTTACTAAGCTTAACCAAAGCAAGTCAGAGAAAGTGATAATGGCGAATGGTCAGTGTATGAACTCAGAAGGCATAGGAGATGGTTATATTGATTGTAACATCTCTGCAACGCAAAGCAGAAGGATTCCTGTGAAGGATGTGCTATATGTGCCTAGTCTTGAAAGTAATCTATTATCCGTGAAAAAGCTTACAAAAAAAGGGAATGAAGTTGCGTTTAAGCATGATAGCTGCATCATCTCAAAGGAGGGTCCTGAGTCCTCCGTTCTGCCGTCATGTCGCCGCTTCCCCCCGAAGGACTGGATCCAATATGGCATACGGGAAGTCTTGCGAGAGTTCCCGGACGCCATATTGGATCCAATCCTCCGGGGGCGGGGACATGTCGGCAGAACGGAGGACTCAGGAGCCAGGTGGCAGGGAAGACGCAGGGACGGTGGCAAGTATAGCTGTGTGTGTGTGTGTCCGTCCGCCCGTCCGCCCACCGCTGACCACTCTGCCCACCGCTCACCACTCTGCCCACCGCTGACCACTCTGCCCTGCGCTGACCACTCTGCCCACACAGCGCTGCTGCGCTCACCAATCTGCCCACACAGCGCTGCTGCACTCACCACTCTGCCCACACAGTGCTGCTGTGCTCACCACTCTGCCCACACAGTGCTGCTGCGCTCACCACTGTGCCCACACAGCGCTGCTGCGCTCACCACTCTGCCCACACAGCGCTGCTGAGCTCACCACTCTGCCCACACAGCGCTGCTGCGCTCACCCCTCTGCCCACACAGCGCTGCTGTGCTCACCACTCTGCCCACACAGTGCCACTGCGCTCACCACTCTGCCCACACAGCGCTGCTACGCTCACCACTCTGCCCACACAGTGCTGCTGAGCTCACCACTCTGCCCACACAGCGCTGCTGCACTCACCACTCTGCCCACAAAACGCCGCTGCACTCACCGCTATGCCCACACAGCGCTGCTGCGCTCACCACTCTGCCCACACAGCGCCGCTGCGCTCCCCACTCTGCCACACAGCGCACTGCGCTCCACTTGCCACACAGCGCCGCTGCGCTCACCTCTCTGCCCACACAGCGCCGCTGCGCTGACCACTCTGCCCACACAGCGCTACTGCGCTGACCACTCTGCCCACAAAGCGCTGTTGCACTGACCACTCTTCCCACACAGCGCTGCTGCGCTGACCACCTTGCCCACCGGCTGCTGCGCTGACCACCTTGCCCACCGCACTGCTGCGCTAACCACCCTGCCCACTGTACTGCTGCACTGACCACCCTGCCCTCCGTGCTGCTGCGCTGTCCACCCTGCCCACCGCGCTGCTGCACTGACCACCCTGCCCACAGCGCTGCTGCGCTGCCCACCCTGCCCACCGCGCTGCTGCGCTGACCACCCTGTCCACCGCACTTCTGCGCTGACCACCGTGCCCACCGCGCTGCTGCGCTGACCACTCTGCCCACCGCGCTGCTGCACTAACCACTCTGCTCACCGCACTCACTGCTAACCACTGAGCCACCGCGCAGTGCTAACCTCTGAGCCACCGCGCAGTGCTAACCACTGAGCCACCGCGCAGTGCTAACAACTGAGCCACCGCGGAGTGCTAACCACTGAGCCGCCGCGCAGTGCTAACCACTCAGCCACCGCGCAGTGCTAACCACTGAGCCACTGCGTAGTGCTAACCACTCAGCCACCGAATACTCTGCTAACCACTGAGCCCCTGTATACACTGCTAAGCACTGAGCTGACTTACAGTGCTCCATCCTCCCTCACTCCGCCACTTTGTCCTCCATCCTCCTCCCCCCACCGCTCTGTGCTCCATCCTCCCCCTGCCTGTGCCATTCCATCCTCCTCCACCGCTTCCTCCTCCTTCCTTTGTCTGCCTCCTGTCCACCACTCCATCCTCCCCCTGCCTGTGCTGCTTCATCCTTCCCCCACCCCACCGCTTCGTCCTCTGTACTTCTCCCCCCGCCGCTCTGTGCTCCGTCCTCCCCCTGCTGCTCTGTCCTCCCCCTTCCTGTGCCGCTCCATCCTCTCCCACCCCACCGCTTCCTCCTCCTTCCTTTATCCTCCTCCCCCCGCCACTCCATCCTCCGTCCTCCCACTGCCTGTGCTGCTCTGGCCTCCCCCAGCCCTGCTGCTCTGTCCTCCCCCTGCCGCTCTGTCCTCTCCCTGCCGCTCTGTCCTCCCCCTACTACTCTGTCCTCCCCCTGCCGCTCTGTCCTCCCCCTGCCGCTCCGTCCTCCCCCTGCCTGTGCCGCTCCATCCTTCCACACCACTTCCTCCTCCTCCTTTGTCCTCCTCACATCCGCCACTCCATCCTCCGTCCTCCCCCTGCCTGTGCTGCTCCGCCCTCCCCCACCCCGCCACTTCATCCTACATCCTCCTCCCTCCCGCCGCTCTGTGCTTCGTCCTCCCCCTGCCGCTCTGTCCTCCCCCTGCCTGGCCACTCCATTCTCCCCCACCTCTTCCTCCTCCTTCCTTTGTCCTCCTCACCTCCGCCACTCTATCCTCCGTCCTCCCTCTGCCTGTGCTGCTTCGTTCTCCCCCACCCTGCCCTTCATCCTGTCCTCCACCCCCCCGCCGCTCTGTGCTTCATCCTCCCCCTGCCGCTCTGTCCTCCCCCTGTCTGTGCCGCTCCATCCTCTCCCACCCCACCGCTTCCTCCTCCTTTCTTTGTCCTCCTCCCCTCTGCCACTCCATCCTCTGTCCTCCCTCTGCCTGTGCTGCTCCATCCAGCTTGCCTCTATACATGACATAGGCATCACGATGGACAGAAGCCAATCATAGTCCTGCCACAACCAACATGGCTGTGGCATTACTGAATATGATTGGCTTGTGCATCTTCACAAGTTTTCTGACCTAACACGCTAGGCTGTCTCGGAAGCTTTGTCGGAACATAACAGATTCTGTATTCGCGAGTCCCGAATACAGTATACAGGACTCGGATTCGTAGACTCGCTCAGACTCGCTCAGACTCGCTCAGACTCGCTGCTGACAGCGGGAATCCGTGAAGCGGTGCGATTTTTTAAACGATTTAGGGAGATTCAAGCTACATAGCGATGTGATATAGCGAGTCTAGCGAGTGAGAAAAAGTAAACTCTGACAAAACTAGGATTGCCATTGACTTGTATTGGACTCGTTACTGTGCGAGTAATCGCTGGGAAACTCGCAGAGTAACGAGTCCTGCGAGTCCCTTACTACTCGCCGAGTAACGAGTCCTAGCGAGTAGACTCGCCCATCCCTAATAATCACTATATCAATTTTATCACCCCCCATCAACAGGGTTTCACTATTGAAAGGTGCTGACAACTTAGGGATAACTCCACTCCCTATAAGCCTATGCTCAGTCTCATAAGGTAGCTGTTCACTCTACTATATCTAATCACTTTTTAGCTGCCTCAATAGCGATTTTCCCTTTATCTAATTGTATCAAATTAAAGGGAACCTGACTCCACAAACTGACCCCCCCCGCATCCTTCTACCTGTCCCTGCACCCCCTATTATGATTTCTAGCCATCCCTTTTGCAGAAAAAAATCGATTTTGTAAAGTAGAGAAGAGGTTATATTCACCTCCGTCCAGTGTGAGTTCTCTGTTTCTGAATAAGTCTCAATAGCCAGGCCTGTCTGCTGCACCCTTGTAATTATGCACGGCCCTCTCTACTTGCTGCCTTGCATAGAGCCTGGCCGTGTCATGAAAGGGGGCGGGGCTCCGATATGACGCGATTTAGCCTCGCCCAGGCTCTTAGCAACCTGAGAGGGGCGTGCATAATTACAAGGGAGCAGCAGACAGGCACGCCTATTGAGACTTATTCAGAAACAGAGAACTCACACAGGATGAGGTGAATATAAACTTTTACCTACTTTACAAAATCGATTTTTTTCTGCAAAAGCGATGGCTAGAAATGATAAGAGGGGGTGCAGAGACAGGTCTAAAAATGCGGGGGGTCAGTTTGTGGGGTCAGGTTCCCTTTAATACTCTTAACTCATTACTTGATCTTGAATATCTGTATGGAAGTGAGTGGATATCAATTTTTCTTAAAGTTATTCTTATCAGATACCACGAGAATAAGTTGATCCTTATTGCCAACAGGAGAACCTACAATTCAAATAGAGAACATTAAATCCTTATGGGTTTCATGTGAATTGTTATATCCCTTTTCTTTGTTATCTTCT